>CM051239.1:371105166-372305166 GCA_027917425.1 Gastrophryne carolinensis
CAGTCAATGGCACAGACAGTCTTGCTCCACACATACACAGGCTAATATATTTTGACCAGGTTTCCAACATTGCTGTAACAGACCATAAAAGTCATAGGTAGTTTGCTGTATATAAACACTTGGATGTAACTATTCATTTAACTCCCAGGTAGTCCAGGAAGCCTTGTGCCATGAAGGATCCATTTTCAAAGAAACGCCCTGCTCATGGTGCTCAAGGCCAGAGAGAGTCATGAAAAGCATTAAAAACAATAACAGTAAAAACAATCTTTTGGATTGAGTTGAATGTGTGTGAATTGTTCAACCAAGGGAACTTATTTATTGGAGGGCTGTTCTAATATTACTAACAGCAGTCGATGTGCAGTGCAGCCTATGGCCAATGCTGATATGCTGTATGTCCCTTGATATACTCCTGTTACCAGCGGTAGTATTGTATTTTGCCCTCAGACATTTTTCAAGTTTCCTGCTATGTTACCACTAAATTCTAAGCAATGGCAGCAGTAAAATGAAGTCTCCTTGGCAATATTTATTCAGCTGTAACAGTACAAAAGGTGCTATAGTATATTAACTCTATTCCATCATTTATTACGTTTTGCTCTGTGACAAGTTGGCCCATTATAGGAGAGATTCACAGCTGTCAGACTACTCAGGAATTGTTGACTGCCACTCTTCAAAATAGTAAATCAAGTTAATGGGGCATCTATTATTGAGAACACAGATATGTGTATTGAAATTAAAGCACTTTTCAACATCAAAGGTTTAACAACCTCACTCTCAGCATAAATATTCTCCAAATTAGTTCAGAAAGCTTTGTACTTTTCTGACACTCCAAGGAGTTGCAGTGTAATGCACTATGTGAAAATCTGGATCTAATTTGAAGAGGAAACGCCACAAAGCCTCTCTTAATGTACCACGCTGCTGCAAAAATTACACTGTAAAATAAAAGAATTAGAAAAAATGGAAAATGGAATGGAATTTCGGCTTTTATGCTAAGATTGTGGATGTAAAAGGAACATTTATAGTACAGATGTGACTACACTTTACCTGCAATTTGGATAAAGGCTCTATCATGATATGTCCTAAAAGGCTTTATTTACATAATGACTTGCTGGGCCCCATTAGAGTACAATAGACTAGATAACCTTGTGTCATGGTGCCACAAAAACAAAAGCTGGTTATCGACACTTGTGTATAGGGCATTTAAATATGCCGACTGGTTTACTATAGCAGATAAACAGACGGCTAGCTAGCTAGCCTGTGCCTGAATAAAGTCTGGTTCAGGCAACGAGAAGTTTAGGTCGGCACTGTATTTACATGTTTGGTTTTAGTTAAAATTTCCACAAAAAATACTCAGGAAAGCTAAACTCCCAAGATCACAAACAGAACAAAGAGTGACATTAGAAGCAGACATTACAGAACAAGAAATAGCAAATGCTATCAAAAACAACAAAACACCAGGACCAGATGGTTACATGACCAAATTCTACAAGCTATTAAACCCATTAACACTCCCCACACTCAAAGATGTGTTCTACAGCATAACATATCGCAAACCCAAATGCCCCAATTTACAGAATAATTAACAATTTTGTTACCGGAACCAGAGAGAGACCCAGAACTAGTTCTACTATAGACCAATCATCCGAGTTTCACCAGGGGTAAACACATCACCGTAGGAATAAAAACAGCACTAGCAGCAATCATTTAAATAGGAAACTCTTAAGATCTGATCCTTAGTTTAGACGCTGAAAAAGCTTTTGTCAAAATCTCCTGGTAATGGTTGAATAAGATCCTAGCAGAAAGAGCCTTTGGCAGAGTATTCACCTCTATAATACTAAATATATATATATACAGACCCAGCTGCCAACTAATAGTCAATGGACAGCTCACAGACAACATCATGCTGGGTAGTAGGGTTAGACAAGGATGCCCCCTGTCACCTCTACTGTTTAATTTAGTCCTTGACCCACTCATTTGCATAATGGAAGAAGAAACTGCATTTAAAGGCATAATATTAGACAGGGAGGAGATAAAAATAACGACATTTGCAAATGATGTTCTCCTATATGTCACCAACTCCAAGAATACCCTCTCAAACATATTGGAGCCTTTATCACAATTTGGCTCAGTTACAGGCTTATCAATCAACTCAGACAAGTTGAAAGCCCTATTTCTGAACAACTACAAAATAACCCACAAAAACTCTACAATGTGAATACTAGACCTATAATCAAAGAGATAATAAATAATAAAAATGGTAGCATTTCCAAAACTCTAATTTCTCTTGCAAACACTTCCAAAGCTCTTAAGAAACAAGGAAATCATAGAACTGAACAAAAAAATTCAGAGAATTTGTTTGGGCCAAGAAAAAAGCAACACTAAGTAGGAGAGTGTTGCAACAAACAAGGGGAAATGCTGTAGTCAACTTCCCAGACCTCTTTAATTACAGTGCAGCAGCACTGCTCTGTGTATTGAGAGACTGAATTAAAAACACCCAGATACACACCAACCCACAAATAGATCATCCTTACAGAACTGTCAGACTCAGACAAATACAAATGTGGAGAAGGGGATGAACCTCTTACATTGTCTATGGGAATGCTTGTTCATTAAAAAGCTTTTGAAAACAATACACAGATACAAGATTACTAAATTGATATTAGGATCAATAGATTCAGATGACTTAAGAGTGGATGGAGGCACTAAAATGTTAATACTGATTATATCAGCAATTGCTAAAAAAATATTCTCCAAAATTGGATCCATACCAATCCCCTCTCATTTCAACACTTCATGGAAAAATTACAACAATTTTATTAAACTTGACTGGGCTAACGCAATACTGGACAAAGAAACAACATTGGACGAACAGACACCCAATTTATTTGGCACATAGGAAAGCTTTATTGATACACTACTGTTAGGCACTTACCTCGTCGCCGTCCCGGGTCCCGCGACGCGCTGTCGGGCGGTCCCCGGCTGGTGGCTGCCCAGCGCTCCCCGGGCGTCTTCACTCCCCAGCGTGGTGGCGGCGGTCAGGGGTCGGCGGCGCGAGGTGGTGCCGGCAGCCGCGCCGCAGCCCGCTCTGCGCGGCTGCGCGGGCCCGGCGGGCTCCCTCGCTGTCCGGCGCTTCCGCCTCCCGGCGGGGGCGCGCTCGATCATCTACGTGCTCGCGCGCGCGCGCGAGCACGTCACCTTTATGCCTCCCGGCGGCGCTTTCCCCAGCGCGCCCGCCGGGGGCGAGTTTGTTCCGTCCAACCCTGGCCCTGCTCATAGAGGGAGCCCAGGGACTGGTCGGCCTGTCTGGCCTGGGCCGTCCAGTTCCTGGGACCACTCCCGTTTTTACTGTTGCACCAAGCACCTTCCTTCCCTCCTTTTTCCCTGTTTCCCATTGGCCAGACTTCCCTATATATCTGCACTATTCCAGTTTCCCAGTGCCCGTTATAGCTTCTGGGTTCTGGATGTGTGTTGCTGTACCTTGTGAAGAATTTGGATTTGGATTTGGATTTGGACCTCGACTATTCTTGCTAGCTGCCTGCCCTGACCTCCTGCTTTGCCTGACCACTCTCTTGCCTGACCCTCCTGTACCTCGCCTGTGACCTCCTGGATTTGACCTCGGCTACCCTCGACCATTCTTAGTTATCTCCCTTGGATACCTCGCCTGTGACCACCTGGTTTGACCTCGGCCTGATTTATGGACTTTCGCACCCGGCATCCTCATTCGGGATTCCCTGCCAAACACCAAGCTGCACCTTAAGCTATTATCCTTTGCGCCTGTTAAGTCCTGGGGGCAACCGACTGGGAGAGGCATTACCCGTGTCTCCTACAAGCGGGGGCTTGTCTATAGGCGGAAGTGGCGGTGGAGATTGGGGGATACTGGCTTAAGACAGACGGGTGTTTGGTACAGTCCTGACATTATAACGGGCCAGAAAGAAGAATGGACCAAATCCTGGAGCAGGTGCAGGCCCTGACAGCGGCGGTGGAGCACCTGGCTCATCGAGTTGCGGCCCAGGAGAACCGTCCTACTCCCATTGTCCCCACTTCTCAGGGGACTCCGGCCGCAATGACTGTGGAACCCAAGATCCCGCTTCCTGAAAAATTTTTTGGCGATAGGGCAAAATTTGCCAATTTCCGGGACTCTTGTAAACTATACTTCCAGCTTCGCCCGGTTTCTTCAGGCTCACAGGAACAGAAGGTAGGCTTGATAATTTCCCTGTTGCATGGGGACCCTCAGTCCTGGGCCTTCAGCCTATCAGCTCAGGACCCCATCCGCCAGTCGGTGGATAGTTTCTTCACTGCAATGGAGGTCCTTTATGATGATCCTGACAAAGGGGCCTCAGCTGACGCTAAGTTACGTACCCTCCGCCAGGGACGCCGTCCAGCCGAAGACTACTGTTCCGAATTCCGACGTTGGGCAGTTGACTCACGTTGGAACAATCCTGCCCTCTGCGGTCAATTCCGATTAGGTCTGGCTGACTCTATCAAGGACACCCTGGTGAACTACCCGGAACCCCAGACTCTGGATGAATTGATGCATTTGGCCATCCGCATTGATCGCCGACTCCGGGAAAGGCGCCTAGAGAAAGGTTCACATCCTGAATCGGCTGCAAAATCTGAGGCTCTAGTTGCTCAATCCTCAGAAGAGCCTATGGAGCTAGGGGCCACCAGGCTCACCGAAGGCGAGAGACGACGGCGCCTATCTGAGGGGCTCTGTCTTTACTGTGGTGGGACCGGCCACATGGTTAGACTTTGCCCAAAGAAACCGTCGGGAAACTTCAGAGCCTAGGGGGTTTCGAGGGGGCCCTCCTAGGCTGTAAGGTATCTCCTCAAGTATCGTCTCCAGTTTTCGTCCCAGTTCAGTTTATGATTGGTGCTAAATGTGTTAATCTTTAGGCTCTTTTAGATTCGGGAGCAGCCGGGAATTTCCTGGACTCTGATCTAGCTCAGACTCTAGGAATTATGGTACAGACCTTGCCAACTCCTATCCGGGTTTCAGCCATTGATGGCACTCCAGTGGCCGGGGGGTTAGTTCGGTTCCAATCACCTCCTATGCAAATCAGGGTAGGAGCCAGTCATTCTGAGGTTATCAGGTTCCTGATTTTGAGCATGCCTGGTACTCCTTTGATTTTGGGGTTGCCATGGCTGCAGGAGCATAATCCTCAAATTGATTGGGTTTCGGGGCAAATTACCAAGTGGGGACACCAGTGTTTCCGGAACTGCCTAGAATTTCCCCTCAGGGTCACGCGCCTACTCCCTATGGGGATTCCAACTCCATATCTGGAGTTTGCTGATGTTTTTTCAGAAAAGGCAGCAGACAAACTTCCTCCCCATAGACCTTGGGACTGCCCAATAGAACTGCTCCCTGGTACGATGCCTCCCAGAGGGAGAATATTTAATTTGACCCGAGCGGAAACCCTTGCCATGCGGGAATATATCGCCGAGAACTTAGAAAAAGGGTTTATTCGGCCTTCATCTTCCCCAGCAGGGGCAGGGTTTTTTTTTGTGGAGAAAGAGGATGGGGGACTTCGCCCCTGTATCGACTACCGGGGCTTAAATAACATCACGGTAAAAAATAAGTATCCCCTACCGCTTATTGAGGGACTCTTTACTCAGGTGGTTGGGGCGCAGGTCTTCTCTAAACTAGATCTCCGAGGGGCCTATAACCTCATAAGAATTAGGCAGGGGGACGAGTGGAAAACGGCCTTTAATACCCTTGAAGGGCATTATGAATATTTGGTTATGCCTTTCGGCCTGTGCAATGCCCCTGCGGTCTTTCAAAGTTTTGTCAATGAAATTTTCAGGGATTATCTTGGCCAGTTTATGGTTGTCTATCTAGATGACATTTTAATTTTTTCTTCATCCCTTGACGAGCATCGTAAACATGTGAGCCTAGTTTTGCAGAAACTTAGGGAGAATTGTTTATATGCCAAGTTAAAGAAATGTCAATTTGAGGTATCTGAGGTTCCGTTCCTCGGTTACATTATCTCCAAATCTGGTCTGTCTATGGACCAATCTAAGGTGAGGGCTGTTTTAGAATGGGAGCAGCCCAGAGATTTGAAGGGCCTGCAGAGGTTTTTGGGTTTTGCCAATTTTTATAGAAGGTTCATTAAGAATTTCTCTGCCCTGGTTACACCACTAACTAACCTAACAAAAAAAAGCGGGTACCCCCCGGTTTGGCCGGCTCAAGCTGTCCAGGCCTTCGGGAATCTTAAGAGGGTATTTAGCGCTGCCCCCGTCCTAGTCCATCCCGATGAACAGCGACCTTTCCTTGTGGAGGTGGATGCTTCAGAAATAGCGGTCGGAGCGGTCTTGTCTCAATACCACGGCTCACCTGCACGCCTCCATCCATGTGCCTTCTTTTCCAAAAAATTCTCAGCGGCCGAAAGAAATTATGATATCGGCAACAGAGAATTACTGGCCATCAAGCTTGCCTTCCAGGAATGGAGACACTGGCTGGAGGGGGCTCAGTATCCAGTTACGGTCTTTACGGACCATAAAAATCTAGAATACATCCAGTCCGCCAAGAGGTTAACTCCTAGACAGGCTCGCTGGTCCTTATTCTTTTCTCGGTTTAATTTTTCTATAACGTATAAGCCCGGGTCTAAAAACATAAAGGCGGACGCCCTGTCTCGGAGTTTCTCTCCCCCTGACTTACCGGAAAGGGTGGTCTCTCCCATCTTACCTCGCTCTCTAGTGGTGGCCGCCATCCAACCCCAACTTCCTGATCTTACTCAGTTCCAGGCCCAAGTTCCTCCTGGGAAACCCGCTTCGGCCCTGTTTGTGCCCCCTACTTACCGGTCTGAGTTCTTGTCCCATTTTCACGATACTAAAACAACCGGTCATCCAGGGATTAAGAAAACCATAGCTTTATTGTTACGCCAAGTTTGGTGGCCTTCTCTTAGGAAGGACGTTCAAAGGTTTGTCTCCGCTTGCAAAGTCTGTGCCCAAAGTAAGTCCTTGAGGAGCTCACCGGAAGGCCCACTCCTTCCATTATCCATTCCTGCCTCCCCGTGGACACATCTGGCCATGGATTTTGTTACTGACCTTCCCCCGTCTCAGGGACATACGGTTATTTGGGTAATTGTGGACCGCTTTAGCAAGATGGCCCATTTCGTCCCTTTAAAGAAACTCCCCTCAGCTCAAACTCTTGCTCAACTTTTCATTACTCATGTCTTTAGGATTCATGGTATTCCCATGGATGTTGTTTCGGATAGGGGGGTCCAGTTTGTCTCCCGGTTCTGGAGGGCTTTCTGTGCCAAGTTGGGGTTCACCGTCTCCCTATCCTCGGCCTTCCATCCGCAGTCAAATGGTCAAACCGAGAGAACGAACCAGTCCCTGGAACAATATTTGCGCTGTTTTACGGCGGGTTCTCAAACTGATTGGGTCTTCTTCTTACCTTTTGCGGAATTTGCTCTTAACAACGCCACGCATTCATCCACTGGGGTTTCTCCTTTCCACTGTGTTTATGGCAAGGATCTGAAGTTTTCTGCTCTTTCGGACCAACCCTCTAGGGTTCCCTCCGTGGATGAATGGGTTTCCAAATGGCCAGGGGAGTGGAATAAAATCCAGCAACATCTAACTAGGGCCGCTGGTCAACAGAAAAAATTTTCTGATCGCAAGCGATCGTCTAATTCTAACTTTAAAGTGGGTGACTGGGTTTGGCTTTCAACCAAGAATTTGGCGCTACGCCAACCCTCCGCTAAGTTAGGACCTAAGTTTATTGGCCCCTTCCCCATAACACACAAAGTTAATCAGGTTACATACCGGTTGGCCCTCCCTTCATCCATGAAAATCTGTAAGTCCTTTCATGTTTCACTTCTTAAGTCCGCAAGAAACCATGAACCTAATAGTCCTCCTAGTCCTGTGGTAGTTGATGGGCATCAGGAGTTTGAGGTTGCCCGGGTCCTTGATTCTCGTTTCTTTCGGAACTCTCTTCAATATCTTATTGACTGGAAGGGATACGGTCCGGAAGAAAGATCTTGGGTTCCTGCCAGAGAAGTTCATGCGCAGAATTTGGTAAAGAGGTTTCATAGAGAGAATCCTTTAAAACCTAGTTTGGAGGGTCCAGTGTCCCCTCCTCAGGGGGGGGGTAATGTTAGGCACTTACCTCGTCGCCGTCCCGGGTCCCGCGACGCGCTGTCGGGCGGTCCCCGGCTGGTGGCTGCCCAGCGCTCCCCGGGCGTCTTCACTCCCCAGCGTGGTGGCGGCGGTCAGGGGTCGGCGGCGCGAGGTGGTGCCGGCAGCCGCGCCGCAGCCCGCTCTGCGCGGCTGCGCGGGCCCGGCGGGCTCCCTCGCTGTCCGGCGCTTCCGCCTCCCGGCGGGGGCGCGCTCGATCATCTACGTGCTCGCGCGCGCGCGCGAGCACGTCACCTTTATGCCTCCCGGCGGCGCTTTCCCCAGCGCGCCCGCCGGGGGCGAGTTTGTTCCGTCCAACCCTGGCCCTGCTCATAGAGGGAGCCCAGGGACTGGTCGGCCTGTCTGGCCTGGGCCGTCCAGTTCCTGGGACCACTCCCGTTTTTACTGTTGCACCAAGCACCTTCCTTCCCTCCTTTTTCCCTGTTTCCCATTGGCCAGACTTCCCTATATATCTGCACTATTCCAGTTTCCCAGTGCCCGTTATAGCTTCTGGGTTCTGGATGTGTGTTGCTGTACCTTGTGAAGAATTTGGATTTGGATTTGGATTTGGACCTCGACTATTCTTGCTAGCTGCCTGCCCTGACCTCCTGCTTTGCCTGACCACTCTCTTGCCTGACCCTCCTGTACCTCGCCTGTGACCTCCTGGATTTGACCTCGGCTACCCTCGACCATTCTTAGTTATCTCCCTTGGATACCTCGCCTGTGACCACCTGGTTTGACCTCGGCCTGATTTATGGACTTTCGCACCCGGCATCCTCACTCGGGATTCCCTGCCAAACACCAAGCTGCACCTTAAGCTATTATCCTTTGCGCCTGTTAAGTCCTGGGGGCAACCGACTGGGAGAGGCATTACCCGTGTCTCCTACAAGCGGGGGCTTGTCTATAGGCGGAAGTGGCGGTGGAGATTGGGGGATACTGGCTTAAGACAGACGGGTGTTTGGTACAGTCCTGACAACTACACATAGATACAAAACATAGATACAAACTATATCAAGCCTTTAAAGACAACACATGGTATTTGACGAGTGTCTTTAAAGATTTGATATTGACAAGTGATGGTATTTTGACGAGTGATGGAGGGAGATCACCCAGAGGACTTTTCCGGTGCATGTGTTGTTGGGACGCCGCAGCCCTGCCTTGACCTTTCTACACCTGCCGGGACAGGGAATGATGCGCACAGCAACAATGTAATTAACTCACTGTCTGACACAGAACTAACAGGTAAAAGAAAAATGTGATGCACTGTCTTTGACACTTCAATGCTGAAATTCTATGAACTCTGCCTTTTGTGTACACTGTACCTACACTGAAATCTCAATAAAAAGAAATTGTATAAAATCAAAAATAAAAAAATCTTTCAACAATGAGATTATGTGTAGTTCCTAGAATGTTCTAAAGCTTATTATACAACGACAATGCTTTTAAATGGATCAGGCTCATCTGAGTCTAGTCTTGTTTGGAATCAAAATTGATTTTAATGGCCTCTTTTGCTTAACAAGGTGTAATTTGGATACCAACAACTAAAACACAGCCGAAATGCATGGTAGAGTTTGTCCCCCTTGTTCCCAGCTGTGATTTCTTGTAATTGTAATGACGAAACGCTGACCTGTGCCTGCAAACTACAGCACCAAAGATTTAAAGGAGGAAAAAATACATAAATATATAGTTGAGAGCAGGAATAACAGTAGTACAAAGTGGAGCTCACTGGCCCTGGGATAATCGGCAGCAGGGTTAAACAGGCGCAATACCTAGTGCAACAGTCCAAGCTATTAGGAAGCGTTCTGTGCAGCGACTGCTAGTGCTAATGTAGTACACAGCACAACGTCAGATAAAATGGGAATGGCGTTATAGCCACAAAAATGATGCTAACAGACGCACATCATAAATTAGGCCCCAAATTATACTACTGCTTTTCCGGGCTATGCCTACTAGATGCTGGGCTGCCGCAGCTCGGCAACATTTTAGTATCTCGGGGCCACAATGTATTTGTTTTCATAGCAGGATTTTCCTTGCAGGGAGTTTTTCAAAGCTGATGAATGCCCTCTAATCCAAACCTAATAGAAACAAAGCAGCTTTTTTATTTAAATAGCTATTTACTCATCTGCAAATGTGTTTGTGGGTGGATTATTGGAAACTTAATAAAACCACTGTTGAGAAATGGAACACCTTTTCCTTGACCCCCCAATTGTTCAAGTAATTAGGATCTATTCCAGTCTTTACAGGGCCTCCAACTTGGTGAGAATTAGTGAGGGGATAAAGAGAACATTTTGTGTATTTAGCCTTTTGGGTTTTGTAACACTTTGCACACTTTCCAGTTGGGTGTCAGTTATATTCTAGATACCAGGGTTGATTCAGCATAGTCCATAAAAAACTCGGCTCCATGTGAAAGTAATCTGGCATGCTAGAACTTGCATGATTTATGGGACATATGCAAGAATATATCACACTTGTGAAAGAAGTCGAGTAAGTCGTTCATGATCTCTCGCACCCTATTTAATTGAACAAATGAAAGCACTCTCACATGCTTTTTACAAAGCATGCACATACTAACCTCTGCAACACTAGATACACAAAAATTATTGTGCATTGATCTTTCCCAGACCCAAAACATTGTATGCAGAATGCATGTAATCCCCCCCCCCCCCCCCCATAATGTAACCTACCCTCAACCACAAAGAGGTAAATGGCAGAATTGGGCAGGTAGGGAAGCATGCTGACTTACATTTCTCTGAGTCACTGTGACATTAGAATCTGCAGTGACAGGTACGCTAGCACATTCTTCTTTCTGTTCAACTATGCTGTACCTTCTATAACTCCTATATTGCATAAATGAATTTTATTTACACGTCATATTTAAAGGGTTAATGTTTTTCTTTCTTGTTGATGAATAAGTGTAAGTATACATATTTCACACTAAACATATACTGTCTAAGGAAAGGAGGGACCTCACAACGTTTTTTTATTTAAATGGTAAGGGTTTAACCCTTGATAGTGTGGATAGCTGATACATATGTGGTACCGCTGTAATCAGGAGAAATTAGGCTTTTGACAACTGGTGATGCAACCATCAAACTGAACACCTAAGGCTCACATAACTCCCTTTTTCTGCAGAATGAATAACTATTAAATCATTTCTCATTAGCTTATCAATTGACATTGTCCCTGCTGCAGACAAATTGGAAGCATGGCAGCCCTGCCTCAATTTTGCATGTAAAGAGCAAACATCCTCCCCCACTTTTTCTTGAAAGATGTTTAGCACTATAGAACGTGAGTTCACTTGAAAAAAATCCTGATTAGTCATTTTAAAGGCCCCCGGGGCTCCTACACTAGTAATGCTACCACCAAATAAGCCTCCACAATTATTAATTGCACATTGCTCCTCAAAGGACATAATCAATTGGCATGGTATAAACTCAACAGTTGCCTCCTCATCCGTCCCCCACTGTACTGTAATTCTGTTGTTCTGTCATGTTGTTGCATCTCTGTTTTGCAATTACTTAACCAATAACCTGTATCCAGCTTCTCAGACCTGTATTTGTATTATTTCCACTATATCATATGCTTGTAATTGCTAGCTAGCATGCACCTATCACATTCAAATCTATATTTAACTTGAGCTGGTTAGTATTATAGGACACTGGGCTGGTTAAACGAAGCAGGATCAGCAAAGCATGTTGCGTAATCTTATTGGCTGTGTCAGCTGTGTTGTCAGCAAGGCTCACATGATACACGTTTCCTCCTGTTGTCAGGATTTAACCCCCCATCATCCAACTGCCAGAAGTGTCTCCTCCTCGGCATAAAGGAGATGATCGCATGCACCTGTGCTGACCAGGCCCCCCCCCCCCCCCACACACACACACACACACACACACACACACATCACCTCCAGTTTTAGCAGGCAGTGGGTGTGGGGTAAGGAGGCGTACACCTGCCCACAGAGGCGGCACCATGCGCCCAATTAATCCCATACAGTGACCAGCTGCATTGGGTAAGGCTTGTAGAGGGGTGGAGAACCAACAGTGCGGCACACCCCATGACATGTGAGGGAGGAGACAGCTAGCCAGCCATGACAGAGGCCACACAATTGACTCTGTTGCCGCTGCTGTATGATGGGAACCCCAGCAAATGTTCCAACTGTTACAAATAGCGGTCTGACCTTGGATGGCAAAGGGCAATAAAAAAAAGCTAGGAAAACACTGCTGTATAAACTATGTAGCTATGTGCGGAGCTCCCATCACCATGACATAATAAATAGGAGTGTGTCCTGCTTTACTGTGCAAATTGGTTACTTACAGGCTGATTCATCACTAAAGCCAGGTAGCGACATATGAGCATCTGTAGCAGTCATATCAGAGCGCCCGCTAGTAGTCGCTGTTCTCGGCCGTGGGTCGCTAGTTCATAGCGACTCAGTCGTTGTGCAGCAATGATGAATACATTGTGGGGAGTCGCTATATGATCAGTACAGCGCTGTATGGGAGCGCATGTTAGGGACTGGTCAGTGCGCCCAACTCACAACATATTAATCAAAAAAACAGACTCACACAACTCCAGCGCTCAAAAATGCTTCGCTGTAGCCCAGAGCGCCGGAGGCTGTGTGATTAAAGGTTGTTTTTTTACCATGTATCCACCAGTAACAAAGAGAAAACATATGGAATTACATTGTAATAACATTGTAACATGAACACATTAATGCCAGACCTGTAATGTCAATTCTGCATAAATATATAAAACATGGAAAATATTTTCAAAAATGGCTTTTTCTATGCCAGGAGAGGTCACATTATTTGAGATTTATAAAAAAAATTTAAAATAAAAACCCTGTTTAACCCTTTAACCGCCAGCCTACCTTGAGATTTTGTCACCCTTTGTTGCCAGACCATTTTGCACTATTTTGCGCTCCCCTTGTTCAACTGTGATTTTTGAAGGGATTTCCAGGGATTTCCCAGAAAAGTGATATATTGTTTTTTTCAGCAGAGTCTGAGCTTTAACATGAAATGTCTTGTTTGTCATTTTTTAGGTGCATTCTCAATATTTTTGGATGAAATATGTGCAAAAAAACCCCCAAAAAACAATTTTTTACAATTTGTAGTGTTTTTTGTAATAAAAAATGTAAGTTTGTCAATAAAATCTTATTGCACGTGAAACCCCAATTTCTCCCGGTTACAGTGATACCACATATGTATAGGTAGACACCCTTTCCTGCCCAGGAGACTCCCCCAAACTGAAACAGCGCTTTAGGGGATTTTCAGATAAAATACAACTATGCTACGCGCTAAGCGCACCTTGCAGTTTTTCAAGAAAAACAACCCTTTACATTTGAAATACCCCCAACAAACTATAGATTCTCTGGAAGTACACACCTCAGGCTTTCTAGGCGTACCAGGCTTGTTGACATGGGTGCAGTTTTCTGGAAGTAATCCCTCAATATATTCTTTGGTTGCACAGGGTTTCTCTAAAAAAGTATGAAAAAGCAGAATCAAAACCACATTCTCCTAAAAAAAACCTATATGCAAACAAGAAAAAAACTGAAAATCTGAAAAAGCAACATGCCCCGAACAGAACAATACCCAGCATGCATAGCTACTGTCAAGGGAAGAGTTGCCAAACACACCAAAGTAAAGCATGTGCGTAACGGTAATTTTACTTCAAAATTTCAGCTCTGCATACAAAGTGCGCACCTTGTGCTTTTTCTACCAAAACAACCCTTTACATTTAGAATATCCCCCATAAATCATATATTCCCTGAAAGTACACATTGTAAGCTTTCTAAGCGTACCCAGCTTGTTGTCATGGGCTCATCTTTCTGGAAGTAATCCCTTGAAGCACAGGGTTTCACAAAAAAATTTATAAAAAAGCAGAATAAAAAACACCTTTTCCTAAAATATCAATATGCAATTAAGAAAAAACAAGCTAAATCTGAAAGCGCAAGGTCCCCCAAGCAGAACAATACCCAACATGCATAGGTACTATTAACCCTTTTAATTGCCAGCCTACTTGAACTTTTGTCGCCCTCAGTTGGTCATTTTTCCCCATTTTGCGGCATGTTTAACCGTGATTTTTGTCGGAATTTCTTGGAAAATATATATATATTTTTTTGCAGCAGAATTTAGGCTTTAACATTAAATGTCTTGTTTGTAATTTTTCTACTGTTTTTTAAATATTTTTGCGTAAAAAAAAAACAAAAAAATAAATAAAATAATATTTTTTAAACAATTGTCTCCTTTATTTTAAATAAAACATTTTTTTAGTAATAAAAACCATATTGCATGTGATAGCCCCATTTCTCCCGATTACAACGGTACCACATATGTATCAATAGCCCCTCATTCTTGCCCAGGAGACCCCCCAAACTGAAAAAAGCATTTTATAACATTTACAAAGAAAATACTACTATCCACACTATAAACATAAGGGGTTAATTTAAAATGACATAGGGACCCCTCCTGGGGGGGACCCCAATTTTTTTGGAGAATTTTTGGCTAAGCCTAACCCCAAAAATTAAAAAAATAGTGGGTCCCCCCCCCCCCCCCCCCGGGAGGGGTCCCTATGTCATTTTCTTTTTAATTTTAATTCTTTAAAATTTTAATTTTTTTTAATTTTTTCTTTTTAATCCCAGGGGGTGGGGGGACCCCATTTTTGGGGGGAATTTTAAGGGTTAGGGTTAGCCTAACCCTAACCCGTAAAGTGGACCAACACCCAGGATTTTCACTATCCTGGGTTTTGATCCACTTCCGCGGGGGTGCCCCGCTGCGTAAAACCCCAGAGAAAGGTATAAAAAACTCACCTCAGCCCGCTCCTACGGCGCATGCGCGAGCGCTCGTGCAATCAGAGCGCTCAGAGCCGCTGTGGTATGCACGGACAAGGGCCGGACAACCACAGCGGCTCTGAGCGCGCTGACAGCCGCATCTCGCGCTGCATCTCGCGCGGGCATGCTCTAACAGGGAGCGTGCCCGCGTCGGCGATTCACAAACGCCCGGAACGTGTGCGCGCCCTGATAGAGAGAAGCGCGAGATGCGGCCCGCGCATGCACCGTTGGAACAGGGATAAGGTAAGGCGATTGGGGCGTCCTGGGGGGTTTCACACAGTGGGGCATCCTGATCTCGGATGCCCCGCAGGGAGGGATCTGATCCGGGCCGATCAGCCTGGGTGTTGGTCCACTTAAAAAAAAAAAAAAAAAAAGTAGGGGGGGACCCCATTTTTTGGGGGAATTTTAAGGGTTAGGGTTAGGCTAACCCTAACCGTTAAACATTTTTTAAAAAATCACGTAGGGACCCTCATTTTTTTTTGGAATTTTAAGGGTTAGGGTTAGCCTAACCCTAACCCTAACCCTTAAAATTAAAAAAAAAAAAAAAAAATGACATAGGGTCCCCCCTCACAGGGTGGGGGACCTCATTTTTTTTTTTAATTTTAAGGGTTAGGGTTAGGCTAACCCTAACCCTAACCCTTAAAATTCAAAAAAAAAATGACGTAGGATCCCCCCTACCCGTCATAACCAGCCCGGGACCAGCTATGGGGGCTTGTAGGCACAGAGTGGGGGGGCCAGCTTTTGTGGCCCCCCCACCCTGCAGCCTACAAGCCCACATAGCCTATGTGGGCCCGGGCTCTTCTGCCCCCCCCCCTGGGCTTTGGGGAGGCAGGTAATTGGGGGTGCGGGGGTTAATGGCAAGTCACCCGCTAGGGCAGGTGACTTGCCAGACCCCAGCCTTGTGAACTGGTACAGGGGTCTCATGGACCCCTTACCAGTTCACCAAGGGTTAACAGAAAAAAAAAACACGGACGCAAAATTTTTATTTATTAAAAAAAAAAAAAAAATTACTCTTTACTCACCTTCGATCGTCAGCTCCTGTGTCCCTCGCTGATCTGCTGTCAGATGCCGGTGATCGGCATCCAGAGAAGGAGGAGGCAGGAGATCAGAGGATCTCCTGTCACCTCCTTCCAGGGCACTGATCACCGGCATCTGACAGCTAACAGAGCTGTAGCTGGTGATCGGGAGCTTAGCGGGGACGACGGACCGGACCGGAAAAGAGGCGGGGCTTAGCGTCAAGATGGCGGCCGCCATCGGAACAGGAGAGGGGAGAGAGCCTTCCAGGCTCTCTCCTGAAGATCGGAATGACCTGGGGGGGGATCGGAGGCCCCCCAGGTGAAGAGGAGGGTCGGCGGGAGCCAGCGCACACAGAGGTAAGTAAATGTCATTTTTTTTTTTTTTTATTTTACAGGAAAAGCCGGAGGCAGCTGAAATGGGGGGGGGCACCCTATTCCGGGCCCTCCCCTGCAGCCAGAGGAGGTCCGATGAACGATCGGAGACCACCATTTCGAAGAGGAGACCCGGCTGAATCAAACGAGGGGTCAGGTAAGTGACTTTTTTTAAAACTTTTTTTACTATTAGTGGGGAAAGTCAGGCACGTAAAATTGACGTGGCTGGCAGTTAACTGCAGGAGAGGCAGCCACGTAAATTTTACGTAACTGGCGTTTAAAGAGTTAAAGAGAAATAAAAGAACGTCCATTGAAATGTATGGGAGAGCCACAGGTAGCGAGAGGTAATACATGGCGCTCTGCAAGGCTGAACGCCGGCGCTGTACGCTGAGGCTGGGATAATGATGAATCGGAGGCTACATCCCTTTATCTCAGTGGCTCAACAGATTCTGCTTGATAAATGTGTAATTGCGTGCCGTGTCCGGCGTTCACCTGACGCTACCTGTCGCTACCTGTCATTTACAAGGCACTACCTGACGCTATCCCTTCATGATTAAGGCTCAAGGTATTTGTCTGTTTGATGGGTACTAGCTATACTATACTATGGGTATAATAAAGATCATTCTGACTATTCTGACAATAGCATTCTTGATGAACATGCTGATAATTATGCTAATTCTAAGCACAAAATGTGCATGCATCATAGCAACCAGTCCACGCCAACATGCTTGATAAAATAAATCGTAAGATGGAACTTTAAACCTCAATATCTTGTCCATTTGTTATTAAATTTTAATACAGAAAACAGTTTAGGACATTGCCAAGTGTAGTGCTAAACTAACTCTTGGCTATGTCTGGAAAATCTCCTTAATACTTTATTCTAATTCTCACATTTACAATCTAGTAGGTGAATTAGAACATTTTTTGTTCATATCTCTATATGGTAACTATAAGCCCTCCATTAACAGCAAATAAAAAATACCCTGATTAGTAGTGCACCTGTTAGCACATTTAATGTGATGTTTTCCCGCTACAGACGCAGTATGTTATGGCAATTACCCCCGTCTAATACTTGGGCTGATTCCTGCTGGCTGGGTTCTCCTATCTGTAAGATTTAAAGTCCATAGGTAAACGTTTTTTAAGGTCTGTAAGTAAAGGATTAAAAAACTGCTCGTTGTTGAAGTCAGAAAGGACGGTTTCCTGTCTGGTAAGAAACTTCTGCTGCCGCTTTGCTATAGGGCTAGACGGGGAAATTGCCACAACGTACTGCGTCCGTAGCGGGCAAACATCCCGCGGCCACCAGACTCACAAATAACTACAAAGGAATGAACTTTTTCTTAACAATTGGACCCCAACATCTATGATTTTAATTGTGCATTTATAATAACAATTTGAAGACGTGTTTAAACATCCAGATTTTCTTTATATAAAGCAACCCTAACAGTTCATCAGGTGGATTATTAACAGATTAAACGCATTATAAGCAGCGACAACAATCCACAGTGGATTCATTCTGAGGTCCAGGGTGGGTTCTGTACCTCCGGCGCTAGGCGGGTAAGTGCATTTAACATAATTAATTTCCCTGTTCTTGTTAGTCAACATTTTGATTACTGGCCACAGACCATCAGACTGCAGCCTAAAGCAATTAAAATATTAATATTAATTTTCATTTTCCTGGACTTAGTGGCAAAATGAAATTTCCTGAATGTGTAGTAAATAGTAGTAAAAATGTGGTGTATTGTATGTTTGTATATTTCATTCAGCTATATTTACAAAAATAAGAATGAAGTATAAGTCTAAAAGGTCTTGTCCTTTCCTCACCGATTGGAAGCAGGTGCAGAACGGCGGAATGAAGTTCATACCAACCCATTACAGTAAATTCTGAGACACATAATGCATATGTAAATGCTTCTTCATAAAAATATTCTGACATATTCCTTAATTGAGGGCTACAATATTTCAATAATTAATTCAATCACATTAATGTACCTATTCATGCAAATAGAGTTTACTTTTTAATTTGCTGAATCTGGGACACGTCCAGGAGCACTCTCTAAATGGAAACATACAATGGATATTTGTTAAAATGACAGAAACTAGGACAACGTTCTTTAATTTATTTTGTCATGTTAAATTAGCCAGTAGTTTGCTGTTTCAGTTACAAAAAAGAGAGTTAAGCTAATTATAGAGTCCCTTGCCTCGTGCTCTTTGGATTCCAGATGTAAATGTACCGCTGTAAGTATATAAAGGTATAAAGTCTGATTCATTGGCATAGTTGAGGAATTATGTAATTTTGGGAGCTTTAGATGCCAGTATCAAGGCACTGCCACTGTCTCTGGCGGGCAATCATTTTAAAGCAATAACAGTCAGAACTGGACATACAGTAGATGAGCTTGCCTTGGAATGGTTGATCAGCTTGAATATCTAGTGCAATTTATGTGAACTAAGGGCCTACTAATTTATGATGTGCGTCTGTCCGCATCGGTTTTGTGGCTATAGCACCAGCTCCAGAGCGCCGCCATTTTTTTCTTTTCAGACTCTATGCTGTGGTCTACATTGGCGCTATAAGTCACTACAGAGAACACTATCGGGCTAGCTTGGATTGTTGCACTAGGTGTTGGCTGGCCTATGTCAGCACCTGTTGCATCTGCTGGTGATTACCCAGTGCCTTAAGCGTTCAATTTATAAGGTGACGGGCACGTGGCGATTTCAGTTGGATTGACCATACTCACAGTGGATGGATCATAGTCACTAAGGAATTGTGCATGCGCTTATGGTATAATGCTGGATCTTCTTTAAATATTTGGACCTTTTAAATATCAGGACATTGTTGTCTGGACAAATCATTGTTGTCTGGAATAGTCTTCATAACCGCTCTGTGCTATACAACTATACATTTTATGTGGACCTGTTAGATATTCAGGCTAGAGCACTTAGAGCAGTTGCACTGTGTAAGGTGTAGATTTTTGATCACTAACCTTAAGATAAATTCTAGCGCAGTAATTCACCTATTTTTTATAATTTATGTACTGTATGTGTCTACCCTGTCTGTAATTACTACTTTGTACAGCTCTACGGATGATGATGTCGCTATATAAATAAACAAGAAGAAAAGGCACAAATACATGATGGCAAATAACACTGCCTGGGAAGTGGAGGATGTATTAGTCAAAAAGATAAGGGCAGTATTTAACTGGTTTTAGAAATTTACTGCACTCTTGATTATAGAAATAGAAAATATTTACTCCCTAAAATGGATAAAGAGGACGTGTGACATGCATATATCAAAAATTTGAGAACCACATGTTTGTGGGTACTCACACATTGATTTTTGCTGTGTTTATTGATTCCATTTGCTTTCGAGCAATGTGATAAAATAGTTCTTCTTTAAAATAAACTGATTATTATGAGCATGATAGTGCAAACTTTTTGTTTACCATGTCCAGTGCTGGCATCTTCATAATTACTGGGGAGCCAGCAAACCATATTGCCTACTCTATTTCAATGGTTCAGCACACCCCATCTCAACATGCCCCTGGCATTGAAATAAATAGTAGGAGGCATGTTAGGGTGTAAAGACAATTAACTGACAATGAAGAAAAATAGTTTATATTTGTAAATTGTAGCTCTGCCCTGACTCTTTGCTTTAAAGGCAAGATGCATCTTCTCATGCAACTCGTTCTGCCCTGTATTATCTGCTAAGCTGCTTGTTGGGTAACCAAGCCAGCTAAATTGGAGGTAAAATTGACCTTTCCAAATTTAGATACCCTGCTTACTCCATAGGAAGCCCAAATGCAGGCTTTAATGCACACCTTCCAGGACCTCCCACAATGGCAATCATAGCCTTCTCCTCCTTTGACCAACTGGATACCGGAAGTCACAATATGGGGAATGAGAGCAGTGCCGAGAGTAGGTGAGTAATTAAGTACCTAAGGTCAAAAACAATTTTAAGTAAGCTTAATACTCCATCCTGGAATCCCAAATTAGGATTTCCCAATTTGTTGTTCTTGGACTTCTTAGGGCCCTCCTAGGGAGGAACTTTAGGTCCATTAGGTTCTTTAGATCTTATTGTCAAAATCAAACATTTTATTGTAATACTGCAAAATATAAGTTAACCCTTTAACTACCAGCCTAGCAAGAGATTTTGTCACCCTCTGTTGCCAGAACATATTTCACTATTTTGTGCTATACATGCTTAACTGTGATTTTAGAAGGGCTTTTTAGGAATTTCCCAGGAAAATTAAATATTGTTTCTCTGGACTTTAACATGAAATGTCTTGTCTTGTTTTTTTAGTGTATTCTCAATATTTTTGGGAGTAATTTGTGCTAATAAAATGTTTAGACATCTGTTTCATCATTTGTTCCTGCCCAGGAGACCCCCCAAGGAGCGCTTTATGGCATTTTCAAATAAAATATAAATACTATCCACACTATCAAGGGTTAAATTTAAAAAAAATGGGCATGGGTCCCCCCTCTTTTAGGTGGGGGTAGGCCTTTTTCTATTTAATTTGTAAGGTTTAAAACCATTACAAATTAAAATAAAAATGGCATGGGATCCCTCCATTCGGCATAACCATCCCGGGCACCAGCTATGAGGGCTTGTAGACCAGGGTGCGAAGGCCAGCCTCGGTCTACAAGCCCACATAGCCTATATGGACCGTGGGCTCTTCTGCCCCCCCAGTCTTTGGGAAGGCATGTAATGGGGGGGGGCGGGGGTTAATGGCTAGTCACTCGCTTGCTGTAGGTGACTTGCCAGCCCGCTAAGCCTTGTGAACTTGTATAAGGGTCTCATGGACTTTTCTCTCATTATACCACATTCCCTCTTTTGCTCCCTCTTTTCCACATTCCCTCCTTCTCTATCTTCTTTTCTTTTCTCCATTCCCTCCTTCTCCTCCTTTCTTTCTTTTCCATGTTCCTTTCTTCTCTCTCTCTTTTGCATACAATTTCTCTTGCTCTTATTTTCCCCCTTCTCTGTCACAATTCCCCGTTCCCTTTTTTGCTCTTTAACTTTCTTTTCTCTCCCTGTTTTTCCACATTCCCTCTTTCACTCCTCCATATTTTTTCCCTTTCCTCTCTCCCTATCTTTTTTTTACATATGCCCTCCTACTCCGTTTCCTTCCCACATGCCTACATTTTCTGCCTCTTTTCCTAGTTTCCTCCTTCTTTCTCCTTCTTTCTCCCTCTCTCTCTCTCTCTCTCTCTCTCTTTCTCTCTCATACCATCCCTTGTCCACTTCCCCCCATTCTCTCCCTTTTTATTACCTGATTATTTAATTACCTGATGCACTCTATCTTTCACATTCAATCTCTCTTTCTATCGCTCTTTCCTCTTTTTCCTTCTTATGAATTGGGGCTTTATTCTCCCACCTCCCTTTTCTCGCCTCATACATCTTTCTGTCTCCCTCTATTCTGTGTTCTCTCTGTGTCTCTCTCCTTTTTTCCTTACATGTCTTTTCAGCTGAGTGAACATTACACCTTTTCTTCATTTTCACATTCCCATTGGTATCATAATTATTATGGGATTTGATTATTATTAAATATAGCTCATTCACTATATATGCAGTTGAGGCATTAAAGTACCACCTGTAAAGAATTATTTCTAGGGCAAGCTCACAAGACATTAAGGTGGTATTGTGGCATGAAAATTTGAGATATTCTTCACAATTTATGTTTATATATCTGTCAAGAGAAAGGTGAAAGCGATGTGCTACAGCTCTCTCTCGAGAGGAGGTTAGTGAACTAATCATCTGAAATGTATTAGTAAATGGGAACACTCTGCAAAGATGAATTATGAGGTCCTGCCGAGTGCATAGACTTGCCACAAGTATGAAAATAAATCTAGCGATACCACTGAAAAATAGACTTTGAAAAAAATGACTAGAAATGCTCTGAGCACTGGAGAAGAACAATTTTCAGATTTACTCATGACATTAAAGGAAACCTCCAACCTATGCAATGTTGTTTTAAAACAGAGTAGTTCAAGTAGAATAGTAAAGCCTGCCAAGCCATATTTAAATATGTGAAAGGATTGAATAAGGTTGAGGAGGGAAGTGTTTTTAGGAAGAAACTTAAAGATAGAACAAGGGGGCACAATTTGAAGCTAGTCAGGGGGGAGATCAGGAGCAATGTTAGAAAATATTATTTTACAGAAAAAGTAGTAGATGCTTGGAAAAAACTTCCAGCAGAGGTGGAAGCCTCTGGGACTGCCTGGGATAAGCACACATCTAACCTAAGATAAAGAGAACATACAGTATACACATAAGGGCAGACTAGATGGCCCGTATGCTCTCCTTCTGCCGTCACCCTTCTATGTTCTATGTTTCTATGTCCAGCTGACAGGTGCTAAACGGTGCTCCTTGTAGCCAATCTGGTCACCACACTCCTGCTGACATAGATGTATGACACTGGTTGATGGTGCTGCAGTACACTGTGCAGTACCACCTCTGTTCCAGCTTCTGCCTCTGATTCTGCCCAGGATGCTGCACCTATAAAAGTGGCTGGGTCAGCTGTCAGCTGGGTAAAATATTTAGCATCTGTTCTGTTAAATTCTGTGGCTGTCCTGGTCTGTTCAGCATTTGCCCTGGGCAAAAACTTGCATTTTGTCTATAACATCTTATTGTCACTCTTCTGCCAAACCTTAATAGGGAATCATCTGGAAGTTTGATTCTTCCTCAAATGACATGTATAATTTGCCAGCTGGTCTGGTGATGGTCTAAATATATTTACATCCCAAACACTTCTCCAAGTCTCAGCTGATAAATCTGTTACATTGTCCTACTGCAGGGTGAACATGTTGCATTGAGGTACATTGGGTGTTGTTTTGTTACAATGTATCACAAACTAACAGCCAGCTTTATTTACTTGGAAATGGCTGAGTTTATGTGTGCTGATAGACAGTAAATGTCTGTTTCACTCTGTGTTGGCATACGCTGAAGTGTAAAAAACTTTAATAAATGCAGTTTGAAATAACCAATGCATCAAGTGGCTCAAACCAGAGCAAAACCAGCACAGGGCTTTAATAAATCTGGGCCATAGTGCACCAATGCAGGTTAAGAACAGGCATTTCGACTTGCTGCATCATTCAATGCATGCTTACGGAAAGATAACACCAAAAGACGCACTTCATAAATCAGGCTGACAAAAATTGGAGATGAAAGCTTCCTATGGGGTGTTCAAACCCCAACCTCTCCAAAAATGTTTTGGGTTCCCCACAGGCTGCTGGTATTTATACATTTGCATTAAAAAATCATCGTAAGAAGAGTTGTGTACCTGGGCAATTGCCTCATTGTGGGTGTAGATTTTCTTCTCCATTTTATTGAGGGTTGAGTTGGAGAGTCACAAAACACAGCTTGTAGAGCCACTACTTTTTTTTAGGAGAGATGTCTAGTCTACATTTAATTAATCCAGGTGGGGATCCCACAACCCCCAAAAACACCAACCCCACAAAACAGTGGCACCACTATTTATATAAAAAAAATTACATATCCAAGGCAGAGCCACCACAGTGCCCCACTGTGGTGGCTCTGCCTTGGATATGTAAGATCTGTGTTTCATGTTGTATGTCTGTATTGTCCTCGGCCGGCTGGTCCTCATGATTCATTATTGTATATAGTCTTTGCCCATGGTACTTTTTTAGACTTGGTGGGTTAGGATTTATTGGTTATTATTAGAAGGTTTGCTTCACCTTGATTGCTCTCACTGGTTATAAATTGTAGTGTATGGACAGTTTCCAGCTTGGGGCAGTGACATACTGTTTATATGAGCCATTTTGCATGATCTTTTAAAATATAAATTGAGCAGTACTCTTGCCGTCCCTGTGCCCCTCCCCCCTCTTGTCCTATATTGTTTTGTGTTTTTTAATGTGTTTTTAATTTGTCTTAAATTTGTTGGATTACAATATATGCATTAATAAAGCTTTGTATAGTTTTTGATATAAATAGTGGTGCCACTGTTTTGTGAGGTTGCTGTTTTGGGGGGTTGTGGGATCCCCGCCTGGATTAATCGGTGCCAATCTTTTGTTTGTACCTTCCCTTCAGTATGGGTTTTTTGAAAGTTGGTGCGGTCTTCTTTTTCTTGTGCATTGTTAGTCTACATTTAATCTAGTAATCAGAAGAGAGCTGGAAGTTCATTTCTGATTTGTTGCTTACTGCTATGGGCACCATTTGGAAAATGAACGTGCTGATATCACATGCCAATCACCTTCAAATGCCCTGGCATAAAAGGGGCCTTTGTCACTGTAGAACTGAAACCCACAGCCTTTGTCACTGCTGCTGAAGCACACGAGAGAGTGGCACTGTGCATGATGCCGGATGGTGAGGGACCTGGATGAAACCTCTCAGGTAAGCATGGCAGCCCCAGACCAGGAGCAACAGTCTGCGCAGAAGAATGGGTGAATATAGCTTTTTATAATTTTTTGCCTGAAAATGTACTTGAAGGCATGGGTGTCAGAGGGTCCAAAGGGGTGCTAGATGTACAATGATGATTACAATGACCATCCAATGATTCTGTTTTAAAGTGGACCAACACCCAGGGGTGATCGGCCCGGGAATCACCTCACTCACCGCGGGACATCTGAGATCGGGATGTCCCGCGGGGTGAAACCCCCAAAAAAACCTCCAAACTTCTTACCTGATCCGCCGCCTCCCGCGCGCACGTCTAGAATGGCCCGCGCGGGAGGCGGCGGCGGACGCGCTGTCTTGGACGCCGCTGTCACCCGCTTGGACGTCGGCAGGGATTGGACGGCGCGGTCACGTGGGAGCGGGGAGAGGTGAGTTTTTGGGGGTTTCTGGGGGGTTTCAGAGAGCGGGACACCCCCGATCGGGGTGCCCCGCCGAAGTGGACCAAAACCCAGGATAGTCAAAATCCTGGGTGTTGGTCCACTTTAAAGAGGGCCAAAGCCCTTAATTGAATTTCTAATTGAAATTCTAATTTAAGTTGCTTTGTAAGCGCAAGGGGATCATCTGGCATACCTTTGGCCACTCTCTAACTCACACCGGCCATTCAGTGAGGGGTAGGCCAAGAATGGTTTTGGTATACCTTAAATAAACTGTCTCTGGTGACCTACATTTAGTGAGCATTAAACGGATCCCAATCCTTTTCCCATTTTAACTAAAATAGTTTTGGTTTTAGCTGGTGAGTCTAATAAACTGTAGCAATTCAAATAGCAAGAGTGGTTCTTAAATTTAAACCCGGTGTGGGTTATAAAAAAATTGCATCCAGTTCAATTGAAAGCTTAAATTAATCACGCACAACATTTAAAAATGCAGTTGAATAATCTTATTCCTTAGCCCCTGAGCAAGCCTTGAGCAAGTCTGTGTATCTTATACTATTGTGTATTCATGGCACTTGCCAGAGCATATTCCTAGTGGGGAGATGCTGTAACCATTGCCCTTTTGTCCATTCTTACCCACAGCAGTTTGATTTAAACGAACCTCCAACAAATAGATTTTATCTAAATATATATTTTGAAAATAGGTGATGTAACATTTACTTGGGAAAATTCAAGTTAATCTTTAGTAACACTATTTCTATACTGTACATATTTGATATTCTAAGATGATAAAGTGATAAGCAACTTGTGTAAGTAAGAACATATGAGTATTGCCCACTGTAGGGTTGAGGGACAGCACCTGGGGGTATTTCAGAAAGAGCCGTCTTCTTTTACAAATGGCGCCTTTGTCCTAGTGTAGGTGAGAAAAAAGGCCACCTAGTCACTCTAGTATCCCACTCGCCGCCTCCACCCTGGCTGACATGTCTAATGCCAACCACAGCCTCTTTTATACTGTCTCGGGTGTGTGTGGACCCTCTTACTCTTCTCTAGGTATATACTGTGCTTTATAGTTCCACTATAATCCCACACAGGCAGCCTGTGCCCACCAAAGGCCATGTGAGTGATTCTTTAAAGTTTTTGCTGTAGGTGAATGCAGGGGGAGAAGGGGTTCATCTGGGCATTAGTATCCATTTAAACCAAACATTCAGGCTGCAGAACTGCAGAACTTCCTTGCCGAATGGCTCTACTTATCCACAATAGGGTCAATTCAGCACGTGCCCTAGAAACCTCTGCTCTATGCAAAAGAAATTTTGCATATGAGAACACTTTCTCACATGATCCAGGGCACACATGTGAGACTAACTATACAGAATATAGTCATTTTCATTTTTCCACATTTGTTAAATAATTACAATAATAATATACAATTATTTACTATAAATAATAATAAATGTAAAAGTAAAAACATTAAAACATTGGCAAACTCAGGAAAATTACAAATAAAAAAAAAATCACCAGATTTATTGGAGGTTCAGAAAAGTCATGATTCATCAATCTCTCAGAAAGGTATTCTTCAATATCCTCCATTTCTCCAGTAAGGGAACTGAAACACACCAAAAGCACCGGCACCAGTGAAGCTTACTCCCTGTCTCCCTGTCCTCTGGGACAGTGGGGCATCATTCCCTGGGGCATACACATGTAGGTAATTAATTGTATATTTGCACATTGTAGTTCAGCACTTTATGAGCACTGTGGCACTTTCTGCCATTTAGCACATAGCACTTTGGTTATTGAGATTCAATTAATATATTCACTATAAAGATTACATTTATTTATTAGTTGTGATTAGATTCGTTTTTTGAGGGTTTTTTTTCTGTGGTCTTTTTGTCTGGGATGGTCTCCTGTTATGTTATGAGAATGTTTTTAAATAGATGAATTGTATGAAATGTGATGTGTTAGGACTTTTTTACTTCTATTATTAAATTTTAATTATTTGGATTAAATTGATTGTATTTGATTGAGGGGGTTTTTGGCGCAGTGGGTTAGCCTTTTGGTGGCAGCTGGAGCCGCTATCTATATTTCCTGTTTTTGGTTTGAACTGTATAAAGGTATTTTCCCACAGCACATGGTTCCATCTAGATGTGCTTTAATGTAGATTGGTGGTGCACTAATATATATTTGTTGGTTTTCTCACCGGCACCAGTGCCCGCAAAAAATATGGAGGGAATTTTCACACCAGTCTCTTGCCTTAATAGGCTTTCTGTACGTGGTCCCTGAATCATGTGTGCATAACCACATTTGCTAGAATTTTCATACGGGAATTTTCATATGGGAAAACTTAAAGCAAAAATGTGTCTGGGCTTGTGTGCAAATTCTGCACACAAAAAAGGTGCCTGCTTAATCATGCAAGACCAAAAACACTGGAATCGACCCTTATATGAGGAACACACGAAGCTGCTATAAACAGCTTCACACATGTCACAATGCCTCTACCAATCAGAGGCATGCTTTGAGTACACATATACTGTGGATGGTGACTCCCTGTGCCCACCCCCACTGCTCAGGGCCCACCCCCACTGCTCCCTGTGCAAACCCCCCACTGCTCAGGCCCACCCCCACCGTTCAGGGTGGGTATTTAGACAGCAGGCATGGGTGCCGCCATTCTGTAATCTTGCACAGAGTGCCATCCAAATTGAGGCTAGTCCTGATTTTATATTTCAAATGGGGAAGCCTGCTCCACAGCTTTGATTTTATTACTGTAGATTTCCCTCCTTAGATTTCCCTCGTCATGTGACAATGCACATGACGAGAGTGCAGACGCACTCCCACACTGCCATTCACAGGCAGATAGGCGACCAGAAGGGCATCAGTGCCAGCCCCTGGTGACGCCTAAGGGCAGCCCCATGTAGGTTTAAGACCCTGAAATACTATAACCCAAAAACCGGGACTACACTAAATGCATTTGGAACGCAGGCAGTGGCACAGCACAGTAAACCTCTCCGGGATCTAATACTGCCCGTCCAGCATCTCACAGGACAGGCACCGGCCACTACACCCCAGCACAGCATAAGCACATTAACAGAACAAGGTAAACAACTTAGAATTCGCTGACACTCATAGCCATTACACTATTTTAAAAGGAAACTCAAAACAGTTATTCTCTTACCACTAGGAAGAATAACAGAAATTAGAAGGGGTAAGAACCCCTTTTATTTATACTAAGGTAATCACTTGATACAAAAGGGACACCAAACCCAATACAAATGATACATATTCTTACTGTTTCTCCAATATTATACTTTCACACTGAAAATCTCCTAAACGGCAGGAGAGAAAGGCCAGGTATCTGGGAAGTAAGTGCACCCACCTTACTATAGAAATGTGATAAATGTAAATATGTAATTTATGTAAATACTCTATTTTCATTACCAAGCCTCTAACATGCCATTGTTAATCTATTATTAGAACACACTGTAATGAAAGCAAGATTAGGCGTGCACTGAGGAAGCTGTAACTAGCGAAACGCTTGCATAAACCCTACTTGCTACAACTGAGAACTAGACTTGCTACAGCTGAGAGAAATTCAGTTGCTACAAACTGGAAACAGACACCTTACTTGCTACAAACTGAGAGACGATACCTAACCCATACATTTTGTGTTTATCTGTTCATTTCAAATGTCTATAATGTACTGTGCTAAAAGTATTAATAAATATTTGTAAACTGTAAATGGCAATACCATATAAGGGACTTCATCTCTTGGCCTACCAAATACTCCCACAAAGAAATTCAGGGTGTATCTGCAAGACACAGAAACCCTGAATTCACTGAGACTAACCTTTTCCCCCAACAAGTACAATTTTATTTGCAAATTAAACTACAAAGAAACATAGAAGGTTGACGGCAGAAGGAGAGCATACGGTCCATCTAGTCTGCCCTTATGTGTATACTGTATGTTCTCTTTATCATAGGATAGATGTGTGCTTATCCCAAGCATGTTTAAATTCACTGCCTGTCGATTCTTTAACTACCTCTGCTGGAAGTTTGTTCCAAGCATCTACTACTCTTTCTGTAAAATAATATTTTCTAACATTGCTCTTGATCTTCCCTCTGACTAACTTCAGGTTGTGCCCCCTTGTTCTATCATTAAGTTTTTTCTTAACAACACTTCCCTCCTGAGCCTTATTCAATCCCTTCACATATTTAGATGGTCTCAATCATGTCCCCTCTCTCCCTTCTTTCCTCCAGACTGTACCGATTAAGTTGTTTAAGTTTCTCCTGATGAGTTTTAAGTTTCCACTATTTTTGTTGCCCGTGTTTGTACCCATTTTATTTGAATAATGTCTTTTTGCAGGTAAGGTCTCCAGAACTGCACACAGTATTCTAGCTGTGGCCTCACCAGGGCTCTATACAGCGGCATCACAACCTCCCTCTTCCTACTGGTGATGCCCCGAGCTATGCAGCTTAGCACCCTGCTTGCTTTTCCCACTGTCTGGCTACACTGTCCATTCATCTTGTAGCTTTCAGTAATCAGTATCCCTGAATCTCTTTCCTGGCTAACACAGTACTGCCCATATGGTGCTCAGCAGGGAATCCTTCTACCCAAATGCATGATTTTACATTTAGAGACATTGCACTTCAGTTTCCATAGTTTTGACTATTTGTCCAGTAAAGCTTAAACATTTTCCATGTTACATACACCTCCGGGAGTATCCACCCGGAGGTGGATACTCCTATATCATTAACAAACATATTAAAAACTATAGGGCCCAGGACAGAGCCTTGCGGCACACCACTTGCAACTTGCCTTTGTTCAGATTGCACGTCACACACAGACACTTTACAAAGTGGCACTTTTGTATTATTTGAAAATTACGTGTTATAGAGTTTCATTTATATTACTGATAATTTCAAATCTGTGTTTGAAGTCAAACAGATTAAAGCAGTTAGAAGCAGCACATAGAAATTCTAATTACAGATTATGGGCATCATATTCATAATATTGGCTGGCATTACATATATTTGTTGCTCATATATTTACTTACCTGCTCAATTCCTGTAGTATGGAATATAAAACCTAAACAGTATAAGCAAAACCACAAAGACATTGTCAAACATATTTCAGTGAGCAGTAAATGAACCCTGCTCACACCATAAATCATTAATGTTTAATTACCAGCCAAAGCTTCAATAAAGCCACTGGCTTGGAAAGTCTAAGATACTCAGAGGATAGAGAATTTGGCATGCATGGCTGAATTGTGTACTTAATTACTGTTTATGCTTCGGCAGTATTCAGGCAGTTGTGTGTAATAAATAGAACAGCGTCACTGTAGCCAGATGGCTTGGATTTTTTTCCGAGGGAGTGTGACAATTTTAAGTCTAAATTGCTAACAGTTTACACTATTTTACCTTCAACTTAGGATCTGAACATATTGGTTTTATTAGTATTTAGGAAAATAAAAATTATTGATCATACACAAAGTTTACTGGATAATAATCCCATAGGGGAGGAATACGTTTTATCTGGATGAGTGTGTTTGTTGAAGCCTGAAAAATACTCTTAGAGGCCGATTCATTAATAGCGCCAGGTAGCGACAGATGAGCGACTGAAGTATGGCGCTATGAGCGCCGCTAGCGTACGCCGCGGACGGTAGCGATTCGCTATAGCAGGCCTCCTCAGTCGCTACCTGGCGTTGTTGGGAACAACGCCTACATTGCTGAATATGATGTTGGAGCTCAGCTTTGTAGGCGCTGTCAGTTTGACCACGCTATTCAACACAGCGCCTGCGCTTTGCTTTGCTGTGGGCTTGAAATCAAGTACCTTCAGAATTAAACACATTGCAACATGTTTCTTTTTTTTTTTTTTTTTTTTATTTTGTTTTGAAAAGTAAATAAATGTAACTTAAATGTTCATGAAAATGAAAATGCCTGTCATGGTGCATCTCGGGGTGCCTGAAAAAGATTAAAAAGTGCAGTTAGTATATATATTTAAATTGGCTTTTTCGCTGTAAAAAAATATTGCATTAATTGGTAACCAACATTTGGGTCAAACTTGCACACCAACCCTAATTGTTATGTTGTTCAGCTTTCACCCCCCCCTTATAGTGGTTTTGGTCATCTTACACCCCCCTTAGAGTGGTTTTGGTCATCTTACACCCCCCCTTAGAGTGCTTTTGGTCATCTTACACCCCCCTTAGAGTGGTTTGGGTCATCTTACACCTCCCTTAGAGTGGTTTTGGTCATCTTACACCCCCCTTAGAGTGATTTGGGTCATCTTACACCCCCCTTAGAGTGGTTTTGGTCATCTTACACCCCCCTTAGAGTGGTTTTGGTCATCTTACACCCCCCTTAGAGTGGTTTTGGTCATCTTACACCCCCCTTAGAGTGGTTTGGGTCATCTTACACCCCCCTTAGAGTGGTTTGGGTCATCTTACACCCCCCTTACAGTGGTTTTGGTCATCTTACACCCCCCTTAGAGTGGTTTTGGTCATCTTACACCCCCCTTAGAGTGGTTTTGGTCATCTTACACCCCCCTTATAGTGGTTTTGGTCATCTTACACCCCCCTTAGAGTGGTTTGGGTCATCTTACACCCCCCTTAGAGTGGTTTTGGTCATCTTACACCCCCCTTAGAGTGGTTTTGGTCATCTTACACCCCCCTTAGAGTGGTTTTGGTCATCTTACACCCCCCTTAGAGTGGTTTGGGTCATCTTACACCCCCCTTAGAGTGGTTTGGGTCATCTTACACCCCCCTTAGAATAGTTTTGGTCATCTTAAACCCCCCTTAGAGTGGTTTTGGTCATCTTACACCCCCCTTAGAGTGGTTTTGGTCATCTTACACCCCCCTTAGAGTGGTTTTGGTCATCTTACACCCCCCTTAGAGTGGTTTGGGTCATCTTACACCCCCCTTAGAGTGGTTTGGGTCATCTTACACCCCCCTTAGAGTGGTTTTGGTCATCTTACATCCCCCTTAGAGTGGTTTGGGTCATCTTACACCCCCCTTAGAGTGGTTTGGGTCATCTTACACCCCCCTTAGAGTGGTTTTGGTCATCTTACACCCCCCTTAGAGTGGTTGTGGTCATCTTACACTCCCCTTAGAGTGGTTTGGGTCATCTTACACACCCCCTTAGAGTTGTTTTTGCCAAATTATGATGGGAGGTCAAATACATTTTCCCGGTAGTGCAGTACTTGGATTAGAGTGAAGGGTAGTTAGCTTACCGCAAAAAAGGAAGTGATCATCCTTTCCCTTAGCTCATCGCCAGTCTGGGTGTCCTTACTTCTTTCTGTGGGCAAGTTGGGGATTTCGGGCACCAGTGCTGTCTCTTCAGGGGATTGAATTCTGTGGCATATGCATATATTGTGGAGCACACAGCAGGCGAGGATGATCTTGGAGACCTTCTGTGGACTGTACAGCATCTCTCCTCCTGGGCGTGCCAAACACAGAAAGCATGCTTTCAGCAGGCCGATGGTTCTTTCCACAATGATTCTGGTCTTGCGGTGTGCTGCATTGTAGCGTTCATGGGCAGAGGTCTGTGGGCTCCTGACCGGAGTCAGCACCCACGTTCTCTGCCCATATCCCTTATCCGCTGTAGAAAAAACACAAGGAGAGAGACAGCAATTAGTACTAGTACATGTTTTGGTTTTCATTTTTTATCATTTGGCTTACTAGGTCACATATTTTAGGCAAAATACTTTGACATGGTTAATTATTTACCCAGTAGCCAGCCAGCTGGCATTTCTTTGTTCTCAAACTTCCGGCACAGGACTGTCCGCTGCAAGACGTAAGAATCGTGGCATGAGCCGGGGAACCCCGATCTCACCGCCCGCAGCTTCATTTCATGGTCACAGACCACCATGATGTTAAAGGAATGAAATTGTTTTCTGTTTCGGTAATACAGCTCCTGTGCACGGGGAGGGCGGAAAGGGATATGTGTACCATCAACGCACCCTAGCACATTCGGGATCCCTCCCATTAGATGGAAAGCATGTTTTATTTTGGCAACCTCCACCTCATCCTCAGGAAACTTGATGTAAATTGGGATTAAATCACAAATCGCCAGAACTACCTGGATTAATATGCGGCTCATAGTAGCCTGGCTTATCCCGCTGAGGAGGGCAGAGGTTGCCTGGAAGGTCCCTCGTGCCAAAATATTCAGAGTGGCACACAGGCGTACTATGCCTGGAATGGATTGAGTGCGTTTGGTGGATGGCTCGATTTTGTGCTTAATCTGATCATATAGGGACTGTAGTGCAGCACGATTCAGACGGAAGCGGCTCCTGATCTGCTCGTCACTTAAGTCCCATACTGAAAGGCGGATTCCAAAGGAGCGGGGTGCCCTAAGCCTCACAACACCCCGCTCCCTGTCCTCCTGCTCTTCCAGCATACGCATACATCCATCCACCCAGACACCATACATCACCCTCTTATCCATCACACACACACTCAACAGATATACAAAATCAAACAAACAAAAACAAAAACCACAAACACACCACACACACAAACAATCACACTCCTCACACACTCACTACAATGCAGCTCACCACAAAACCAGAAGTATAGTGGTCCAAACCACCAGCCTGCTGAAAAGCAGCTTTCTAAATTAGGCACAACCAAGAGGGGAGTTGCTGCACAGCCCACAAAAGGCCCCAAAATCAAGCCTCACTTGCTGTATGCTCCACAATATTTGCATATGCCAACAAAATCAATCTCCTAAAGAAACAGCACTGATGTCAGAAATCACCCAACAAGCCACAGAGAGTGAGGACCAAACCCAGACAGACACTCAAATGAGCTAAGGGAAACAAGCACCACACCACAGCCTTTGCCACAGTGTAACAATACCAGAAGCTTTCAAAATCCTTCCATTTATACTTCACTTTGAAAAAGGACAGGTCTGCTTTGGCGCCTTTTGTGTTGCTCTGCTATTTCCGGGCGCCAATTAGCTGACCCAGGTGTGCGTGAAACGGAGTGCGCACGCGCACGCTAGTAGCGCTACTAGCGTACGTGAGCCGAAACTTGCGTGCATTAACGGACATGGCAGAAAATTCAGTGGTGGGCCAATGAAAGGTAAGCTGCTGTTTATTTAAATAGCCGTTAGGATAGCCACATGTCACAAGTGTTTAATATACATGAGTACATTGTTGTATTTGGTTGTGTGTTGTTTGGTTAATGAGGTCTGTAATTAGTTAATTGGGTAACACACATGCTTCAGTCAGTGCAGTGGAGGTGTGGCTACAAGCACCTGGCCAGTATGTGTTAATCTGTTAAGTGGACTGGTTTGTGATTGGCTGTTAGAGCACATAAAACCTGGCCAACCCAAAGAGAGTGCGATGCCATTCTGTAGTCTGCATGCGTGCTTGTTGGTTGTGTATTGGTGTGTGTGTGCAGCTACAGGATGGAGCCAAATTCAGGACATCTGCCGGCCACAGCAGGCCCAAGTAGGAGTGTGGTGGGTGCTGTGCGCAGACCTCCCTTACGGAAAAGGGCCCAGCCTGAAGGTGGTGCAGCACCCCAGGCTAAGCGCCCAGGTGCCAAGAGGGAGCCTGAATTTAATTTGGCGGAGAATAATCATCTTGTGCGCCTTACCCTTGCTAAATGGGAGCTGATATTTGGCTCCCAAAGCAAGTCAATAGGCAAACAAGAAAGAAGCAAACTGTGGGATGCCATTGGTGTTGAGCTTAGTAGCACTGCTCAACACCCACGTAGTGGCCCATCCTGCAGGAAACGCTTCTACACTTTGAGAGGGGCCCTTATCAAAAAGATGAATCACGATCTTGATGTGGACAGTGGGACCATCCAGGCTCCAAAGAGTACCTACAGGCCGTATGAGGAGATGCTGAAGGCCAAAATTCCACTAGCTCAGCTGCAGGGTGTGGATCCTGGGGATGACACCACAGGTTGGACTGAAGGTACATATTTTCTGCATTTTTTTTCAAGCTAATGTTAATCTATGTGATTTGCATTTTCTCTTTCTGGCCAACTAACAGTAGGACCTGTGAAGTAGTACATTATACCTCATAAATGTTTTACTTTCCTGTCTGTTGCTTTCTGCATAGGTGCACATGGTGCTGTCCAGGATTTGCCTCAGGACAAACTCCTGCCCTTCAACCAACCTCAAGCCTAACCCAGTCTGCCATTGAAGGTATTTACCACTAATTTAGGTGCTGGTTGTTTGGGGACCAAATGGGTGTGGGTGCAGCTCAAACAATAGAGTGGGGCACTGTTGAGGATTAATAATATGGACCTGCGGCCTAATTTCACGCCCACTTTAAGCCTCACAGCTAACAAGGCCCTAACATGTGTAGCTATGTTGGAAGGCAGAGATGTGTGGCCATATATCTGCATATACATGTGTAAGCCACACTGGCCTTGATTAGTGAATATTAGTGAATGAGCTGCTCACACACACCTTAATGCATGTTTGATTTTTGACCGCACATTACCAATGGCTCAATGTTTGCTTGGTTTTTGCCTAGCTGCCCCGCCATTGGCCCCAGCATCTCCTCAGGAGCCAAGCTACTCTTTGGATGTCAGTAAGTGCATGTGTCAACCTTGCTTTATCCGCTTTAACCCAAGTGCATGTGTCTCATTCCTCTTTTTTATTTGTAGGCCAAGTGACTGGTTCATCTTTGGACCCCACTTCCGATGTTGCAGGTCAACAGGACCCTGTTGGTGTATATAGCAATACATAATGTATCCTTTATGCTGTTTATGTTACACTGGTTCTATTTGGTTAGTCTAATAATCTACATGTTTGCTCTGTCAACTTGAAGATGCCTATTTTGAGTGCTTATTCCATCCCCAGGGTCAGTCTAATAGTTTTTGGAGTGATTGCAATGCATTTTGTTACAAATATTTTTAGACAAACATTCACCCAAGTAGTTGGAGGAATATTTTGAGACATTAATTGTGTTTTTTAGTTGGCCAGAATATCGGAAGTGGCTGTCCGGAAAGGGCCCTTCACGTTCAGGCTGCCAGAGATGAGGGTAAGATGTTTTGGCTTGATGATCTAGTATGTATTTTGGCTCTACTTTTGTGGCACTTTCTTCAGGCAACTTGTGTTTCCACATGTATTTTCAAGGTCAAAGCTCGAGTGAGGGCCCCACTCCAGACATCTGGGAGATTGCGGGTATGTGTAATTTTAGCAATGTGTCTGATCTTATTTGGCCCAATTATTGCCTCATATTCCTCTAACATACATGTTAGCAATCTGAGTTTAACAGATACCTTTTGGCTAGTGTGTAATCTGGCACTTTGTGGAGGTATGGCCTCGATAGGCTATCCATGTTACATTTGAGTTTTGTCCACTGACCTACTAACCTGACTTTCCTGTTTAGCATATGCCAACTTGCCGGAGATCTCGGATGTGGATTTGCCCCTCTCTGGCAGCGATACCCCGCTCCTACCTGTGCCGGACGACACGAAGGTAACATGGCTGATTTAGAGGACCAATAACCACATTGCCATGTTCGTGGGTAGTCGATGAACCAACATGTCACATTTCCTTTCTTGGTCGTTTTTGCAGGAGGCAGAACCAGAACCCCAAGCTGGGACCTCTTCCCAAGTGCCATGCGGCCAAGCTTCCGAGGCTCAAACAAGGGTAAGTTGTATTGTGACAGTTTTGGCAAATGATTTGGAGGGGCATAGCTGCATTGGTTCGGTTTGACTAAAATGTTGTTTTCTATTTTGTTAGCCTCAAACCACAGCAAGAAGAGGTGTGGCACCAACAAGTCAGGATTTTTATGAGCTAGGGGTCCGGATGCTGGAGGACTACAGTCGCCAACAGCCACGTGATGGAACTAATGAGTGCATTGCGGCATTGGAACATCAGGTGCTGATGTGTCAGCAACAAAATGAGGCCCAGCAGCGCCAGATCGACCAGTTGCTCCAAAGCCAACAGCAGAACCAGGAACTTGGTCGCCTCGGCAATCTAATGGAGCAATCTCTCCTGCGACAGGACCAAACTTTGTTGTTGATACAACAGCTCATACAACAGCAGTCTATATTTTTTACTGCACTGTTGTCCCCCAACACCGCCCCTAGCAATGACTCCCAACCTCCCCGGCCACCCAGCCAAGAATATTAATTTGTTTGTGGTTATATTTTTTTTCTGTAAATAGATTGGATTAACCCACCTCTAATTTGTGTTTTTCCTAAGACATAGCTAAGAACACAGTCAGGGATGAGTATCTTGATCTACATATGTAAATGTAGTTCCAAATTTATGCCACACATTTGTGACCATAGCTTACTATGGTTTACACATTAAATGGCTCCAAAGGTATGGCAAAATTTACACACAAATGGGTTTGTAGACACTTAAACTATGCTTGACAAGGCACAACACTGTAATTAGCAAAATATAAAAATATTTATTCTAAAGGTGGGCAACAGGCCCAACATTGGCCCACAAAGGGCCTCCAACAAGGGGCCAGTCATCCCCCCACCCTAACGACGCCGCCGCCTCTTCTTGGCCAGCAGCATAAGTTTCAGACGCCGGATCGACCGCCACAGTCTGCGATGCTGGTTTTCACAAGCTGTAGAGATGTAGAAAAAAAACAGATTTAATAAATGGAATGTGACCTCAACAGACACAGATGTAGCAATGTAATGTCAGTGTGTCCAATTAGCTGACACTCACATTAACATTGTTGCCCACTGTGCCCTTAGTTGTTAACATTATATGAGTACTAGTGGCTGGCTTAAATTTGGCCACCACATCCCAAGCATACATTTACTCTTAACTCTTGGGAATCAAAGAAGGTATAAATCCCAGTGTGGACATTTATGTGTTTAGTCACAGCCAAACATCAGGGCCTAAGTCCTAACGAGTAAACTAGTTTGGCCAAGAATATTAGAGGTCACGACCTAAGCAGGCCCATTTGGTTGTGTCTAAACCACAAATTGTCTCTATGTGGCAAACTCAAGAATGTGAGGCAACAATCAAGCATGCATACAGGCATGTAGGATTGTTGGCCAAACACATGTAACCTAGATGTGTGTTAAATTAACACATAGGTACATTGTAAATGTCTGCAGATTTGACTAGAAGACATAGGGTTCACAAGTCTTTAGGCATATGAAGTGGGATGTACTCACCATCGCAGCTGTGGCGGGGGCCCATGCTGCTGGCCGTCCCTGGAGCTGGGGTGGGGAGGATGGTCACTGGCTCCATCTGCGTAGCAACATCTGTCAGGAGAAAGCAAAAGAGAAAAGCAAAATTAGTGGGACAATGACACCTGACTATTTGACATCCATCTGGTTAGGGAGTCTGAAAAATCAAATGCTTGCATGGTTACATACATGTTGTCCAACATTAGCATATTTCCTGGTCCATGAGTTCATGTAAATTATTTATGGTTGCAACATGGACCCCTAAAGATAATGTGCCAATAACCTTGACAGTGCAATGTTAAGGACTAATTTGCAGTTGATTGTCGAATGTTACTAGTGTGCAACATGTGTTAGCCGGAACAACTTAACCAAATAACACATTTGCTAGCCCCCATCATGGTGTCGGCAGAAACATAGGGGTGGTTGCCAGTTGGCAAGCACTGTAGTGGGGTTTGTGATGTTAATGTACATTATCAAACCAGCTTGTACTATGGACCAGGAAACATGTGTCTCTTAAAAGTGGGCCAAGACCCAGGATTGATACTATTCTGTGTTTTGGTCCACTTTGGCAGAGCACCACAATTTGAGTGAGACACCGTCCGCCGCTGCCTTCCGCACATCACTCCTCCAGTGTGTGCGCACGCGCAGCCCATTAGGAAACAGAGAGCGCAGGCGCACACACATCTAGAGGGGCACGCAGTAGGCTGCGCCGGTGGCTTCTGCCACCCCCAATGAGGTAAGGAGTTTGTGGGGTTTTTTGGGGGGGGCCTGGGTGAGGGAGGTGATTGGGCAGGGAAGCTTCGAGATTCCAAGCACAATCAACAATGGGTGTTGGTCCACTTTAAGGAATGTCATAACATAGGGAATGTGATGGATAACAACAAACACTTACCATGACTATGCCCGTGGAGAAGGCGTTGCCAAAAGGCCATGGAGGTGCCGCCTCTATGATGCCCTGCAAATTAGAGAGGAATGGCAAGAACTAAGTACAAATGGCCAGATGAAACCTGTCACAGACTAACAATGACAAAATGTGCACTCACCAGGGGATGATCCACCACTTGAAGCCCAGGGAGGGCTCTGAGGAGGAGGCGGGGAGCCTCGGCTCCTCACAATCTGCTCGGAAGATCCCCCAGCCAAAGGGCCACCCTCCTCCCTCTCACTCCCTGCTCCTTCAGGGAGTGTGGGAGAGTCCATTCCTTCCACCCCACTTGGACTCCCCACTTGAGAGTGGCCCCTTGGCAGGTGAGACTCCTCAGAGTCAGAGTGTGAGGAGCTGAGGCTTGATCCTGCCAGCCCCCCAGCAGCACACTCCTCTGGGGCGTCATCCCCTTCCTCCCCTGGGTCCTCCAAATAGGATCCGCGAGAGGGACCCTCCCCCGATGACTCCCCCGAGTCCGCCTGCCTGGTTCGGGGGAGGAATCCCTTCCCACGTTTCCCCAGGGGAGGACGCTTATCTGTGTTGAGGGGGTGAAAGTAAATAATTAATATTAAGACCACAAATGGACACAGCTTAGCAGATGATTTAAACTAAAGTATAAACATAGCATAAGCTTAAACTTACCTGATGCGTAGGCATCATATAGGCGGTACACGCCTTCAGGGCCCCGGAGCTTGAAGTCCGACCACTTTTGTTGTATGGCTCGGACGGAGAGCTGGGTGTTGAAGCGCCGCGACACTGTGGCCTTCACCTCCATGGCTATTCTTTTTTTTCCCCCACGGGCACAGTCATACTGCATCACGCAGAAATCCTATGAGAAATGAAAAACAAACACAAATCAATACATGACATCAGAACAATGGCATAAACAGTTATACTGAGACCAGATTAAAGTGGACCCACACCCCGGATTATCACTATTCTGGGTTTGGGTCCACTTTGGTGGGGCACACCAATCGGGGGTGGTCCGCTGTCTGAAACCCCCTTGGAAGGCCAGAAATACACCACTGACCACGCTCCCACGTGACTGCGCCAGGCTAGCACAGCGCTCTGCGCCGCTGTGGTATGCGCATCCAAGGCCATTTGGACGTGCATACCAGCTCAGCTGCCTCTGAGCGCCGAAGGACGCGTGTGGCGTTTGACTCTAACAGGGAGGGCGCCTGCACAGGCCATGAACAAATGTCTGGCGCAGGGGTACAACCCTGCTAGAGGGAAGCGCAAGACGCATCCGCAGCTCACGCATGCACAGATGGGACGGGGCTGAGGTAAGGTTTATGGGCCTCCAGGGGGGTTCATCCCCGCAGGACATCCAGATTGGGGATGCCCCGCAGGGAGTGATCAGATTGGTCCTGAAAACTAATAGATTTCAGGGCCAATCCCCCCTGTGTGTTGGTCCACTTTAAACATAAAATGCAAGAAAAACATACTCACTTTGACCACCTGGCCATTAACGCGGCTATCCACTCTCATCCGTTTTTTTTTTGCATGCCCAGGAGGGGAAGGGGTGGGAGGGGTGCTAGGTGGGGGAGGTGAGGTAGGTGGGGGAGGTGGGGGAGGGGTGGTTGGGTCAGATTCGGAGGAGGAGCTGGGGAGGCGCTGAATCCGTCTCCTGGGCAGCATGGTGGAAACGCTAAGGAGGAAACAGGAACCGGATATGACCAAAGCGACAGGGACACAAAAAAAAAAAAAAAAAATGCTCCGCGCACCAGGAACAAGCTAATATCTGCTATGTGCAAGCTAAGTGGCGGAAAAAGTAAATTGACGCATTACAACAAGCTATTGGCCTAAGCGCTAGTCATTTTTAGCTTTAGGTGGCTTTGAAACGCAAAGGAGGAAACCGGAACCGGATATTACCAAAGCAACTGTGAAATAAATTTCAAAAAACAAGCTCCGCGCACCAGGAACAAGCTAATATCAGCTATGTGCAAGCTAAGTGGCGGAAAAAGTAAATTGACGCATTACAACAAGCTATTGGCCTAAGCGCTAGTCATTTTTAGCTTTAGGTGGCTTTGAAACGCAAAGAAGGAAACCGGAACCGGATATGACCAAAGCAACTGTGAAATAAATTTCAAAAAACAAGCTCCGCGCACCAGGAACAAGCTAATATCAGCTATGTGCAAGCTAAGTGGCGGAAAAAGTAAATTGACGCATTACAACAAGCTATTGGCAAAGACGCCATTAATTATTAGCTTGATTTAGCAGGGGGTTCAAGATACTGTAATGCATAGGTCCTTGAAAACCAAAAAGCTTGGTGCTTAAAAATACAAATCTTATTCCTTCATAAAATCATCACACAATAAAACTATCCAACTACATGATAATGTGGCACACATGAGAATGCATAACGGGTTGTTATGAGCTTGTACGCCTGAATAAATCCTGCATAATGTGGACATGCACGCTCACAACTACAGTGCATTCATTAAGAACGACTGGGGTCGCGGGAAGTGAATTCCTTGCAAATGGCAGAAGGGCACATGTATGAACAGCACAGCGCCGCACAGCGCAGCGCAGCACAGCGCAGCACAGCGACGCTCGCGCCGCCACATAGCGAATCAAAACAGCGACTGCACAAACTCTGACCACCACAGATTCATCAAGGACAGGGCTGCCGAAAAGCTTGGGCGCTGACAATTTCAAAGAGCGAACGTGACTGGCTAAAAAGTAGCTTTACAAGCCCCGTGTGTGGTGAAAACAAGCGATTTTGAGCCTAATGAGTTTTGTGGGAGGAGATGCATTTTAGATGTCACTCACAACATTACAGTGTAAAAATAACAACTTTCTTCAAAAAAAGAAAAATAACAAGCCAGATTAATAAAACATATCCCAATAAACATGTGTTGAATTTTGTGCCAAAGACAAGAACACAAAAACCACTTAAAACAATCATTGCAGCGTCTGCCATTGAAATGTATGGGAGAGCGGCAGGTAGCGCCAGGTCATACCTGTCGCTGTGATGGGATTATCAGCGGCACTGTTCGTTGCAGTCGGCTACATGATGAATCCCGCGCTAGCCGTCGCTCTCGCCGGCCTCATTTAGCTTGATAAATGCGTCATTGTGGCCGACGCCGGGCGTACTTGAGTCGGTAGCCGCCGTTAGCTGGTGGTACCTGGCGCTCGTCAGACACTACCTGGCGCTAGCCCGTGATAAATAAGGCCCTTAGTAAACAACTTAAAAAGCAGGTTACAGGTGAGCTTTCTTTGGATCACTAAAAGCCCCTCGATTCAAAAAGCAAAAGTTAATTGATTTCGGATCAAGAATCGTAAGTTTGGGTGGGTGTTTTTCCTGTTTTTTTGGCCATTTCCGACTCGCACGAGCCTACGTACGAATTCGTATATGCTCTTACGATCATCGGAAGTTCGTTCCTAAATTGTAGGATCAAAACCTAAAACTTAGGATCAAAACCTAAAACTTAGGATCAAAACCTAAAACTTAGGATAATCGGATGTGTTCAGTATATATGCACACAGCAGCAGTGTGTTAGCAGGCTCATACAGGCCAAATTTCTTTAAATAACTGTGCAGCTTACAGTAAATGCAGAGGCTAATGGTATGTTACAGAATGGGATGCCCCAAAGCTGACTTGAGATCAGTATATATGCACACAGCAGCAGTGTGTTAGCAGGCTCATACAGGCCAAATTTCTTTAAATAACTGTGCAGCTTACAGTAAATGCAGAGGCTAATGGTATGTTACAGAATGGGATGCCCCAAGCAGACTTGAGATCAGTATATATGCACACAGCAGCAGTGTGTAAGCAGGCTCATACAGGCCAAATTTCTTTAAATAACTGTGCAGCTTACAGTAAATGCAGAGGCTAATGGTATGTTACAGAATGGGATGCCCCAAGCAGACTTGAGATCAGTATATATGCACACAGCAGCAGTGTGTTAGCAGGCTCATACAGGCCAAATTTCTTTAAATAACTGTGCAGCTTACAGTAAATGCAGAGGCTAATGGTATGTTACAGAATGGGATGCCCCAAGCAGACTTGAGATCAGTATATATGCACACAGCAGCAGTGTGTTAGCAGGCTCATACAGGCCAAATTTCTTTAAATAACTGTGCAGCTTACAGTAAATGCAGAGGCTAATGGTATGTTACAGAATGGGATGCCCCAAGCAGACTTGAGATCAGTATATATGCACACAGCAGCAGTGTGTAAGCAGGCTCATACAGGCCAAATTTCTTTAAATAACTGTGCAGCTTACAGTAAATGCAGAGGCTAATGGTATGTTACAGAATGGGATGCCCCAAGCAGACATGAGATCAGCATATATGCACACAGCAGCAGTGTGTTAGCAGGCTCATACAGGCCAAATTTCATTAAATAACTGTGCAGCTTACAGTAAATGCAGAGGCTAATGTTATGTTACAGAATGGGATGCCCCAAGCAGACTTGAGATCAGTATATATGCACACAGCAGCAGTGTGTTAGCAGGCTCATACAGGCCAAATTTCTTTAAATAACTGTGCAGCTTACAGTAAATGCAGAGGCTAATGTTATGTTACAGAATGGGATGCCCCAAGCAGACTTGAGATCAGTATATATGCACACAGCAGCAGTGTGTTAGCAGGCTCATACAGGCCAAATTTCTTTAAATAACTGTGCAGCTTACAGTAAATGCAGAGGCTAATGGTATGTTACAGAATGGGATGCCCCAAAGCTGACTTGAGATCAGTATATATGCACACAGCAGCAGTGTGTAAGCAGGCTCATACAGGCCAAATTTCTTTAAATAACTGTGCAGCTTACAGTAAATGCAGAGGCTAATGGTATGTTACAGAATGGGATGCCCCAAGCAGACTTGAGATCAGTATATATGCACACAGCAGCAGTGTGTTAGCAGGCTCATACAGGCCAAATTTCTTTACATAACTGTGCAGCTTACAGTAAATGCAGAGGCTAATGGTATGTTACAGAATGGGATGCCCCAAGCAGACTTGAGATCAGTATATATGCACACAGCAGCAGTGTGTAAGCAGGCTCATACAGGCCAAATTTCTTTAAATAACTGTGCAGCTTACAGTAAATGCAGAGGCTAATGGTATGTTACAGAATGGGATGCCCCAAGCAGACTTGAGATCAGCATATATGCACACAGCAGCAGTGTGTTAGCAGGCTCATACAGGCCAAATTTCTTTAAATAACTGTGCAGCTTACAGTAAATGCAGAGGCTAATGGTATGTTACAGAATGGGATGCCCCAAAGCTGACATGAGATCAGTATATATGCACACAGCAGCAGTGTGTTAGCAGGCTCATACAGGCCAAATTTCTTTAAATAACTGTGCAGCTTACAGTAAATGCAGAGGCTAATGGTATGTTACAGAATGGGATGCCCCAAAGCTGACTTGAGATCAGCATATATGCACACAGCAGCAGTGTGTTAGCAGGCTCATACAGGCCAAATTTCTTTAAATAACTGTGCAGCTTACAGTAAATGCAGAGGCTAATGGTATGTTACAGAATGGGATGCCCCAAGCAGACTTGAGATCAGTATATATGCACACAGCAGCAGTGTGTAAGCAGGCTCATACAGGCCAAATTTCTTTAAATAACTGTGCAGCTTACAGTAAATGCAGAGGCTAATGGTATGTTACAGAATGGGATGCCCTAAAAACCAGCAGTAAGTACACCTGGCAGGGACAAGTAGTGCTATGCACAGCAAAAGTGTCTATATCAGGCCTAATTTCAATTAGAATAAGTGCAAATGGTTATACGGTCTTAAACAGAGGCTGCTGTAGTCACAGAATGGGATGCCCTAAAAACCAGCAGTAAGTACACCTGGCAGGGACAAGTAGTGCTATGCACAGCAAAAGTGTCTTTATCAGGCCTAATTTCAATTAGAATAAGTGCAAATGGTTATATGGTCTTAAATAGAGGCTGGTGTAGTCACAGAATGGGATGCCCCAAAAAAGAAGTGCACCTGGCAGGGTCCAGTAGTGCTATGCACAGCAAAAGTGTCTTTATCAGGCCTAATTTCAATTAGAATAAGTGCAAATGGTTATATGGTCTTAAATAGAGGCTGATGTAGTCACAGAATGGGATGCCCTAAAAACCAGCAGTAAGTACACCTGGCAGGGACAAGTAGTGCTATGCACAGCAAAAGTGTCTATATCAGGCCTAATTTCAATTAGAATAAGTGCAAATGGTTATACGGTCTTAAACAGAGGCTGCTGTAGTCACAGAATGGGATGCCCTAAAAACCAGCAGTAAGTACACCTGGCAGGGACAAGTAGTGCTATGCACAGCAAAAGTGTCTTTATCAGGCCTAATTTCAATTAGAATAAGTGCAAATGGTTATATGGTCTTAAATAGAGGCTGGTGTAGTCACAGAATGGGATGCCCCAAAAAAGAAGTGCACCTGGCAGGGTCCAGTAGTGCTATGCACAGCAAAAGTGTCTTTATCAGGCCTAATTTCAATTAGAATAAGTGGAAATGGTTATATGGTCTTAAATAGAGGCTGGTGTAGTCACAGAATGGGATGCCTCACAGCAGACTTAAGATCAGTTCAGTATATATGCACAGTGAGTTAGTATAAGCAGCCTGAAAACGCTAACAAAGCCTGTCAGCCAGCCAGTAACAAACACTCAGGCTGGATGAAAAAAAAAAAAATCTCCCTGTGACTGCCTCCGATTTTTCCTAACTTTCCCTGTTTTTTGCTGACTTTCTGTCTGTCTCCTGCCTGTCTCCTGCCTGTCTCCAGCCTGTCCCTGTCTGTCCCTGCCTGTCTAACTGCCTCTCTCCCTCACTACAACGTTCTGTCTCTCACGAATGCAATAGAGAAATGAGGAAGGTAAAGCAAGATGGCCGACTTAAATAGTGCTGTGACGTCACCGGGCTTGCTGGCTGCTGATAGGTTGCATGTGACTGCCCCAGCTTGCACTGGCGCGGGATAGATGTCCAGACATGTCCCGTCCGCCATCTTAGAATGCCTGTAAATGTAAATGAATGGATGTTAAAGGAAAACTTCGAGCGATCGAATCGCGGGGAAATTCGGATTTGATCCGAATCGAATTTTTCATGAAATTCGGATCGAATCCGGGTTCGTCCGGATCGATTCGCTCATCCCTAGTGTTTACGTGTAATTCAGAGAGCAGTTTTCCAACCTCTAAATCCGTTTTAAAAGAAAGCCACTTCCGACACCTTTTAGCAGTCGTATTGCTGTTCTTGAACAGGTTTTTTGGCTATGTGGAGGAGTCTGCGCGTCTTGAGCTCCAATGAACTGCATGTATCAGCATGGCCGAGGCCATAAATTGTATGGCAATGCATACCTGATTCAATACATTTCATGTATGCCTTATAAAAGCATTTTAATGTGGACCTTAATTAGTCCTTTGCATGTAAACCTTTATTTTGCAATACATCCATATATTTGCGTTATTTAAATAAACTTATGTCCTTTGTTATTTATTTTTAAATTGATGTACTAGAATAATATTTTTAATTTGAATTTATTGGTGTAGTTGTTTACCTTTGCTTTGTTTAATTATTTTAGCTCATCTTTGGGCAGATGCATCACACTTACTGAGGAGAGGAGAGCGGGATAAAGTGCAGGATGTGGGTTACTGCTGTATTTAGCACAGACACAGCAGAGCTGGGGGCACGGAAAGGTCAGAAATCAAAGAATGCAGAGCAACACAGTCACAAGGCCCTTTCTGTTTGCAGGCTGCCCGATAATACCTGACCCGCCATCTTGGCTGTTTCTAGGCTCATAACATGCAGAAGTTGCTGGGTGTTTTTTAATTTTTGAGAGCAATCTGTATGTAGAGGGTGTGGGTAGCCACACAAAAAATTTTAAGTTGTACCATTTGAAGCCAAAATATTAAAATTAAATCCACAAGTAAAAAATGTAAGTTAACTAAAAATTAAACAAAGTAAGATTTACTTATGCAAATGCATTCATTAATGGTTGGTTACTACAAAATGAATGAAATAAAGAAGAAAAAAAATATTTAGAATGCACTTTAATGAGGTAAGTTTGTAGTGCGCAGGCGCAAGATCAGAAGGATTTACGTCCAGACAAAAAAGGAAAAAGGGCAAAACCAATGTTGCAACCTGAGAAATGAAACGGAAAATTCAGGATGGAAACTGACATAGGTCTGATTCGCGAACTGCCATACGAACGGACGTACATTTTAGGATAGAAACGTATTAGCTTATAGAATCACTCGCAAGTTCATACGAGCGTTCGGGAAAAATAGGATGATCGGCACCAAAATCAAAGCTGTAACATGTTTCTTTGAATCGACCCAATAGTCTCTAAAATAATCAAATTGTTTATTTGCAGCACACAAAACAGAGTGATTACATAAACATATACCAGTCATTATATGTGGTCAGTGGGCTCCCACTGTCAGTCACTATAGTGTTGTCCCTGCCGGTGCGTTCTGTCTTCTGGGGCCTCAGTCTTGCTGGAATCCCCCCTGGGCCTACTTTATTCATGGGGCTTTTACCTGGCTGGCATCTCTGCCAGCTTCATAAATAGGGTTCCCACTGGTGCACCCTGCACTCTAGGGGCCTCCATCATCTGCTTTAGCATGGTCTCTGCTGGTGTTTCCGGTAATCTGGAGCCCTAAACCCAATTGAAACATCCTGCAGACTCTTTAGCAGGCTCCTCACTAGTGCATCCTGTCTTTTAGGGGGTCCTGCTGGGTCAGAGTCTCCATTAGCTTTTTAAATGAGGTTCCCATTGGTGTCTCCTCCATTTTGGGGGCCCCAACTAACATGTCCGGCCTTTGGAGTGGGATACCCATGCTATTGCACAGGGAACAATCTTTCTCTGTTAGGGGGTGCCAGGAGACATACTTTGACTCAAAGGAACCCATCTAAACACCAACAGTAACGCCGGAGAACAAACACATTTTTAACTATTACATTTCTGGCCAGTTTCATCTATTTCACTCAATTTAGTCCACATTTTATCAGTCTCCTTCTATTTCCACATTCTTTAAATCTTTCTCTTTGTCCATATTTTCCCATATCCTTCCACTCTTTTCCACATTTCCTCCATTGTTCTATTGATTCTGCATCCCCTCCCTTTTCTCTTTTCCACTTTTCCTCCATCGTTCTCATTTTCCACATTCTCCATTATCATTCCTCGCTTTCTCACATTTTCACCATTGTACTTTTCCCCCCACATCCTCTCCCTCGCAATTTACTCATGTACAAAGGCGCCGATAAAAGAAAATGGGAGCACTCCTTACTGAGGCCACAACCATCCACTGTGCTTGCTTCTTATACTAACCTTAACATACAAAGCACCCTTCAATCAGGCTCCTGTCTACATCTCATCGCTTATCAACAAATACCAACCAAGACGCAATCTCTGCTCTGCCCAGGGCCTCTTCCTGTCCTCAACCCTAAGCACCTCCTCCCACCCCCTCATCTAGAAGTTCGCTCTCCACATGCGCCTCCCCCATTACTCTGGAATGCCCTCCCCCATACAATCCGCCACTCTTCAAGCCTTCAGGCCTTTAAGGATGCCCTAAAAGAGTCACCTATTCAGACAGGCATATCACAGCCACTTCAGATTACTTGCCATCAAATATACTACTTGTGACGTACCTTTTGTCTCCACCCTTATCCTTTAAATTGTAAGCCCACAAGGGCAGGACCATCTCTCCTAGTGTATTTCAGTATGACTATGTATTTGTGCTTTTCTGTCATGTATTGTAAAATAGTTGTCTTACCCTGTTTGCAATTTGACATTGCACAGTGCCATGGAAGATGATGGTGCTTTATAAATAAACTTTAATAATAATATTAATAATACTGGCCTTTGCAGTTGAGAGATGTGTGGTGTAGGAAGAACTAAGCGGAAAGTCTCTTGCCTGGGGGTCTCTCTGAGATCTGTTGGGAAAGTCCTCAAAAGTGTACTTTCCCTTTGAAGTGCAAGTGCAGTCATGTTGTAACTCCCCCTGCCCTGGTGCTGATGCAGGATGAGGGGCGGGTTACAGAAAAATAACAAATAATAAATAATCGCCTTGCCTGCAATCCGACGTTGTCCTCTGCCCGCTGACAGCGGCAGCTCTGTGCATGTGCCAGTAATTCAAGTAAGTTGGCAAGCACCCACACAGAGCAGGGGAAGCCGCTCTGTGCAGCCTTATCAAGATGGCTGCACCTAAAGCCGGAATCACCAGGGAAAATGGCACTGGATTGAGGACAAGGTATAGGGGAAAATTTCAGAGATAAAGTAAGTTACATTTCAAAAGGTCAAATTAGAGCTACATTTGTCCAGACTGGACTTCCATTTTAATTACCATTATATTTCCCTTTTAGAATGTAGTATACCCTCATTTTTTCAACACATCAGGGTTGATTCAGTACCATTTTTTTTACTCCCTTTTTTGGAACGAAAATGCTTTATCTCCCAAATTATTTTTCTCAATACAATTCAGCGCCATATTTAACTGCATTTTTATATAAAATGTGCACAGCTTAATATGGTACGGAATTGCATCGAAGGAAAAAAAAAATCATTTTAAAATAAATTTTTCTTAAAAAAAAATAAAATCTCAGTGCTGCAGAAACCCTTTTTGATCTTTCTTTCTTGATTCTTCAAAAGTGTGATTTTAAATAAAAAGAATAATCCTTCTTTGACCCCATTAATTAAAGAAGAACAAAGCCCAAGATTTTCATCTGGGGGATGCCGATCTCGGATGCCCCACTGTGTGTATCCCCTGGGTTTGCCAGCAAACTCCCATTCTCCTCATTCCTACATGGTATGTACGGGCCGCTCAGAATGGCACAGAAATCAGAATGTTCCGCCAGCTGCATCATTGCTCCTGCCTATAGCTGTGGGTTCCCGGCACATCAATTCGGAAAGGCCTGATGGGGATGTACACCTAGCTACAGGTATAGCAGAGAGGGCTGCAGCTGTGTTGCAAGGTCTCAGGGAAGAGTCAATCGACAACCCCGGGGATTCACATAGGGAATCCCAATTTGGTTTGCCCTATAAAGAGGTAGACCACCACCCCAACCACTAGGGGGGGAGTGTTTGTTCCTCTTTGAAAGGCAAATACATTTTAATAGGCCCTTTACTCTAAAATGCATTCATTTTAACAATAAAAATACTGCTCAAAGTGAAAGTGTTACTAATCTAGTTTATTCTTCTATTTCTATAAAAATACTTAGTCGACTAATAAGTGATTGGATGATAAACTGTCACTCATTATCTCCTAGTTGTGGCAGTCAAAAGAAATGAATCAGCAAAATGGTCACATTTAACCTTAACATTAGGGATGAGCGAATCGATCCAGACGAACCCGGATTCATTCCGAATTTCATGGAAAATTCGATTCTGAACGAATCCGAATTTCCCCGCGATTCGATCGATCAAAGTTTTCCTTTAAACTCCATTTATTTCAATTACAGGCATTCTAAAATGGTGGATGAACATGTCCAGACATATCACCTGGGGCAAGGTATCATGGGTAAGTCACATGCAGCCTATCAGCAGCCAGGAAGCCCGATGACGTCACCGTGCTATATAAAGCGGCGGCCATCTTGCTTGTGCGCATTTCAGCCTTGCATTGCGGCCAGAGCACAGCTAGTTAGAGACAGGGACAGAGAGTTAGAGATAGGTAGGGAGAGTCAGAGAGGCAGACAGAGAGGTAGTCAAAGCCAGGGAAAGATAGGGAAAGGTAGGGAAAAACCGGAACCATCCAGCCAGGGACAGCTTAGAAGTGACAGTGAAAATTTTATTTTTTTTCATTAGCCAGATCAGTTATCATTTCGATTTCAGTTCTTTGTGCTGTAAATCTGCCTTGCCACTGTGCATGCCTTCTATGCAGTGGCTTATTTAACCCTATCTGTTACACACAAGCATTTATCATAATATATAACTGGATTAGTTTAAATATTTTTTGGTCTGCCTTTAACAAAAAAAGCACCAGCCCACCTGGGTATCCCAAACCTGCACTTAGCAGCCTATCTGTTATACTAAATACGCTTGTTGATCCTTCCTCAGCTTAATCAAAGTATTGCATTTTGAAATGGTTTTTGGTCTGCCTTTAACAAAAAAAACACCAGGCCGCAGGGCATCCCAAACCTGCACTTAGCAGCCTATCTGTTATACTAAATACGCTTGTTGATCCTTCCTCAGCGTAATCAAAGTATTGCATTTTGAATTGGTTTTTGGTCTGCCTTTAACAAAAAAACACCAGGCCGCAGGGCATCCCAAACCTGCACTTAGCAGCCTATCTGTTATACTAAATACGCTTGTTCATCCTTCCTCAGCTTAATCAAAGTATTGCATTTTGAATTGTTTTTTGATCTGCCTTTAAAAAAAACACCAGGCCGCAGGGCATCCCAAACCTGCACTTAGCAGCCTGTCTGTTATACTAAATACGCTTGTTGGTCCTTCCTCAGCTTAATCAAAGTATTGCATTTTGAATCGCTTTTGGTCTCCCTTTAACAAAAAACACCAGGCCGCAGGGCATCCCAAACCTGCACTTAGCAGCCTATCTGTTATACTAAATACGCTTGTTGATCCTTCCTTAGCTTAATCAAAGTATTGCATTTTGAATTGTTTTTTGGTCTGCCTTTAACTAAAAAAACACCAGGCCGCAGGGCATCCCAAACCTGCACTTAGCAGCCTGTCTGTTATACTAAATGTGCTTGTTGATCCCTCCTCAGCTTAATCAAAGTATTGCATTTTGAATTGGTTTTTGGTCTGCCTTTAACAAAAAAAACACTAGGCCGCAGGGCATCCCAAACCTGCACTTAGCAGCCTATCTGTTATACTAAATACGCTTGTTGATCCCTCCTCAGCTTAATCAAAGTATTTCATTTTGAATTGGTTTTTGGTCTGCGTTTAACAAAAAAAACACCAGGCCGCAGGGCATCCCAAACCTGCACTTAGCAGCCTATCTGTTATACTAAATAGGCTTGTTCATCCTTCCTCAGCTTAATCAAAGTATTGAATTTTGAATTGGTTTTTGGTCTGCCTTTAACTAAAAAAACACCAGCTCACCTGGGTATCCCAAACCTGCATTTAGCAGCCTATCTGTTATACTAAATACGCTTGTTGATCCTTCCTCGGCTTAATCAAAGTATTGCATTTTGAATTGGTTTTTGGTCTGCCTTTAACAAAAAAAAAACACCAGGCCGCAGGGCATCTCAAACCTGCACTTAACAGCTTATCTGTTATACTAAATACGCTTGTTGATCTTTCCTCAGCTTAATCAAAGTATTGCATTTTGAATTGGTTTTTGGTCTGCTGCCAAAACACTAGGCTGCAGGGAATCTCATATTGCCAATTTTCATAGTATCTGGTGCAAAGAAGCAGTTCCTCACTTATTTAGCTTCTTCTAAATTTTTTATCGTACTAATTGCGCATTTCAAATACATAAAAATGTCAGGCAGACAAGTGCAAGGATGTTCCAAGAAGAGTGGCAGACGCCAAGATTCAGTAGGCAGAGGTCGCAGCAGTCTAGGAGAGAGTGGCAGTAGGAGTCACGGTGAGAGACCTGATCTGCCAGTATCTGCTAGCGGTCGTGTCTCCACCAGTAACGCATCTGCCATGGTAGATTGGTTAACGCGCTCATCAACATCATCACAAGTTACATCTAAGACCCCCAGTCTAGGGTCGGTAGGCTCCTCTGACACAACCCTGAGTTGGCATGCCCCGAGAGCATCCCTGTCCTCCCATTGCCTCTGTCCTATGCTGTTCCCTCCCCCAGCGACGTATCCTATGCTTTGGGTTCAGCTCCACTCTTTAGTGAGGAGGACGATCAGATAGAGGACAGTCAGCAGCTACTGCCCAGCCAAGAAATGGAGGTGGCTTCTTTAGCTCGGCAGACAAATAGTGATGTGGACAGTGTCGTGGGTGTTGTGAGCGTTCCAGCTGCTGCGACAGACACTGTTGAGGAAACCGAGAACATCAGTGACGTGCAGCCACAACTCGGTGATGATGATGATGATGAAGCCGATTGCACTTGGGAGCCGGGTGATGAAGGGGCTTCATCGTCATCATCAGGAGAAGAGGGGCGCAGGTTGCCCCGGAGTCAGCAGCTGAGGCAGCAAGGTGTTAGCAGCATGGTTGGCACTCAGCATTGGGGCACAATTGTAAAGCCTGAAGCCAAACGGGGCCGGGGTAGAGCACCTGCTGCACGGCAGGCTACCTTATCGGGAGGTAGTGGAGCAGGGGTTCCTGGAGTTGGTGACAGTAGCAGTGAATCAGTGCGGCCTGTTGGTGGGAAAAGTAGCTACTCGGCAGTGTGGCAGTTTTTCCTGAAGCATCCGCAGGAGGGTAACATGGCCACATGCAAGATATGTAGGCAGAAGGTGAAGCGTGGTCAGGGCCCAAATGTTGGCACCACGGCCCTGTGTCAACATATGATGCTTCACCATAAAGCGGCCTGGGAGAACCGAGGCTCCGAAGAGGTGGTCCAGCCTGCTTCCTCACCAAGTGGCACACCGCTCCCAATTTCTGCCAGCCAAGGCTCCAGCGCCTCAGTCGCTCCTGCTCCTCCTCCTCCAAGTCATGCATCCCACCAGCAATCCATCAGCGAAGCCATGTCCAAGAGACAGCAGTATGCGCCCACTCATCCTACGGCGCAGAAGCTGAATGTGCTCCTGTCCAAGTTGCTGGTGCTGCAGCCGCTCCCTTTTCAGGTGGTGGACTCTGCACCTTTTAGAGAACTGATGGCTTGTGCCGAGCTGAGGTGGAGAGTCCCAAGCCGTCATTTCTTTGCCAAGAAGGCAGTACCAGCGCTGCACACTTTTGTTGAACAGAAGGTGGGCCAGTCCTTGAGCATGTCGGTGTGTAGCAAAGTGCATGGCAGCGCCAACGCCTGGAGCTGTAACTACAGTCAGAGACAGTACATGTCGTTTACGGCCCACTGGGTGAATGTGGTCCCTTTGCAGCAGCAGCAGCAACTTGGACATGTCACGCCACTTCGGCCTCCGCGCTCCCTGCCCGTTGGGCCTGTGAAACCGTGCGACTCGGCCTCCTCATCCTCCGCCATCTCCTCACCCTCCACTGTAGGCTCAAGTCTCAGTGCCCCTCCATTCTACCATGTGTGCAGGGCACAGAGGTGTCACGCTGTGCTTCACATGGTTTGTCTTGGCGAACGGAGTCACACAGGGGAACTGCTTAAATTTATTTATCAGGAAATTCAAACATGGCTTACTCCAAGAAAACTTAAAATGGGAATCATGGTTACTGACAATGGGAAGAACATTTTGTCTATGCTGCGCCAAGGAAGCCTGACCCATGCCCCCTGCATGGCTCACGTCTTCAATCTGGTTGCCAAGCGGTTTCTGAAGTCTTCCCCCCATCAGCAAAACATCCTAACAACTTCAAGGAAACTTTGCATGCACTTCAGCCACTCATACACCGCCAAACACATCCTTCTTGAGCTACAGCGTAAGAACGGTAGCCCCCAACATAGTCTGATTTACAATGTTTCCACCCGTTGGAATTCCACCCTTCACATGTTGGACCGATTATATGAACAGAGAAAAGCCATCACGGATTTCCTGATGATCCAAGCGGATAGGGGGACTCCCCGGTGTAACTTCAATGTCAACCAGTGGCAGCTCATACGTGACACCTGCCGTTTGCTAAGGCCCTTTGAGGAAGCCACTTTATTTGTCAGTCGGCAGGATTACGGGATGAACGACGTGATTCCACTGCTTCATGTAGTTCAGCACATGTTGGAAACCATGGCTGGTCAGGGCACTGGAGACATGGCGTCTACATCTTACGGTCACATGAACCTCGTTGGAGCTGAACTAGAGGAAGAGGAGGAAGAGGAGGAGGAGTGGCCCAGTGAAGCACAGTTTAGGCTTGGCGAAATGGCTGGTTTATCTAGTCAGCGGACAGGAGAGGAGGAGCAGCAGCAGCCAGAGGAGCTAGAGGGTTTTGAGGAAGGCGAGACAGAGGTCCCGGACACACTGTGCTGCCAACTCCACTGTCTCTTTCAAGCTATGTTTGGGCTCCTGCTGCTGCTGCTTGCAACTCCAGGGTGTGATTCATCCAATTATTAGGCTCCTGCTGCCAACTCCAGTGTCTATTTAAAGCAATGTTTGGGCTCCTGTTGCTGCTTGCAACTCCAGGGTGTGATTCATTTAATTTTTGGGCTCCTGAAGCCAACTCCAGTGTGTCTTTAAAGCAATGTTTGGGCTCCTGCTGCTGCTAGCAACTCCAGGGTGTGATTCATCCAATTTTGGGGCTCCTGCTGCCAGCTCCAGTGTCTCTTTCAAGCTATGTTTGGGCTCCTGCTGCTGCTGCTGCTTGCAACTCCAGGGTGTGATTCATCTAATTTTTGGGCTCCTGAAGCCAACTCCAGTGTCTCTTTAATGTAATGTTTGGGCTCCTGCTGCTGCTTGCAACTCCAGGGTGTGATTCATCCAATTTTTGGGCTCCTGCTGCCAACTCCAGAGTGTCTTTCAAGCTATGTTTTGGGCTCCTTCTGCCAACTCCAGAGTGTCTTTCAAGCTATGTTTTGGTTCCTGCTACTGCTTACAACTCCAGGGTGTGATTCATCCAATTTTTGGGCTCCTGCTGCCAACTCCAATGTGTCTTTCAAGCTATGTTTGGGCTCCTGCTGCTGCTTGCAACTCCAGGGTGTGATTCAGCCAATTTTTGCGCTCCTGCTGCCAACTCCAGTGTCTCTTTCAAGCTATGTTTGGGCTCCTGCTGCTGCTGCTTGCAACTCCAGGGTGTGATTCATCCAATTTTTGGGCTCCTGAAGCCAACTCCAGTGTCTCTTTAAAGTAATGTTTGGGCTCCTGCTGCTGCTTGCAACTCCAGGGTGTCATTCAGCCAATTTTTGGGCTCCTGCTGCCAACTCCAGTGTCTCTTTCAAGCTATGTTTGGGCTCCTGCTGCTGCTGCTGCTTGCAACTCCAGGGTGTGATTCATCCAATTTATGGGCCCCTGAAGCCAACTCCAGTGTCTCTTTAAAGTAATGTTTGGGCTCCTGCTGCTGCTTGCAACTCCAGGGTGTGATTCATCCAATTTTTGGGCTCCTGCTGCCAACTCCAGTGTGTCTTTCAAGCTATGTTTGGGCTCCTGCTGCTGCTGCTGCTTGCAACTCCAGGGTGCGATTCACCCAAATTTTGGGCTCCTGCTGCCAACTCCAATGTGTCTTTCAAGCTATGTTTGGGCTCCTGCTGCTGCTTGCAACTCCAGGGTGTCATTCAAGCTATGTTTGGGCTCCTGCTGCTGCTTGCAACTCCAGGGTGTGATTCAGCCAATTTTTGCGTTCCTGCTGCCAAATGCAGTGTCTCTTTCAAGCTATGTTTGGGCTCCTGCTGCTGCTGCTTGCAACTCCAGGGTGTGATTCATCCAATTTTTGGGCTCCTGAAGCCAACTCCAGTGTCTCTTTAAAGTAATGTTTGGCCTCCGGCTGCTGCTTGCAACTCCATGGTGTGATTCATCCAATTTTTGGGCTTCTGCTGCCAACTCCAGTGTGTCTTTCAAGCTATGTTTGGGCTCCTGCTGCTGCTGTTTGCAACTCCAGGGTGTGATTCATCCAATTTTTGGGCCCCTGAAGCCAACTTCAGTGTCTCTTTAAAGTAATGTTTGGGCTCCTGCTGCTGCTTGCAACTCCAGGGTGTCATTCAGCCAATTTTTGGGCTCCTGCTGCCAACTCCAGTGTCTCTTTCAAGCTATGTTTGGGCTCCTGCTGCTGTTGCTTGCAACTCCAGGGTGTGATTCATCTAATTTTTGGGCTCCTGAAGCCAACTCCAGTGTCTCTTTAAAGTAATGTTTGGGCTCCTGCTGCTGCTTGCAACTCCAGGGTGTGATTCATCCAATTTTTGGGCTCCTGCTGCCAACTCCAGTGTCTCTTTCAAGCTATGTTTGGGCTGCTGCTTCTGCTGCTGCTGCTTGCATCTCCTGGGTGTGATTCAGCCAATTTTTTTGGGCTCCTGCTGCCAACTCCAGTGTTTCTTTCAAGCTATGTTTGGGCTCCTGCTGCTGGTGCTGCTTGCAACTCCAGGGTGTGATTTATCCAATTTTTGGGCTCCTGAAGCCAACTCCAGTTTCTCTCTAAAGTAATGTTTGGGCTCCTGCTGCTGCTTGCAACTCCAGGATGTGATTCATCCATTTTTTGGGCTCCTGCTGCCAACTCCAGTGTGTCTTTCAAGCTATGTTTGGGCTCCTGCTGCTGCTTGTAACTCCATGGTGTCATTCAAGCTATGTTTGGGCTCCTGCTGCTGCTTGCAACTCCAGGGTGTGATTCAGCCAATTTTTTGCTCCTGCTGCAAACTCCAGTGTCTTATTCAAGCTATGTTTGGGCTGCTGCTGCTTGCAACTCCAGGGTGTGATTCATCCAATTTTTGGGCTCCTGAAGCCAACTCCGGTGTCTCTTTAAAGTAATGTTTGGGCTCCTGCTGTTGCATGCAACACCAGGGTGTGATTCATCCAATTTTTGGGCTCCTTCTGCCAACTCCAGTGTCTCTTTCAAGCTATGTTTGGGCTCCTGCTGCTGCTGCTTGCAACTCCATGGTGTGATTCATTCAATGTTTGGGCTCCTGAAGCCAACTCCAGTGTCTCTTTAAAGCAATGTTTGGGCTCCTGCTACTGCTTGCAACTCCAGGGTGTGATTCATCCAATTTTTGGCCTCCTGAAGCAAACTCCAGTGTTTCTTTAAAGTAATGTTTGGGCTCCTGCTGCTGCTTGCAACTCCAGGGTGTGATTCATCCAATTTTCGGGCTCCTGCTGCCAACTCCAGTGTCTCTTTCAAGCTATGTTTGTGCTCCTGCCCTGCCAACTTCAGGGTGTAATTCATCCAATATTTGGGCTCCTTCAGCCAACTCCAGTGTCTCTTTCACGCAATGTTTGGGCTCCTGCTGCTTGCAACTCCAGGGTGTGATTCATCCAATTTTTGGCCTCCTGCAGCCAACTCCAGTGTCTCTTTCAAGCTATGTTTGGGCTCCTGCTGCTGCTTGCAACTCCAGGGTGTGATTCATCCAATTTTTGGGCTCCTGCAGCCAACTCCAGTGTCTCTTTCAAGCTATGTTTGGGCTGCTGCTGCTGCTTGCAACTCCAGGGTGTGATTCATCCAATTTTTGGGCTCCTGCTGCCGACTCCAGTGTCTCTTTCAAGCTATGTTTGGGCTCCTGCTGCTGCTGCTTGCAACTCCAGGGTGGGATTCATCCAAATTTTGGGCTCCTGCTGCCAGCTCCAGTGTCTCTTTAAAGCAATGTTTGGGCTCCTGCTGCTGCTTGCAACTCCAGGGTTTCATTCAGCCAATTTTTGGGCTCCTACTGCCAACTCCAGTGTCTCTTTCAAGCTATGTTTGTGCTCCTGCTGCTGCTGCTTGCGACTCCAGGGTGTGATTCGTCCAATTTTTGGGCTCCTACTGCCAACTCCAGTGTTTCTTTCAAGCTATGTTTGGGCTCCTGCTGCTGCTTGCAACTCCAGGGTGTGATTCATCCAATTTTTGGCCTCCTGCTGCCAAATCCAGTGTCTCTTTAAAGCAATGTTTGGGCTCCTGCTGCTGCTTGCAACTCCAGGGTGTAATTCATCCAATTTTTGGGCTCCTGCTGCCAAGTCCAGTGTCTCTTTCAAGCTATGTTTGGGCTCCTGCTGCTGCTTGCAACTCCAGTGTGTGATTCAGCTAATTTTTGGGCTCCTGCTGCTGCCAGCTCCAGGGTGTGTTTTTCAGGCACTATAGGGGCCCCTCATAGTGATGCCACCTCAACTCTCTGCAATTGTGCCACTTTGCGGTTCTATTAGCGATGCCTCCGATCTGCATGTGATAATTATTTACAGTATTATTTTAATAACCCAACACACGTCCTATGCATGTTACAGCAATGTAGAATGGTTTACAACACTATTGAGGCTCTAGGAGGCTCAGAAATAGCCGTTTTTTAATAGCGATTTGTTGCGAACAAATTCGGGTCGAAACGATTTTTGACGGAAAATTCGGCGAATCAGTCGAATAGAATTTTTCAAAAGTTCGCTCATCTCTACTTAACTTGAATCCGAGCAAGTACACTAATGGAGACAAATCAGTCTGAGCAAAGTTATTAGCAGTTTGCTCACATATATTGATGTATTGTCTTCTTTTCTGACAATAGACACCATAAAAAATAACTGCTGAAAAAAATGTTTCTGCCTCTGGCAATATATGTATCATTAGTTGTGTCAGTTTATTATTTTGCAGCCATTGCTTGTCCTTCATTTTCATTAATAGGTATTGTTCTACTATTTTGAAAATACTTTTGTTAATTGTCGCAATGTGTACACGCTGAAGATTTGATTATGGTTGGCAGAAAGGAGAGGTAGATATTCATTATATGCAATACTCTTCCATCAGTTACTATGGCTACATGATTGTATCAGCACAAATCTAATCCATTTGTCTCAAAGGCAAAACCTTTATAGTGGGTAGCATAAAAAATTGATAAAGCCTTTTTGAAACCTTCACAAGACACATGTAATTAGGGTTTTGGTTCCTAAACACTTTCTTAAAAACTTGCCAACTTTGTAGTACTTAATATCGATCTATTCCGAAAATGGTCTCAAATTCACATAAACATGCCAGATTTTTATTGGAGGGCTTACCTGTGTGAAAAAAAAAACCTGCAACTGTAATGGGAAACCTAGTGCAAATTCACTGTTAAAACGGCCTCTTCAGTTGCTTATCTGCAATAGGAGGGTCTCGCAGCTGTGTATAAAGCAGAGATGTAACAGTGGCTGGCACTGGAGCTTTGTGAGTGAGATAAGGACTGGGTTGACTGCTGCCACCTAGGCCATGATGTCGTTGACCCCGGTGATGGCATCAGGAGACGTTGCAATCCTAAACAATGGTCAAAAGCAGTAGCAAGCAGACATGGTTAATAACCGTGATTGGTGCTAGATGTGGCTTGGCATTGAATGGGGCCAGACTTGCAATAAGATGGCAAAAGGTCTTGGCATTGGATGTAGTATGACAAGGTACAGGGTTCTAACAGGGCTTGCCGGTGAACATGGTCAGGCATAGCAGCAGTTGGCAACAGGGCTTGTCACTGGACATATTGCACAGATTAGCAGTAAGGCTTGGCACTTATGTGAAATATGTTGGAAACAGGGATTGACACTAGACGTGGTCAGATATGGCATGTGTTGGCAACAGGGCTTGACTATGGATGTGGTCAGAATTGGCACAAGTCCACAACAGGGCTTGGCAATGGACTTGGTACAGGTCCATAACAGTACAGAGCATGCACACTGACAACATGATCAAAAATATAGTGTGCCAGTTCATGAAGGGGACTTTTGAATCAATCAGCTGGGATGCCAAGTCCCGCCACAGTCTACTTTTGTTAGTCAACAGAGAAACCACAGCAGCACTGGACGTGACGCGTCGGGAAGACTTTCAGGAAGCAGTGCTTGCTAAGACTGCTACTCCATGGCAGTTACCAGGCAACAAAGCTGCCCACCTCCATTCCAGTCAAGAAACAGTGTTGGAGCAACAGCAAAGTCACTATTGTACCATTATACCTGCAAGCTATTTATTCCTTTTAAAGGTAGCAACATAATGAAGGAGGCTGGGGCTGCACTCATCCAAATGTAATTTAAATCAACCATAGAAGAAGGTGCAAAGGGTTGTGACTAGGGATGAGCGAATCGATCCAGACGAACCCGGATTCGTTCCGAATTTCATGGAAAATTCGATTCGGAACGAATCTGTTATACTAAATACACTTGTTGATCCTTCCTCAGCTTAATCAAAGTATTGCATTTTGAATTGATTTTTGGTCTGCCTTTAACAAAAACAACACCAGGCCGCAGGGCATCCCAAACCTGCATTAGGCAGCCTATCTGTTATACTAAATACGCTTGTTGATCCTTCCTTAGCTTAATCAAAGTATTGCATTTTGAATTGGTTTTTGGTCTGCCTTTAACAAAAAAAACACCAGGCTGCAGGGCATCCCAAACCTGCATTAGGCAGCCTATCTGTTATACTAAATACGCTTGTTGATCCTTCCTCAGCTTAATCAAAGTATTGCATTTTGAATTGGTTTTTGTCCTGCAGACAAAACACCAGCCCACATGGGCATCCCAAACCAGCACATGTCACCCTATCTGTTATACTAAATAAGCTACAGGCCTACAGGCCCTTTTTTTATTTATTTATTTTTTATATACAGCTGTAATAGATTATATAGTGAGGTAAATTCGCCATTTTGCACCATTATATAGAGAAGCCCACTGTGTAAATCTGAGGAGCAATAGTTTATACAGTATTGTGAGGTAAATTCACTGTTTTGCACTATTATATATATAAACCTAAATCCCTGTGTAAATCTGAGGAGCAATAGTTGTGAGTAATATTGTGAGGTAAAATTGCCATTTTATAGAGCAGGCCCTGTCTGAAAATCTCATTTTGCAATCTATGTTATATTGTGAGCTAAATTCGCCATGTTGCACCATTCTTTAGAGTGGCCCTCCTGTGTAAATCAGAGCAGCAATAGTTTATATTGGACAATACATTTGCCCTGTTTTGCACCATTATATGGAGCAGCCCCTGAGTAAATCGGGGGGGGGGGGGCAATAATTTACATTATGAGGTAAATTCATGGTTTTGCACATAGGTTATATTTAGAGATGAGCAAACTTCTTGAAAGTTCGATTCGGGCGATTCGCTGAATTTCCCCAAGAAATTCGGGTCGCCCAAATTGAACTTTCACGAATCGCTCATCTGAAAAAAAAATGCCGGCATGGTGGGAGCGGGCAGGCCGGCTACGCCTGTCAGCGTGCCTGCCCGCTCCCACCATGCCGGCATTTTTTTTTTTATTTCAGGGAAAATTCGATCGGCACGAACCAAAAAAAATTCGGGTTCGTGTCGAATCGAATTTTCCCTGAAATTCGGAGCGAATTCCGGTTCGTCCGAACAGGTTCGCTCATCCCTAGTTATATTGTGTGAGTTAAATCCGCTCTTGGTTTTGTAGCATTCTATAGAGCAGGCCCTGTGTAAATATGAGGGGCAATAGCTTATACTGTGAGGTAAATTTGCCATTTTGCAGCATAATATAGAGCAGGCCCTGTGTAAATCTGAGGGGCAATAGTTTATATTATGAGGTAAATTCATGGTTTTGCACTGTTATATACATCAGCCCCTATATAAACCTGAGGAGTAATAGTTTATATTGTGAGATAAATTCAGTTTTGCACCATTATATGGAGCAGCAATAGTTTATATTGTAGGTAAATTCATGGTTTTGCACCATTACATAGAGCAGTGCCTATATAAACCTGAGAAATGGGTTATATTGTTTTTGTAGCATTATATAGAGCATCTCCTGTGTCAATCTGAGGGGCAATAGCTTATATTGTGAGGTACATTTGCCATTTTGCAGCATAATATAGAGCAGCACCTGTGTAAATCTGAGGGGCATTAGCTTATACTATGAGGTAAATTTGCCATTTTGCAGCATTATATAGAGCAGGCCCTGTTTAAATCTGAGGGGCAATAGCTTATATTGTGAGGTAAATTTGCCATTTTGCAGCATTATATAGAATAGCCCCTTTGTAAATCTGAGGGGCAATAGCTTATACTGAGAGGTAAATTTGCCATTTTGCAGCATAATATAGAGCAGCCCCTGTGTAAATCTGAGGGGCATTAGATTATATAGTGAGGTAAATCTGCCATTTTGCAGCATTATATAGAGCAGGCCCTGTGTAAATTTGAGAGGCAATAGCTTATATTGTGAGGTAAATTTGCTGTTTTGCAGCATAATATAGAGCAGGCCCTGTGTAAATCTGAGGGGCAATAGCTTATATTGTGAGGTGAATTTGCCATTTTGCAGCATAATATAGAACAGCCCAGTTGCCATCTTAATCAACTACTGGCCGGGCAGGACAACTTTTCCAGGGCCAACTCTGCTAGTTGCGGCCACAAATCAAGTTTGGCTTCCCAGAAGTCCAGCGGATCCTCAAGGTGTATTGGCATGGTCATGTCAAGGTATGACATGACCTGCTGGTTCAGGTCCTGCTCCAGGTTTTCCCTCTGCTCATGAGTCGACTCACTATGCGGGTGTAGAAAGCTACTCATTATTCGAAGACTGAAGACGGAGGCTGCTGCTGATGGAGCTGCTGCTGCCACCCCCCTGGCAGCCATGGCAGTGGAAGGTGAGCACAGAGGTCCCCCCGAGTCAGATCTGCGAGAGTATGGACGATGGCGCAGATATACATCGCCCAACTGACTACGTAGGATGTCTCTGTAGTAGGTCAGTTTGTTCTCCCTCTCAGTGGGTGTAAAAAATGCCCCCATTTTGTGCCAGACGCGAGGGTCCAATAAGGTGGAGAGCCAGAAGTCATCCCGCTGACAAATGGAGACAATTCTATGGTCACTACGCAAGCACGTGAGCATGCATCGTGCCATTTGTGCAAGTGACTCGGAGGGACTACCTGTCTCCATCTCCACTGCAAACTGCCACGGTGTGTCTGGGTCTTCTGTCTCGCCTTCCTCACAACCCTCTAGCTCCTCTGGCTGCTCCTGCTCCTCCTCTCCTGTCAGATGACTAGATAAAATGGTAATTTTGTCAAACCTAAACTGTGCTTCGCTGTGCCCCACCCCCTCCTCCTCCTCCACTTCAGCCCCCACAGGCTTCATGTGGCTGTGAAATGTATGCGCCATGTCTCTAGTGCCCTGACCAGCCATGGTTTCCAACATGTGTTGTAGTACATGAAGCAGTGGAATCTCAACGTTCATCTCATAGTCCTGGCGACTGACTAATAAAGTAGCTTCCTCAAAGGGCCTGAGCAAATGGCAGGTGTCACGTATGAGCTGCCACTGGTTTACATTGAAGTTACACAGGCGAGTCCCCCTATCCGTTTGGATCATCAAGACATCCGTGATGGCTTTTCTCTGTTCCTATAGTCGATCCTGCATATGGAGGGTGGATTTCCAATGGGTGGAAACATCACAAATCAGACTATCTTGGGGGATACCGTTCTGACGCTGAAGCTCAAGAAGGGTGTGCTTGGCGGTGTAGGAGTGCCTGAAGTGCATGCAAAGTTTCCTTCCCATTGTTAGTATGTCTTTCAGATGGGGGGAAGACTTCAGAAACCGCTTGACAACTAGATTGAACACATGTGCCATGGCAGGACGCATGGCTCAGGCTTCCTTGTCGCAGCGCAGACAAGATGTTCTTCCCAGTGTCAGTCACCATGGGTCCCATTTGCAGTTTTCGTGGAGTCAGCCATGATTTCATGTATTGAGTTCTCATTTTTAGCAGTTCCTCCCATGTGTGACTCTTTTGCTCAAGGCAAACCATGTGAAGAACAGTGTGAAACAGCCGTGTCCTCCACACATGGTAGGCTGGAAGGGCACTGGGAAAAAAAAAACAAAAATTAAAAAAAAGGAGAAAAAATAAATATTTAGTAAAAAAAGTAAAAAAAAAAAATAAAAAAATGAAAAAAAAAATTGTACAAAAATTCACAAAATATTAAAAGGCAATGGAAAAAAACATTTAAAAATGTAAAATATATATATATATATATATATATATATATATATATATATATGTTTCTAAAAAATACAAAATATTAAAAAAAAATTCAAAATATTACAAAAAAAAATACAGAATTAACCAAAAAAAAATGTTGATACATTTTATATGTTACTGTTATTATGTTATATGTTATTGTTGCTATGTTATATGTTATTATATGTTATTATTATAAATATGTTCAAATAAGATAAATGTTAACTATTAATATGTAATTGACAATTTGCCACTTTTCTCTGTGACACCATTGCTAAGTGCAAGTGCAATGTCACAGACACAAAGGCCTAGGAGCGTGGAGGCCACAGCGGAGGGACCTGTCCAAGTTGCTTTTGTGGTTGTGCAGGAACCACAATCACCCAGTGGTCCTAAAAGGATATTTATTGTCCCTGACCATAGTTACAGCTCCAGACGTAGACACAGGCTAAAGGACTGCCCCACCTTTTGTTCAACAAAATTGTACAGGGCTGGTACTGCCTTCTTCACAAAGAAATGACAACATGGGACTCTCCACCTCGGCTCGGCACAAGCCATCAGTTCTCTGAAAGGTCCACCAACTCAAAAGGGGGACTGCAGCACCAGCAACTTATACAGGAGCACATTTAGCTTCTGCACGTTGGATGAGTGGGCACATACTGTTGTCTCTTGGACATGGCTTGGCAATGGATTGCTGGCGGAATGACTGACTCGGATTAAGAGGAGGAGGAGCATCTGGAGCGACAGAGGATGGGTATGACACACAGGAGATGGTGGAGCCTTGGCTGGCTGGAACAGAGAGCGGTGTGCCACTGGGTAATGCAGCAGGCTGGACCACCACTTTGGAGCCAACTCTCCCAGGCCGCTTTATGGTGACACTGCAAATGTTGACGCAGGGCTGTGGGTCCAACATTGGGACCCTGGCCACACTTCACCTTCTGCCTACACATCTTTCATATAGCCATGTTAACCTCCTGCGGATGCTTGATGAAAAACTGCAACATGGGCTTGTAGCTGATTTCTCCTACCAACAGTCCACACTAATTCACTGATGCTGCTGCCACCGCCAACTCCAGGGACCTTCTTCCACTACCTCCTGGGAATATAGCCTGCCGGCGCGAGTGGTCTACCCCGAGCACATTTGCCTCCATACTTTCCCCTTCTGCCACCATGCTGGCCGCTAAATCTGTCACTCTCCATCACTCCAAGCCTTTAAAAGTGCCCTCAAAACTCACTGATGTCCTCCTCAGGTTCCTCAACAGTGTCTGCTTAAGGAGCCAAAATGCTTGCAACATCTCCTCCCACGACACTCTCCTTATCACTACTTGCCCGCCTAGTGGAAGAAGCGGCAAGTGTCTCCTCCACTTCTTGGCTGGGCAGTAGCTGCTGATTTTTCTGATTATCAGATCATCCTCACTGAATAGTGGAGCTGAACCCAAAGCATAACATACAACAGACAGTTGACTGGGGGTGTTAGATGTCACTTGTGATGCATTGGATGATCGTGTTAACCAATGGATGATGGCAGATGGGTTGCTGTTCAAGACACGACCGCTAGATGATTCCAGGAGATCAGGCCTCTCACTGAGACTCCTGCTGCCACTCACCCCTATTCTGCAGAGACCTCTGCTTGATGAAATGAGGCCTTATATGTTACTATGTTACTAATATGTTACTATGTTAATAATATGTTACTAATCTGTCACTCTCCATGTTTTTTTTTGAGAGACTGGCCTGCGTGGAAATGAATCGGGTATAGATCAGCCAAGATTTCCACCCACCAATGCCTGATGCATTAGAGTAGATTGATCATGGGGCCAGACCAACACTAAAGAAATATGGATCGTGCAAAACAGATTTAAGGCGCTGCTCTCCAGTTACAGACATTCCTCTGCATCAGACCACAAGTAATTATTGAGAAAATGTTTTACGTTACTCTTACTTTTTATTAATATTCTTCGGATAAGATATATGTGGCGAAAATCTGTATATGTTCTCTTCATGCTACTGCCAACTCCAGGGTGTGTCTTTCTGGCAATTTTGGTCTCCTGCTGCTGCTGCAGCTTGCAACTCCAGGGTGTGATTCGTCCAATTTTTGGGCTCCTGCTGCCAACTCCAGTGTCTCTTTCAAGCAATGTTTGGGCTCCTGCTGCTGCTGCTTGCAACTCCAGGGTGTGAGTCATCCAATTTCTGGGCTCCTGCAGCCAACTCCAGTGTCTCTTTCAAACTATGTTTGGGCTCCTGCTGCTGCTGCTGCTGCTTGCAACTCCAGGGTGTGGTTCATCCAATTTTTGGCCTCCTGAAGACAACCCCAGTGTCTCTTTAAAGCAATGTTTGGGCTCCTGCTGCTGCTTGCAACTCCAGGGTGTGATCCATCCAATTTTTGGGCTCCTGCAGCCAACTCCAGTGTCTCTTTCAAGCTATGTTTGGGCTCCTGCTGCTGCTGCTGCAGCTGCTTCCAAATCCAGGGTGTGATTCATCCAATTTTTGGGCTCCTGCAGCCAACTCCAGTGTCTCTTTCATGCAATATTTGGGCTCCTGCTGCTGCTGCTTGCAACTCCAGGGTGTGGTTCATCCAATTTTTGGGCTCCTGCTGCAACTCCAGTGTCTCTTTCAAGCAATGTTTGGGCTCCTGCTGCTGCTGCTGCTTGCAACTCCATGGTGTGATTCATACAATTTTTGGCCTCCTAAAGCCAACTCCAGTGTCTCTTTAAAGCAACGTTTGGGCTCCTGCTGCTGCTTGCAACTCCAGGGTGTGATTCATCCAATTTTTGGGCTCCTGCTGCCAACTCCAGTGTCTCTTTCAAGCTATGTTTGGGCTCTTGCTGCTTGCAACTCCAGGGTGTGATTCATCCAATTTTTGGGCTCCTGAAGCCAACGCCACTGTCTCTTTAAAGCAATGTTTGGGCTCTTGCTGCTGCTTGCAACTTCAGGGTGTCATTCCTCCACTTTTTGAGCTCCTGCTGCCAACTCCAGTGTCTCTTTCGAGCTATGTTTGGGCTCCTGCTGCTGCTTGCGACTCCAGGGTGTGATTCATCCAATTTTTGGGCTCCTGCTGCCAACTCCAGTGTCTCTTACAAGCCATTTTTGGGCTCCTGCTGCTGCTTCCGACTCCAGGGTGTGATTCATCCAATTTTTGGGCTCCTGCTGCCAACTCCAGTGTCTCTTTCAAGCTATGTTTGGGCTCCTGCTGCTGCTTGCAGCTCCAGGGTGTGATTCATCCAATTTTGGCCTCCTAAAGCCAACTCCAGTGTCTCTTTAAAGTAATGTTTGGGCTCCTGCTGCTACTGCTGCTTGCATCTCCAGGGTGTGATTCAGGCAATTTTTGGGCTCCTGCTGCCAACTCCAGTGTCTCTTTAAAGCTATGTTTGGGCTTCTGCTGCTGCTTTCATCTCCAGGGTGTGATTCATCCAATTTTTTGGGCTCCTGCTGCCAACTCCAGTGTCTCTTTCAAGCTATGTTTGGGCTCCTGCTGCTGCAGCTGCTTGCAACTCCAGGGTGTGAGTCATCCAATTTTTGGGCTCCTGCAGCCAAATCCAGTGTTTCTTTCAAGCTATGTTTGGGCTCCTGCTGCTGCTGCTTGCAACTCCAGGGTGTGATTCATCCAATTTTTGGCCTCCTAAAGCCAACTCCAGTGTTTCTTTAAAGTAATGATTGGGCTCCTGCTTGCAACTCCAGGGTGTGATTCATCCAAATTTTGGCCTCCTAAAGCCAACTCCAGTGTCTCTTTAAAGTAATGTTTGGGCTCCTGCTTGCCACTCCAGGGTGTGATTCATCCAATTTTTGGGCTCCTGCAGCCAACTCCAGTGTCTCTTTCAAGTTATGCTTGGGCTCCTGCTGCTGCTTGCAACTCCAGGGTGTGATTCATCCATTTTTTGGGCTCCTGCAGCCAACTCCAGTGTCTCTTTAACTCAATGTTTGGGCTCCTGCTGCTGCTGCTTGCAACTCCAGGGTGTGATTCATCCAATTTTTGGGCTCCTGAAGCAAACTCCAGTGTCTCTTTAAAGCAATGTTTGGGCTCCTGCTGCTGCTTGCAACTCCAGGGCGTGATTCATCCAATTTTTGGGCTCCTGCTGCCAACTCCAGTGTCTCATTCAAGCAATGTTTGGGCTCCCGCTGCTACTGCTGCTTGCAACTCCAGGGTGTGATTCATCCAATTTTTGGCCTCCTGAAGACAACCCCAGTGTCTCTTTAAAGCAATGTTTGGGCTCCTGCTGCTGCTTGCAACTCCAGGGTGTAATCCATCCAATTTTGGGGCTCCTGCAGCCAACTCCAGTGTCTCTTTCAAGCTATGTTTGGGCTACTGCTGCTGCTTGCAACTCCAGGGTGTGATTCATCCAATTTTTGGGCTCCTGCTGCCAACTCCAGTGTCTCTTTCACGCAATGTTTGGGCTCCTGCTGCTGCTTGCAACTCCAGGGTGTGATTCATCCAATTTTTGGGCTCCTGCTGCCAACTCCAGTGTCTCTTTCAAGCAATGTTTCGGCTCCTGCTGCTGCTGCTTGCAACGCCAGGGTGTGATTCATCCAATTTTTGGCCTCCTAAAGCCAACTCCAGTGTCTCTTTAAAGCAATGTTTGGGCTGCTGCTGCTGCTTGCAACTCCAGGGTGTGATTCATCCAATTTTTGGGCTCCTGCTGCCAACTCCAGTGTCTCTTTCAAGCTATGTTTGGGCTCTTGCTGCTTGCAACTCCAGGGTGTGATTCATCCAATTTTTGGGCTCCTGAAGCCGACTCCAGTGTCTCTTTAAAGCAATGTTTGGGCTCTTGCTGCTGCTTGCAACTTCAGGGTGTCATTCCTCCAATTTTTGGGCTCCTGCTGCTGCTGCTGCTGCTGCTTGCAACTCCAGGGTGTGAGTCATCCAATTTTTGGGCTCCTGCAGCCAAATCCAGTGTCTCTTTCAAGCTATGTTTGGACTCCTGCTGCTGCTGCTTGCAACTCCAGGGTGTGATTCATCCAATTTTTGGCCTCCTAAAGCCAACTCCAGTGTCTCTTTAAAGCAATGTTTGGGCTCCTGCTTGCAACTCCAGGGTGTGATTCATCCAATGTTTTGGCTCCTGCAGCCAACTCCAGTGTCTCTTTCACGCAATGTTTGGGCTCCTGCTGCTGCTCGCAACTCCAGGGTGTGATTCATCCATTTTTTGGGCTCCTGCAGCCAACTCCAGTGTCTCTTTCACGCAATGTTTGGGCTCCTGCTGCTGCTGCTTGCAACTCCAGGGTGTGATTCGTCCAATTTTTGGGCTCCTGAAGCCAACTCCAGTGTCTCTTTAAAGCAATGTTTGGGCTCCTGTTACTGCTGCTTGCAACTCCAGGGTGTGATTCATCCAATTTCTGGGCTCCTGAAGGCAACTCCAGTGTCTCTTTAACGAAATGTTTGGGCTCCTGCTGCTACTGCTGCTTGCATCTCCAGGTTGTGATTCAGCCAATTTTTGGGCTCCTGCTGCCAACTCCAGTGTTTCTTTCAAGCTATGTTTGGGCTCCTGCTGCTGCTGCTGCTTGCAACTCCAGGGTGTGAGTCATCCAATTTTTGGGCTCCTGCAGCCAAATCCAGTGTCTCTTTCAGGCTATGTTAGGGCTCCTGCTGCTGCTGCTGCTTGCCACTCCAGGGTGTGATTCATCCAATTTTTGGCCTCCTAAAGCCAACTCCAGTTTCTCTTTAAAGTAATGTTTGGGCTCCTGCTTGAAACTCCAGGGTGTGATTCATCCATTTTTTGGGCTCCTGCAGCCAACTCCAGGGTCTCTTTCACGCAATGTTTGGGCTCCTGCTGCTGCTGCTGCTTGCAACTCCAGGGTGTGATTCATCCAATTTTTGGGCTCCTGAAGCCAACTCCAGTGTCTCATTCAAGCTATGTTTGGGCTCCTGTTGCTGCTTGCACCTCCAGGGTGTGATTCATCCAATTTTTGGACTCCGGAAGCCAACTCCAGTGTCTCTTTAAAGTAATGTTTGGGCTCCTGCTGCTACTGCTGCTTGCAACTCCAGGGTGTGATTCATCCAATTTTTGGCCTCCTGCTGCCAACTCCAGTGTCTCTTTAAAGCAATGTTTGGGCTCCTGCTGCCAACTCCAGTGTCTCTTTCAAGCTATGTTTGGGCTCCTGCTGCTGCTTGCGACTCCAGGGTGTGATTCATCCAATTTTTGGGCTCCTGTTGCCAACTTCAGTGTTTCTTTCAAGCTATGTTCGTGCTACTGCTGCTGCTGCTTGCAACTCCAGGGTGTGATTCATCCAATTTTTGGGCTCCTGCTGCCAACTCCAGTGTCTCTTTCAAGCTATGTTTGGGCTCCTGCTGCTGCTGCTGCTTGCAACTCCAGTGTGTGATTCATCCAATGTATGGCCTTCTGCTGCCAACTCCAGTGTCTCTTTAAAGCAATGTTTGGGCTCCTGCTGCTGCTTGCAACTCCAGGGTGTGATTCATCCAACTTTTGGGCTCCTGCTGCCAACTCCAGTGTCTCTTTCAAGCTATGTTTGGGCTCCTGCTGCTGCTTGCAACTCCAGGGTGTGATTCATCCAATTTTTGGGCTCTTGCTGCCAACTCCAGTGTCTCTTTCAAGCTATGTTTGGGCTCCTGCTGCTGCTTGCAACTCCAGGGTGTGATTCATCCAATTTTTGGGCTCCTGAAGCCAACTCCATTGTCTCTTTAAAGTAATGTTTGGGCTCCTGCTGCTACTGTTGCTTGCAGCTCCAGGGTGTGATTCAGCCAATTTTGGGCTCCTGCTGCCAACTCCAGTGCTTCTTTCAAGCAATGTTTGTGCTCCTGCTGCTGCTGCTGCTTGCAACTCCAGGGTGTGATTCATCCAATTTTTGGGCTCCTACAGCCAAATCCAGTGTCTCTTTAAAGCAATGTTTGGGCTCCTGCTGCTGCTGCTTGCCACTCCAGGGTGTGATTCTTTAAATTTTTGGCCTCCTGCTGCTGCCAGATCCAGGGTGTGTTTTTCAGGCACTAAAGGGGCCCCTCATAGTGATGCCACCTCAACTCTCTGCAATTGTGCCGCTTTGCGATTCTATTAGCGATGCCTCCGATCTGCATGTGATAAATATTTACAGAATTGTTTCAATAACCCTGCACGCGTCCTATGCGTGTTACAGCAAGGCAGAATGGTTAACAACCCTATTGAGGCTCTAGGAGGCTCAGAAATAGCCGTTTTTAATAGCGATTCGTCACGAATAAACTTGGATCGAACTGATTTTTGACGGAAAATTCGGCGAATCAGTCGAATTGAATTTTTCAAAAGTTCGCTCATCTCTAGTTGTGTCCACACACTAGATACCACAATATTGAGGTGACTGACCTCACAGTGCCTTAGATTGCATTGGGAGTATTACAATCATGATGCATTATCTCTCCCTCCTGCTGTGACTATAACAAACAAGATGAGTCACTCTGAGAAGCCTACTAGCTCCCTGGGTTGTGTTATATAGTTTTACATTGTTATAGCCAGGGAGACGCTGATGTATCATAATTGTTCTAATGTAATAAGCTGTCAGCTGTAATACATTGTAAAGCAGTCATAAGTCTGCTATTGAAATGTAAATAGCTCTCATATAGCTTATATCTCTGTGATGTGTCCCTCTCGCTGCCATGATGGAGAACACTGTGAAGATTGTCTCCTCTGTATGTTAACTAGGAGTCCCTAATTTTACAGGTAGGAGAGGCTAAAAGGGTGTTGGTGAACATACTATTTCATACCTTCATAGGGAAGTTCTACTGACCTCACCTTCACTTTGGCACACACCCTTCATTGAAATAAATGGTGTAGGCTTGCAGAGAGGAGGAATTCCACCCAGATGGAGGCCATCCATGTCTTACCAGCGCTGAATGTCGAGTTGCTCATTTTCAACAATCGGTAAACTCCAAAGCTGGACAGATGAGCTGCTGACTAAAGGTGAGTATCAACTTTAGTGGACAATCACTTTAACAAATTTAGTACACAGTAGTTTTTCTTTCACATAACAATATCTTGTTGGGGAGACAAAAAATGGCTTCTGATGGAAATACTGCTAAGGTTTTCTATAAAGGGGAAATTAGAATTCAATTATTATCTAATATGGAAAGAAACATACACTAGCTCATTTTTTGGCTACACTGACCTTGGATTACATCTCTGAAACTGACTTTCTGCCAGAGTAGATTACCAAAGTAATTAGTTTTATCTAAAGTGAAAACATAATACATTATTCTGGGTATGAATTACGGCCCTGCTATTTACTGCAAAGTCTGTGTTTTCTGCCTTTCGAAAGGCAAACCATTGCTGCATATTTTTATTTAATGAAAAATGACGTTAATGATTATATCTTCAGGCCATTCTAAGATGTTAGCGTGTGATGGGCACACAGCATAAAATAGTCATATGCTAAGAGGACAGCGAGGCAGGCGAAGTAAACATCTTCATTAGTTGGTCAAGGCAAAAATCAATAATGGCATACAAAGTGCAGCAATCACAGCTGAATGTGATTCTTCAGACAAAGTCTCTATAAAATACTGTTGTGATTTAAACACAAGTAGTAACTGCTATTATAGTGATTGCCCATTTTTATGCTGAGTTGAGCAGCAGGACAATTCTAAAATTCAGGCAGACAGGCAAACCAAGAAACCTTGAAGAACATTGGAGATGCTGGCTCAAGTCAATCAATAGGGATTGTCCTTTTCCTCAATATAGATCCTGGAAGTGATAGTAAAGGACAAGCAAGGTCTGCAAAAAGTTAGTTTGAGTTTAGGGGTGAACCTAGCCTCTTTGCTGCCCGAGGAAAACTATAGAAAATCCTCACCCCAGGACATGCCACACCACTTCTCAATTAAATAGTGGCGTAGTACAGTGTGTCCCTTGGCTGGCATCACTAAATGGCGTAGGAGACTTAGCCACCTATAATTGGTTAAAAAAACAATTACAGTGGCACCCCATGATCTCCACTTTACATCCTACTTGATGGTAAAAAATTATAGTAACAGAAAAAGCTGTCCAGAAAATTCCACCGCTCCCTCCCTGCCCCCCTGTAGTGCTACCTGATAGCCTCTTCACAGGTGCACTAATGTATGAAGTACCTAAGATCTGACCCTGGGTAAATTGGGGGGGGGGGGGTAGCACCCAATAGAAGTGAGATTGAGCAGTGGTGATGCAGGGAAGGTTTTAGGAGTAGATGTGTTTGGTCTGAAAAAAATGGGCAGATATAAGGATCCTATGAAAGACACATAACCAGGAATCCCCTCCCCAACCACCCCTGTTCCCCAAGCTGAATCCTTTACACTTATTCATTTCAACACAAGTCCTCCTATTGACTAATTTTTCAAGATCCTTCAAATCCTAGCTCCATGATTCTTGCAGCATATAGGTCTCTTAATCCCACCTACACTGCTGTAGATCACACTACACGTCAATAAATCTGCGCACCTAACATAGCCAGCAAGTCCTATATCTATGAGATTTGGACATATGTCTTTATATTAAATGTAAATACTATCATTGCATTATACCTTCGACTGTAAGATCCTTACACTGTTCATTTTCCCCCCCATTTAGAGCTCAAAAACCAAATATACCTTCTCAGGACCTAAAGCGGATCCCCAGCCAAGAAATAGAAGCTTAGTAAATTGCTGCTCTAAAGCCCCCCTCTAGCAATCAGTGATATAAGCTATTTGAGAAGGCTTAATCCCATGCAAATGTTTTGAAATAGCAGGCAGACTCTGTGTACCTGAACTGAATGGGAGTGGCCATCTTGCCAAACACATTAGAGCCCTGCGTGTCAAAAACCTAGTCAAACTTGCCACAAATGCCACTGTGCAGTTATTCCTTATTTCTAGATAGAGGTAGACAGTAGGGATGAGCGAATCGATCCGGACGAACCCGGATTCGATCCGAATTTCATGAAAAATTTGATTCGGTCGAAGTTTTCCTTTAACATCCATTCATTTACATTACAGGCATTCTAAAATGGCGGATGGGACATGTCCAGACATCTACCCCGCTCCAGTGCATGCTGGTGCAGTCACATGCAGCCTATCAGCAGGCGCCAGCAAGCCCGGTGACGTCACAGCGCTATTTAAGGCGGCGGACATCTTGCTTTTCCTCATTTCTCTATTGCATTCGTGAGAGACAGGACGCTGCTGTAGTCAGGGAGAGACAGTTAGAGAGACAGGGACAGACAGGGACAGGCAGGAGACAGGCAGGAAGTCAGCGAGAAGCAGGGAAAGTTAGGAAAAATCGGAGGCAGTCACAGGGAGATTTTTTTTTCATCCAGCCTGAGTGTTACTGGCTGGCTGACTGGCTTTGTTAGCGTTTTTCAGGCTGCTTATACACTTACTGTGCATATATACTGAACTGATCTCAAGTCTGCTTGGGGCATCCCATTCTGTAACATCACATTAGCCTCTGTATTTACTGTAAGCTGCACAGTTATTTAAAGTAATTTGGCCTGTATGAGCCTGCTTACACACTGTTGCTGTGTGCATTGATCTCAAGTCTGCTTGGGGCATCCCATTCTGTAACATACCATTAGCCTCTGTATTTACTGTAAGCTGCACAGTTATTTAAAGTAATTTGGCCTGTATGAGCCTGCTTACACACTGTTGCTGTGTGCACTGATCTCAAGTCTGCTTGGGGCATCCCATTCTGTAACATACCATTGTCCTCTGTATTTACTGTAAGCTGCACAGTTATTTAGAGTAATTTGGCCTGTATGAGCCTGCTTACACACTGTTGCTGTGTGCACTGATCTCAAGTCTGCTTGGGGCATCCCATTCTGTAACATACCATTAGCCTCTGTATTTACTGTAAGCTGCACAGTTATTTAAAGTAATTTGGCCTGTATGAGCCTGCTTACACACTGTTGCTGTGTGCATTGATCTCAAGTCTGCTTGGGGCATCCCATTCTGTAACATACCATTAGCCTCTGTATTTACTGTAAGCTGCACAGTTATTTAAAGTAATTTGGCCTGTATGAGCCTGCTTACACACTGTTGCTGTGTGCATTGATCTCAAGTCTGCTTGGGGCATCCCATTCTGTAACATACCATTAGCCTCTGTATTTACTGTAAGCTGCACAGTTATTTAAAGTAATTTGGCCTGTATGAGCCTGCTTACACACTGTTGCTGTGTGCACTGATCTCAAGTCTGCTTGGGGCATCCCATTCTGTAACATACCATTGTACTCTGTATTTACTGTAAGCTGCACAGTTATTTAAAGTAATTTGGCCTGTATGAGCCTGCTTACACACTGTTGCTGTGTGCACTGACTGATCTCAAGTCTGCTTGGGGCATCCCATTCTGTAACATACCATTAGCCTCTGTATTTACTGTAAGCTGCACAGTTATTTAAAGTAATTTGGCCTGTATGAGCCTGCTTACACACTGTTGCTGTGTGCACTGACTGATCTCAAGTCTGCTTGGGGCATCCCATTCTGTAACATACCATTAGCCTCTGTATTTACTGTAAGCTGCACAGTTATTTAAAGAAATTTGGCATGTATGAGCCTGCTTACACACTGTTGCTGTGTGCACTGATCTCAAGTCTGCTTGGGGCATCCCATTCTGTAACATACCATTAGCCTCTGTATTTACTGTAAGCTGCACAGTTATTTAAAGTAATTTGGCCTGTTTGAGCCTGCTTAGACACTGTTGCTGTGCATATATACTGTTATAAAGCCTGCTTGGGGGCATCCCATTCTGTAACATCACATTAGCCTCTGTATTTACTGTAGGCTGCACAGTTATTTAAAGTAATTTGGCCTGTTTGAGCCTGCTTAGACACTGTTGCTGTGCATATATACTGATCTCAGGTCTGCTGTGGGGGCATCCCATTTGTTTTTGACTGCTTTTAATAAACCAGGCCGCAGGGCACCGCAAAACTGCACATTGAACCCTATCTGTTTATGCTAAATAAGGAAATACATAAAAATGTCAGGCAGACAAGTGCCAGGATGTTCAAAGAGGAGTGGCAGAGGCCAAGATTCAGCAGGCAGAGGTCGCAGCAGACTAGGGACGAGTGGCAGCAGGAGTCACGGTGAGAGACCTGGTCTGCCAGTATCTGCTAGCGGTCGTGTCTCCACCAGTAACGCATCTGCCGTGGTAGATTGGGTAACGCGCTCATCAACAACATCATCACAACTTACGTCTGAGACCCCCAGTCTAGGGTTGGTAGGTTCCTCTGACACAACCCTGAGTTGGCATGCCCCGAGAGCAGTCCCTGTCCTCCCATTGCCTCTGTCCTACGCCGTTCCCTCCCCCAGCGACGTATCCTATGCTTTGGGTTCAGCTCCACACTTTAGTGAGGAGGACGATCAGATAGAGGACAGTCAGCAGCTACTGCTCAGCCAAGAAATGGAGGTGGCTTCTTCAGCTAGGCAGACAAATAGTGATGTGGACAGTGTCGTGGGTGCTGCGAGCGTTCCAGCTCCTCTGCCAGACACTGTTGACGAATCCACGAACATCAGTGACGTACAGCCACAACTCGGTAATAATGATGATGACGATGGCACTTGGGAGCCGGGTGATGAAGGGGCTTCATCGTCATCATCAGGAGAAGAGGGGCGCAGGTTGCCCCGGAGTCAGCAGCTCAGGCAGCAAGGTGTTAGCAGCATGGTTGGCAGGCAGCATGGGGGCACAATTGTAAAGCCTGGAGCCAAACGGGGCCGGGGCCGGGGAAGAGCACCTGCTGCGCGGCAGGCTACCTTATCGCGAGGTAGTGGGGCAGGGGTTCCTGGAGTTGGCGACAATAGCAGCGAATCAGTGAGGCCTGTTGGTGGGAAAAGTAGCTACTCGGCAGTGTGGCAGTTTTTCCTGAAGCATCCGCAGGAGGGTAACAAGGCCACAAGCAAGATATGTAGGCAGAAGGTGAAGCGTGGCCAGGGCCCAAATGTTGGCACCACGGCCCTGCGTCAACATATGATGCGTCACCATAAAGCGACCTGGGAGAACCGAGGCTCCCAAGGGGTGGTCCAGTCTGCTTCCTCACCAAGTGGCACGCCGCTCCCAATTTCTGCCAGCCAAGGCTCCAGCACCTCAGCCGAAGGCAGCTGTGCCTCATACCCATCCTCTGTCGCTCCTGCTCCTCCTCCTCCAAGTCATGCATCCCGCCAGCAATTCATCAGCGAAGCCATGTCCAAGAGACAGCAGTATGCGCCCACTCATCCTACGGCGCAGAAGCTGAATGTGCTCCTGTCCAAGTTGCTGGTGCTGCAGTCGCTCCCTTTTCAGGTGGTGGACTCTGCACCTTTCAGAGAACTGATGGCTTGTGCCGAGCTGAGCTGGAGAGTCCCAAGCCGTCATTTCTTTGCCAAGAAGGCAGTACCAGCGCTGCACACTTTTGTTGAACAGAAGGTGGGCCAGTCCTTGAGCCTGTCAGTGTGTAGCAAAGTGCATGGCAGTGCCGATGTCTGGAGCTGTAACTACGGTCAGGGACAGTACATGTCGTTTACGGCCCACTGGGTGAATGTGGTCCCTTTGCAGCAGCAGCAACTTGGACAGATCACGCCGCTTCGGCCTCCGCGCTCCCTGCCCGTTGGGCCTGTGACACTGTGCGACTCTGCTCATCCTCCGCCATCTCCTCACCCTCCACTGTAGGCTCAAGTCTCAGTGCCCCTCCAGTCTACCATGTGTGCAGGGCACGGAGGTGTCACGCAGTGCTTCACATGGTTTGTCTTGGCGAAAGGAGTCACACAGGGGAGGAACTGCTTAAATTTATTCATCAGGAAATCCAAACATGGCTTACTCCAAGAAAACTTAAAATGGGAATCATGGTTACCGACAATGGGAAGAACATTTTGTCTGTGCTGCGCCAAGGAAGCCTGACCCATGCCCCCTGCATGGCTCACGTCTTCAATCTGGTTGTCAAGCGGTTTCTGAAGTGTTCCCCCCATCTGCAAGACATCCTAACAACTTCAAGGAAACTTTGCATGCACTTCAGCCACTCATACACTGCCAAACACACCCTTCTTGAGCTACAGCGTCAGAACGGTATCCCCCAACATAGTCTGATTTGCGATGTTTCCACCCGTTGGAATTCCACCCTTCACATGTTGGACCGATTATATGAACAGAGAAAAGCCATCACGGATTTCCTGATGATCCAAGCGGATAGGGGGACTCCCCTGTGTAACTTCAATGTCAACCAGTGGCAGCTCATATGTGACACCTGCTGTTTGCTCAGGCCCTTTGAGGGCCACTACATTTGTCAGTCGGCAGGATTACGGGATGAACGACGTGATTCCACTGCTTCATGTACTACAGCACATGTTGGAAACCATGGCTGGTCAGGGCACTGGAGACATGGCGTCTACATCTTACGGCCACATGAACCCCATTGGAGCTGAACTGGAGGAGGAAGAGGAGGGGCACAGTGAAGCACAGTTTAGGCTTGGCGAAATGGCTGGTTTATCTAGTCAGCGGACAGGAGAGGAGGAGCAGGAGCAGCCAGAGGAGCTAGAGGGTTTTGAGGAAGGCGAGACAGAGGACCCGGGCACACCGTGGCAGTATGCAGTGGAGATGGAGACAGGTAGTCCCTCCGAGTCACGTGCGCAAATGGCAGGAAGCATGCTCACGTGCTTGCGTAGTGACCCCAGAATTGTTTCCATCTGTCGGCGGGATGACTTCTGGCTGTCCACCTTATTGGACCCTCGCTTCCGGCACAAAATGGGGGCATTTTTTAAACCCGCCGAGAGGGAGGACAAACTGAACTACTACAAAGACATTCTACGTAGGCAGTTGGCCGATGCCTATCTGTGCCATGGTCCATACTCTCGCAGGTCTGACTCGAGGGGACCTCTGCGCTCACCTTCCACTGCCATGGCTGCTGGGGGGGTTGGCAGGAGCAGCAGCAGCAGCTCCATCAGCAGCAGCCTCAGTCTTCAGTCGCTAATGAGTAGCTTTCTACACCCGCATAGTGAGGCTACTCATAAGCAGCAGGAAGACCTGGAGCAGGACCTGAACCAGCAGGTCATGTCATACTTTGACATGACCATGCCAACACACCTTGAGGATCCGCTGGACTTCTGGGCAGCCAAACTTGATTTGTGGCCGCAACTAGCAGAGTTTGCCCTGGAAAAGCTGTCCTGCCCGGCAAGTAGCGTGCCATCTGAGCGGGTGTTTAGTGCGGCGGGGGCCATAGTTACGGCGAGGAGAACTCGTCTGTCAACTAAAAATGTGGAGAGACTCACCTTTGTCAAAATGAATCAGGGATGGATCAGCCAGGATTTCCACCCACCAATGCCTGATGCATGCGACTAGATTCAGCATGGTGCCACGTTTTACACTTTCCAAATGGTGCAAAACATATTTATGTCTTTATGCCAATTTTTGGGCTCCTGCTGATGCCAACTTCAGGGTGTGCCTTCCAACCAATTTTTGGCCTCCTGCTGATGCCAACTTCAGGGTGTGCCTTTCAGCCAATATTTGGCCTCCTGCTGCTGCTGCTTGCAACTCCAGGGTGTGATTCATCCAATTTTTGGGCTCCTGAAACAAACCCCAGTGTCTCTTTAAAGTAATGTTTGGGCTCCTGCAGCTGCTGCTGCCAACTCCAGGGTGTGATTCATCCAATTTTTGGGTTCCTGAAGCCAACCCCAGTGTCTCTTTAAAGTAATGTTTGGGCTCCTGCTGCTGCCAACTCCAGGGTGTGATTCATCCAATTTTTGGGCTCCTGCTGACAACCCCAGTGTCTCTTTAAAGTAATGTTTGGGCCCCTGCTGCTGCTGCTGCTGCCAACTCCAGGGTGTGATTCATCCAATTTTTGGGCTCCTAAAGCCAACCCCAGTGTCTCTTTAAAGTAATGTTTGGGCTCCTGCTGCTGCTGCTGCTGCCAACTCCATGGTGTGATTCATCCAATTTTTGGGCTCCTGAAGCCAACCCCAGTGTCTCTTTAAAGTAATGTTTGGGCTCCTGCTGCTGCTGCCAACTCCAGGGTGTGATTCATCCAATTTTGGGGCTCCTGCTGCCAACTCCAGTGTCTCTTTAAAGTTATGTTTGGGCTCCTGCTGCTGCTGCTGCCAACTCCAGGGTGTGATTCATCCAATTTTTGGGCTCCTGAAGCCAACCCCAGTGTCTCTTTAAAGTAATGTTTGGGCTCCTGCTGCTGCTGCTGCCAACTCCAGGGTGTGATTCATCCAATTTTTTGGCTCCTGAAGCCAACCCCAGTGTCTCTTTAAAGTAATGTTTGGGTTCCTGCTGCTGCTACCAACTCCAGGGTGTGATTCATCCAATTTTTGGGCTCCTGCTGCCAACTCCAGTGTGTCTTTAAAGTTATGTTTGGGCTCGTGCTGCTGCTGCTGCTACCAACTCCAGGGTGTGATTCATCAGATTTTTGGGCTCCTGAAGCCAACCCCAGTGTCTCTTTAAAGTAATGTTTGGGCTGCTGCTGCTGCCAACTCCAGGGTGTGATTCATCCAATTTTTGGGCTCCTGCTGCCAACTCCAGTGTGTCTTTAAAGTTATGTTTGGGCTCGTGCTGCTGCTGCTGCTGCTACCAACTCCAGGGTGTGATTCATCCAATTTTTGGGCTCCTGAAGCCAACCCCAGTGTCTCTTTAAAGTAATGTTTGGGCTGCTGCTGCTGCTGCCAACTCCAGGGTGTGATTCATCCAATTTTTGGGCTCCTGCTGCCAACCTCAGTGTCTCTTTAAAATAATGTTTGGGCTTCTGCTGCTGCTGCTGCTGCCAACTCCAGGGCGTGATTCATCCAATTTTTGGGCTCCAGCAGCCAACTGCAGTGTCTCTTTCAAGCTATGTTTGGGCTCCTGCAGCTGCTGCTGCTTGCAACTCCAGGGTGTGATTCATCCAATTTTTGGGCTCCTGAAGCCAACCCCAGTGTCTCTTTAAAGTAATGTTTGGGCTCCTGCTGCTGCCAACTCCAGGGTGTGATTCATCCAATTTTTGGGCTCCTGCTGCCAACCCCAGTGTCTCTTTAAAGTAATGTTTGGGCTCCTGCTGCTGCTGCCAACTCCAGGGTGTGATTCTTCCAATTTTTGGGCTCCTGCTGCCAACTCCAGTGTGTCTTTAAAGTTATGTTTGGGCTCCTGCTGCTGCTGCTGCCAACTCCAGGGTGTGATTCATCCAATTTTTGGGCTCCTGCTGCCAACCCCAGTGTCTCTTTGAAGTAATGTTTGGGCTTCTGCTGCTGCTGCTGCAGCCAACTCCAAGGTGTGATTCATCCAATTTTTGGGCTCCTGCTACCAACTCCAGTGTGTCTTTAAAGTTATGTTTTGGCTCCTGCTGCTGCTGCTGCCAACTCCAGGTTGTGATTCATCCAATTTTTGGGCTCCTGCTGCCAACCCCAGTGTCTCTTTAAAGTAATGTTTGGTCTCCTGCTGCTGCTGCTGCCAACTCCAGGGTGTGATTCATCCAATGTTTGGGCTCCTGCTGCCAACTCCAGTGTCTCTTTAAAGTTATGTTTGGGCTCCTGCTGCTGCTGCTGCCAACTCCAGGGTGTGATTCATCCAATTATTGGGCTCCTGAAGCCAACCCCAGTGTCTCTTTCAAGTAATGTTTGGGCTCCTGCTGCTGCTGCTGTCAACTCCAGGGTGTGATTCATCCAATTTTTGGGCTCCTGCTGCCAACCCCAGTGTCTCTTTAAAGTAATGTTTGGTCTCCTGCTGCTGCTGCTGCTGCTGCCAACTCCAGGGTGTGATTCATCCAATTTTTGGGCTCCTGCTGCCAACTCCAGTGTCTCTTTAAAGTAATGTTTGGGCTCCTGCTGCTGCTGCCAACTCCAGGGTGTGATTCATCCAATTTTTGGGCTCCTGAAGCCAACCCCAGTGTCTCTTTAATGTAATGTTTTGGCTCCTGCTGCTGCTGCTGCTGCTGCTGCTGCTGCCAACTCCAGGGTGTGATTCATCCAATTTTTTGGGCTCCTGAAGCCAACCCCAGTGTCTCTTTAAAGTAATGTTTGGGCTCCTGCTGCTGCTGCTGCCAACTCCAGGGTGTGATTCATCCAATTTTTGGGCTCCTGCTGCCAACTCCAGTGTGTCTTTAAAGTTATGTTTGGACTCCTGCTGCTGCTGCTGCCAACTCCAGGGTGTGATTCATCCAATTTTTGGGCTCCTGCTGCCAACTCCAGTGTCTCTTTAAAGTTATGTTTGGGCTCCTGCTGCTGCCAATTCCAGGGTGTGATTCATCCAAATTTTGGGCTCCTGAAGCCAACCCCAGTGTCTCTTTAAAGTAATGTTTGGGCTGCTGCCAACTCCAGTGTGTGATTCATCCAATTTTTTGGCTCCTGCTGCCAACCCCAGTGTCTCTTTGAAGTAATGTTTGGGCTCCTGCTGCTGCTGCTGCAAACTCCAGGGTGTTATTCATCCAATTTTTGGGCTCCAGCAGCCAACTGCAGTGTTTCTTTCAAGCTATGTTTGGGCTCCTGCAGCTACTGCTGCTTGCAACTCCAGGGTGTGATTCATCCAATTTTTGGGCTCCTGAAGCCAACCCCAGTGTCTCTTTAAAGTAATGTTTGGGCTCCTGCTGCTGCTGCTGCCAACTCCAGGGTGTGATTCATCCAATTTTTGGGCTCCTGCTGCCAACCCCAGTGTCTCTTTAAAGTAATGTTTGGTCTCCTGCTGCTGCTGCTCCCAACTCCAGGGTGTGATTCATCCAATGTTTGGGCTCCTGCTGCCAACTCCAGTGTCTCTTTAAAGTTATGTTTGGGCTCCTGCTGCTGCTGCTGCCAACTCCAGGGTGTGATTCATCCAATTTTTGGGTTCCTGAAGCCAACCCCAGTGTCTCTTTAAAGTAATGGTTGGGCTGCTGCTGCTGCCAATTCCAGGGTGTGATTCATCCAATTTTTTGGCTCCTGCTGCAAACCCCAGTGTCTCTTTTAAGTAATGTTTGGGCTCCTGCTGCTGCTGCTGCCAACTCCAGGGCGTGATTCATCCAATTTTTGGGCTCCAGCAGCCAACTGCAGTGTCTCTTTCAAGCTATGTTTGGGCTCCTGCAGCTACTGCTGCTTGCAACTCCAGGGTATGATACATCCAATTTTTGGGCTCCTGAAGTCAACCCCAGTGTCTCTTTAAAGTAATGTTTGGGCTCCTGCTGCTGCTGCTGCCAACTCCAGGGTGTGATTCATCCAATTTTTGGGCTCCTGAAGCCAACCCCAGTGTCTCTTTAAAGTAATGTTTGGGCTCCTGCTGCTGCTGCTGCCAACTCCAGGGTGTGATTCATCCAATTTTTGGGCTCCTGCTGCCAACCCCGGTGTCTCTTTAAAGTAATGTTTGGTCTCCTGCTGCTGCTGCTGCCAACTCCAGGGTGTGATTCATCCAATTTTTGGGCTCCTGCTGCCAACTCCAGTGTCTCTTTAAAGTTATGTTTGGGCTCCTGCTGCTGCTGCTGCCAACTCCAGGGTGTGATTCATCCAATTTTTTGGCTCCTGCTGCCAACCCCAGTGTCTCTTTGAAGTAATGTTTGGGCTCCTGCTGCTGCTGCTGCCAACTCCAGGGTGTGATTCATCCAATTTTTGGGCTCCAGCAGCCAACTGCAGTGTCTCTTTCAAGCTATGTTTGGGCTCCTGCAGCTGCTGCTGCTTGCAACTCCAGGGTGTGATTCATCCAATTTTTGGGCTCCTGAAGCCAACCCCAGTGTCTCTTTAAAGTTATGTTTGGGCTCCTGCTGCTGCCAACTCCAGGGTGTGATTCATCCAATTTTTGGGCTCCTGCTGCCAACTCCAGTGTCTCTTTAAAGTAATGTTTGGGCTCCTGATGCTGCTGCTGCTGCCAACTCCAGGGTGTGATTCATCCAATTTTGGGCTCCTGCTGCCAAATCCAGTGTCTCTTTCAAGCTATGTTTGGACTCCTGCTGCTGCTTGCAACTCCAGGGTGTGATTCATTCAATTTTTGGGCTCCTGCAGCCAACTCCAGTGTCTCTTTCAGCCAATGTTTGGGCTCCTGCTGCTGCTTGCAACTCCAGGGTGTGATTCATCCAATTTTTGGCCTCCTGCAGCCAACTCCAGTGTCTCTTTCAGCCAATGTTTGGGCTCCTGCTGCTGCTTGCAACTCCAGGGTGTGATTCATTCAATTTTTGGGCTCCTGCAGCCAACTCCAGTGTCTCTTTCAGCCAATGTTTGGGCTCCTGCTGCTGCTTGCAACTCCAGGGTGTGATTCATCCAATTTTTGGCCTCCTGCAGCCAACTCCAGTGTCTCTTTCAGCCAATGTTTGGGCTCCTGCTGCTGCTTGCAACTCCAGGGTGTGATTCATCCAATTTTTGGGCTCCTGCTGCTGCCAACTCCAGTGTCTCTTTAAAGCAATGTTTGGGCTGCTGCCCCTCATAATGATGCCACTTCAACTCTCTGCAATTGTGCCGCTCTGCGATTCTATTAGCGATGCCTCTGATCTGCATGTGATATTTATTTAAAGTGTTATTTAACTAACCCAGCACGCATCCTATGCGTGTTACAGCAAGGCAGAATGGTTTACAACCCTATTGAGGCTCTAGGAGGCTCAGAAATAGCCGTTTTTAATAGCGATTTGTCGCGAATAAATTCGGTTCGAAACGATTTTTGTCGGAAAATTCGGCGAATCAGTCGAATCGAATTTTTCAAAAGTTCGCTCATCTCTAGTAGACAGCCATCAGCTTTAAAGACTTATCACTGCTCAGAAAGGTCTTTGCAAAGTACACTATAGGGTCGATTCATGGTCAGTGCACTCTGACAGAGCACGATTCCGCATCCACCTAGGTGCATAATTCATGGCTGTGTGCGCACTTCTGGCGGCACATGCCAATTGCACCAAATGGCAAGTGCGGAGGAGAAATGCAAATAGAATCTTCTTGTGCCAGTTTGCACATTCTGCAAGAAAATTCTGCTGTTTTGAAGCGCAAATGGCTTTGCCCATGTGCATTTTGCCTGGCTAAGCACTTAACTGCTCCCGATGGTCCCCCATGTTTATCCCCTCCTTTAGCTATTTCTCCATAGCAATTTGATTTCTCCAGCTTCTTTGTTTTCTGTGAAGCCCTATTTGCCATTTCGGCATGCATTCTCTGGAGAACCTATGTTCTCCTTTTGGGGGGGGGGGGGAGGGGTTGTTTTGGGGGGATATTCTGATTCCAGTTAAACCTTAATGTTTTTTGTCCCAATGTTTTGTCCCAGATGATCTCTTGTTTGCATATTAATGCTTAGTTATTTAATTGTTTTATTGTTTGTGTTTTTGCTAAACTTTGGGGCACAATGTCCACATTTTTGTCTGTTATTTTTGTGACTTTTGACAACATTTTATCATTTTTTTCAACAAAAACCCCAAAAATGGTTTAACCTCCAAAAAGAACTTGAGGCTGACACTGCCGGCATGTGTTTTCGGAATGAAATAAGTTACTCATTGGAATCAGCACTCTTCATATTGCCCTCTAAACATACCATAAATCAGGTGCTAGGAGACAGTTTAGTGTGCCAAAATAGCACTAGCGGAAATTTTCAGGTGCAATTTGGTGCATTGGGAATTGCTAGCGCGCAACTTGTCGCGGAAACGCAAATGTGCATGCCATTTTGATAGCCACAAATCATGCGGATGCCGATTGCAATTTGGCCCTCCAAATAGTGTGAGCAAAGTCACTGGCCCATGACCATGATTCGACCCTATTGTAAACAGCTGTTTTAATGCTCTGTGGCAGCAGAATCTCTAAATACAAGGTAACAGCTTCCCTCTCTCACATACACACACAGAGGAGGGGGAACAATTTACAAAGTTAGAAAAGAGCTCCCCAGATCCCACATAACCTACTTGACACTTGGCAAGACATTTAAACTCTAAAAACGAAAATGAGGTCCTGATGGAATTATACCATTCTGCCTGTAGTGTTTGCAAGATCCCAGCTTGCTTTAAAAAGTACACAATCCTCCGAAAAAGTGAATGTATCTGATTTCAGTGACTACAGACACCCTCACCCTAGTAGCCATGACTTTTTTTAGCTAGTAATGACTCACCTGGAAGGCTTGACAAACAAAGAAATAGGTGAACAGAAAAGTGCCTACTATTTATTTCCAAATTTGTGGGTCCCTGGTGGAGTAGGCTGAAATCATATTTTATTGTCGCTTGGTGACCTCTGCCAATAGGGGGAAGAAGATGATGTGGGCTGGCATGGAATATCCCCACTTTAACACTGCAATGTCGCTGACTCCCACTGCTGAAACAATTACAAGTTGATGGTTCCAAGGGTGCCATTTTAACATGGCCACCCATCTTCCCATCAGCCAATCCCTATACCCAGTGCTGTGCCACCCCCATCTGCGTTGCATCTGTGTGGTGCACAGCGGAAATACATATTAGTGTAAATACTAATATGTACATTTTTCTAAAAAGGATAATGGAGAAAAAATGTTTTTGTTATTGTGACACTTATCATGATGATAAGAAATATTTGACTTCAAGATATGTATGAGGTTGAGGTTACGTAAAAACAAATGATATTCCCAGGCGTCACAGCTAAAAAATGTTATTGTACTCCCCTATTAACTATGTGGCATTCCCTACTAACTTCTAACATTGAGGTTTGAGACACACCAGGGAAGGGATATGAGAAACTTTGTGTCAGTTCTCTCCTGTTCCGAGAATAATTTTAACAACCGGCTCATCAGAACTAGGGGTGAACTTGCTGAATTCCACCCCTGATGTTCCCTAAATAAAAACTACATTATTACACTGAAAAGATAATATGCTTTCCCCTTTAATATGCTTTTAGCTTAAAGCTGAATTTTCCCCTTCTTTTATTTATTTATTTTTCAACCCTCAGGTAAGGTAACTATTGCATCAAATAATTGAGTCATTTGGTTGGAGATAACCAGGCTTTCAGGTTTAATTCCCCAAAGGGAGTCATCATTGAGATGTTTGGGGTTTTTTTTGCCTCTCCATCCTCCTCCTCTCTTTCTCCATCCTCTTCCCCCCTCCTCCCTCCTCCCCAATCTCTCTCCCTCTTCACCTCCTTCCTCCCCCCTTTTCATGGCTAACCCCCTCTCCCCTCTCTTTCATCTTCCCCTTCTTCTTTTCCATTTTTCCATCCTCCCCAACCTTCCTCCCTCTTATCCTTTCTTAACTTATTTGTAACTGCATCACCTAATTTGGATATTAAATTATTAATTAGGGCATTCAGAGGAAGGCCTTTGATGAGAGACAGGAAAGGACAGTTCCTTTCCAGGATGAATTCACAGTTCCACTATATGTGGAGAACTGTAGCCAAATCTTTTCCACACCACCAACAATCATAAGGAGTAAATCTACGATTATAACCCACAGTATAATAATATCTGGTTATGAACTTGAGGATAAAGATACTGAGAAGTTTGAAAGACCCTTGCCATTCAATGTTCAGATCACTTGCATGAAAGTATGATTCCCATTTGCTTATGTATGTGGGAGGGGTTTTAATATAGCAGTTGATTTGAAGCTGCTGTAAGAAATTGTTGTTATTTTTTTGTTTTGTATTTTGTCTAGGGTCATTTTTTATAGCCAAAAGTGAAAGGGTCGAAAAAGGGAAACAGTGATTTGATTCGGCTCATATCAAGACTTCTGACTTGGAAGTCCGCATTGAGAGTGATTTAAAAAGATCGGGGAATGGAAAGAGAGCTGAATTATTTAAATGGGATCTAAGAGTCTGAACTGTTGATTTGACAAATGGGTGTTTACTTTAGTTTAGTTTGAAGTTGGAGAAAGATCCAAATGCTTCTGAGGTGGAGATCGCTGCTTGTAGTGAATTAACCGGGTCTGTTATGGTTAAAATCAAATCATCTGGGTATGCAACATTTTTTACTTCATTGGCACCTATTTTTGTAACTGTGATCTTTTCTTCTGCATTTATCTTGTTAATCAAGTTTTCTAGATTAAAGATGAAAAAAATCGGAGACAACTTTGGCGGGTTCTGTTATTCATATCAAATGGGTCAGATAGTCATCTTTGCGACAGCAGATTGGGTCTTACATAAGGACAAGATTTTTTTGCGAAATTTAGGAACAATACCTATGTGAGTTAGGGTTGCTTCTAAAAATGGCCAGGAGACCTTTTCAAAAGCTTTCTCAGTGTCCAGGGTAATGATCAGGGCTTTGGTCTTTGAATAATCTCATTACTAACAGCTGTTGCCATTGCAATTTTCTGTTTAATTCCATGGCCAAGCATGAAGCCTGTCTGGAATTGTGAGATAAATACCTTTGCAATATCTTCCATTGAGTATTATAGCCTGCCATCACAAATTTGGATTTTCTCTATAAAGTTTTGGACTACCACCTATGTTTAAATCAATTTTCTTTTTACTGCATGGAATTGCAGAGTGGGGATTTTTGTTTTTCAGCCAGAATGCAGTAAGTTCTGATCTAGCGTTGTTTAATGTTGTCAGCGATTCTTTGCTTGCAGTTACTGAGTGTAGTATTTGAAGTGCGTTATTTCTCTGAAGGATTATGGAGATTTGGTTTTTCAATCGCTTTGATTCCCATGCAGTTTGGGCTATGGTAACTCCTCACATAACGACATATAAACGATGCACATCGTTTGTCATGTTTTGTATGAAATAATCATTTAATGCCTTTCTGCTTTAACTATTGACCTCAATGTTTTGAAGTATGCTGGACATCGTTGGCCGAAAGCCTTTTTTTGAGCCCCAAGTCATAGTTAAGACTATCATAGCGTGGTCTGAGCTTGTTATAGGGGCGATCTTGCATGAGACAACACTGGAAAGAGATAATTGAAAATAACGGATTCTAGAATATATATCGTGGACCTCACTGAAACATGTGTATTCCTTCCCAGGCAAAGTGCCCGACAGAGATCTATGAGATTTAATGCTCTAAAATATTTCCAAAGATAGGAGTAACCTAGGGTATCTGATTTCTCAGGATGCCTGTTGTGTCTTGTACTGGATCATCAATTAAGTTTAGATCTCCACCACAAATCAAGAACCCTTGCTTAACTTATTCTCTTAAGGAGTTTAATAAGGAATGGGAATTGTGGCTGGTTTGGTGCATATGACTTCACAATGGTACAGACCTGGTCATAGATTTTGGCTATAATAATGAGTGTTCTTGCTTCTGTGTCGACATGTTGTGTGATTAACTCAAATTTGCATTTTTCTATTAACTAAAAGTTGGCCTTTTTGAATCAAATGTGTTTAAAGTGGACCAACAGTCAAAAATGACTTAAACCAGATCAACATAACAAACAGGGCTCATATGCATCCCTCCCCAGGGCAATTTAGATTGCTGCACATAAAAAATAATTTACCCTTTTCTAACTCCTGCTGAAGTAAATTTTAGAAACCAAATGGCGACTCGTGCATTTGCAGGCCGCCTGCACACAGGAAGTGCTGCTGGGTTTCCTGTTACTCTGCATTGTCAGTTATGTCAGTTGAATCAAGGCAGCAGCACAGCTGAGAGAAAGCTCCAAAATGGCCACTACCTTTCTTTTCCAACTGTGCCAGGCTGTTGGTCTGGTTTAAGTAAATCTGACCAAAGGTGGGAAATGGTAAATATGGACTTTTAAGCGTCGTTGTCTATTGTCAATGTAACCTAAATGCAAGTTACAGGTTACTACTGGAAGGAAAAAGGCCCGGTTGTCCTACGTATCCATTACTCTGAGAAGAAAGAGCAGGAAATAGTGAAGAAAGGAAAGAGGAAAAAGATAAATAAATATTTGCATTCTTTTGCCCCCGGCTGACCTTAATTTAAGTGGTCTCAGGACCCCTTAGGCTTAGGCCCAATTACAAGTTACTTTGCAAGACTAAAGCAAGAAATAGAGAAAAAAAAAACATGACAAATTATTTATGCAAACTTAACGTTTTCTTTTTAAGTCATTTTGAAGTGATCACGTGATTAAGGCAGAAAAGTGATGAGAGAACGGAAGAAACAGAAAGAGAAAAGTAAAATAAGAAAAAAAAAGTCAGGAATCTATACACATGTTTTCTGCAAGCTCGAATCTATTGTCGTTTGAACGTTTACGCAGTGAGTTGGCAGTCTAATGATAATCTAGAGAACAAGGAGAGACAAAAGGTATATATATATATATATATATATATATATAACAAACAAGAAAAGGGGGGCCCCACCCTCCCCCAAATAAAGATACCGGGTAACTATTGAGTGGCACTACTCATGAGTATGAAAAGATATAAAAAGGTTTATTCTCATCAAAAGTTACACAAAGCATAACACATTAGACAATACATGTACACAAAAGACATAACATTACAATCTAAAAACACCAGGAGGCACCAGGGCTCTGCCAATTACATAAAGCCACCCTAAAATCATACCTAAATCATGAGCATGACCTATATCAAATATGTGCAAATCAGCAAAAGCATTGTGCAAAAGTGCTAAGTGCAAACACTTACATTTAAACAAAATCAATCTCCAAACAACAGGAGAACTCGCCAGGGTGTGCAGGAGGAATCAACAAATATCAAGGAATAAAGCAAAGTGTAAAAAATAATAACTGTGCATAAAGACAGACCAACCGGGGTACCCCTGTAGGGATAACGTGCCAACACGTCGTAGTGACCCTGCACTACTTCATCAGGTCATCATTCTTGCCCTGATGAAGTAGTGCAGGGTCACTACGACACGCGTTGGCACGTTATCCCTACAGGGGTACCCCGGTTGGGGCGTGGGCGTGGAGAAGTGACAGGGACAGTGCGAGCGGCGATACCTCTGCTGCTCGCACTGTCCCTGTCACTTCTCAACGGCCCCAGCAGACAGAGACACCCGGACTATACAGCGGTGGGCGTGGCCGATGCTCGATCGTCGGCCACACCCACCGCTGTGTGTGTCTGTGTGTGAAGACGGCGGGGACAGCGGGAAGGATTTAAAGATGAGTTTACTTTTTTTTTTTTTTGCTATTGCCTATAAGGAGAATGAAAGGGGGGGGATGCCACACTACCTATACAGGGATGGAAGGGGGGGATGCCACACTACCTATATGGGGGATGGAAGAGGGAGGGATGCCACACTACCTATAGGTGGATAGAAGAGGGGGGATGCCACACTACCTATACAGGGAATGGAAGAGGGGGGGATATCACACAACCTATACAGGGAATGGGAGGGGGGGTACCACACTGCCTAACTGGGGAATGGGAGGGGGGGTGTCACACTGCCTATATGGGGAATGGAGGGGGGTGCCAAACTGCCTATATGGGGAATGGAGGGGGAGAATGCCACACTACCTATAGGGGAATGCCACACTGCCTATATGGCAATGGGAGGGGGGAATGCCACACTGCCTATATGGGAATGGGAGGGGGAATGCCACACTGACTATATGGGGAATGGGATGGGGGAGATTCTACACTGCCTATGGGGAGTAGGAAGGGGGGAATGCCACACTGCCTATGGGAGGGGGACATCCCACACTGCCTATGGGAATGGGATGGGGGAACGCCACACTGTCTGTAATTGGGTGTTTTAGCACAACATTTGGCTTAGAATATTTTTTTTTCTAGTTTTCCTTCCCCAAATCCTAGGTGCGTCTTATGGGCAGGTGCGTCTTATAGGGCGGGGAAAAAAAGAAATTCAAAAACTGTAGTTTTCTTCTTTATTCTTTATGACCCTTGAGTCATTGAAAATGTGGTTGAACTGTATCAAAACATGACAAAGGTGTGTCTGTGCAAGACATATTAGTGATAATTTACTGAGCTGCTATGAGATGTAGTTTCTTTTTGACTAAAAGCATACAAAAACTCTCTAAACCCCCCAATGCCCTAAACTTGTTTCCCCACATGAGTACCTTGGCAATGTTGACAACAACTGTTTTTCACCAGTGTAGTCACAGACACCAACACATCTAAGATTACTGGTTGGCTGACCTTAAATGTGTGGACTGACGTGGCAAGCCTGCTGGCTGCATTCCGGCTTCCCTTCGCCCCAAACCAGCTAAATGGCTAGGTGCTGGGGCACACCTTAGCTAAAGAGTACCAGGGATACCACCCTGGGCCAGAAAAATGCTGTGGTGCTCAGGGAGAGGTGAGTAACACAGTGGGGCAATCCCTAAATTGGCAAATTTGCTTTAATGGAGACGATTTTTTAATAATGTAGTCAGCCCCTGCATGTTCTCTTTCAAAGTTGGAAGCTGTGCACTCTTACTTTTGTTTGTAAGATGTACATACTTTCCTTTTTTTTCCCCAGCTTATTATGAGGTCTGGAGGTGTGATACCCACTGGAGTATGAGATTGTGTCCCCTCATGTCCACATGTGCCCCCCACCCCAGCCTCTTGCAGAGAGGGAGCCTGAGGTTGACATGCCAACTTCCCAGGTCAAAGCAAATGGAGCACTGCAAACTCCAGCTACAGTGATGGAGATGGGCAAGCAAACTGGTGAATGAGCACTAGATGAGTATAACAACACTGCACCTCTGCAATGGATGTGCAGAGGAGAGGAGGAGAGTACATGTTGCTTGTTATGTTGCCCTAGACCAGTATAGCCCAACCCTCTCATTGTGAGCCACCAACAGGTCATGTTTTGTGGATCTCCACCTAGACAGTTCTAGCTCTGTCTGACCATTAATTACTTCACCTGTGCATATGTGTGGAGAGCTGCAAAACCTGGCCTGTTGGTGGCCCATGAGGAGAGGGTTAGGGAACACTGTCCTAGACTGTCCCTTCAGCACAGGGCAGAATGCATGACATTTAAAGGGAAAGATGTCCTGAGCTCATCAAGTATTTTTTTTTTTTAATGTTATGTGTTTTATGAAAGCGGTTTTCATCTGCAATCTGTTGCTATTGCCAACTGTACACCAGGCCTATACTCAAAGATCCACCAGGACAGAGACTGGCAGACAGTCAAATGGACTGCAGGCCCCACCTGGGTATTCAGCAGCTGGCGACTATATGACCATTATTGCCAATTTTGGGGCTTGATTTAGCCAGGGGAGCGATTTGGAAGGCAAGGTTTTGTGATTTACTGGCATTTCAGTACAGGACATCAGCAATCAGAATATAAAAAAATCTACAATTTCAAAAATGGGTGGAGTTATATATATATATATATTTATATATATATATATATATATATATATATATATATATACATATATATATATATATATATTTTTTTTTTTAATCCTAGGTCTCACACATGGTTATATTAATGTGAAATAGACACAAAAACTGTGGTATAAAAATACCCTGATAAAACCACGCCAAACCTAGTTCAAATTATAACATTTGTATAATCCTGCGCAAGCAGTAAAGAGGACTATTGTCAATAAAATCCCTATATTAATCTAGACAGAAACTAAAGATACTAATGAGGACCTAGAAACATGGATATCCATCACCAGTATATTGGAACATGTACCGGATTGCCAAACTTAGCGTGCAGATCAATCCACTTAGGCTTCACTTTAGTGCTGCTTCAGCATAGGTGACCTTCCAATCCTTCTACTACAGAATTAATCCACTTTGTTATCATATATATCTTTCCACTGTTAAAGAACTTTTTTAGATGTTACAATCATAAAAGCGAAAAATATATAAAAGCCAAAAGCGTAATAGTGCTAAAAATGTAGGGGTATGGGGCCCCCATACCTTTATTAAAGCTCACCAGACAAAAATAAATAACTGCACTGTATAACAAACAAAGCAATCATCCAGTGGTGACTGCTAGTATAACCAGACACCTATCACGCATCCACCATGTTTTATGCGCGTCCTTCACTACAGAGTTAATTACGCGAACTCCGATCCCCCGGGTGAAGGTCCCGGTAGATCTAAAGGCTGATGTGATGATCCTGTTGTGCTGCAAACCACCTCCGCCCAACGCGTTTCATGCCTCACTTAAGTTTCATACCTCACTTAAAGGAGCAGTATCGCAAATTTTTCTTGGTGACTTATATTTAAATGGTACTTTGAATGTAGGTAAGTGTTGGAGTAAGAATTACAAATGTAGAAAAAAATGATGTCTGTGTTGTGCAGCTGGAGACTAATAGCTCATGTTTATGTCTGCTGAGTGTCGGGGCCCGACTCTCTGGCCTGTTCCACGCTGAGGAGAGGGGGAAACAATGTGACAAACTATCAGCTGTTCAGTGCTGGCAGCCGTCCAGCATAAGATAACAACATTGCAACATTGCCTGCCCAGAACTCATATATCTAAAACAGAGAGAAAAGCTCTAGAAGTCATTTAGCTGATTTTGACAGTTTTCCCTTCATGTTGGCTCTGCTGCAGAATCTTTCAGTTTACCATTTTCTCTCTCTTTTCTCAACACATTTTTCCATATGATTTTTCAGCTTCGTGTGTTTTCAGCAAAGCCCAACCCAGGATTGGTTTGTGCCCCTGGGGGCACCCCGACTTGGGATGCCCTGATATGTGAAATCCCCAAGTTCGCCTGTGAAAACGTACCTTTCCCTGTCCCACAGCGCATGCGCGGGCTCTCATCCAATCAGCTCTGTTTGCACACAGATGGGGAGCCTGAGCAGTAACCTTCCTGGCCGCCCGGCCTGTCTAAATGACTATCTGCATGAGCGCGCCTGAAAAATGGGGGGATCTGTGGTTATCCAGGGGTCGTTTCACACAGTGGGCATCCTGATTTAGAATGCCCAAAGGGGAAGGTCAATGGCCGGGTCTTATAGACTTCAGGGTCGGCCACTCAGGGTTTTGTTCCACTTTAATTCCTTTAGATTTTCCTGCACAGTTATTTCAGTCATTTTCAGTCAGTTTAGTTTATTTTGTATAGATTTTAAACATTTGAGTCACCTGGTCTCATAACAAAAGCAGCACCTCACACACACACAGCCGTTACCACTGATTACAGTGTCAGCCTCTGAGGTAAAGTGTTGCTAGGAGATCAGTGGGCTAAATGAAGCAGCTCACTTAGGGCCTTATTCATCAAGCGATAGCGCCAGGTAGTGTCTGACGAGCGCCAGGTACCGCCAGCTAACGACGGCTACCGACTCAAGTACGCCCGGCGGCGGTCACAATGACGCATTTATCACGCTAAATGAGGCTAGCGCCGGCGAGAGCGTCAGCTAGCGCGGGATTCATCATGTAGCCGACTGCAACGAACAGCGCCGCTGCTAATCCCATCACAGCGCCAGGTATGACCTCTCGCTACCTGCCGCTCTCCCATACATTTCAATGGCAGACACTGCAATGATTGTTTTAAGTGGTTTTTGTGTTCTTGTCTTTTGCACAAAATTCAACACATGTTGTTTGGGATATGTTTTTATTGTTTTTTAGATGAAAGTTGTAATTTTTACACTGTAATGTTGTGAGTGAAATCTAAAATGCATCTCCTCCCACAAAACACATTAGGCTCAAAATAGCTTGCTTTCACAACACACATGGCTTGTAAAGCTACTTTTTAGTCAGTCATGTTTGGTGCTCACGTTCGCTCATTGAAATTGTCAGTGCCCAAGCTATTCGGCAGCCCTGTCCTTGATTAATCTGTGGTGGTCAGAGTTTGTGCAGTCGCTGTTTTGATTCGCTATGTGGCGGCGCTAGCATCGCTGTGCTGCGCTGTGCTGTTCATACATGTGCCCTTCTGCCATTTTCCCTGAATTCACTTGCCGCGACCCCAGTCGTTCTTAATGAATACCCTGTAGTTGTGAGCGTGCATGTCCACATTCTGCTGGATTTGTTCAGGCGTACAAGCTCGTAACAACCCGTTATGCATTCTCCTGTGTGCAACATTATCATGTAGTTGGATAGTTTTCTTGTGTTATTATTTTATGAAGGAATAAGATTGTTATTTGTAAGCAACCAGCTTTTTTTTTTCTCTGACCTATGCATTACAGGATATTGAACACCCAGCTAAATCAAGCTAATAATTAATGGCGTCTTGGCCAATAGCTTGTTGTAATGCGTAAAATTCCTCAACACCCAGGGGGGATTGGTCCTGAAATCTATTAGATTTCCGGACCGATCAGATCCCTCCCTGCGGGGCATCCCAAATCGGGATGTCCCGCGGGGAGGAACCCCCCAGGAGGTCCACAAACCTTACCTCAGCCCCGTTCCATCGGCGCATGCGCGAGCCGCGGCCGCGTCTTGCGCTTCCCTCTAGCAGGGCGCGCACCCGCACAGGACATTTGGTAATGGCCGGCGCAGGTGCCCTCCCTGTTAGAGGGAAGCGCAAGACGCGGCCTACAGCGCTCAGAGGCAGCTGAGCTGGTATGCGCGTCCAAGCGGCCTTGGACGCGCATACCACAGTGGCTCAGAGCGCTGTGATAGCCTGGCGCGGTCACGTGGGAGCGTGGTCAGTTGAGTATTTCTGGCCTTCCCGGGGGGTTACAGACAACGGGGCACCCCCGATCGGTGTGCCCCACCAAAGTGGACCAAAACCCAGGATAGTCAAAATCCTGGGTGTTGGTCCACTTTAATCTGTTCTCAGTATAAATGTTTAGGCCATTGGTCTGATGTCATGTATTGAATTTTTTTTTTTTTTTCATTGCTCATAGGATTTCTGCATCCACCAATACGACTATGCCCGTGGGGGCAAGAAGCGCATTGCCCTGGAGGTGAAGGCCACAGTGTCCCGGCGCTTCGACTCCCACCTCAGTGTCCGATCTATCATGCAGAAATGGTCGGACTTCAAGCGCCGGGACCCTGAAGGCGTGTACCGCCTATATGATGCCTACGCTTCAGGTAAGTTGAAGCTTATGCTATGTTTATACTTTTTAAAACATAATATTCTAAGCTGTGTCCATTTTGGGTATTAATATTAATTCTTTTCATTCACCCCCTCAACACAGATAAGCGTCCTCCCCTGGGGAAACGTGGGAAGGGAGTCCTCCCCCGAACCAGACAGGCGGACTCGGGGGAGTCATCGGGGGAGGGTCCCTCTCGCGGGTCCTATTTAGAGGACCCAGGGGAGGAAGGGGATGACGCCCCAGAGGAGTGTGCTGCTGGGGGGCTGGCAGGATCAAGCCTCAGCTCCTCACACTCTGACTCTGAGGAGTCTCAACAGCCAAGGGGCCACTCTCAAGTGGGGAGTCCAAGTGGGGTGGAAGGAATGGACTCACCCACACTCCCTGAAGGAGCAGGGAGTGAGAGGGAGGAGGGTGGCCCTTTGGCTGGGGGATCTTCGGAGCAGAGCAGTGTGAGGATCCGAGGCTCCCCGCCTCCTCCTCAGAGCCCTCCCTGGGCTTCAAGTGGCGGATCATCCCCTGGTGAGTGCACATTTTGTCATTGTTAGTCTGTGACAGGTTTCATCTGGCCATTTGTACTTAGCCCTTGCCATTCCTCTCTAATTTGCAGGGCATCATATAGGCGGCACCTCCAGGAGCTTTTGGCAACGCCTTCTCCACGGGCATAGTCATGGTAAGTGTTAGTTGTTATCCCTCACATTCCATATGTTATGACATTCCTTAAAGGGGACCAACATCCATTGTTGATTGTGCTTGGAATCTCTAAGCTTCCATGCCCAATCAACTCCCTCACCCAGGGCCCCCCCCCAAAAGCCCAAAAACTCCTTACCTCATTGGGGGTGGCAGAAGCCACCGCCTCAGCCTCCTGCGTGCCCCTCTAGATGTGTGTGCGCCTGTGCTCTCTGTTTCATAATGGCCTGCGCGTGCGCACACACTGGAGGAGTGATGCGCGGAAGGCAGCGGCGGCGGGCGGTGTCTCACTCAAATTGTTGTGCTCTGCCAAAGTGGACCAAAACACAGAATAGTATCAATCCTGGGTCTTGGCCCACTTTTAACAGACACATGTTTCCTGGTCCATAGTACAAGCTGGTTTGATAATGTACATTAACATCACAAACCCCACTACAGTGCCATCCAACTGGCAACCACCCCTATGTTTCAGCCCACACCATGATGGGGGCTAGCAAATGTGTTATTTTGTTAAGTTGTTCCGGCTAACACATGTTGCACACTAGTAACATTCTACAATCAACTGCAAATTAGTCCTTACCATTGCACTGTCAAGGTTATTGGCACATTATCTTTATGTGTCCATGTTGCAACCCAAAATAATTTACATGAACTCATGGACCATGAAATATGCTAATGTCGGACAACATGTGTGTAACCATGCAAGCATTTGATTTTGCAGACTCCACAACCAGATGGCTGACAAATAGTCATGTGTCATTGGCCCACTAATTTTGCTTTTCTCTTTTGCTTTCTCCTGACAGATGTGGCCACGCAGACGGAGCCGGTGTACATCATCACCACACCTCCCGGGACGGCCAGCAGCATGGGCCCCAGCCACAGCTGCGATGGTGAGTACATCCCACTTCATATGCCTAAAGACTTGTGAACCCTATGTCTTATAGTCAATTCTGCAGACATTTACAATGTACCTATGTGTTTAATCAACACACATCTAGGTTACATGTGTTTGGCCAACAATCCTACATGCATGTCTGCATGCTTGATTGTTGCCTCACATTCTTGAGTTTGCCACATAGAGACAAATTGTGGTTTCTACCCAACCAAATTGGCCTGCTTAGGTGGTGACCTCTAAGATTCTTGGCCAAACAAGTTTACTCGTTAGGACTTAGGCCCTGATGTTTGGCTGTGACTAAACAAATAAATGTCCACACTGGGACTTATACCTTCTTTTATTCCCAAGAGTTAAGAGTAAATGTATGGTTGGGATGTTGTGGCCACATTTAAGCCAGCCACTAGTACTCATATAATGGTAACACCTAAGGGCACAGTGGCCAACAATGTGAATGTGAGCGTCAGCTAATTGTACCCACTGACATTACATTGCTACATCTGTGTCTGTTGAGGTCACATTCTCTATTTTGAATATGGTTTTTTTCTACTCTCTACAGCTTGTGTAAACCAGCATCGCAGACTGTGGCGGTCAATCCGGCGTCTTATGCTTATGCTGCTGGCCAAGAAGAGGCGTCGTTAGGGTGGGGTGATGACTGGCGACTGTTTTTAGGCACTTTGCGGCCAAATGTTGGGCCTGTTGCCCGCCTTTCCAAATTAAAATGTTGTATTTTGTTAATTACAGTGTGTTGTGCCTTGTCAAGCATAGTTTAAGTGTCTACAAACCCATTCTTAGTTAAATTTTGGGGTACCTTTGTAGCCATTTAATGTGTAAACCATAGTAAGATATGGTCACCAATGTGTGCCATAAATTTTTGCTTACATTTACATATCTAGATCAAGATACTCATCCCTGACTGTGTTCTTAGCTATGTCTTAGGAAAAACACAATTTAGAGGTGGGGTAATAAAATATATTTCACAAAAAAAAATAAAAAAAACAAACCAATTAATATTCTTGGCTTGGGGGCCGGGGAGGTTGGGAGTCATTGCTAGGGGCGGTGTTGGGGGCCAACAGTGCAGAAAAAAAAATAGACTGCTGTTGTATGAGCTGTTGTATCAACAACAAACTTTGTTCCTGGCGCTGGAGAGATTGCTCCATCAGATTTGACAGGCGAGCAAGTTCCTGGTTAGTTTGTTGCTGTTGTCCTTGACGCAACTCGCTGCTGGGCCTCATTTTGTTGCTGACACATCAGCACCTGATGTTCCAATGCCGCAATGCGCTCATTAGTTCCATCACGCGGCTGTTGGCGACTGTAGTCCTCCAGAATCCGGACCCCTAGCTGATAAAACTCTGCACTGGTCGGTGCCACACCTCCTCTTGCTCTGGTTTCAGGCTAAAAAAACAAAATAAAAGTTTTTAGTGAAACTGAAACAATGCAGCTATGCCCCTCCAAATCATTTCCCCAAAGTGTAACAATACAACTTACCCTTTCTTGAGCCTCTGTAGCTTGGCCACATGGCACTTGGGAAGAGGTCCCAGCTTGGGGTTCTGGTCCAGCCTCCTGCCAAAACAACAAAGAAATAAAATGCGACATGTTGGTTCATGGACTACCCATGAACATGGCAATGTGGTTATTGTTCCTCTAAATCAGCCATGTTATCTCCGTGTCACCCGGCAGATGTAGGTCCGGGGTCCGGCTGCCAGAAAGGGGCAAATCCACATCTGAGAGATTGGGCAAGTTGGCATATGCTAAACAGGAAAGTCATGTTAGTAGGTCAGTGGACCAAAATCAAATTTAATATGGATAGACTATCTAGGCCATACCTCCACAAAGTGCCAGATTACACACTAGCCAAAAGGTATCTGGTAAACTCAGATTGCTAACATGTATGTAAGAGGAAGATGAGGCAATAATTGGGCCAAAAAATAACAGACACATTGCTAAAATTACACATACCCGCAATCTCCCAGATGTCTGGAGTGAGGCCCTCACTCGAGCTTTGCCCTTGAAAATACATGTTTAAACACAAGTTGGCCTACTAAAGTTCAACAAAAGTATTGCAAAAATCCGTACTAGATAATCAAGCAAAAACAACTTACCCTCATCTCTGGCAGCCTCAACGTGAAGGGCCCTTTCCGGACAGCCACTTCCGATATTCCGGCCAACTAAAATACACAATTAATGTCTCTAAATATTCCTACAACTACTTGGGTGAATGTTTGTCTTTAAATATACCCAAAAAATGCATTGCAATCACTCAAAAAACTATAATAATGACCCTGGGGATGGCAAATCCACTCCAAATAGGCATCTTCAAGTTAACATAGCAAACATGTAGATTATTAGACTAACCAAATTGAACCAGTGTAACATAAACAACATACAGGATACATTATTTTTTGCAATACACACCAACAGGGTCCTGTTGACCTGCAACATCGGAAGTGGGGTCCAAAGATGAACCAGTCACTTGGCCTACAAATCAAAAAGAGGAATGATAGACATGCACTTGTGTTAAAGCGGCTAAAGCAAGGTTGACACATGCACTTACCGGCATCCAAAGAGTAGCTTGGCTCCTGAGGAGATGCTGGTGCCAATGGCGGGGCAGCTAGGCAAAAGCAAAGAAAACATTTAGCCATTGGTAATGTGCGGCACAAAATAAACCATGCATTAAGGTGTGTGTGAGCAGCTCAATCACTAATATTCACTAATCAAGGCCAGTGTGGCTTACACATGTATATGCAGATATATGGCCACACATCTCTGGCTTCCCACATAGCTACACATGTTAGGGCCTTGTTAGTTAGTTGCTGTGAGGGTTAAAGTGGGCATGAAATTAGTCCGCAGGCCCATATTAGTAATCCTCAACAGTGGTACAAGCTATTGTTTGAGGTGCTCCCACACCCATTTTGGGCAAAAACAACCAGCCCCTAAATTAGTGTTAAATACCTTCAATGGCAGACTGGGTTAGGCTGGAGGTTGGTTGAAGGGCAGGATTTTGGGTGTCCTCCTCCTCCCCCGACTCATGGACAGCACCATGTGCACCTATGCAGAAAGCAACACACAGGAAAGTAATACATTTATGAGGTATAATGTACTACTTCACAGGTCCTACTGTTAGTTGGCCAGAAAGAGACAAAGCAAATCACATACATTAACATTACCATCACAAAATAGGCAGAAAATATGTACCTTCAGTCCAACCTGTGGTGTCATCCCCAGCATCCACACCCTGCAGCCGAGCAAGTGGAATTTTGCCCTTCAGCACCTCCTCATACGGCCTGTAGGTACTCTTTGGACCCTGGATGGTCCCTCTCTCGACATCAAGATCGTGATTCATCTTTTTTATAAGGGCCCCTCTCAAAGTGTAGAAGCGTTTCCTGCAGGATGGGCCACTACATGGGTGTGGAGCACTGCTAGTAAGCTCCTCACCAATGGCATCCCACAGTTTGCTCCTTTCTTGTTTGTTTATTGACTTGCTTTGGGAGCCAAAGATCAGCTCCCATTTAGCAAGGGTAAGGCGCACAAGAGTATTATTCTCCGCCAAATTAAATTCTGGCTCCCTCTTGGCACCTGGGCGCTTAGCCTGGGGTGCTGCACCACCTTCAGGCTGGGCCCTTTTCCTTAAGGGAGGTCTGCGCACAGCACCCACCACACTCCTACTTGGGCCAGCTGTGGCCGGCAGATGTCCAGAATTTGGCTCCATCCTGTAGCTGCACACACACACCAATACACAACCAACAAGCACGCATGCAGACTACAGAATGGCATCGCCCTGTATTTGGGTTGGGCAGGTTTTATGTGCTCTAACAGCCAATCACAAACAGGTCCACTTTCCCCGGGCGCCGTAATTAGGGCAGCCCACCGCTCTGTGCACATGTACACTCATTGCATGGATGGGTTAAATGCGGAGGACAAATTCCTATGTGTGCGCAAGCATACAATGGCCATCTATGCATTAAAATTAAAAATTAATTAATAGATTCACACATACTGGCCAGGTGCTTGTAGCAACACCTCCACTGCACTGACTGAACCATGTGTGGTAGCCAATTAACTAATTACAGACCTCATTAACCAAACAACACACAACCAAAGACAACAATGTACTCATGTATATTAAACACTTGTGACATGTGGCTATACAAACGGCTATTTAAATAAACAGCAGCTTACCTTTCATTGGTCCACCACAGAATTTTCTGCCATGTCCGTTAATGCACGCAAGTTTAGGCTCACGTACGCTAGTAGCGCTACTAGCGTGCGCGTGCGCACTCCGTTTCACGCACACCTGGGTCAGCTAATTGGAGACCGGAAATAGCAGAGCAACGCAAAAGGCGGCAAAGTGGATCTGTCCTTTTTCAAAGTGAAGTATAAATGGCTGGATTTGGCAACCTTCTGGCATTGTTACACTGTGGCAAAGGCTGTGGTGTGGTGCTTGGTTCCCTTAGCTCATTTGAGTGTCTTGCTGGGTTTGGTCCTCACTCTCTGTGGCTTGTTGGGTGATTTCTGACATCAGTGCTGTTTCTTTAGGAGATTGATTTTGTTGGCATATGCAAATATTGTGGAGCATACAGCAAGTGAGGCTTGATTTTGGGGCCTTTTGTGGGCTGTGCAGCAACTCCCCTCTTGGTTGTGCCTAACTTAGAAAGCTGTTTTTCAGCAGTCTGGTGGTTCTGACCACTATACTTCTGGTTTTGTGGTGAGCTGCATTGTAGTGAGTGTGTGAGGAGTGTGATTGTTTGTGTGTGTGGTGTGTTTGTGGTTTTTGGTTTTGTTTGGCTTCTTTTGTATATCTGTTGAGTGTGAGATGGATAAGAGGGTGATGTATGGGGTATGGGTGGAGGGATGTGTGAGACTGCTGGAAGAGCAGGAGGCCAGGGAGGGGGGTGCTGTGAGGCTTAGGGCACCCCTCTCCTTTGGAATCCGCCTTTCAGTGTGGGACTTAAGTGACGAGCAGATCAGGAGCCGCTTCCATTTGAATCGTGCTGCACTACAGTCCCTATATGATCAGATTAAGCACAAAATCAAGCCATCCACCAAATGCACTCATTCCATTCCGGGCATAGTACGCCTGTGTGCCCCTCTGAATATTTTGGCACGAGGGACCTTCCAGGCAACCTCTGCCCTCCTCAGCGGGATCAGCCAGGCTACAATGAGCCGCATATTAATCCAGGTAGTACTGGCGATTTGTGATTTGATCCCTATTTACATCAAGTTTCCTGAGGATGAGGTTGCCAAAATAAAACATGCATTCTATCTCATGGGAGGGATCCCGAATGTGCTAGGGTGCGTTGATGGTACACATATCCCTTTCCGCCCTCCCCGTGCACAGGAGCTGTATTTTAGGAACAGAAAGCAATTCCATTCGCTGAACGTCATGGTTGTCTGTGACCATGAAATGAAGCTGCGGGCCGTGAGATCGGGCTTCCCCGGCTCATGCCACGATTCTTACGTCCTGCAGTGGACAGTCCTGTGCCGGAAGTTCGAGAACAACGAAATGCCAGCTGGCTGGCTACTGGGTAAATAATTAACCATGTCAAAGTTTTTGGCATCAAATATGTGGCCTAGTAAGCTAAATTTTTGAAAATGAAACCAAAAACATGTACTAGTACTAATTGCTGTCTCTCTCCTTGTGTTTTTCCCACAGCGGACAAGGGATACGGGCAGAGAACGTGGGTGATGACTCCGGTCAGAAGCCCACAGACCTCTGCCCAAGAACGCTACAATGCAGCACATCGCAAAACCCGAAGCATTGTGGAACGAACCATCGGCCTGCTGAAAGCACGCTTTCTCTGTTTGGCATGCCCAGGAGGAGAGATGCTGTACAGTCCACAAAAGGTCTCCAAGATAATCCTCGCCTGCTGTGTGCTCCACAATCTCTGTATATGCCACAGAATCCAATCCCCTGAAGAAACAGCACTGGTGCCCGAAATCCCCAACTTGGCCGCAGAAACGAGTGAGGACACCCAGAGTGGCTTTGAGCTAAGGGAAAGCATGATCTCTTCGTTTTTCGCGGTAAGCTAACTACCCTTCACTCTAATCCAAGTACTGCACTACAGGGGAACTCTTTGTTGGCTACAATCATAATTTGTCACAAACCACTATAAGGGGGGGTGTAAGATGACCTAAACCACTATAAGGGGGGTGTAAGATGACCTAAACCACTATAAGGGGGGTGTAAGATGACCTAAACCACTATAAGAGGGGGGTGTAAGATGACCTAAACCACTATAAGGGGGGGTGTAAGATGACCTAAACCACTATAAGGGGGGTGTAAGATGACCTAAACCACTATAAGGGGGGTGTAAAATGACCTAAACCACTATAAGAGGGGGGTGTAAGATGACCTAAACCACTATAAGGGGGGGGGGGTGTAAGATGACCAAAACCACTATAAGGGGGGTGTAAGATGACCTAAACCACTATAAGGGGGGTGTAAGATGACCTAAACCACTATTGGGGGGGGGGGAGTTGACCAACATAACAATTAGGGTTGTTGTGCAAGTTGGCCCAAAATGTTATTTAAATTTTATTGTTTTCTTTGTTAACTGCGAAAAACCACATTAAATATAAATACTAACTGCACTTTTTATTCTTTTTCAGGCACCCCGATAAAAATCCTGAGGATTCAGAATTTTACTTTATCCAAAAAAACATTTAAAACATAAATAAAAAACTAAAAAGAAACATGTTGCAATGTGTTTACTTCTGAAGGTACTAACATTGATTTCAAGCCCACAGCAAAGCAAAGCGCAGGCGCAGTGTTGAATAGCGTGTCAAAATGACAGCGCCTACAAAGCTGATCTGAAACATCATATTCAGCAATGTAGGCGGCGTTCCCAACAACGCCAGGTAGCGACTGAGGAGGCCTGCTATAGCGAATCGCTACCGCCCGCGGCGTACGCTAGCGGCGCTCATAGCGCCATACTTCAGTCGCTCATCTGTCGCTACCTGACGCTATTAATGAATCGGCCTCCCCATACAACCCAGCAGATCCCCCTATTCAGCAAATGGACTGAGCCATTGTCATTAGACAATTTAAAAGAAAGGCATATATTTTTCCTTTTTCTATCGCCACATTATTTATACACATGTTAGAAGCTATTGTGTGGCTATTTTATTATTTATCTTTTTAATGCAAATTTCGCGATACTGCTCCTTTAAGTGAGGTGTTATAGTGGTGTGGTTAGGGTAGTTTGTAGTTCTGGTTGCTATATCCTGCTGCCCCCTGTGTGTTTATAATAAATGTGTTGGCTAATTCAACCACTTCCTGCTGTTTTGCTAGTTAAAGGAGCACTATCGTGAAAAAATTCATATAAATATGCTGGATGGCAGGAGGAGGGGTCACTTATACTGTACATTTGGCATCAGGAAATATCCAGCCATGCTTGTTCTTTATTTTTATTAATGGAAGGGGAGGAAATTGTGTGACAGGTTCTGTCACCCCTAATACATTAACATTTTCTTCCCTGGATTTTATTCCTACCATGTGAGAATAAACCACAAACTTGGGGGGAGTTTTATTCAGTTCGGGTGTATAAGTGACCTCTCTTCTCATTAGCCGACATGTTTATATGTTTTTTTAATATTGCACAATTTCGCGACAGTTCTCCTTTACGTGCTGGTCATACCTTGTAACCCTCTATGTCCAAAATTTCAAAAGATCCCCCCAAAAAATAAAAAAGTAACCCTGACAAAGGTGCCTGGTTGCTATACAAGCATGACACATCCATTGTTACATTGCAACAGCAGCATCTCATCTGCCTTTTACATTGTAACACAGCAGGTAGTTGGCTGACTTTTTACAAAGTTATAGCAATCTCTGTGTCTTTACTTCTCTCAAATGCCCAATTATGTTTGGAAACCTGAAAAGAATCATATTTGTATTTGGTAAATTATTGGGTTCCTAGTATATAACCCCCATAAAAACATACATAAAACACCAATTTATATAAAAAGTACATTGTAGAAGTAAAGTTTAATAAAAGTAAATCTAGCTACAAAAAATCTGTGAAATGTCCTTTGCCATTAAGGATTGTGAGCATCTTCTTCTTTCCCTAGGCACAAACTGACATTCTTATGTAGGGAATACATTTGCTGGTGCTGAAATTATTTTAGATTACTACCTTAAGACTGAGCTTACCCCCCCCCCCCCCAAACAACAGGGTGGACTGCAGTCTCCAGTTTGAAATAGCAAATTCATGCAACTTTCTCATATTTACCTTTACCAACAGCTAATTAGTCTTATATCATTTTGAAATCTTATAATAAAAATATTATTATATTATATAATAAAAATATTATTCTGGCAAAAGAAGGCTGGTGACTTTTAGCACTGACTTATTTCAAGTTAGGCTGTCACTGGGAAAGCTCTGGATGGCAGAGGGTTCTGTGCATTGGGAATCAGGTTTCCCCTTGGAATCAATAGGCTTACTCTGACTTTTTTAAGAAAAGCAGAAATAATAACTACCGTATATACTCGAGTATAGGTCGATCCGTGTATAAGCCGAGGCACCTAATTTTACCCCAAAAAAGTGGAACAAGCTATTGACCCGAGTATAACCCGAGGCGGCTTTTTTTAATTGGAATTGGAGTTGACACACAGAAAGAGACACACACACACACACACACACACACACACACAGAAAGAGACACACACACACACACAGAGAAAGAGAGAGACACACACACACACACAGAAAGACACACACACACACACACACACACACACACACAGAAAGAGACACACACACACACAGAGAAAGAGAGAGACACACACACACACACACACACAGAAAGACACACACACACACACACACACACACAGAAAGAGACACACATACACTGTGGGTACCTGCTGCTGCAGCCGCTCTCAGACGCACACTCCAGCATCCAGCTCCTCGGCGGCCGCCATCTTGGTACACCCTGCGACCTCGAGTGTAGCTGCCTTCAGCTCCTCGGCGGCCGCCATCTTGGTACACCCTGCGACCTCGGGTGTAGCTGCTTCTCTTACTTCGCCCGGCGGACGGGGAGCCGACAGCACCAGTCTCCCGCCGGTGCCCGCCGCCACAACACACACCTGCCTCTCGGGGGACACAAGCTCCGTCCCAGGTGAGGTCCCGTCGCCGCTCCTCCCAGGCGCCATCTCAGGCCCGGCTTCCCCTCGTCCGGGCGCCCGCCCGCCGCTCTCCTTTCCTCCGGCCCCTCTGCTCCGCCGCCGCCGTTCACGCCGCCGCTTCCTGGCTGCACTTCCTGGCTGTTGCGCGCTGGTCGTCGGTGGGCACGCCCACCGACGACCAGCACGCAGCAGCCTGGAAGTGCCGGTCACTGTGTCGGTGGACTCGAGTATAAGCCGAGGTGGCTTTTTTCAGCCCAAAAAGTGGGCTGAAAAACTCGGCTTATACTCGAGTATATACGGTATACATTTTCGAGGTTAATATATGTGCTGTTTAGTAGCAGGTCAAAAGTCCAGGATGGCTCATTTTTTTATCTCTATTAAAAGCGATGAAATGGCATAAATGATCCAACCACTAAACCCACATGAAGAGAGGCGTGTTTAAGTGTATGTTTACCATCGCCATTAATCACCTGCAGTTTGATCTGATAGTAATTGGGGAACCATCAGCCTGGTTTAACCCTTTAAATGCCAGCCACGTAAAATTTACGTGGTTGCCTCTCCGTCACTTAAAGCGGAACTTCACTCTGAATAAAAGTCTATCTTATATGTTTCCCACACCCTGTACATACAGATTGGCCACATTAAAAGTCATCCTACCTGCATCTACTGCACGTTATGAGCCTTTAAACATCCAAGATGGCGGCTTATGGAAGCCGCCATCTTATCAGGCAGCCTGCAAACAGCAAGTGCCTCCTGACTGTGCTGCTCTGCATTCTGGGACTGCTGAACTTTACCTAACCTCAGCTCTGCTCTGTCTGAGCAAAGCACAGCTATAACCCGCCCCCCTGTACCTTATCCTACTCTCCTCTCCTCAGTAAGTGTGATGCTTCTGAGTCAAGATGGCGGCACCCGTATCCTAAATTCCTGAACGGAGTTGCAGCCCAGTGGGGGAAAGAATAATAAGTTAGTGACTAAAAACGTAAAATATATTAATTTTAGATGCTGGGGAACCGTTTTTTAGTTTGGGCTTTTCATTAAATCACGCTGAAGGTCCGGTTTAAGTGGCAGCCACGTAAAATTTACGTGCCTGGCATTTACCCCTGCTAGCGGGCAAAAAAAAAAAAAATACTCACCTGACCCCTCGTTGGATCCGCTGAGTCTCCTCTTTAATTTGGTGCCATCCGATCCCCCGTGGGAGAGCCCCCAGAATAGGCCGCCCCTCCCCCGCTTCTGCAGCAGCAGCTGTCCCTCCTCTTCACCTGGGGGGCCTCCGATCCCCCCTCAGGACTTACAGATCTTCAGGAGAGAGCCCGGGAGGCTCTCTCCTCTTTCCTCCTCGATGGGGGACGCCATCTTGGGGCGGGGTTAATAACGTCATCCCGGCCCCAATCTCCGGCTTCAGCTTTTTCAGCTGTCAGATGCCGGTGATCGGTGCCCGGGGAAGGAGGTGGCAGGAGATCCTTTTTTTTAAATTTACTTTTATTACTTGTGTGGTGTTTTTTTTTTCACAGTTAACCTTTTGTGAGCTGGTAAGGGGTCCATGAGACCCCTTATACCAGTTCACAAGACTCTGGGTCTGGCAAGTCACCTGCGGCTAGTGGGTGACTTGCCATTAACCCCCAGCCCCCCATTACTTGCCTCCCCAACGGCCAGGGGGGGGGGTCAGAAGGGCCCGGGTCACTTAGTGGCTATGTGGGCTAGTAGCCTGCAGGGCCAGGGGCCACCAACGCAGGCCCCCGCGCCCTGTTCTACAAGCCCCCATAGCTGGCCCGGGTCGGTAATGCTGGGTAGGGGGGACCCTACGTCATTTTTTGGGGGGATTTTTAAGGGTTTTTAACCATTAAAATTCCAAAGAAATTGGGGTCCCCCCCCCCCGGGAGGGGGGACCCTATGTCATTTTTTTTTTAATTAACCCTTTTGTGTTCTGTCATCCAGCAGCTATAAAAGGCTTCTAGCAAGTGAGCAGAAGCTAGTGATCGACGAGGGACAGAGTGCTCCAGTATGGATGGGAGATAAGTTTTTTAGAAATAAATAATAATAAAATATTTTTTCTCCGTGTGGTGTGTTTTTTTTACATTTAACCCCTTGTGAACTGGTAAGGGGTCCATGAGACCCCTATACCAGTTCTCAAGGCTGGGGGGATGGCAAGTCACCTGCGCTAGTCAGTGACTTGCCATTAACCCCTGGCACCCCCATTACCTGCCTCCCCAAAGGCCGGGGGGGCATTTTTATTTATTTATTTTTTTTAACTTAATAATAAATAAAATTTACAAACAAGACATTTCATGTTAAAGTCTAAACTCTGCTGCAATATATATATATATATAATTTTCCTGAAAATTCCAGCAAAAATGTCGCAAAACATGGCGCAAAATGGGGAAAAATGACCTGTCAACAGAGGGTGACAAAATCTCAAGTAGGCTGGCAATTAAAAGGGTTAATAGTACCTCTGCATGTTGGGTATTGTTCTGTTCGGGGGACCTTGCGCTTTCAGACTTAGCTTGTTTTTTCTTGTTTGCATATTTATATTTTAGGAAAAGGTGTTTTTTATTCAGCTTTTTTATACATTTTTTAGGGAAACCCTGCGCAACCAAAGAATTCTTTGAGGGATCAATTCCAGAAAGATGAGCCCACTACAACAAGCTGGGGGATATTCCAAATGTAAAGGGTTGTTTTGGTTGAAAAATCGCAAGGTGCGCACTTTGGGCCTTATTTATCACGGGCTAGCGCCAGGTAGTGTCTGACGAGCGCCAGGTACCGCCAGCTATCGGCGGCTACCGACTCAAGTACGCCCGGCGGCGGTCACAATGACGCATTTATCACGCTAAATGAGGCTAGCGCCGGCGAGAGCGACGGCTAGCGCGGGATTCATCATGAAGCCGCCTGGAACGAACAGCGCCGCTGCAAATTCCTTCACAGCGCCAGGTATGACCTGTCGCTCCCTGGCATTGTCCAATGCATTTCAATGGAGCAATGTTTAATTAATCATAATTAATTGGTATTATTTTTTTTTTTTTTTTTTTTAATGTCAAAAATTCTGAGACCACTTCTGCAATGTTAGGTTTTTTTTTAAAGTAAAAATAAATAAAAAAAAAAATTTGTGCAGAAATGATCTTACAGGTCTGATATTAATATATTCATATTACAAAATGATTCCAAAAACATGTATAACGTTACAATCAAAAAATATGATTGTTTAGGGGTTAAAAACTAGTTAACACCCATCGCCGCCAGCGCACTGGGGTTTAAACAAGGAATGGACAGCGCCAGCAAATTCGGAGCGTCATTTTTTAATGAATATGAAGCAAGCCGTTCGCTCTGGCCATTCGTTGTCAGGCGCTCACATACAACGCTGAACCTGTGAAACAGCGACCCCTAAGCCCGTATTCAACATTACCGCACACCGACTCAGTCGCTGTCATCAAGCAAACGCCGGCCAAGCACAGCGAATACTGGCTGGCGCTGAAAAAATCACGCTACAGTCGCTCATCTGTCGCTACCTGGCGCTATTAATGAATCGGCCTCCCTGTCTGCAGAGCTGAAATTTTCAAGAAAAATTACCGTTATGCTCATGCTTTACTTTGGGGTGTTTGGCAACTCTTCCCTTGACAGTAACTATGCATGTTGGGTATCGTTCTGTTCGGGGGATGTTGGTTTTTCAGATTATACTTGTTTTTTCTTGTTTGTATATAGTTTTTTTAGGAAAATGTGGCTTTGATTCTGCTTTTTTATCCTTTTTTTAGGGAAACTCTTTGCAACCAAAGATTACATTGAGGGATTACTTCCAGAAAACTGTGGCCACATCAACAAGCCTGGTACAAATAGAAAGCCTGAGGTGTGTACTTCCAGAGAATATATAGTTTGTGGGGGGTATTTTAAATGTAAAGGGTTGTTTTTCTGGAAAAACTGCAAGGTGCGCATAGCGCATATCACAGTTGTATTTTTTCAGAAAATCCCCTAAAGCTCTGTTTCAGTTTTGGGGAGTCTCATGGGCTGGAAACGGTGTCTACCAATACATATGTGATACCGCTGTGACCGGGAGAAATTGGAATTTCACACACAATAAGATTTTATTGATAAACGTACATTTTTTATTACAAAAAAACACTACAAATTGTAAAAAATAGTTTTTTTAAATTTTTTTGCATATATTTCGCCAAAAAATATTGAGAATACACCTAAAAATGACAAACACGACATTTCATGTTAAAGCTCAGACTCTGCTGAAAAAAACAATATATCATTTTCCTGGGAAATCCCTGGAAATCTCTTCAAAAATCACATTTGAACATGGGGAGTGCAAAATAGTGCAAAATGGTCTGGCAACAAAGTGTGACAAAAACTCCAGGTAGGCTGGCACTTAAAGGGTTAATAGTTTAATTTGTATTTCAATGGTGGTGGTGGTGTCAGCTAGGGGTACCTGAGTGTGGATGTTACTGGTGTGATTGCTCTCTCTGCTGGAAGCAACCCCACATACACTTCACAGATTGCTCAATCAGACTTGATCGATTTTGTGAAAGAATCATGTTGATATCCAAGCTAGCTTGCTCTCACCCAATCTGATATGATCAAGGGCTCCCATCATAAACTACCAATTTACTCTGTGAAACACTTTCTCTGGTTCCATAGCGAGCACTATTGTGGGATTCTGTGCTGAGCAGGCTTTGTAAATTACATTCAATGCACAAATCACATTATCTCTGCCTTCCATCAAAGGGGAAGTAACTGCTGCAAAATTGTGGACCATTTTAGAAAAACTGCAGTGGGAGTCTCCATCAGTATACTTTTACCCTCTTTGAGAGAGTTAAAGGCCGCAGGAAATGTTGGCCCTATTTTAGGGGAACACATCTATAGCAGAAAGCTGTAAGTTTGGGCCACTAGAGGAGACTTTTAACCAGTTTGAAATAAATGGATTTTTAAATTTGCTCTACTACTATGTGGCTGGCTTTTCCATGGCTTTTGGCCACTAGAGGAGGCATTGGCAGGTAGAAAGCAGCTTCTCTTAAAATACAAAAGGAATTTACATATATCAATTCAATGTAGAGGCCGCACTAACACATCACATTTTTTTTGTCTTTTTTAAATTGGAAAACGTCCACAACGCTGGAAAACAATAGCTACAGTCACGATAGCTACAGATACTCAATACAATTTGCATATAAATAAATTTATATACGATCTCTGTGGGACTTATATGCAAGCAGAATTTCCAGCCACCACGTGCTCATAAAACTTCTTTCTTCTATGTGTCTTACACCATCACCCAGTATCACAAAACACGTACCGGATCAACATTGGAAAAAACAAAAGCCTTAAAATCCACCAACTTAATTTGGATCCAAATACTTAACTTGGATCTTTTATAATATCAATGACATTGAGGTAAAATGATCCAAGATGATTAAAATGTTAAATCTCTTCAATTTATTCAAATCCCCAGATACAGTATATTCTAATTCTGAGCATAAAATCTCATATATCAAGCGAAGGCGAGGCTGTGTATCCATAAACCATCTCCTTAAACTTTCTACCCCTTTCTTTTGAAATATTAAGGGGTTATACACACATCCAATGGCAGTCTCTGTTCTCCGTTCCCTTGGCCACAGGTCTCAGCAGTTTCCGTCAGCATTCGAGAGGTCACGTGATCAAGCAAGCTCCGCCGGACGTCGTCATACATACATATAACATATAATTGAAATTTGCATATAATTGAAATTTTGAGATGCTTTGAAATAGTTCATCTTGCACAGTTCCCAAGGGGGATAAGTTCCCAAGGCTGGGAGGAAGCGTATGCCTGGACAGGAACTTTAATATGAGATCACCAAAAGATCCATAAGCACCTGAATGTGAGATTCTAAAGTAAATCCTGACCTTACACGTTAATGTATCCAAACTCAAGAAAATGTTATTAGCCACAGTACCTGAACAAAAAATGTTGTGGTGGTTGTACTAAACGTAAACAAATATTCAAAAAAGTACAGTAAATCCAACTATAGCCAAAAGTGTTATTTTAATCCTGAAAAGAGAGTGTTTTTGTGTTCTCAATGTATTGTTCTTTGTTTTACCTGTGTGACTACCTTTTGAACAACTAAACTGCAGCAGTAAAACAGGGAGTTTTCCATGGCAGCCCAAACCCTAGAGCTTGTCTGTTTTTGTGCAGTATTATAATCATAGGAAAAGGCAAATGCCATGATGAACCCATTGGCTGAAATCAGCAGCAGGAGCCAGGATGAGGGAGCTGCTGTTATAGCAGACCTTCTGTTAGGACCAGATGAATATTTAGATATGTGGGTTGATTCAAAGAAACATGTAACAGCTTGGATTTTGCTCACGATCATCCTATTGTTTACGTCCGCTCGTGCGTTCGTATGAACTTGCGAGTGATTCAATAAGCAAATACGTTTCTATCCTAAAAGATACGTCCGTTCGTATGATATCTCCCGAACTTGCCTCAGTCAGTTGGCAATCGTAAAAATCACGTTCATGTGCTCACCTGTTGCGGCGGCAGCCTGTTTTGTCGGCGGCTTCCATCGTCCAGCTCTTCCAATTACTTGCGTTTGCCTCTGGTTTTCATTGGTTTTTGGCCTCTTAGATTCGTGCGTTCTTATGTATATAAGATCTTGCGCATGCGCACCCTCAACCAGAAACTTACATAAACCCCGTAGCGGCTGCATCCAACTTCATTTCTCGGTCCCTTAAACTTACCTAAACCCCGTAGCGCCTGCATCCAACTTCATTTCTCGGTCCCTCAAACTTACCTAAACCCCGTAGCGCCTGCATCCAATTTCATTTCTCGGTCCCTTAAACTTACCTAAACCCCGTAGCGCCTGCATCCAACTTCATTTCTCGGTCCCTCAAACTTACCTAAACCCCTTAGCGCCTGCATCCAATTTCATTTCTCGGTCCCTCAAACTTACCTAAACCCCTTAGCGGCTGCATCCAACTTCATTTCTCGGTCCCTCAAACTTACCTAAACCCCTTAGCGCCTGCATCCAACTTCATTTCTCGGTCCCTCAAACTTACCTAAACCCCTTAGCGCCTGCATCCAACTTCATTTCTCGGTCCCTCAAACTTACCTAAACCCCTTAGCGCTTGCATCCAACTTCATTTCTCGGTCCCTCAAACTTACCTAAACCCCTTAGCGCCTGCATCCAACTTCATTTCTCGGTCCCTCAAACTTACCTAAACCCCTTAGCGGCTGCATCCAACTTCATTTCTCGGTCCCTCAAACTTACCTAAACCCCTTAGCGCTTGCATCCAACTTCATTTCTCGGTCCCTCAAACTTACCTAAACCCCTTAGCGGCTGCATCCAACTTCATTTCTCGGTCCCTCAAACTTACCTAAACCCCTTAGCGGCTGCATCCAACTTCATTTCTCGGTCCCTCAAACTTACCTAAACCCCTTAGCGGCTGCATCCAACTTCATTTCTCGGTCCCTCAAACTTACCTAAACCCCTTAGCGGCTGCATCCAACTTCATTTCTCGGTCCCTCAAACTTACCTAAACCCCTTAGCGCCTGCATCCAACTTCATTTCTCGGTCCCTCAAACTTACCTAAACCCCTTAGCGGCTGCATCCAACTTCATTTCTCGGTCCCTCAAACTTACCTAAACCCCTTAGCGCCTGCATCCAACTTCATTTCTCGGTCCATAAAACGTTAGAATCTCACATAATTTACATGTGTCTATATGTTTCTAAGTGTGTTGTTTCTGGTTTGTGTAATTTTTTGGTTGTGTGCATATTAGAAAAGACACATTTCGGAAGGATTAAAATATAATTTATTTTAAATATTGTCATTGTTTTTTTGGGATTAATAGTAAAAACTTTGTTTTTTTTTTTTTTTTTTTGGGAAAACTTTTTTTTTTTTTTTGGAAACGAAATACAAATATAAATATTTCTGATTGTTTGAACAGTAAAACACCTTTTTTTTTTTTTTTGGAAACGAAATACAAATATAAATATTTCTGATTGTTTGAACAGTAAAACACCTTTTTTTTTTTTTTTTGGAAACGAAATACAAATATAAATATTTCTGATTGTTTGAACAGTAAAACACCTTTTTTTTTTTTTTTTGGGTAAAAAAAACTCTTTTTTGGCTTTTAACCAAAAACATCAAACAAGCGTTAAAATGTGTAAAAAATTTAAAACAACTTTAAGAAATGAGCCAGGACCAAGGGCACTAATCCTCCTCGTCTTCTTCATCTGTTGGCCCCAACGTCGCCTGTATGGCCAGCAGCTCGGCCACCAACTCCTTCATTCTTTTTTTTTTTCCCGCCAAGGTTTGGGGGATCATCCCTGTAACCAATAGAGAAAGAAACATAAATAGGAGTCCCAGACCGGTTTGTATGCTGGAAATAGATTTAGGGTTAATCAAATACATGTAAATGCATGACATATGTCCTTCTTCAAAGGGATACAGTTAATGCATTTCCCACAGGTAAGTGTTTAAACTCCTTAAACCGGACCTTCAACATTATTTAATGAAAAACAAAAACTATTCACAAATGATTCTGCCCCACCTCAAAGTTAGTTAGGCTTTTTTGGGGATTACAGCGCCGCCATCTGGACTCTGAAGCATAACACTTAATGAGGAGTGGAGAGTTGGATAAAGTACAGGGGAGTAGGTTACAGTGGTGCGTTGGGAATCCAGAGCATAGCTGGGTTGAGGGAAAGGTCATCACTCACACAATGCATGGCAGCACCTTCCTTTTTTCAATCTGTATCCCATGCTGCCTGTAAATATTGTGCATTCCATATTCCCCAATATTGGTTTTGTTCTGTCTAATAACATGCATTAGATGGGTGAAGGGTGTTTTTCCATGTTTCTAATCTGTAGGTACAGTGTGATGGCTAAGTCTTTGGTTCTTAATACTAGTTTGGGTCCTCTTTAAGCTAACGAAGTGCCCACATGAAAGTGTGAACTACACATTGGCTACGCCTTTAGTTATGTGTGTGTTATTAGCTAAGCAAACATTAATATGAATAATGGCATGGAGACTTACGGAGTTGGTGGCCGACAGATGGCTGGTTGGGGCCAACAGGCTGCCCTTGGTCCTGGCTCGGCTGTGAAGAAGTCCCTGGAGAAACATGTGACATTTGGTTAGTATTTGTAGATAGTCACTATCCCCAACATATCTGGCTCCCAGTCTGGCTGACATCACTCACCTTCGCCAGGATCGACTTCAAGCATCTCTGCTGCCTCCTCCTCCACTATCTCACCCGCTCCTGAAGCTTCTACAAATACATAATAAAGGATAACTTAGTTTTTGGCCTCCCATGTATATCTTTGTGCCTATACATGAAGAGTGACATACCAGAGCCTTCCCCATGCGTGGCCAGGTATGACTCCACGCCCACGCGCCTTGGCCCCTCCTCTGTGGTAAGGTCCAGGGGCTGGTCTGAGGAGGCCACAGAGGAGGGGTAGGTCCGTCGCCCGGGAGATCCACCACCTTCACTCACAGATGCAGAGTCATGCAGCACTGGTCGGCCTGTACGTCTCCGGGTGCGGCGAATTCTGAAATCCATTTCCAACACTACCAAAGAAAAGTCATTATAAATAAAGGCATAACTTAGACATTTGGAACATATACCATGCAATTGCTTAGTACTTACTTGGGAAATGGATCCCAAAAAACCTCCGCACCCGGGGCATGTGCAGACGCTTCAGGTCCGACCAATGCTGCATTATCTGGGTGTGAGTGAAGGTGGTGCTGGTCACACGGTGTATCTCCGCGATGATCTCCCGGGCGATGTCCCTTTTCTCGCACACATTGGGCGCGAAGTCATACCGGCGCTGAAGCATGATCTGAAAAACATAATGGACACAGAGCTTGTACTTTTACACACAGACCCATATGTGTTGCATCACAAGTTGAGTATTTAATGTCATTAACACACACATTTCGAATGGCCGCCATTTTTGGGGAGTGGCTTAAAGAGGACGTTGACTGTGATTGACAGTCTGGTCTTATGTTATATGTATCACACACCATGTACATACAGATAATAGCCAACATCAACAATCAGGCCACCTGCATCTATGGCATGTTAGGATGTTTTAAAGATCCAAGATGTAGCCTAATGCTTAGGCTTTTGGCCCACGTGTGTGGCTTCCCGTTGTGTTTTTATGGCTTAGGAAAACAGTGTTCCGCAAACATCCGCATCAAGGTCCGAGACAGGCCAGGTTTGACAGCTCGCCCCGCTACTCCACAGGTTAATTAACTGTTGCTAAGCCGGAGCAATTGGCCGAATTAGGACATCAGCATAGACAGGTGAAAACGTGGCCAGGCTCGGCCCTTGAGGATGAAGTGTGAGGAGCCAGTGATTAAACATTAAGAGACCCCAAACTAGTTCCCAACGCATCATTTACATTTAGGCCATCATTGACTATTCTATTAAAATGCACAGGCAGCCACTTACCAGCATGAGGATCTCTTCCTGTTGACGGGTGAAGATAGTGGGCGCCATCTTTAGTCTTCTTCCAGGCAGCAGATAAGTGAAACCCCAGCGGTTTCCTGGTTCCGCACGAACGTACGTCCGTACGAGCGCGTAGTCGTGCGCATAGGCGTCAGACGCTGGGCGCATGATTTAAAGGTCCCTGCACCCAAAGCTCATTCTCTTTGAGCTTTTGGACAAAATGGCACCAAAAAAGGCAGCAGCTAAACGCGGCCAGCAAAGCCAGACCTCTGAGGGCCCAACAACCAGGTCCCAGCAACGACCGAAGAAGCTAAGGTCCCAGAAGGCCCAGAAGGCAAGTACCACCTCGGCCCCACCAAGGGACACTGGACCCTCCCTTTCCCAAAAAAGGGCCCCAAAGGCACGTGCCCCTGCGGCCAAAAAACAGGCCACAGCAGCCACCACCACCTCTGCCCCCAGAAGAGGCCGCCCAAGGGAGCCCACACCACCCATGCTTTCAAGCCGGGCACTTAGCCAACCCAGGCCCCACAGCAGTGCCCGAAGCACATCCAGCCCACACAGAAGGGCCCGAAGCCCCTCCAGCCCGCACAGAAGGGCCCGAAGCCCCTCCAGGCCGCGCAGAAGGGCCCGAAGCCCATCCAGGGCCAGAAGCCCCTACAGGGCCCGAACCCCATCCAGGGCCAGAAGAACCCCATCCAGGGCCAGAAGCCCAGCCAGGGCCAGAAGCCCCTACAGGGCCCGAACCCCATCCAGGGCCAGAAGAACCCCATCCAGGGCCAGAAGCCCAGCCAGGGCCAGAAGCCCCTACAGGGCCCGAACCCCATCCAGGGCCAGAAGAACCCCATCCAGGGCCAGAAGCCCAGCCAGGGCCAGAAGCCCCTACAGGGCCCGAACCCCATCCAGGGCCAGAAGAACCCCATCCAGGGCCAGAAGCCCAGCCAGGGCCAGAAGCCCCTACAGGGCCCGAACCCCATCCAGGGCCAGAAGAACCCCATCCAGGGCCAGAAGCCCAGCCAGGGCCAGAAGCCCCTACAGGGCCCGAACCCCATCCAGGGCCAGAAGAACCCCATCCAGGGCCCGAAGCCCAGCCAGGGCCAGAAGAACCCCATCCAGGGCCAGAAGCCCAGCCAGGGCCAGAAGCCCCTACAGGGCCCGAACCCCATCCAGGGCCAGAAGAACCCCATCCAGGGCCAGAAGCCCCTACAGGGCCCGAACCCCATCCAGGGCCAGAAGAACCCCATCCAGGGCCAGAAGCCCCTACAGGGCCCGAACCCCATCCAGGGCCAGAAGCCCCCGACCTGGCACCAGCCGGGAACAGAGCCCCCGACCTGGCACCAGCCGGGAACCTAGCCCCCCAAGAGGGCCCCGAATTGCAACCATGACCACATCTACACCTGGAAGTTCGGTGGCCAGCCACGCCAGAACACCCAGTCCCTTGGCCAGTCCAGTCCAGTCATTGGGAAGCCACCAATCCGGCCATTCCCCTACCCAGCCCCAGGCCATAATGTCACCACATGTGTCTGCACACATGGAGGAGCAGCCAAGCCAACCATCTGGCCGCACATTGCGCCGCGGCCAGTTGAGTGGGAGATTCTCCCATGACCAAAATATGGCATTGGCTAGTGGCCTTACATTATACTATGACGAGCTATATGGGAGCAAATCCAAACACACCACCAAGCAGCGCAAGATGGAATTGTTTGAAACCATCCTCCGACAAGTAAATGCAGCGGGGGAAGAGAGGAAAGATGTGTCCCAAATTCAGAAGAAAATCTCTGATCTGAAGTATGCTGTACGGCAAAAAGAAATTAAAAGGCATAATTACAGGTAAATAAATGTTTTCGCTAAATATAATGTTTGGGATGTGCTGTATGCCCCTTTTCTGAATTCCAAACGATTTTCTCTTTTCAGCATGAAAACTGGAGGTGGCTTTCCATCTAAATTGGAGTTTACCCCTGCTGAGGAGATTGTGCTTGGACTTCTCCATCCGGTCGCGGTCGGTGGACATGCTGGTCTAAGGGACACAGACTCCCCGACCCGTACCCACGGTGAGTACTATTAAATCTGCATGTTTGCCTGTTTGCTAAATAATCTACAGTTCACTAGTAACAAGATAACGGGATGCCCCTATGGTTTGCCTTGCTTGGCCTCGCACTACTGTGGCTGTTTGTGTCCTCTTTTGGTCCCTGGGAATCACACATTTAGGCCCACAGCCATTATGGCAAAGATCAAATGTCCAATTGTATTGTTAAAGTCATGAAGTTTCGCAAGATAAGTGAGATATTTTGAAGCAATCACAAAACACACATCATTATGTATGGCTTGCCTTTTGGTTGTGTGAGTTGTGTTTGAGTTAACTATTTAATTAGCCACCCACAAACATATGTGACCAAGAGCAGCGAGACTCAACTGGCGGCCCGGGGTCCCAATGCGGGCCTTGCCACCACATTCAAGGACCCCTGCCCAGACAGCCCTGCACTCAGTTACTTCTGTGTTGACGTGCTCAGAGCTGCCCCCTTGATCGGCCATGTAGTGGTTGGTCTCCTGCCCAATGTCATGGCTCCGTGAAACATAGCATTGCAATATGAAGTACTGCCCAGGAAGTGGCATTGCAAGGTACACAGTAACTTATTTAAATTTTCACTGGCCACAATCGTGTCCCGCTGCCCCTGCTCTGGCCCATGTGCCACAGTCCCCCCATGCCCCCCCCCCACATAAGCCCCATACATTTGTAACAGATTGGCTCCATCCATCACATCACCATCAATACGTTAACTCCCCCCTTTAGACATCCAATCCCTGTCCCCTCAGCTCTGGCCCATCCAGCCCAGCAAGGGCAAGCAGCCTTTATTAGTTGGCACTTTGAAAGCTCCAGCCCCTCCACCAGTGTCTTTATTTTTAACTAGACACCCCCTGCGTCAGCACCATGGCCAGACATTCACCTCTCACCACATACCTTTAAATGGGCGTTTCAAACAATTGTTTGAGTACCCCGGACCTAGCGAATGGTAGGCTAAATCCAAAAATGTGCCCTGAAAGTTGGATGCTGAATGGGTACACTTCATGACTTAGAACTGAGGTCACTTAGCAGTTTGTCCGAGCCATTGCACCTCTGTAAACTTGCGTGGGTTTGAACAAAGGTCACCATTGCTCTAGAGTTGAATAATATTACAAATAGAGCTATATTTGATTACCTATCCAAAAAAAGGTTATGTGTGTGTGTTTACGTGGTATTTTTTTCTCTTCTTCAGCCCAGCATGATCCCTCAGCAAGGGTAAACTCACCCCCCAGTTTGGTTATGCCTACCAGGTCCGTACAGCATCGGAGCCCAGATCAGAGATTTTCGGTAAGTTTATTTAGTAGCATAAATACTAACAAGTGCTTAAGAATGTGTTAAACTGTTGAAATCCTAAATTGGGACGCAAACTTAGCCTTTTTTTTTTTTTATATGTCCCTACAGACCCGCACACTCATGGAAGAGATCCAGGACATGGAGGAAGATGATGATGTCTCCGTACAGGGCACGTCGGATGAACTCCCCCTGGGTCCCAATTTGGAACTGCTCGATAATGTTTCTCTGGCCAATCCTCAGCAGCAGAGTGAATCTCCATCCATTGTGCTTGCACATGGGGAGACTGACACTACAGTCCCCAGTGTTCACTCTGCTGCTGAGGATTTGCAAAGCAGGCCGGTTGCTGTTGAGGGTACGACACCACGCGGCAGGGCACGCCCAAGAGCCAGGGTAATTGTGCGGCGGACGCCATTACGCCGCCCCACAATTTCCCAGGGGAGGCAGAGTGCCCTGCTTCAATTATGGACCCAACAAAGGGACTCTTATGACGCCCAGCTCGTTACAGAGCGTGAGCAAAGGCATGCCGACATGGTGAACATCCATACCAGTCTACAGGGCATCCTCGCGGAGTTGCGTACCCTCAACAGCAACGTGGCCAATTCAAGTAATGGCATCCAGTCAGCCATGGCTGAGATGACCAATATGCAGAGAAACATTGTGGAGCAGTTTCAAATTCACAATGCTGCCATGGCCCAGGCTAGGTCCCATTCCCATGGACCTCCACCTGGACCTCCACCTGGGTATTATGGGCAGCCACCCTATTAAGCCATGGGTGTGTGGGACATCTTTTCTCTTAACCCCCACTGTATTTACTTGTCCTTTGAGGTTTCAAACAATCCATTTTGTGTTGCTCTGGCAGGTTGTGTTTTGTATTTCCTCCCATATAGCTCCTTAGAGTAATGCTTAAGGCCACTAGCCAATGCCATAGGTCTATGTGGAGTTTATCTGGCCACTTATGGCTTTACCTATGTATTTGGTTGGTGCTCCTCCTGTTTGCAGACATGTTTGTGTGACATTATGGCCATGCCCAAATATCCCTGGGCACAGGCAATATTAATGACTGGACTAGGCTGGCCTTTGGACTGGGTGTCCTTGTTTGGTTGTGCCACTCACTTCCAGGTGTAGATGTGCTCGATGTTTTTTTTAATGTTATCCATTTGTTACCACAGATGTATGTGGACTGATTTCTGTTAACCACTATAATTTTTCATTTGCAAAGTAAAACAAAAATTTAACTTCCAATACTTGTGGCGTTTTTAGTGGGAAGACTTTTGTAACAGCTTGGCCTAAACCAGATAATTTTGGTTGGAAGAGGTGTAACAATGCCCAGCGAAAGCTAAGGAAACTACATGAAATACATTAGGCAACAATTAAGGTCGAAATGTTTTACTTAGAGGTAATGCCACATTAGGGCAAAACAACATATGTTTCCAAAAGGATAACACAGACATACAGAATGGTGAGACAGGGAAAAAAGTTAACTAAAATGCTGGCTGATCAGGTTGGCTCTAACAGATTGGCCAGACTCACTGGGGGGCCCCTCAAAATTCTCGGCTTCATCCTCGACGGCTGAAGAGGGCAGGCTGTCCACATAACGTGGGACACGTTCCAGGATGGCAAAATTGTGCAAAACAGCACATGCCATTATAATGTCGATCACTTTCTTGGGATCATATTGCAGGGCCCCCCCAGTATGGTCAAGGCAACGAAAACGTGTCTTCAGCAGACCAAAGGCCCTCTCCACAACAGCCCGGGTCTTGCGATGCGCACGGTTATACGCTTCCTGAGAGGCATCCTGGGGCCGCAGCACAGGCGTCATGAGCCAGGGTAGAAGTGGGTACCCGGAATCACCTTAAACAGAGAATTAAATGTAATCAAAATTAAAAAGGCAACACAACCAACACCAAAAAATTCACAGATATCATAATGATGTAAGGTAAAGTGTTCCCCAAAAAAAACAGGGCACATTAGGGCCCCCAAAAATTGCACTAAGGTATAACCTAAATAAAAATGGAACTTCTAAAAACCAATTAATTAACAAACTTCTGCACGGCCAAGGGTATTTGTATTTTACATATATTTGTAGTTTTCAGACATGTTACAATTAGGATGCTGCTGAGGGCCTAGCCACATTTCTCTGGAAACTACAATGTATGCAGTTTAAGTCCACTTTGACATTTAACGACCAATAGTACCAAAGGAGCCAAATGTCAAAGATCCCTAGCCACATTTCTCTGGAAACTACAATGTATGCAGTTTAAGTCCACTTTGACATTTAACGACCAATAGTACCAAAGGAGCCAAATGTCAAAGATCCCTAGCCACATTTCTCTGGAAACTACAATGTATGCAGTTTAAGTCCACTTTGACATTTAACGACCAATAGTACAAAAGGAGCCAAATGTCAAAGATCCTTGGGTATAAACTCCAAACCAATATATTTAGGCACAAGGAACTTACAGACATCCTAACTAAAGGGAAAACATTCTGAAGGCCAAAGCGAGACAAGGATTTTTTGGGTAAGTTCCTAATATATGAGCCAAGAAAAAGGCAGTTTGACGCTTCTGTCAAGTTTTCCAAAACAAACAGATCAACAAATACAAGATTAATGCCACATTTAATAACACACAAATAGGACACACTTACCAAGCAGCCATGCCCCCGAAAATTCACCTGCCTCAAATCTCCGAAACAACCCAGATCGCCGGAGGATATAGGAGTCGTGGGACGATCCGGGGTAGCCGGCAAGGACACTCATAAACCGCATATCCGGACCAACCACGGCCTGGACATTAAGTGAGTGTCCCATTTTACGATTCCTTAAGGCAAAAACATACAAAAAGGGTAATTGATATTTGACCCAAAATAAAAAATTAAACACAAAACATGTCTGCACTCTATTGGGAAATACTAATGAAAAGCCGAGATAAAGCAGCTACACAAATGAGGGATAAACAAATATGCTGCCGCAAAGGAAAACAGGTGACATGACACGTTGGGCAACATAATAACCAATCTCAATACCTATATATATACTCGTCGGCTGCCCTAGGTACGAGTGCCACATGTGTGCAGTCAATTGCACCAATAACGTTGGGCATGTCGGCCACATTATAAAACCCAAGCTTAATGGCGTTTCTGGCTGCCATATCATCAGGAAAATAAATATATTTTTGAGTTATGGCAGCCATGCCTTCCAAAAATTTAGATAGTGCGCGGCTCAGCGTAGGCTGTGACATCCCCACGGAGAGGGCACCCAGCCTCTGGAACGAGCCGTTCGCCAAAAATTGCAGGCAGCCAAGCATCTTGGTCATACCTGAAATTGCATGCCCCTTCCTTGTGGTGCGGGCTAACCATGGCCGCAGCTCACTATATAATTTATGGAGGGAAGCGCGATTAAGCCTGGTCAGCTCGAACAGCTCAACATCATTCATGCTATCGATGTTCATGCGACGACGCAGGGGCAATCTGCTCTCAGACATCTCGATCAACTCAATGCCAAAAAGCATAAGCCCTTGATGTGCCACAAACTCGCTCCGCTCCATCCTACTCCCGAGGCCAAATAGCTGCCGGCAAACATTTCGTAAAGCAGCTCTTTAATGGGCTTCAAAACAATTAGCAATCACCTCTCTGAATTGGGCGCAAGCCCATGTGAAGGACGTAAAAAATAGGATCGGACGCAAATAATACGATTTGGACGGGAAAAACACACGAACTAACGCAAATAATACGATTTGGACGGGAAAAACACACGAACTAACGCAAATTATACGATTCTCGTACGAAATGCGTATGTTCATATACGTCTATGCGCGAACGATCGTACGAATACGAAATAGCCAAAAAAACCAGAAAAAATGACAAACACCCACCCAAACTTACGATTCTCGATACGAAATCACTTAACTTTTGCTCTTTGAATCGAGGGGATGGTGTAGAAAGGGTATTAAATATGTTTGAACCATAAATGGCCTCTAAATCCCGATATGGCCTCTTCACAATCTTCACAATTGGGTATGGGGGTAAAATAATTTCTCCATTTGGGGCCAATAAAAGTGTTTAGTGCATTAGTAAATAACTCCCTTGGTTACAACTACATCTACATTTTGGAAGACTTAATTTTATCACAGTCACATAATTATATGCACAGATCTTAACGTGACTCAAAGTCAATATATACTATTAAGCCATCATGATTTAATGAGGTAACAGTAGATCGGTATTATTATGTGATTTTAGCACATTAGGTAATTATCACTATCTAGGTTTTATCTTAATTGCTTTAATTGCATGAGCATATGAATCGACATTAGTCAGGGAAATGTTTCATTATTTCTTTATATATTTTTATACATTTTCCAATCTGCCTAGAGATGCTATTTGTTTTAGATGATCTGGCTTTTTTATTGAGCTTTATAAAATTCATACTAGCTTACAGCATCACCCTGCAGAAAAAACAAGGTAGTAAAAGAAAACATAAGTTGGTTGAGGGTTGGTATTGTTACTTTTTTAACATACCAAGGAGTAATAAAACCTTCATGGATTCACTAGAAACGTAACCATACAATGACAATCACTGCAGATGGCTCTGGCGATAAAGGTTAATAGAATTCTAGTCAACCATGCTGCCTGTACTCAGCATTCCGTCTCTGTCATATCTGTTGTTTTTTTTACTCTATTTACCATACAGTTTAAAATGCATTAACTCATGACAATGATTTACATCACAAAATTCAAAATAAATATTCTAAGGGTGTCCCATTACAATTACATCTACAGTCTTGGTGCAGGTAACTTTTTTTTCCAACAATCTAATGAATTAGGGAACATTGAATGTGTCAGGAGTAAAATCACTACAAAATATACAAAATATAAAAAATAAACAAAGGAGAAAGTTGCAGGCATTCATAAATGTATCTGTGGTCTGCTGTAATGTATAACTAATTGGCCATACATAATTAAACTGTAACCATAACCAGATAAGAAGCTTATGTTGTCTCCCTCTATCTCCAGCCTAGTGCCCCAAAACAGCCTTTGTTGATTTAGTTTTTATACTAAAGCCCTTGCCCAATATTCATGAAAACACTAACAGGAATCAGTTTGATGTTGAATGGCATGACATATGCTAATTCATTCAGTTCCAAGTTAAACTGCCAAATAATGGCAGTTGAGCTTGTGGTGCTTTCATATTTCATATTTATTGTTTATTATAACTGATAGGGCTGGCCCCCCAAGGCTGACTTGTGTTAAACTTAATGTATAATTCCTGTAAAGCACCAGGGAGTGCTGCTGCATGTCCAGGGAGCAATATGACCAAAAGCAGACTGCATCTGGCAAAGGCTTTAGTAATAAAAAACAGTAAGTAAACACAGTAAAAAACACAGGCTGCATTGAGGCACTGGTCTGGGGATAGGAAGCTTTGCAAAACCCCATCAGCCGGGCTCTGGAATCTATAGCAGGATGCCCCCCCCCCCCGGGTTGCCGGTAAATCACCTCCATCCCTGGCTTACCTGTCACTGTGCTCATCCCGCTGTGTCCAGCCTATATGAATGAGCTGGGTATGTGGCCAGCCAGCTGGTACATGTCAAACAGCATCATTGAGATCATCCAATCAGCAATCTCAATGGTGCAGCCGTGCCTTGCTTCCGCAGTGGAAAAACACGAGTTTTCTTTGAAAACTAGGTCACCGCCCAGCCGGCCCGGGGGATGAGTGGAAAACCCAGTAATGGCCTCATTTACTGTTTGCACCACGGCCCAGTCACATTTAGCTACGCCACTGCTCAACTTCTGCACGCTCAGCTGTTCTTGAGGTAGTATAGAGACAAAAATAGATTATTTGCATGGTTTTGCTTGCTGACTAGGAATAATGGGTCTAGTCTGCTATTCTTAGTCCATATGCACCATGTAAATACTCTTGCGCATGCCTCTAGCAGGGCACGCACCCGCGCCGGCCGTTTGTGAATGGCCGGCGTGCTCCCTGTAAGAGGGAAGCGCGAGAGGCGGCGGCGGGCGCTCTCACCTTGTCCGTCGACGGACCTCGCTTGTCCGCCGGCGGTGATTGGTGGAGCGAGTCACGTGGAAGCGGGGTCAGGTGAGTTTTTGGGGCTTTCTGGGGGGTTTCACACAGCGGGGCACCCCCGATCGGGGTGCCCCGCGGAAGTGGACCAACACCCAGGATAGTGAAAATCCTGGGTGTTGATCCACTTTAAGCCCCGGGGAAGTGTGGAACCCAGTTGGTAATGTTGTCCCTGGACATTCTGCTGACTGTAGCAGAACTATAACTATGTAAGCAATTGCCCCAAGGTGGAGAAGGTCTCACTTAGTAAATATTGTTCTGCGCGATTCCCTGCCTTAAAGCGGAACAGTCATTTTACACATAGGGGGCTATTTATAAAGCCCCCCTGTGTAATGTTGATTTTTCAACTCACTTTGGTTCAATGGCTCCAATTTATTTTCTTCTGCCCCCCGTGAGTGGGGCACTGGGTAATCTGTCTACAAGCAATGTCTGCACAAACTCTTTTAGGCTTAGTAATGTTAGGGACGGGGTATAAATTGGATGGCCTTGTCATGGCTACCTCATTTTTACATTCATTGCAATCTATGTTAACTAACAGTCTATGTTTTAACAAGTGATAGCTAGTGCAGAGGGTTGCATTGTCTATGGAGTGTGGTCACACCTCTCTAGCACCTCTTTAACTGCTATATATTCACATCCTACCTTTTTTCTACCTTATTTTTGCTGTTGCATTTGCAGATCAGTGGCAAGATCTGCTGAATTGTAGCTCCCCCAATGCAACAGAGAGTCCAACTAGCCTCAGCCTAAAACCCCTCTGCTGAACTGTAACAATGTGCAGGCAAGTAAAGCATTTTTACTAAAGAAAGTTAAGTTATTGCACAGTCTTTAGACAGGCTGGTTCATGAATTGCATTGCTTGTGAACACACAAGTAAAGAAGTGTCAATGTCTGCACAAACTCTTTTGGGCTTAGTAATGCTAGGGACGAGGTATAAATTTTATGGCCTTGTCGTGGCTACCTCACTTTTACATTCATTGCATTCTATGTTAACTAACAGTCCACAACAAGTCAAGTAAGAGCTAGCTTTTTCAATAGTATGAGTGTGCCGAGGGTTACATTTTTTTTTTTTTATATGTAGATGGCAAAATAAACCAGAATGTTCACTCATAATGCCTTCAACAGGGATACAGACACCATTGTAGGGAAATTATATATACCAAAACACTACCTTGAAGGTAAAGAATAAGTGTTTAAAAACAACTTTCATATTGAGCAGTCACACAACTCTTCCATTCGTGTGCTCTTTCACAACAACGTTTTAATTTTATGTTCTGTTATTTTCCTTATTTACCCAAGCACCTCATTTGCCAGAAGTGGTTTATTCCCTATGTAAGGAAGAATAAATTGATGTAATCAAAACATTCCTTCACATATTAACTAAATTCCTATTTTCTAAAAAATTACACTTGGTACAGCAGCTCCACAACTTCGCCAAAGTTCAAGAACATCACTTAGAAGGTCTTCACTAAATCATTGACATAAATATGGAAATTGTTATAAAGGTTTGGCTTCAACTTGATGAAATACCATGCCAGTCCTTTCTGAGCCTTCTTTGGCATATTCCAATTGTTTCCCAACTAAACTGTCCTCAACCACTCCTGGCTCTCTTTCCGCTGTAGGATAATCATCAGGCATGATTCGAAGATCTCCTAATCATCTAAAAGCTTATACATGTATAGAACAGGGTCTTTTTTATATTATATATATAAAACCTGTGTTTTAGATCAAGCTAAAACCATCCCTCGCCATTCATCTTTGAAATTGAAATTGGTTTTCTTGGTCTCATGTTATTGCAATGTTTCTTTAGAGAGGTCCTTTTCTTGACCATATTTGCTGAAACACCTGCATTTGCAGCCTCAGCTCACGTTCGTTGTGTTGTCACCTTTCTAAATGGAGTCTTCATTCATCTGTACATTAAAGGGCAGTAAGGCTGCCACACTAGGAAGAAAACAGATGACCCTTAACCTGTTGACGTGTCATTATGCATGAAAAATATTCTATACTCTGTGTGTTTTCTGCCAAGTAGGTGGAAGAGATGGATGTAGCCAACACTCAACTGCTTGCTCAGGTGCTGGCACAGTCAAGTCCTGTGAGATCCATGTCCCGTTTATCTTCACGAATGTAAGGATGTTCACGTTGGCTGTGGATAGGTGGATTCTCTTGTCGGTGATGACACCCCCCTGCGGTGCTGAACACATGTTCTGATAAAAAATTTGCCACAGGGCAGATGAGCACCTCCAAGGCATAGAGTGCAAGCTCTGGCCATGTGTCTAAGTTACCGACTTGCCTGCTGGAACTCCACTGTTGCCTGCTGCTGCTGCTGCTCACATACCCTTTACAACATACATTATGTTAAGTGGAATTCCACCTGGTTGGCAAATCACCTATCAAGCTCCTCTGTGGTGCAGATAGGTGAGAAGCGGCACTTTATGCAGCAGCTTCGGCATATCTGGATAATATGTCAAAAAGCTTTGCACCACTAAGTTGAGCAAATGCTTTAGCCAACAGATGTGCCTCATCCTAGCTCGGTCAAAAAGCTGCTATAACATTATGCCCATTGTCACACACCACCTTGCAGGGCTTTAGGTTCAGTGGCAGCAAGCACTATGTCTGCTCCTGGATGCCAGTCTACAGCTCCTGGACTCCAAATGGAATGGAGAGGATAAGGAGGAAGGAGAGGAGGGAGCCAAGCAGAAGCCAACAGGAGGCAACAAGTGATGTCTGGCAATCCTGGGTGGTGGAAGTATGTGTGCCACTACATTAACCTAGTGGGCAGTTAAAGAGCTGTAACATCCCTGCCCATGCTTAGTTCTCTGCGTCTCAGTTGTGATGTTGACCTTGTAACATATGGCATTGCGCAGTGCACACCTCATTTTTTCCACAACTTGTTGGTGAAGGACAGGGATGGCGTGCCATGAAAAGTTGTGGTGGCTGGTAATGATTTATTGTAGGGCATCCGAAGCCAAAACATTTTTATTAGCACCATGCTCTAACTGAGATAACTGCCTCCCTCGCCATAAGATTTTTAAAGCTCTTTGGCTCCACCAGCCAGAATGGGAGCATTTAAAAGGCAAGCAATTTTGTAATGCTCGCATTAGTGCCTGAGGCTTGCAGGTGAGATGGGCCAAACTTCTGACCATTGTTTGAAGAATAGAAAGCTGAATGCTTCCCTGGGATGGTGTGGGCAGGATTGGTGGTGGTGATGGTGGTTGTGGTGGCAGCGGTGGTCTCATACCCTCCCTTTGGGGGGAGACAGGTGACCTTGTGGAGATGGTGATGGAGGCTGAGACAACGGAAGCATCAGAGGGAGCCTCAGGAGATTGCATGTATTTATTTTAATTATATAATTTTTAATAATACTAATACTGTTTTTGGTTTGCTTTGCAGGTACCTGGTGATGGACATGTTGCAGAGATTTCTCTAGCTTCAGTAAATAGTGGCAAAGCATTAGAAGCACAGCAGCAGCTGTTAGCTGTGAGAATGGAGGAGGTGGTGGTGGACGGAGCAGAGAGTTGAAGGAGTTAAATAGCTGTTTTGGATTCCGAGCCCGTGATGAGAAATATCCAAGCTTAGCAGATGAAAGAACAGTCCTGAGTAGGGATGAGCGAATCGATCCGGACGAACCCGGATTCGATCCGAATTTCAGGAAAAATTCGATTCGGATCGAATCCGAATTTCCCCGCGATTCGATCACTCGAAGTTTTCCTTTAACATCCATTCATTTACATTACAGGCATTCTAAGATGGCGGGCGGGACATGTCTGGACATGTATCCCGCGCCAGTGCAAGCTGGGGCAGTCACATGCAGCCTATCAGCAGCCAGCAAGCCCGGTGACGTCACACAGCGGTATTTAACGGCGGCCATCTTGCTTTTCCTCATTTCTCTATTGCATTCGTGACAGACAGACAGAACGCTGTGTAGCTGAGGCAGTTAGACAGGCTGGAGACAGGCTGGAGACAGGGACAGACAGGGACAGACAGGGACAGGCTGGAGACAGGCAGGAGACAGGCAGGAGACAGGCAGGAGACAGACAGGAGACAGACAGAAAGCCAGGGAAAGGTAGGAAAAACGGAGCTGGCTGACAGGGACATTTTTTTTTTTTCATCCAGCCTTTGTTAGCGTTTTCAGGCTGCTTATAGTAACTAACTGTGCATATATACTGAACTGATCTTAAGTCTGCTGTGAGGCATCCCATTCTGTGACTAAAGCAGCCTCTGTTTAAGACCATATAAGCATTTGCTCTAATCATATTTGAAATTAGGCCTGATAAAGACACTTTTGCTGGCCAAAGCACTACTGTACCCTGGCAGCTCGATTCCTGCCCGGGGCATCCCATTCTGTGACTAAAGCAGCCTCTGTTTAAGACCATATAAGCATTTGCTCTAATCATATTTGAAATTAGGCCTGATAAAGACACTTTTGCTGGCCAAAGCACTACTGTACCCTGGCAGCTCGATTCCTGCCCGGGGCATCCCATTCTGTGACTAAAGCAGCCTCTGTTTAAGACCATATAAGCATTTGCTCTAATCATATTTGAAATTAGGCCTGATAAAGACACTTTTGCTGGCCAAAGCACTACTGTACCCTGGCAGCTCGATTCCTGCCCGGGGCATCCCATTCTGTGACTAAAGCAGCCTCTGTTTAAGACCATATAAGCATTTGCTCTAATCATATTTGAAATTAGGCCTGATAAAGACACTTTTGCTGGCCAAAGCACTACTGTACCCTGGCAGCTCGATTCCTGCCCGGGGCATCCCATTCTGTGACTAAAGCAGCCTCTGTTTAAGACCATATAAGCATTTGCTCTAATCATATTTGAAATTAGGCCTGATAAAGACACTTTTGCTGGGCATAGCACTACTTGTCCCTGCCAGGTGTACTTACTGCTGGTTTTTAGGGCATCCCATTCTGTGACTACACCAGCCTCTATTTAAGAACCTAACCATTTGCACCTATTCTAATTGAAATTAGGCATGATAAAGACACTTTTGCTGTGCATAGTCTTACTGCTGCCTGCCAGGTGCTCTCTGGTTTTTGGGACATCCCATTCTGTAACATACCATTAGCCTCTGCATTAACTGTAAGCTGCACATTTATTTAAAGAAATTTGGCCTGTATGAGCCTGCTAACACACTGCTGCTGTGTGCATATATACTGATCTCAAGTCTGCTTGGGGCATCCCATTCTGTAACATACCATTAGCCTCTGCATTAACTGTAAGCTGCACAGTTATTTAAAGAAATTTGGCCTGTATGAGCCTGCTAACACACTGCTGCTGTGTGCATATATACTGATCTCAAGTCTGCTTGGGGCATCCCATTCTGTAACATACCATTAGCCTCTGCATTAACTGTAAGCTGCACAGTTATTTAAAGAAATTTGGCCTGTATGAGCCTGCTAACACACTGCTGCTGTGTGCATATATACTGATCTCAAGTCAGCTTTGGGGCATCCCATTCTGTAACATACCATTAGCCTTTGCATTTACTGTAAGCTGCACATTTATTTAAAGAAATTTGGCCTGTATGAGCCTGCTAACACACTGCTGCTGTGTGCATATATACTGATCTCAAGTCTGCTTGGGGCATCCCATTCTGTAACATACCATTAGCCTCTGCATTAACTGTAAGCTGCACAGTTATTTAAAGAAATTTGGCCTGTATGAGCCTGCTAACACACTGCTGCTGTGTGCATATATACTGATCTCAAGTCAGCTTTGGGGCATCCCATTCTGTAACATACCATTAGCCTTTGCATTTACTGTAAGCTGCACATTTATTTAAAGAAATTTGGCCTGTATGAGCCTGCTAACACACTGCTGCTGTGTGCATATATACTGATCTCAAGTCTGCTTGGGGCATCCCATTCTGTAACATACCATTAGCCTCTGCATTAACTGTAAGCTGCACAGTTATTTAAAGAAATTTGGCCTGTATGAGCCTGCTAACACACTGCTGCTGTGTGCATATATACTGATCTCAAGTCTGCTTGGGGCATCCCATTCTGTAACATACCATTAGCCTCTGCATTAACTGTAAGCTGCACAGTTATTTAAAGAAATTTGGCCTGTATGAGCCTGCTAACACACTGCTGCTGTGTGCATATATACTGATCTCAAGTCTGCTTGGGGCATCCCATTCTGTAACATAACATAACCTACCTACCATACTAAGCAGCTCTCTTATTTAAACTAAGCAGGCCTCTTGGAGGCTGAGTGTCCACTTTTGGGTGTGCATTTATATTCGGTTTCATATACAGTGGGGTATCCCAATTTGTAAGATAACCTACCCCAACCATGTAAACTAAATAGGCCTGTTGCAGCCTGAGTTTCTCTGCTTGCGTATGGCCTGCATTACAATCTGTCTCTTTCAATGACACTGCTGCCTGGGGTATCCCAATTTGTAAGATAACCTACCCCAACCATGTAAACTAAAGGTTACGTCCTTCCAGAAGGAAAACTTATGCCGAACACTATTTTTGTTAGGGGCATTGACCTTTGGATTGATCGGCATGAAATTAATTTTTTTTTTTCAAAGTATGGCGCTGTGAAGAAGGTCAAAATGATGTCTCATACTTGGATTATTGTTACTTTTTGTTCAGCTTGAAATATAACAGGCCACACGGGCATCCCAAGGCACATGCTATTTTAAACCTATCTGTTATACAACATAAGCGTTGATCAGGCTACTTCAGTTTGCACTTGTTTTTGACTGATTTTAATAAACCAGGCCGCAGGGCACCCCAAAGCTGCACCTTGCACCCTATCTGGTATACAACATAAGCGTTGATCAGCATCAGCTTCATTAAGCTACTTCAGTTTGCACTTCCTTTTTGACTGCTTTCATTTAACCAGGCCGCAGGGCACCCCAAAGCTGCACCTTGCACCCTACCTGTTTATACTAAATAAGCATCTACAGCCTCAGCTTTATTAAGTTATTGCATTTTGAATTGGTTTTGGTCTGCTTTAAATACACCAGGCCGCAGGGCATCCCAAACCTGCATGTTGCACCCCATCTGTTATACTAAATAAGCGTTGATCAGCATCAGCTTTATTAAGCTATTGCATTTTGCATTGGTTTTTGTACTGCTGCCAAAACACTAGCCCATATGGGCATCCCAAACCAGCACATGTCACCCTATCTGTTATACTAAATAAGCTTCTACAGGCCCTTTTTTTATTTATTTATTTTTATTTATATAGAGCTGCAATGGCTTATATTGTGAGGTTAATTTGCCATTTTGCAGCATAATATAGAGCAGCCCCTGTGTAAATCTGAGGGGCAATAGCTTATATAGTGAGGTAAATTTGCCATTTTGCTTCGTTATATAGAGCAGCCCAGTTGCCATCTAAATCAACTACTGTCCGGCCAGTACAGCTTTTCCAGGGCAAACTCTGCTAGTTGCGGGCACAAGTCAAGTTTGGCTTCCCAGCAAATCCAGTGGATCTTGAAGGTGTGTTGGCATGGTCATGTCAAGGTATGACATGACCTGCTGTTTGAGGTCCAGCTCCAGGTCTTCCTGCTTCTCATGAGTAGACTCACTATGCGGGTGTAGAAAGCTACTCACTAGCGACTGAAGACTGAGGTTGCTGCTGATGGAGCTGCTGCTGCTCCTTCCACCCCCCCAGCAGCCATGGCAGTGGAAGGTGATCGCAAAGTTCCCCTAGAGTCAGACCTGCGGGAGTATGGGCCATGGCGCAAATAGACATCGCCCAACTGACTACGTGGGATGTCTCTGTAGTAGGTCAGTTTTTCCTCCCTCTCAGTGGGCGTAAAAAATGCCCCCATTTTGTGCCGGAAGCGAGGGTCCAATAAGTTGGAGAGCCAGAAGTCTTCCCGCTGACAAATGGAGACAATTCTGCGCTCACTAGTACGCATGCATGTGAGCATGCATCGTGCCATTTGTGCAAGTGACTCGGAGGGACTACCTGTCTCCATCTCCACTGTAAACTGCCATGGTGTGTCTGGGTCCTCTGTCTCGCCTTACTCACAACCCTCTAGCTCCTGTGGCTGCACCTCCTCTCCTGTCAGATGACTAGATAAAATGGTCATTTTGTGAAACCTAAACTGTGGTTTGCTGTGCCCCACCCCCTCCTCCTCCTCCACTTCAGCCCCCACAGGCTTCATGTGGCTGTGAAATGTATGTGCCATGTCTCCAGTGCCCTGACCAGCCATGCTTTCCAACATGTGTTGTAGTACATGAAGCAGTGGAATCTCATCGTTCATCTCATAGTCCTGGCAACTGACTAATAATGTAGCTTCCTCAAAGGGCCTAAACAAACGGTCGGTGTCACGTATGAGCTGCCAATGGTTTACATTGAATTTACACAGGGGTGTCCCCCTATCCGTTTGGATCATCCAGAAATCCGTGATGGCTTTTCTCTGTTCCTATAGTGCAGTGGTCCTCAACCCTGTCCTCAAGGCCCACCAACATGTCATGTTTTTTGGATCTCCAAATAGCCAGCTCTATTGCTCTGCAGCTGCACTAATTACTCCACCTGAGCATCTTTGTGGAGAACTGCAAAGCCTGGCCTGTTGGTGGGCCTTGAGGACAGGGTTGGGGACCACTGCTATAGTGGATCCTGCATATGGAGGGTGGAATTCCAACGGGTGGAAACATCGCAAATCAGACTATGGTGGGGTACACCTTTGTGACGCTGAGGCTCAATAAGGTTGTGCTTGGTGGTGTAGGAGTGCCAGAAGTGCATGCTAACTTTCTTTCCTGTTGTTCGGATGTCTTTCAGATGGGGGCAAGACTTCAAAACTAGACTGAACACGTGTGCCATGTCAGGACGCATGACTCTGGCTTCCTTGTCGCAGCGCAAACAAGATGTTCTTCCAAGTGTCAGTCACCATGGGTCCAAATTTGCAGTTTTCGTGGATTAAGCAATGCTTTCATGGATTGAGTTCTCATTTTTAGTAGTTCCTCCCATGTGTGACTCTGATGGTCAAGGAAAACCATGTGAAGAACAGCGTGAAACCACAATCACCAAGGGGGCCTAAAAGGATATATATTGTCCACCATGAGTCTATAGTTACAGCTCCAGGCGTAGACAACACTGTGCACTTTGGTACACACTGACAGGCTAAAGGACTGGCCCACCTTCTGTTCAACAACCATGCCATGTGACTCTCCACCTCGGCTCGGCACAAGCCATCAGTTCTCTGAAAGGTCCACCACTGGGTAATGCAGCAGGCTGGACTTATGGTGACGCTGTCTGAGAGGAGAAATCCCTCAGACATCAAGATTAAAAATTCCAAGAATTTTTGAGGGCTAATTATTCAGAGGCAAATGATAGCTAGTTGTTTCTGATTTAATTGCAAGGTGGAAACACACCCTCAAACAAAACTTCACTTTCGCAATACTATTGCATTTGTCTATTCATAATTTTATGTATATACACTAACTAACCTACTTTTTCTCCACAGGATGCTGCATGGAACACTGCCACATCGCTGAGTAGCTGATTTTTCCTACCAACAGTCCGCAATAATTCGCTGCTGCTGCTGCCGCCACCGCCGCAGACTCCAGGGACCCTCTTCCACTACCTCGGCTTGCAACACCTCCTCCCACGACACTCTCCTCATCACTAGTTGCCGGATAGTGGAAGAAGAGGCGAGTGTCTCCTCCACTTCTTGGCTGGGCAGTAGCTGCTGAATTTTATGATTATCAGATCTTGGATATCAGATCAATGGATAGTGGAGCTGAACCCAAAGCATAACAGGCAGACAGTTGACTGGGGGTGTCAGATGCCACTTGTGATGCAGTGGACTGCTTTTGCAGCACTTCCAGACAAAGTTGCTTCATTGGCTGACACAATGACTGGTAAAGCTGTGGAACATATGGTTGAAAAGCAAGAATAACCATTTGTTTTTATATGAAAAAGACCCTGGTTTATACAGACTTTTTTTTTCCAGAGACTGCCCTGCGTGGAAATGAATGGCGCATGGATCAGCCAAGCTTTCCTCCCAACAATGCCTGATGTATTCCAGTAGATTGATGACGGGGCCAGACCAAGAAAGATGGATCGTGCAAAACAGATTTAAGGCGCTGCTCTCAAGTTACAGACATTCCTCCGCATCGGACCACAAGTAAGTATTGATAAAAAATCCTTTACGTTACTCTTACTTTTTATTAATATTCTTCGGATAAGACGGATCAGACATGATTCCAGATTAAAAATTCCAAGAATTTTTGAGGGCTAATTAGTCAGAGGCAATGACACCTTCTTGTTTCTGATTTAATTAAAAGGTGGAAACACACCCTCAAACAAAACTTCACTTTGGCAAACTTTTGCATTTGTTTATTCATAATTTTATGTAGATATTACTAACTAAGCTACTTTTTCTCCACATGACTCTCCACAGGGTGTGATTCATCCAATTTTTGGGCTCCTGAGGCCAACTCCAGTGTATATTTGGGCTCCTGCTGCTGCTACTGTCAACTCCTGCCAACTCCAGGGTGTGATTCATCCAATTTTTGGGCTCCTGAGGCCAACTCCAGTGTATATTTGGGCTCCTGCTGCTGCTACTGTCAACTCCTGCCAACTCCAGGGTGTGATTCATCCAATTTTTGGGCTCCTGAGGCCAACTCCAGTGTATATTTGGGCTCCTGCTGCTGCTGCTGCCAACTCCAGGGTGTGATTCATCCAATTTTTGGGCTCCTGAAGCCAACTCCAGTGTATATTTGGGCTCCTGCTGCTGCTGCTGCCAACTCCAGGGTGTGATTCATCCAATTTTTGGGCTCCTGAAGCCAACTCCAGTGTATATTTGGGCTCCTGCTGCTGCTACTGTCAACTCCTGCCAACTCCAGGGTGTGATTCATCCAATTTTTGGGCTCCTGAGGCCAACTCCAGTGTATATTTGGGCTCCTGCTGCTGCTACTGTCAACTCCTGCCAACTCCAGGGTGTGATTCATCCAATTTTTGGGCTCCTGAGGCCAACTCCAGTGTATATTTGGGCTCCTGCTGCTGCTACTGTCAACTCCTGCCAACTCCAGGGTGTGATTCATCCAATTTTTGGGCTCCTGAGGCCAACTCCAGTGTATATTTGGGCTCCTGCTGCTGCTACTGTCAACTCCTGCCAACTCCAGGGTGTGATTCATCCAATTTTTGGGCTCCTGAAGCCAACTCCAGTGTATATTTGGGCTCCTGCTGCTGCTGCTGCCAACTCCAGGGTGTGATTCATCCAATTTTTGGGCTCCTGAAGCCAACTCCAGTGTATATTTGGGCTCCTGCTGCTGCTACTGTCAACTCCTGCCAACTCCAGGGTGTGATTCATCCAATTTTTGGGCTCCTGAGGCCAACTCCAGTGTATATTTGGGCTCCTGCTGCTGCTGCTGCCAACTCCAGGGTGTGATTCATCCAATTTTTGGGCTCCTGAAGCCAACTCCAGTGTATATTTGGGCTCCTGCTGCTGCTGCTGCCAACTCCAGGGTGTGATTCATCCAATTTTTGGGCTCCTGAAGCCAACTCCAGTGTATATTTGGGCTCCTGCTGCTGCTACTGTCAACTCCTGCCAACTCCAGGGTGTGATTCATCCAATTTTTGGGCTCCTGAGGCCAACTCCAGTGTATATTTGGGCTCCTGCTGCTGCTACTGTCAACTCCTGCCAACTCCAGGGTGTGATTCATCCAATTTTTGGGCTCCTGAGGCCAACTCCAGTGTATATTTGGGCTCCTGCTGCTGCTACTGTCAACTCCTGCCAACTCCAGGGTGTGATTCATCCAATTTTTGGGCTCCTGAGGCCAACTCCAGTGTATATTTGGGCTCCTGCTGCTGCTACTGTCAACTCCTGCCAACTCCAGGGTGTGATTCATCCAATTTTTGGGCTCCTGAAGCCAACTCCAGTGTATATTTGGGCTCCTGCTGCTGCTGCTGTCAACTCCTGCCAACTCCAGGGTGTGATTCATCCAATTTTTGGGCTCCTGAAGCCAACTCCAGTGTATATTTGGGCTCCTGCTGCTGCTACTGTCAACTCCTGCCAACTCCAGGGTGTGATTCATCCAATTTTTGGGCTCCTGAGGCCAACTCCAGTGTATATTTGGGCTCCTGCTGCTGCTACTGTCAACTCCTGCCAACTCCAGGGTGTGATTCATCCAATTTTTGGGCTCCTGAGGCCAACTCCAGTGTATATTTGGGCTCCTGCTGCTGCTACTGTCAACTCCTGCCAACTCCAGGGTGTGATTCATCCAATTTTTGGGCTCCTGAGGCCAACTCCAGTGTATATTTGGGCTCCTGCTGCTGCTACTGTCAACTCCTGCCAACTCCAGGGTGTGATTTATCCAATTTTTGGGCTCCTGAGGCCAACTCCAGTGTATATTTGGGCTCCTGCTGCTGCTGCTGTCAACTCCTGCCAACTCCAGGGTGTGATTCATCCAATTTTTGGGCTCCTGAGGCCAACTCCAGTGTATATTTGGGCTCCTGCTGCTGCTACTGTCAACTCCTGCCAACTCCAGGGTGTGATTCATCCAATTTTTGGGCTCCTGAAGCCAACTCCAGTGTATATTTGGGCTCCTGCTGCTGCTGCTGTCAACTCCTGCCAACTCCAGGGTGTGATTCATCCAATTTTTGGGCTCCTGAAGCCAACTCCAGTGTATATTTGGGCTCCTGCTGCTGCTGCTGCCAACTCCTGCCAACTCCAGGGTGTGATTCATCCAATTTTTGGGCTCCTGAAGCCAACTCCAGTGTATATTTGGGCTCCTGCTGCTGCTGCTGCCAACTTCTGCCAACTCCAGGGTGTGATTCATCCAATTTTTGGGCTCCTGAGGCCAACTCCAGTGTATATTTGGGCTCCTTCTGCCCCTCATAGTGATGCCACTTCAACTCTCTGCAATTGTGCCGCTCTGCGATTCTATTAGCGATGCCTCTGATCTGCATGTGATATTTCTTCAAAGTATTATTTAACTAACCCAGCACGCATCCTGTGCGTGTTACAGCAAGGCTGAATGGTTTACAACCCTATTGAGGCTCTAGGAGGCTCAGAAATAGCCGTTTTTAATAGCGATTCGTCGCGAATTTATTCGGGTCGAAACGATTTTTGTCGGAAAATTCGGCGAATCAGTCGAATCGAATTTTTCAAAAGTTCGCTCATCTCTAGTCCTGAGTGTGTCTATTTTGTGGGTGGTTGCTAGAGGCCAAAAGAGAAGGTGAGCAATAGTTACCTGGTAGCGCCAGCGTTGTTGGTGTCTACTGTTTATTTTTAAATCTTGGGGTGTGGCTGAAGTGAAATCCCCTATGGCAGTGGGTAAGGCTGTGTCAGAGGGAGGGAGCCAGGTTTCAGTAAGGGCCATAAAGGTAAACAGGTCATGGATGGATGCAAATTTGTTGCATACTGAATGTGCGTTCCACATTGTGCAGGTGCCAGCAGTCAGATTATGCGAGTAGGAAGTGATTAATCTGAGGTTGGCTAGGTTCCGCGTGTTTGCAGGTTTGATACAACGGGGAAAGTTTGTCTGTGATGGGGTGGGAGTCATAGATGAGTAAGGAGGTGAAGAAAAAAGGGAGAGGAGGTGACTGTGGGATGTTAAAGGGGCAAAGCATTTTTTGCTGGTGCATGTAGAAAGGGCTTGACCACCAGCTGTCAACCATATTGGTGTCCCTTATGCAGCTGATGAAGCATCTGATGAAGCCTTTTCCACATCACTGATGACCTAAAACTCGCTGCAATGAATAAACTAGCATCCTGAGAAGCATTGTGCCAGCATTGCCATTGGAATTCATTTATTACTGTGGTGGAGAAGCTCTCTTTCAGCTTGGTTGCTTTTAAGCTTTGGATCGATGGAGGAATAACTTGTTCTAAGCTTACCCTTTTGAATCAATTCGGTAAGAAGATTTATGTGGTGGTGGATGAGTGAGACCAGCACTGTATCCTGAAAGTGCATGCACCATGGGTGTTTTCTCACACTTCAAGATTATTGAGGCATCCTTTTGGGACACAAAACTATATTGAAACAGGGGAGCTCTGTGCCGTCTCTTGTGAACTAAACTAAGATATACCACTTGATAATGGGCTTGGTCAGCTTAGTAAGAGCAACTGAGGGTGGGTGGTGCTAAAGCCAATAAAAAGTTGGTCAGGTAGGGTTATCCGGAGGAAGGAGCGAGAGGGTCTCAAAATAGACATGGACATTAATATACATCAACAGGGTCTGCACTAAGACAAAAGGCAGTGATGAATAACAGCCGTATTACAGAGAATAGTAAAAATCATACAGCACAATTAAAAAGCCTACAAAGCGGTGCCATTGTGAAGTCACTGGTAATGAAGTGTTTAACCACTGGGGGTAAGTTACAAGTCTTTGTGCCCAGAAGGTTCCCTCAGGCGGACCCAAATTGGCTGACGGAAAAAGGGTTAATAATTTGCTTGTGCCCAGGAGACGTACCTGTTGATGAGAAATAAAATACTAAAACCAGTTGTCATGCTTATATTCCTAGAAGGCACACTGAAATATGAAAAATATATCTATAATGTTATGAAAATATACATACACTACTTCACAACAATGTTGATGAGAAAAACGCAGCGTCAGTAGAAACAAAGTAATTCAGAATGCCAACATGTCAAATCGGCCTTATTCTAGATGGACTAGATAGATTCTAGATGCAGCCTTGCTAACCTAATCAATGCAGACAATTAGAGAAAGTTTGTATCTCATTTATTCTAATGTGAAAAGAGATAGAATATCCTCCTGGTTGGATGCACTGATCAGCTTTGCTGCAGTGTGCCTGTGTACTGACAGAGGCAGACTTTCATCAGAAGTTCGCCTCCCACTTATGTTCATGGGTAAGCAGGGCTCTCAGGTGTGTAGCAAGATGGCCACTCCCATGCAGCCCACGAGTGCAATATCTGCAAATATTTTCTTCAACATCTGCATGGGGATATCCCCCCTTAAACAGCTCATTTCCTCATAATGACACTACTCATAATACAGTAATAACAATACACACATACTAATACGATAATTTCCACTTTTCCAATTAGCTTCATAATTGACCCTCATACTGACATTCTGTTAACAATACTGATGCACACTCCCCCAGTGCTCAAGCTAGTGGACTAAAAATATCCCCATGACTAAATGTAAATACTGCCCACACACACAGACATTAACATTCACAACAACATTGGCTGTTAAATAGGATTACCCCATTGTGTTTCTTGTGGTTTCATTTAATTATTTATTTTTTCTTCTTGATATTTGCTCCTTAAATCTCATGTTCCAGAAATATACTGTTCCAAAACGGGTAAGCATATATCAGGCCAGAAATTTAAGCTCACAAGACCGATTTTGATCAAGCTGTTAGTACAATGTCTTTTTTGGATAACAATATGGAAATTATATCATGCAATAATGTAAAAAACGCTTGTCAAGCGGGGCTACTATTCCAGTACTTCATTAATATAGCTGTACTGTAACACCCTCTTCCATCAGTCATGCAGAGTAAGGGCCGGCTGCCTGCTGATGTTCTGATTTAGCACAGTGGGAACTATTGGCTCAATGGGAAGCCATTGCAGAGACGCCAGCAGCGAAATGAATATTTGTGAACCTAGGCAATAGGTTTCCAGACTAAAGACATGAGGCTCAATGAAGAAGATGAGTAAAAATGATCATATGTTGTCATTATCCTGTGATCACAAAATGTCTTCTGCGTTACAAGAAAATGGTAAGGCTCTGTCAAATGAAAAGTCTGAATGATGAAAGAACTGTCAGGAAAAAGGTGATTTTAGGGAAATTGGACCTTACCCATTTAAATTAATCTTTCATGGTAGATAGTGATAATAAATAATAAACTCAAAATGTTTTTGTTCAAACCCCTTAGGTTAATTCATTTTAGAGAAGTTCTTCACATTTTTGAGTGCCTCCACATAATTAAAATATATGCGGTTAGTTTTGAGAACCTCTTTACAAACCTGAACTTGATGGGGTTTTGCAGTTCTGCATTTTAGGTAGATATACGTTTTAAAGGTTTATTAAAAAACAGGCTTTTGGGGTATTTATTATAATATAGAGAACCTCTGCAAATGCTTAAACCGGACCTTCACCATGATTTACTGAAATGCCCAAACCCTTAAAAAATGATTCCTCAGCATATAAAATTAATATATTTTAAGTTTTTAGTCACTTACTTATTATTCTTTCCCCCACTGGGCTGCAACTCTGTTCAGGACTTTATGATACGGGTGGCGCCATCTTGACTCAGAAGCATCACACTTACTGAGGAGAGGAGAGTGGGATAAAGTACAGGGCGGTGGGTTATAGCTGTGCTTTGCTAAGACAGAGCAGAGCTGGGGTCAGGAAAAGGTCAGCAATCCCAGAATGCAGAGCAGCACAGTCAGAAGGCACTTCCTGTTTGCAGGCTGCCTGATGTCCCATGAGCCGCCATCTTGAATGTATAAAGGCTCATAACATGCAGTAGATGCAGGTAGGATGATTTTTATTGTGAGCAATCTGTATGTACAAGGTGTGGGAAACATATAAGATAGACTCTTATTCAGAGTGAAGGACTGCTTTAAGTGACCCTAAAGTAACCTCTACCCTAGCCCCATCTACCGGCACTTAGGCAGCTCAGAGTGTTAAAATAAAAAAAAATGCTCACTCATTCCCAGCATCCAGGGTGTTCCTATGGCACCTGCTGTTGTGGTCATACCAGATGTCATCCCAGTTATGTGCGTACTCACCTGCAGCCATTCAAGATGCCATCCAATAAACACAGTATTGGATGCTGTATCTGTGCAACCTCACCAGAGACACCACCTGGAACACCAAGGGAATACACAGAATGCAGGGACAAGGTGAGTTATTTTTTTTTATTTTAACAAGCAACCAGGGATCCAAGGGAGGGGACCTTAATATCACCAGTAAAATGGAAATCCAGCAACTGTGGGCTGCCATTTCTGAATCCCCATCTATCCCTCTCCCTCTTTCCGTTCAGCCCAAATTTAGGGTTAAATAAACTCACACATGCGGTACCACACCCAATATCCAAGAAGAAGCTCGGTGGTGTAAAGCTCTGCTTCCAGCAGGATATGTAAATACACTAGATGGCAGTAGTAAGGCTTTAGTCATTAGTTAATATAGGAAACTTCTAGAAGAGGGGTTCTCAACCAGTGGTACCAGTACCACTGATGATACTCGAGATCCTATCAGGTAGTCCTTGGCAAGGTTGGAGAATGATCTGAACAGCAACTTCATCTGCTGCCATCTATACTTCACCCAAGCCTGTTTGGTGAGTAACCAAGCATTTTGCATTATTATAATCCTATATCCCATTTCCACACACATTGTGGACAAACTGGGAACACACTGGGTCCATGTGAACATGCTCCCTGACATCTTTAAATATGTTACAAGCTACAGGGGACAACTGCTGTAAGGTTACAAATGCCACTGAACCAACATAGATCTTCAAAAGGATCCCATGCCCCATATTGTAATATTTAGTGGTGAGGTGAGATATACAACGCACAGAGAGCTATTCACCTATAAATGACACTGACAATAGCCTAACTCACTTGTACCCACAACCACATACATCTGAAACCAAACCTGGCCACAGGACCCCTCAACCATACCTCAAACCACCTGCAGTTGCAGAGTATATATAAGTAATCATCAAAAATTCACTACAAATAGCACAGTAAGTAATCATAAAAAATTCCAATCCAAGAAGCTATATAAATTGACATGCAGTCATATTATTTTCTATGCATGTTACATCACAGCATAATACAATTACAGCATATTAGCATAAATGGGGTAGCTGATCGTAGAAAAGCATAGCAAATGCAGTACAAAGTGCAGTAGTCAAGTTTACAATTGTTGAAAAAATTATTCTAATGTGTATTTGGGGTACACAGCATTGATGGTTGACAGTTTATTCAGGGTGGCAGTTGTGTTATTTCTGACGAGTTTCGCATCTATGCTTCATCAGAGGGAGATAAGTGGAGTTCCTGAAGGGTTGCAAAGTGACCAGATCAATGGTGCTGTGCCTGTAATCATATGGTGCTGTGCCGAAAATATGATTACAGGCAAAGCACCATCAGTCTCGTCACTTTACAACCCCATTCAATCCCCCCAAGCCACACCAAAAAAACATGTTCCTCAGAATCCTCTTTTTTAGAGTCATTAAGCTCGGACACAGGACCTCCCACACAACCAAAAGATTAACTGAATATTCCAACTACACTCCATCAATTTGAGTACCACGCGATTTCCAACCCTTTGAGCAAATGACCCCCACCTTAACACTTAACTGTGACCATACAATCATCAACCTCACAGATTACAGTATATCACCCACACAATTAGAGGTTCTAAGCTTAGGCCTTAACTTTTGCCCAGCAAACCATAGCAACAAATTTGAACAAATTAAAGATCTCAATCTCAATGCACGTAAACTAACGCTAAGGGCCATCTTTGCCCAAAAAAACCTTCACATGTCTATGGAGCAATGCAAGACTGGTCAGATGTAATGGCCAAAAAATGTAAAGCTCTTAGAGATCTTGAAGATATGATTGATGACCTAGACTATGATAACACTGCATTAACAGCTTTACTCTCAAGTTTCACTGAGCACCATAAATCCCAGCCCACCATAGTTAGAAAGAAATCTACATTCTTCCTCCCATTAAATATGAATCCTCCTATCGAGGCATTTGTGTTGTTAGTAATTAAGGACATTCAATCACTTCCTTTTTAAACCAAATAAAGAGGCAATCTTACATGAATACAAAGGTTAGCAATCAAGGAACTTCAACAACATGATGACCTCATCATAAAACCCCCAGACAAAGGGGGGAATATAGTACTCACAAATCATTCTACATATGAACAAATGTGTAACAAAATCCTTTCTAACCAAAGCTGACACCAAAATATCAACGTAAACTTAACCAACATGACCTAGACAATATCAAGCTGACTATCTTACAAATCAAAATCCTCGAACTCCCACTTTCTATGCACATCCCAAGATTCACTAACCAACTCAACCACCAGGCCATCCTATAATATCTGGCTGTGGATCACTCACTGAATCCGCTAGCCGCTTTGTAGACATCATCCTACAATCCTTCCTTCACAACCTCGCCTCCTACATCAGCGACACCATGCACTTACTAGAATATTATCAAATTTACCCTCAGACAGCAACACCCTACTTGTGAGCTTAGACATAGAAGCTCTCTACTCATCTATCCCCTATTCTGCTGGTCTTAATGTCACATGACATTTCCTCACAGAACAGGGCCTTGACCATCATAACCAAATTAACTTTATTCCCCAACTAATGATTTTAACCCACAATAAGTTCATATTTAACAGCACCCACTACCTCCAGATACAGGGGACAGCTATGGGGACGTGTGCCCTCAAATGCTAAGCTATTGGAGTGGTGGGAATGGCAGATATTCAGCAACCATTCACTATCACTATATTCCAGTTATATATATTTCTGGTGGTCATTACATAGACGATATTCTCCTACTTTGGAATAATGATATCCCAAAGCTAAGAACTTTTATCCAGATCCTCAATATAAATGACCTAAACCTCCACCTAAAATTTCACCATGACATATGACATCCACAAAATCAACAATTTTGGACACTATGATCTACAAAACCTTTGACGGTTCCCTTACAACGACCATCTTTAGGAAACCAACAACAGGAAATACTACTCTATATGCCTCCAGTTCCGATCCTAACCCTTTAGTAGATAGCATCTCAAAAAGACAATACCTAAGACTAAGACACAATTGCGAAGGCTACAGAGACAAAGTATTATGTAGAGCCTATCCCACAGCGACAGAACAAAAATGTGAGACCATTATTAGAAAAAAGAAACACAAATACAAACCCCAACCCACAAGAGTCATCATGACCTACGGTGATTTCCATAATGAAATTAAAGTAACTTAAAAAAGCACTGGTATCTGTTACAACAAATCCCTCAATTAGAAGGACACTTTAACCCCCACCCAGATGTAACATATAGGCGCCCCTGTTCCATAAAAGACAGTCTAGTACCCAATCATTATAATTTCCAGCAAGCCAACCACTGTAGGTTTAAAGGCACTTAAGGTGGCAACTGTGTAGCATGTAACCACATAAGGGCTAATTCTCAAGCCCACTTAGAACAGAAAACTATCCCACAGTTTTTCCACTTTACGAATAGTAAAACTCAAGCAGCTGTCTACCTAGGTATATGCCATTGTGGCTCCTTCTACATACGCAAGACTAGGGATGAGCGAATCGATCCGGACGAACCCGGATTCGATCCGAATTTCAGGAAAAATTCGATTCGGATCGAATCCGAATTTCCCCGCGATTCGATCGCTCGAAGTTTTCCTTTAACATCCATTCATTTACATTTACAGGCATTCTAAGATGGCAGACGGGACATGTCCAGACATGTAAGCTGGGGCAGTGTATGCTGGGACAGTCACATGCAGCCTATCAGCAGCCAGCAAGCCCGGTGACGTCACAGCGCTATTTAAGGCCGGCCATCTTGCTTTTCCTTCCTCATTTCTCTATTGCATTCGTGAGAGACAGAACGCTGTGTAGCTGAGGGAGAGAGGCAGTTAGACAGGCAGGGACAGACAGGGACAGGCTGGAGACAGGCAGGAGACAGATAGGAGACAGACAGAAAGTCAGCGAAAAACAGGGAAAGGTAGAAAAATCGGAGGCTGTCACAGGGAGATTTTTTTTTTTTTCATCCAGCCTGAGTGTTACTAGCTGGCTGACAGGCTTTGTTAGCGTTTTCAGGCTGCTTATACTAACTAACTGTGCATATATACTGAACTGATCTTAAGTCTGCTGTGAGGCATCCCATTCTGTGACTACACCAGCCTCTATTTAAGACCATATAACCATTTGCACTTATTATAATTGAAATTAGCCTGATAAAGACACTTTTGCTGGGCATAGCACTTCTGGATCCTGCCAGGTCCACTTCTTTTTTGGGGCATCCCATTCTGTGACTACAGCAGCCTCTGTTTAAGACCATATAAACATTTGCACTTATTATAATTAAAATTAGCCTGATAAAGACACTTTTGCTGGGCATAGCACTTCTGGACCCTGCCAGGTCCACTTCTTTTTTGGGGCATCCCATTCTGTGACTACAGCAGCCTCTGTTTAAGACCATATAACCATTTGCACTTATTATAATTGAAATTAGCCTGATGAAGACACTTTTGCTGGGCATAGCACTTCTGGACCCTGCCAGGTCCACTTCTTTTTTGGGGCATCCCATTCTGTGACTACAGCAGCCTCTGTTTAAGACCATATAACCATTTGCACTTATTATAATTGAAATTAGCCTGATGAAGACACTTTTGCTGGGCATAGCACTTCTGGACCCTGCCAGGTCCACTTCTTTTTTGGGGCATCCCATTCTGTGACTACAGCAGCCTCTACTTCAGACCATATAACCATTTGCACTTATTATAATTGAAATTAGGCCTGATAAAGACACTTTTGCTGGGCATAGCACTACTTGTCCCTGCCAGGTGTACTTACTGCTGGTTTTTAGGGCATCCCATTCTGTGACTACACCAGCCTCTGTTTAAGACCATATAACCATTTGCACTTATTATAATTGAAATTAGCCTGATAAAGACACTTTTGCTGGGCATAGCACTTCTGGACCCTGCCAGGTCCACTTCTTTTTTGGGGCATCCCATTCTGTGACTACAGCAGCCTCTGTTTAAGACCTTATAACCATTTGCACTTATTATAATTGAAATTAGGCCTGATAAAGACACTTTTGCTGGGCATAGCACTTCTGGACCCTGCCAGGTCCACTTCTTTTTTGGGGCATCCCATTCTGTGACTACAGCAGCCTCTGTTTAAGACCATATAACCATTTGCACTTATTATAATTGAAATTAGGCCTGATAAAGACACTTTTGCTGGGCATAGCACTTCTGGACCCTGCCAGGTCCACTTCTTTTTTGGGGCATCCCATTCTGTGACTACAGCAGCCTCTGTTTAAGACCATATAACCATTTGCACTTATTATAATTGAAATTAGCCTGATAAAGACACTTTTGCTGGGCATAGCACTTCTGGACCCTGCCAGGTCCACTTCTTTTTTGGGGCATCCCATTCTGTGACTACAGCAGCCTCTGTTTAAGACCATATAACCATTTGCACTTATTATAATTGAAATTAGCCCGATAAAGACACTTTTGCTGGGCATAGCACTTCTGGACCCTGCCAGGTCCACTTCTTTTTTGGGGCATCCCATTCTGTGACTACAGCAGCCTCTGTTTAAGACCATATAACCATTTGCACTTATTATAATTGAAATTAGGCCTGATAAAGACACTTTTGCTGGGCATAGCACTTCTGGACCCTGCCAGGTCCACTTCTTTTTTGGGGCATCCCATTCTGTGACTACAGCAGCCTCTGTTTAAGACCATATAACCATTTGCACTTATTATAATTGAAATTAGCCTGATAAAGACACTTTTGCTGGGCATAGCACTTCTGGACCCTGCCAGGTCCACTTCTTTTTTGGGGCATCCCATTCTGTGACTACAGCAGCCTCTGTTTAAGACCATATAACCATTTGCACTTATTATAATTGAAATTAGCCTGATAAAGACACTTTTGCTGGGCATAGCACTTCTGGACCCTGCCAGGTCCACTTCTTTTTTGGGGCATCCCATTCTGTGACTACAGCAGCCTCTGTTTAAGACCATATAATCATTTGCACTTATTATAATTGAAATTAGGCCTGATAAAGACACTTTTGCTGGGCATAGCACTTCTGGACCCTGCCAGGTCCACTTCTTTTTTGGGGCATCCCATTCTGTGACTACAGCAGCCTCTGTTTAAGACCATATAACCATTTGCACTTATTATAATTGAAATTAGGCCTGATAAAGACACTTTTGCTGGGCATAGCACTTCTGGACCCTGCCAGGTCCACTTCTTTTTTGGGGCATCCCATTCTGTGACTACAGCAGCCTCTGTTTAAGACCATATAACCATTTGCACTTATTATAATTGAAATTAGGCCTGATAAAGACACTTTTGCTGGGCATAGCACTACTTGTCCCTGCCAGGTGTACTTACTGCTGGTTTTTAGGGCATCCCATTCTGTGACTACACCAGCCTCTGTTTAAGACCATATAACCATTTGCACTTATTATAATTGAAATTAGCCTGATAAAGACACTTTTGCTGGGCATAACACTTCTGGACCCTGCCAGGTCCACTTCTTTTTTGGGGCATCCCATTCTGTGACTACAGCAGCCTCTGTTTAAGACCATATAACCATTTGCACTTATTATAATTGAAATTAGGCCTGATAAAGACACTTTTGCTGGGCATAGCACTACTGGGCCCTGCCAGGTCCACTTCTTTTTTGGGGCATCCCATTCTGTGACTACAGCAGCCTCTGTTTAAGACCATATAACCATTTGCACTTATTATAATTGAAATTAGCCCGATAAAGACACTTTTGCTGGGCATAGCACTTCTGGACCCTGCCAGGTCCACTTCTTTTTTGGGTCATCCCATTCTGTGACTACAGCAGCCTCTGTTTAAGACCATATAACCATTTGCACTTATTATAATTGAAATTAGCCTGATAAAGACACTTTTTCTGGGCATAGCACTTCTGGACCCTGCCAGGTCCACTTCTTTTTTGGGGCATCCCATTCTGTGACTACAGCAGCCTCTGTTTAACACCATATAACCATTTGCACTTATTATAATTGAAATTAGCCTGATAAAGACACTTTTGCTGGGCATAGCACTACTGGACCCTGCCAGGTCCACTTCTTTTTTGGGGCATCCCATTCTGTGACTACAGCAGCCTCTGTTTAAGACCATATACCATTTGCACTTATTATAATTGAAATTAGGCCTGATAAAGACATGTTTGCTGGGCATAGACTTACTGCTGCCTGCCAGGGGCACTTCTGTTGGGGCATCCCATTCTGTAACATACCATACCCCTCTTTATTTACACTAAGCAGCTCTCTTATTTACACTAAGCAGGCCTGTTGGAGGCTGAGTGTTACTGCTCACTTTTGGTGTGCATTATATTCTGTTTCATATAGACCCACCGCTGCCCGGGGGTTCTTAAAATATCACCTACTACCACGCCAGTTAGACTATGTCGGGCAGACAAGTGCCTGGAAGTGAAAAGAGGAGTGGCAGAGGCCAAGATTCCGCAGGCAGAGCTCACATCAGACTGGGGGCCAGTAGCAGCAGGAGTCACGCTGAGAGACCTAATCTGCCAGTATCTGCTAGCGGTCGGGTCTCCACCAGTAACGCATCTGCCGTGGTAGATTGGTTGACGCGCTCATCAACAACATCATCACAACTTACGTCTGAGACCCCCAGTCTAGGGTCGGTAGGTTCCTCTGACACAACCCTGAGTTGTCATGCCCCGAGAGCAGTCCATGTCCTCCCATTGCCTCTGGCCTACGCCGTTCCCTCCCCCAGCGACGTATCCTATGCTTTGGGTACAGCTCCACTCTTTAGTGAGGAGGACCATCAGATAGAGGACAGTCAGCAGCTACTGCCCAGCCAAGAAATGGAGGTGGCTTCTCTAGCTAGGCAGACAAATAGTGATGTGGACAGTGTCGTGGGTGCTGCGAGCGTTCCAGCTCCTGCGCCAGACACTGTTGACGAATCCACGAACATCAGTGACGTACAGCCACAACTCGGTGATGATGATGATGACGATGAAGCCGATCGCACTTGGGAGCCGGGTGATGAAGGGGCTTCATCGTCATCATCAGGAGAAGAGGGGCGCAGGTTGCCCCGGAGTCAGCAGCTGAGGCAGCAAGGTGGTAGCAGTCAGCATGGGGGCACAATTCCAAAGGCTGGAGCCGGCCGGGGCCGGGGTAGAGCACCTGCTGTACGGCAGTCTACCTTATCGGGAGGTAGTGGAGCAGGGGTTCCTGGAGTTGGCAACAGCAGCAGTGAATCAGTGAGGCCAGGGGGTGGGAAAAGTAGCTACTCGGCAGTGTGGCAGTTTTTCCTGAAGCATCCGCAGGAGGGTAACATGGCCACATGCAAGATATGTAGGCAGAAGGTGAAGCGTGGCCAGGGTCCAAATGTTGGCACCACGGCCCTGCGTCAACATATGATGCGTCACCATAAAGCGACCTGGGAGAACCGAGGCTCCCAAGGGGTGGTCCAGTCTGCTTCCTCACCAAGTGAGCTCCCAATTTCTGCCAGCCAAGGCTCCAGCACCTCAGCCGAAGGCAGCTGTGCGTCATACCCATCCTCTGTCGCTCCTGCTCCTCCTCCTCCAAGTCATGCATCCCGCCAGCAATCCATCAGCGAAGCCATGTCCAAGAGACAGCAGTATGCGCCCACTCATCCTACGGCGCAGAAGATGAATGTGCTCCTGTCCAAGTTGCTGGTGCTGCAGTCGCTCCCTTTTCAGGTGGTGGAATCTGCACCTTTCAGAGAGCTGATGGCTTGTGCCGAGCCGAGGTGGAGAGTCCCAAGCCGTCATTTCTTTGCCAAGAAGGCAGTACCAGCGCTGCACACTTTTGTTGAACAGAAGGTGGGCCAGTCCTTGAGCCTGTCGGTGTGTAGCAAAGTGCATGGCAGCGCCGACATCTGGAGCTGTAACTACGGTCAGGGACAGTACATGTCGTTTACGGCCCACTGGGTGAATGTGGTCCCTTTGCAGCAGCAGCAGCAACTTGGACAGGTCACGCCGCTTCGGCCTCCGCGCTCCCTGCCCGTTGGGCCTGTGACACCGTGCGACTCGGCCTCCTCATCCTCCGCCATCTCCTCACCCTCCACTGTAGGCTCAAGTCTCAGTGCCCCTCCAGTCTACCATGTGTGCAGGGAACGGAGGTGTCACGCAGTGCTTCACATGGTTTGTCTTGGCGAACGGAGTCACACAGGGGAGGAACTGCTTAAATGTATTCATCAGAATATCCAAACATGGCTTACTCCAAGAAAACTTAAAATGGGAATCATGGTTACCGACAATGGGAAGAACATTTTGTCTGCGCTGCGCCAAGGAAGCCTGACCCATGCCCCCTGCATGGCTCACGTCTTCAATCTGGTTGTCAAGCGGTTTCTGAAGTGTTCCCCCCATCTGCAAGACATCCTAACAACTTCAAGGAAACTTTGCATGCACTTCAGCCACTCCTACACCGCCAAACACACCCTTCTTGAGCTACAGCGTCAGAATGGTATCCCCCAACATAGTCTGATTTGCGATGTTTCCACCCGTTGGAATTCCACCCTTCACATGTTGGACCGATTATATGAACAGAGAAAAGCCATCACGGATTTCCTGATGATCCAAGCAGATAGGGGGACTCCCCTGTGTAACTTCAATGTCAACCAGTGGCAGCTCATACGTGACACCTGCCGTTTGCTCAGGCCCTTTGAGGATGCCACTTTATTTGTCAGTCGGCAGGATTACGGGATGAACGACGTGATTCCACTGCTTCATGTACTACAGCACATGTTGGAAACCATGGCTGGTCAGGGCACTGGAGACATGGCGTTTACATCTTACGGCCACATGAACCCCGTTGGAGCTGAACTGGAGGAGGAGGAGGAAGAGGAGGAGGAGGAGTTGCCCAGCGAAACACAGTTTAGGCTTGGCGAAATGGCTGGTATATCTAGTCAGCGGACAGGAGAGGAGGAGCAGGAGCAGCCAGAGGAGCTAGAGGTTTTTGAGGAAGGCGAGACAGAGGACCCGGGCACACCGTGGCAGTATGCAGTGGAGATGGAGACAGGTAGTCCATCCGAGTCACTTGCGCAAATGGCACGAAGCATGCTCACGTGCTTGCGTAGTGACCCCAGAATTGTTTCCATCTGTCGGCGGGATGACTTCTGGCTGTCCACCTTATTGGACCCTCGCTTCCGGCACAAAATGGGGGCATTTTTTAAACCCACCGAGAGGGAGGACAAACTCAACTACTACAAAGACATTCTACGTAGGCAGTTGGCCGATGCCTATCTGCGCCATGGTCCATACTCTCGCAGGTCTGACTCGAGGGGACCTCTGCGCTCACCTTCCACTGCCATGGCCGCTGGGGGGGTTGGTAGGAGCAGCAGCAGCAGCTCCATCAGCAGCAGCAGCCTCAGTCTTCAGTCGCTAATGAGTAGCTTTCTACACCCGCATAGTGAGGCTACTCATGAGCAGCAGGAAGACCTGGAGCAGGACCTCAACCAGCAGGTCATGTCATACTTTGACATGACCATGCCAACACACCTTGAGGATCCGCTGGACTTCTGGGCAGCCAAACTTGATTTGTGGCCGCAACTAGCAGAGTTTGCCCTGGAAAAGCTGTCCTGCCCGGCAAGTAGCGTGCCATCTGAGTGGGTGTTTAGTGCGGCGGGGGCCATAGTTACGGCGAGGAGAACTCGTCTGTCAACTAAAAATGTGGAGAGACTCACCTTTGTCAAAATGAATCAGGGATGGATCAGCCAGGATTTCCACCCACCAATGCCTGATGCATGCGACTAGATTCAGCATGGTGCCACGTTTTACACTTTCCAAATGGTGCAAAACATATTTATGTCTTTAGGCCATTTTTTGGGCTCCTGCTGCTGCTGCTGCCAACTTCTGCCAACTCCAGGGTGTGATTCATCCAATTTTTGGGCTCCTGAAGCCAACTCCAGTGTATATTTGGGCTCCTGCTGCTGCTGCTGCCAACTCCAGGGTGTGATTCATCCAATTTTTGGCCTCCTGAAGCCAACCCCAGGGTCTCTTTGAAGTAATATTTGGGCTCCTGCTGCTGCTGCTGCCAACTTCTGCCAACTCCAGGGTGTGATTCATCCAATTTTTGGGCTCCTGAAGCCAACCCCAGTGTCTCTTTAAAGTAATATTTGGGCTCCTGCTGCTGCCAACTCCAGGGTGTGATTCATCCAGTTTTTGGGCTCCTGAAGCCAACTCCAGTGTATATTTGGGCTCCTGCTGCTGCTGCTGCCAACTCCAGGGTGTGATTCATCCAATTTTTGGGCTCCTGAAGCCAACTCCAGTGAATATTTGGGCTCCTGCTGCTGCTGCTGCCAACTCCAGGGTGTGATTCATCCAATTTTTGGGCTCCTGAAGCCAACCCCAGTGTCTCTTTAAAGTAATATTTGGGCACCTGCTGCTGCTGCTGCCAACTCCAGGGTGTGATTCATCCAACTTTTGGGCTCCTGAAGCCAACTCCAGTGTATATTTGGGCTCCTGCTGCTGCTACTGCTGCCAACTCCAGGGTGTGATTCATCCAATTTTTGGGCTCCTAAAGCCAACCCCAGGGTCTCTTTGAAGTAATATTTGGGCTCCTGCTGCTGCTGCCAACTTCTGCCAACTCCAGGGTGTGATTCATCCAATTTTTGGGCTCCTGAAGCCAACCCCAGTGTCTCTTTAAAGTAATATTTGGGCTCCTGCTGCTGCCAACTCCAGGGTGTGATTCATCCAATTTTTGGGCTCCTGAAGCCAACTCCAGTGTATATTTGGGCTCCTGCTGCTGCTGCTGCCAACTCCAGGGTGTGATTCATCCAATTGTTGGGCTCCTGAAGCCAACCCCAGGGTCTCTTTAAAGTAATATTTGGGCACCTGCTGCTGCTGCTGCCAACTCCAGGGTGTGATTCATCCAATTTTTGGGCTCCTGAAGCCAACTCCAGTGTATATTTGGGCTCCTGCTGCTGCTGCCAACTCCAGGGTGTGATTCATCCAATTTTTGGGCTCCTGAGGCCAACCCCAGGGTCTCTTTGAAGTAATATTTGGGCTCCTGCTGCTGCTGCTGCCAACTTCTGCCAACTCCAGGGTGTGATTCATCCAATTTTTGGCTCCTGAAGCCAACTCCAGTGTATATTTGGGCTCCTGCTGCTGCTGCTGCCAACTCCAGGGTGTGATTCATCCAATTGTTGGGCTCCTGAAGCCAACCCCAGGGTCTCTTTGAAGTAATGTTTGGGCTCCTGCTTCTGCTGCTGCCAACTTCTGCCAACTCCAGGGTGTGATTCATCCAATTTTTGGGCTCCTGAAGCCAACCCCAGTGTCTCTTTAAAGTAATATTTGGGCTCCTGCTGCTGCCAACTCCAGGGTGTGATTCATCCAATTTTTGGGCTCCTGAAGCCAACTCCAGTGTATATTTGGGCTCCTGCTGCTGCTGCTGCCAACTCCAGGGTGTGATTCATCCAATTGTTGGGCTCCTGAAGCCAACTCCAGTGTATATTTGGGCTCCTGCTGCTGCTGCTGCCAACTCCAGGGTGTGAATCATCCAATTTTTGGGCTCCTTAAGCCAACCCCAGGGTCTCTTTAAAGTAATATTTGGGTTCCTGCTGCTGCCAACTCCAGGGTGTGATTCATCCAATTTTTGGGCTCCTGAAGCCAACTCCAGTGTATATTTGGGCTCCTGCTGCTGCTGCTGCTGCTGCTGCCGCCAACTCCAGGGTGTGATTCATCCAATTTTTGGGCTCCTGAAGCCAACCCCAGTGTCTCTTTAAAGTAATATTTGGGCACCTGCTGCTGCTGCTGCTGCCAACTCCAGGGTGTGATTCATCCAATTTTTGGGCTCCTGAAGCCAACTCCAGTGTATATTTGGGCTCCTGCTGCTGCTGCTGCCAACTCCAGGGTGTGGTTCATCCAATTTTTGGGCTCCTGAAGCCAACTCCAGTGTATATTTGGGCTCCTGCTGCTGCTGCTGCCAACTCCAGGGTGTGATTCATCCAATTTTTGGGCTCCTGAAGCCAACCCCAGGGTCTCTTTAAAGTAATATTTGGGCACCTGCTGCTGCTGCTGCCAACTCCAGGGTGTGATTCATCCAATTTTTGGGCTCCTGAAGCCAACTCCAGTGTATATTTGGGCTCCTGCTGCTGCTGCTGCCAACTCCAGGGTGTGATTCATCCAATTGTTGAGCTCCTGAAGCCAACCCCAGGGTCTCTTTAAAGTAATGTTTGGGCTCCTGCTGCTGCTGCTGCCAACTTCTGCCAACTCCAGGGTGTGATTCATCCAATTTTTGGGCTCCTGAAGCCAACTCCAGTGTATATTTGGGTTCCTGCTGCTGCTGCTAACTCCAGGGTGTGATTCATCCAATTTTTGGGCTCCTGAAGCCAACTCCAGTGTATATTTGGGCTCCTGCTGCTGCTGCTGCCAACTCCAGGGTGTGAATCATCCAATTTTTGGGCTCCTGAAGCCAACCCCAGGGTCTCTTTAAAGTAATATTTGGGCTCCTGCTGCTGCCAACTCCAGGGTGTGATTCATCCAATTTTTGGGCTCCTGAAGCCAACTCCAGTGTATATTTGGGCTCCTGCTGCAGCTGCTGCCAACTCCAGGGTGTGATTCATTCAATTGTTGGGCTCCTGAAGCCAACCCCAGGGTCTCTTTGAAGTAATGTTTGGGCTCCTGCTGCTGCTGCTGTCAACTCCTGCCAACTCCAGGGTGTGATTCATCCAATTGTTGGGCTCCTGAAGCCAACCCCAGGGTCTCTTTAAAGTAATGTTTGGGCTCCTGCTGCTGCTGCTGCTGCCAACTTCTGCCAACTCCAGGGTGTGATTCATCCAATTTTTGGGCTCCTGAAGCCAACTCCAGTGTATACTTGGGCTCCTGCTGCTGCTGCTGCCAACTCCAGGGTGTGATTCATTCAATTGTTGGGCTCCTGAAGCCAACCCCAGGGTCTCTTTGAAGTAATGTTTGGGCTCCTGCTGCTGCTGCTGTCAACTCCTGCCAACTCCAGGGTGTGATTCATCCAATTGTTGGGCTCCTGAAGCCAACCCCAGGGTCTCTTTAAAGTAATATTTGGGCTCCTGCTGCTGCTGCTGCTGCCAACTTCTGCCAACTCCAGGGTGTGATTCATCCAATTTTTGGGCTCCTGAAGCCAACCCCAGTGTCTCTTTAAAGTAATATTTGGGCTCCTGCTGCTGCTGCTGCCAACTCCAGGGTGGGATTCATCCAATTTTTGGGCTCCTGAAGCCAACTCCAGTGTATATTTGGGCTCCTGCTGCTGCTGCTGCGAACTCCAGGGTGTGATTCATCCAATTTTTGGGCTCCTGAAGCCAACTCCAGTGTATATTTGGGCTCCTGCTGCTGCTGCTGCCAACTCCAGGGTGTGAATCATCCAATTTTTGGGCTCCTGAAGCCAACCCCAGGGTCTCTTTAAAGTAATATTTGGGCTCCTGCTGCTGCTGCTGCCAACTTCTGCCAACTCCAGGGTGTGATTCATCCAATTTTTGGGCTCCTGAAGCCAACCCCAGTGTCTCTTTAAAGTAATATTTGGGCTCCTGCTGCTGCTGCTGCCAACTCCAGGGTGTGATTCATCCAATTTTTGGGCTCCTGAAGCCAACTCCAGTGTATATTTGGGCTCCTGCTGCTGCTGCTGCCAACTCCAGGGTGTGATTCATCCAATTTTTGGGCTCCTGAAGCCAACCCCAGGGTCTCTTTGAAGTAATGTTTGGGCTCCTGCTGCCAACTTCTGCCAACTCCAGGGTGTGATTCATCCAATTTTTGGGCTCCTGAAGCCAACCCCAGTGTATATTTGGGCTCCTGCTGCTGCTGCTGCCAACTCCAGGGTGTGATTCATCCAATTGTTGGGCTCCTGAAGCCAACCCCAGGGTCTCTTTAAAGTAATGTTTGGGCTCCTGCTGCTCCTGCTGCTGCTGCCAACTCCAGGGTGTGATTCATCCAATTTTTGGGCTCCTGAAGCCAACTCCAGTGTATATTTGGGCTCCTGCTGCTGCTGCTGCCAGCTCCAGGGTGTGATTCATCCAATTTTTGGGCTCCTGAAGCCAACCCCAGTGTCTCTTTAAAGTAATATTTGGGCACCTGCTGCTGCTGCCAACTCCAGGGTGTGATTCATCCAATTTTTGGGCTCCTGAAGCCAACTTCAGTGTATATTTGGGCTCCTGCTGCTGCTGCTGCCAACTCCAGGGTGTGAATCATCCAATTTTTGGGCTCCTGAAGCCAACCCCAGGGTCTCTTTAAAGTAATATTTGGGCTCCTGCTGCTGCTGCTGCTGCTGCTGCCAACTCCAGGGTGTGATTCATCCAATTTTTGGGCTCCTGAAGCCAACCCCAGTGTCTCTTTAAAGTAATATTTGGGCTCCTGCTGCTGCTGCTGCCAACTCCAGGGTGTGATTCATCCAGTTTTTGGGCTCCTGAAGCCAACTCCAGTGTATATTTGGGCTCCTGCTGCTGCTGCTGCCAACTCCAGGGTGTGATTCATCCAATTTTTGGGCTCCTGAAGCCAACCCCAGGGTCTCTTTAAAGTAATATTTTGGCTCCTGCTGCTGCTGCTGCCAACTTCTGCCAACTCCAGGGTGTGATTCATCCAATTTTTGGGCTCCTGAAGCCAACTCCAGTGTATATTTGGGCTCCTGCTGCTGCTGCTGCCAACTCCAGGGTGTGATTCATCCAATTTTTGGGCTCCTGAAGCCAACCCCAGTGTCTCTTTAAAGTAATGTTTAGGCTCCTGCTGCTGCTGCCAACTCCAGGGTGTGATTCATCCAATTTTTGGGCTCCTGCTGCTGCCAACTCCAGTGTCTCTTTAAAGCAATGTTTGGGCTCCTGCCCCTCATAGTGATGCCACTTCAACTCTCTTGAATTCAATTGTGCCACTCTGCGATTCTATTAGCGATGCCTCTGATCTGCATGTGATATTTCTGCAAAGTATTATTTAACCCTTTAAACGCCAGCCACGTAAATTTTACGTGGCTGCTTCTCCAACCATTAAACGCCAGCCACGTAAAATTTACGTGCCTGGCTTTACCCCCTGCTAGCGCCTGAAAATGTGCCTTTCAGGCTCTCTCCCCTCTTCCTCCGACGGGCGCCGCCATTTTGCCGCGAAGCCCCGCCCCTTTTGGGGGCGGGGCTTATGACGTCACTCGGCCAGCGTCTTCACAGCTCCAGGCCTCTCAGCTGTCAGATGCCGGTGATCGGTGGCCGGAGAAGGATGGGGACAGGAGATCCTCTGATCTCCTGCCTCCCCTCCTCCTCTGGCTGCCGATCACCGGCATCTGTCATCAGAACGGCGAGGGACCCAAGAGCTGACGATCGGAGGTGAGTATAGAAAAAAAAAACATTATTTTTTTTAATAAAATGATTTTTACTGTGTGTGTGTGTGTGTTTTATTTAACTGTTAACCCTTTGTGAACTGGTAAGGGGTCAATGAGACCCCTGTACCAGTTCACAAGGCTGGGGTCTGGCAAGCCACCTGCAACTAGCGGGTGGCTTGCCATTAACCCCCGCACCCCCAATTACCTGCCTCCCCAAAGCCCAGGGGGGGGCAGAAGAGCCCGGGCTCACATAAGCTATGTGGGCTCGTAGGCTGCAGGGTGGGGGGGCCACAAAAGCTGGCCCCCCCACTCTGTTCCTACAAGCCCCCATAGCTGGTCCCGGGCTGGTTATGACGGGTAGGGGGGACCCTACATCATTTTTTTTTTTAATTTTAAGGGTTAGGGTTAGGGTTAGGGTTAGCCTAACCCTAGCCCTAACCCTTAAAATTCAAAAAAAAAATGAGGTCCCCCCCCCCTGGGAGGGGGAACCCTACGTCATTTTTTTTTTAATTTTAAGGGTTAGGGTTAGGGTTAGGGTTAGCCTAACCCTAACCCTTAAAATTAAAAAAAAAAAATGAGGTCCCCCCCCCCTCCCTGGGAGGGGGGGACCCTACGTAATTTAAAAAAAAATGTTTAACGGTTAGGGTTAGCCTAACCCTAACCCTTAAAATTCCCCCAAAAAATGGGGTCCCCCCCTACTTTTTTTTTTTTTTTTTAAAGTGGACCAACACCCAGGATTTTGACTATCCTGGGTTTTGGTCCACTTTGGCGGGGCACCCCGATCGGGGTGCCCCGCTGTGTGAAACCCCCCAGAAACCCCAAAAAACTCACCTCTCCCCGCTCCCACGTGACCGCGCCGTCCAATCCCCGCCCACAGACATGCAGAGTGACAGCGACGGACAAGGGGCTCATCTGCCGCCGCCTCCCGCGCGTCACTCTCGGCGTGCGCGCGCCCGCGCCGGCCATTCACAGACGGCCGGCGCGGGAGCGCGCACATCTAGAGGGGAGGAGGTAAGGGTTTTTGGGGGGGTCCCTCACCGCGGGACATCCCGATTTCGGATGCCCCGCGGTGAGGGAGGTGATCGGCCCGGGAATCTTATAGATTCCCGGGCCGATCACCCATGGGTGTTGGTCCACTTTAAGTGGACCAACACCCAGGCTGATCGGCCCGGATCAGATCCCTCCCCGCGGGGCATCCGAAATCGGGATGCCCCGCTGTGTGAAACCCCCCAGGACGCCCCGTTCGCCCGACCTTATCCCTGTTCCAACGGTGCATGCGCGGGCCGCATCTCGCGCTTCTCTCAATCAGGGCGCACACACGTGCCGGTCATTTGTGAATGGCCGACGCGGGCGCGCTCCCTGTTAGAGGGAAGCGCGAGATGCGGCCGCCAGCGTGCTCAGAGCCGCTGTGGTATGCACAGACAAGGGACGAACAACCACAGCGGCTCTGAGCACTCTGATTGGATGAGCGCTCGCGCATGTGCCGTAGGAGCGGGCTGAGGTGAGTTTTTTTATACCTTTCTCGGGGGTTTTACGCAGCGGGGCACCCCCGCGGAAGTTGATCAAAACGCAGGATAGTGAAAATCCTGGGTGTTGGTCCACTTTTTAGGCTAACCCTAACCCTTAAAATTCCCCCCAAAAAATGGGGTCCCCCACCCCCTGGGATTAGAAAGAAAAATTTTAAAAAAATTAAAATTTTAAAGAATTAAAATTAAAAAGAAAGCGACGTAGGGACCCCCCTCCCGGGGGGGGGGGGGGGCACTATTTTTTTTTTAATTTTAAGGGTTAGGGTTAGCCTGGGAGGGGGGTCCCTGTGTCATTTTCTTTTTAAATTAACCCCTTATGTTTATAGTGTGGATAGTAGTATTTTATTTGTAAATGATATAAAATGCTCTTTTCAGTTTGGGGGGTCTCCTGGACAAGAATGGGGGGGCTATCGATACATATGTGGTACCGTTGTAATCGGGAGAAATAGGGCTATCACATGCAATACGGTTTTTATTACTAAAAAAATGTTTTATTTAAAATAAAGGAGACAATTGTTTAAAAAATATTATTTTATTTATTTATTTTTTTTTTTTTTACACAAAAATATTTAAAAAACAGTAGAAAAATTACAAACAAGACATTTAATGTTAAAGCCTAAACTCTGCTGCAAAAAAATATATATATATATTTTCCAAGAAATTCCGACAAAAATCACGGTAAAACATGGCGCAAAATGGGGAAAAATGACCAACTGAGGGTGACAAAAGTTCAAGTAGGCTGGCAATTAAAAGGGTTAATAGTACCTATGCATGTTGGGTATTGTTCTGCTCGGGGGACCTTGCGCTTTCAGATTTACCTTGTTTTTTCTTATTTGCATATTGATATTTTAGGAAAAGGTGTTTTTTATACTGTTTTTTTATACATTTTTTTTGTGAAACCCTGTGCAACCGAAGAATTCTTCAAGGGATTACTTCCAGAAAGATGAGCCCACGACAACAAGCTGGGTACGCTTAGAAAGCTTAAAATGTGTACTTTCAGGGAATATATGGTTTATCGGGGATATTCCAAATGTAAAGGCTTGTTTTGGTAGAAAAAGCACAAGGTGCGCACTTTGTCTGCAGAGCTGAAATTTTGAAGTAAAATTACCGTTACGCACATGCTTTACTTTGGTGTGTTTGGCAACTCTTCCATTGACAGTAGCTATGCATGCTGGGTATTGTTCTGTTCGGGGAATGTTGCTTTTTCAGATTTTCAGTTTTTTTCTTGTTTGCATATAGTTTTTTTTAGGAAAATGTGGTTTTGATTCTGCTTTTTTATACTTTTTTTCGGGAAACCCTGTGCAACCAAAGAATATATTGAGGGATTACTTCCAGAAAACTGCACCCATGTCAACAAGCCTGGTACGTCTAGAAAGCTTGAGGTGTGTACTTCCAGAGAATATATAGTTTTTGGGGGGTATTTCAAATGTAAAGGGTTGTTTTTCTTGAAAAATTGCAAGGTGCGCTTAGCGCGTAGCTTAGTTGTATTTTATCTGAAAATCTCCTAAAGCATTGTTTCAGTTTGGGGGAGTCTCCTGGGCAGGGAAGGGTGTCTACCAATACACATGTGGTACCGCTGTAACTGGGAGAAATTGGGGTTTCACGTGCAATAAGATTTTATTGACAAACTTACATTTTTTATTACAAAAAAACACTACAAATTGTAAAAAAAATTTGGGGGGGGTTTTTTGCACATATTTCATCCAAAAATATTGAGAACACACCTAAAAAATGACAAACAAGACATTTCATGTTAAAGCCCAGAATCTGCTGAAAAAAACAATATATCACTTTCCTGGGAAATCCCTGGAAATCCCTTCAAAAATCACAGTTGAACAAGGGGAGCGCAAAATAGTGCAAAATGGTCTGGCAACAAAGGGTGACAAAATCTCAAAGAAGGCTGGCGGTTAAAGGGTTAACTAACCCAGCACGCATCCTGTGCGTGTTACAGCAAGGCAGAATGGTTTACAACCCTATTGAGGCTCTAGGAGGCTCAGAAATAGCCGTTTTTAATAGCGATTCGTCGCGAATTTATTCGGGTCGAAACGATTTTTGTCGGAAAATTCGGCGAATCAGTCGAATCGAATTTTTCAAAAGTTCGCTCATCTCTAGGCAAGACCATTAGAACATTTAAATTTAGAATCATGGAGCACCACTATGATATAACTAATAGAAACCTATGTAGCCCATTAGCCCACCACACTTGTCTATCACATAAGTCCCCCAAAAAACCTTTAAATTCTGGTACACCCACACAAATTTGGAGAGGCAATATGGACAAAGTACTTTTACAAAAAGAGACTAAATGGATCTCTAAGCCACCAAACCCTGTGCCTGAATGAATATATACGAATATATTTTGTTCTTATCCTTTCTCTAAACATTTTTGAAATCAAACTCTTGGTGCACCCTTATCCCCAAGATTGGGACTCCTCTTGGCTGCGGGGGTGCCGTACCTTTCCCCTCCTCTTCTCCACCTTGTGGGATGTTTTTTATTTGGGGGGGCTGTGGTGCCAGGGTGCACTTGCCGTGCCATTAAGTCTCCACCATACAGCACCACTGTGTATACCCTACACCGTTATACCACCAACTGCCTACATCAGTCGGCCCCAAAATCAACTAGCCTTCTTTCTGTCTTAATTTATAATAATAGGTACCCTAGGAACACACTAGATTTATTTTATTTCCTTTCAAATACATCTTCCACCTATGCCACCAGTACATCTGGACACCAGACCGGGCATGTAACCTGGATGCACTACGCTAGCCACTGTGCCCACTCCGTCAGTTCCCAACACACAGTGCACAACACCAAAGAATGACTCTAGGCTCGTCCATGATGGAGTTGTGCTAGCGAAACCTGTATTTCCATACATCCAGGGCCTGTGCCCGCCGGTTCCCTGCAGCCTTATAGCGGATGCACCCAGCGCATAACAAACCACACCAGGACACTCACCCTTTATGAGTCCCTAATCTTGGGAGGTGACAAAGGCAACACAGCCATGCCCTCCAACAATCACGCCCCTTAATTGACACTTTAAAACACGTGCTTATTCCAACAGTATACCTGAAATCACCCAGACCCGTCACACCAGGGAACATCAGAACAAAAGAACCTCTAACCCATACCACACCATACTGACAGCCACAACAACATTTAGGACTTACCTACAAACCACAACTATCACACTCACTAGTAAGTAGCTGTCCCCTCCACTTCTCCCCTCTCTCCACTCTAGATTTATACTTGTATCCTGATTAACTCACACTGATCTTACTGACTTCCTCCTAGACTATGCTACTACGTTCTTGCTTCATCATTCACAACCATACCAGAAAACTAAACTGGTGTCCTGTCATCACTTGTACCTACAACAAGCATAAAATATTGACTACTTATGATTCCTACCCAATGAATCACTAGGTAGTTAACCTTTTTCTTCTCCCTTAGAGGACCCTATTCACATTATACAATGGCCTTGATTCACAAAGAGTTGAAAAAAACTCTCATGGTAGTAAAAATTCAATTAATGAGGAAAAAGCCCAAGATTTTCACTGTTAGTGAATCACCAGACAGTAAGATAATGAAAGTCAATGGCACTTTTTACTAAAGGCAAAAAGGGCTAAAAAGTTCAATACTTTTTTAGGAGTAAATAAGTGTCATTGACTTTCATTGTATTCCTATCTGGTGATTCACTAACAGTGAAATTCTCTGGATTTTTTTCTCATGAATTGAATTTTTTATTACCGTGAGAATTTTTTTCAACTCTTAGTGAATCAAGGCCAATGTGTTTACCTCTGTTTCTATCCCAACGAACACCATTAACCATGACTGCATATCAACTCATATAGCATCTTGGATTGGAACTGAGAACTATTTATGTTCACCCACCAGTCCTGGGTACTTTTTTAGCCAACAAGGCATACGTCTTTTCTTTTCCAGTATTCAGTGTATGTTCCCTGGTCCAAAACTATATTACACCTCATGAACAGGGATGTTGCTCACCGTAGGTGACGTAACCGGGCAACAACCCAAGCAGTTTATTCATTAGAACATAGAACAAGAAAGTGAATTTACCTTTAATAATGATGCCCATAAATGCAACATGGGATTTATGAGTAATTTATGGTATCAGAAACTACAAGAAGTATTCCTGACTGCTGCTGTTCTGAAAATCTGAATAGTTTAATGAAATACCGATAATGTCTCTGAATCTTGATCCCTGCCAGATGAGAGAACTGTGGGGAAATTATTTCATTAGTGTGTAGTAGTAACAGTGCTCAGTCTAAACTTTTGTTTCATCATCCCCAAGCTGAGTTGAGCTGATTCAAGCCTTGTACATGTATTTCAGCCTTCATACTACCAACTCTTTTTAGGATGGAGAATTAGGCTTCACAGATGCTTCAAGACATAAAGTATTACCCTGTTTCATATTTACACTGTCTTATTTAGCCAGTGCAGTCTAGTCCAAAATGTTGCACAGTTATACATGCATAATCCTTCACAAATGCAGGTTTGGGGTAAATGCTAAAAGAATATAATAATGCTTTCACAAATAGAAGTATTAATAATTTATGTTTATGAAGTACAGGAATTAATCACGCAGAAAAAACATTAATAGAAAAAGAAACTCACCTTTTGTCCCGTGCAGCTGATCAGTCCTAGTCCAGGGATCAGCAACTCATCTGATTGCATTCCACACTGTCCTGTGCCTCAACAGGAGTCAGAATTGATGGTATGTCAAAATTATACCCCTGACATAATTCACAGGAGCACTGCCAAGCCCTCTCCATTCATTGTAATGAAAAGGGTGTACCAAGGCCTTACATTCTCTCTCTATTATAGTGAATCGAGAGAAAAAGGTAGTGCTCCTGTGACTGAAGGTGTGGTGCGAGCTTAACACAGCACCAGTGAATGGAATTCATGCCAGGTGAGCTGATTTCTGGACTAGAACCGATCAGCCGTGTGGAACAAAAGATGAGTACTCTTTGTTATTTTTATTAGGTGCTCAGTCACTTACACTGATGGAACAGAAGAGAAATCTAATTATCAAATATTTGTTGTGTCCACCCTTTGCCTTCAAAATATCATCGGTCCTTCTAGAAAAACCAAGGTGTATGATCAACCAGTTATAACAAACAGGTGAGAATGATCATCATTTTTGTACGTAGGCTAAATCAGAAAAAAATGTACCGTATATACTCGAGTATAAGCCGAGTTTTTCAGCCCACTTTTTGGGCTGAAAAAAGCCGCCTCGGCTTATACTCGAGTCCAGGGGCGGATTCCTCTAAATCTAAACTGTAAATCCCCCATCTCCTTACCTCTCTGCTGATTGAGGAAAGGGAAAGCCTATGTCGTCATCACGCACACAGCGCAGCCATGATCAATCGAAGCCCGCTAATGGGATTCGCTAGTGGCTGAGAACGCTGACCTCAGACACGATCAATCGACTGCCAAGTGGTCCAAGTGTGTGAGAACGGCGGCGGCTGCCAGGTGGAGCTGAATGGAGCGACCGGCGGCAGGAGGAGGAGGAGGGGAGGGGGACCCCGCTGCCCCTCTGCAGGGTAACCTCGGCCAAACCCTGACCCCCGACACCTGCGCGTCTGAGAGTGGCGGCAGCAGCAGCAGCAGCAGGTACCCACAGTGTGTGTGTGTGTGTGTCTTTCTGTGTGTCTTTTTCTGTGTGTGTGTCTTTTTCTGTGTGTGTGTCTTTTTCTGTGTGTGTGTGTCTTTTTCTGTGTGCGTGTGTCTCTTTCTGTGTGTGTGTCTCTTTCTGTGTGTGTGTCTTTTTCTGTGTGTGTGTCTCTTTCTGTGTGTGTGTCTCTTTCTGTGTGTGTGTCCCTTTCTGTGTGTGTGTGTGTCTCTTTCTGTGTGTCAACTCCAATTCCAATTGAAAAAAGCCGCCTCGGCTTATACTCGAGTCAATAACTTGTTCCACTTTTTTGTGGTAAAATTAGGTGCCTCGGCTTATATTCGGGTCGGCCTATACTCGAGTATATACGGTAGTAGGCCTAAAACTAGGTGAAGAACAGCCAAACTCTAGGTTGTGGAGCACTTTATAACATTTACAAGTAAACTACAACTACTATCCACACTATAAAGGGTTAAATTTAAAATATTGGAATGGGGTCCCCCTCCCCGGCTTAACCAGCACAGTGACTAGCTATGTAGGGCTTGTAGAACAGTGCACAGAGGCCAAGCCCCCAAAGCTCTTGCGGCTATTCTGCCCTTTGGGCTTTGGGGAGGCAGGTAATGGGGAGCTGGGGGTTAAAAGCAAGTCACCCGCTAGTCACAGGTGACTTGTCAGACCCAAGCCTTGTGAACTGGTTTAGGGGGTCTTATGAATCCCTTACCAGTTCACAAAGGGTTAACTGTAAAAAAAAAACACACCCACAACATAAGAAAAAAATGACATCTATTAAAAAAATGTTTTTTCTTTACTCAGCTCTGATTATCAGCTCCTCTGTCCCTCACCAATCACGAAGACAGATCTGGTGATCACTGGGGGGAGAGGGCATCAGAGTATCCCATGCCCCTCCACCCCTCTCTTTAGCGATCACCGCATCTGAGGATCTCAGGCTGGGAGCGGGTTGACCTCGGTAGAATGACATAATCTGCCCCGCACCCAGAGGAGTGGCGGCAGAATAGGGAGGGAGAAGGCCTGTTGGGCCCTCTCGTGAAGACTGAAAATCCCAGGGCAGGGGCGGAGGCCCCCCGGTGAAGAGGAAACCCTGTCAGAGATTGCAAATGGAGGTGACTAAATGTCATTTTTTTCGTACAGCTATTGTTGGCAGCTGTGCTCCTCCGGCTTCCTCCTGAAGCCGGAGGAGCCCGGGGGAATCGGAGGTCCCCGAGGTGAAGAGGATAGCCGGCCAATTTGAGGGGTCAGGGGAGTGCCTTTTTCTTTTTGGCTGCTAGCAGGGAGAAAAACCAGACACGTAAAATTTATGTGGCTGGTGTTTAACGGTAGGAGAGAACAACGTAAATTTTAAAAGTTAATATACTCAAAATCCAATTCAAATGTCACTGAACACGAATACACATACACAATCATGCTGCCATTTATCAGGGCAAATGTTTGCGGTGTAAGTTAGAATGTAAGTATAAACCATTACTTTATAATAAGGTCAACGAAAGTAGCCCCAGCATTTCGCTTATTACAGGTTCCCTCTAAATGGTTAAGAAATAATAGCCGTCCATTGTTCTTTGTCCTGGAATTTATCTCCCATATTGTTTCACATATTAGGAGCACCGGGGACAATTTCTTGATGAGTATTTAATTGTTTTATGTCTTTGCTCTCTAAACAAGCAGAGGTGATTAGCAGTTCTATTACTATTTATTATGTTAGCTCCTGTTTGCTAGTGTACTTCAATCGACAGACAGAGCAATGAAAGTTTTTAAAGTTTACAGTGTTATTGCTGTATTGCAGCATTAAGATGGCTGAACTGTGATGCCACCATTGCTGTGGCCACCAATAATAAATATATAAGGATCCCTTTTTTTTAAATAAAAAGGTGAGAAATATGAAAACACTATGGTGGTTATTCATCAAGGGATAGTGGCAGGCAGTGCCTTGTAGCCGCAGGCAGCGTCTGGTAAACGCTGCACACTGTATGCAAAACCACATTTATAAAAAGCAAATCTGGTCTCTAACAGCACCATGTAGCGTACAATTCATCATTACAGGGCCAGCGCTCTAGCTTCCAGAGCACCAGGTATTACCTTTCGCTTCCTGTCGCTCTACCATACATTTCAATGAACGTTCCTTTTCTTCTTTTTAAACAGGGTTTTTTGTTTTTATTTTTTCTTCTCTCAAATAATTGTGTCACCTCTCCTGGCCTAGAAAACTATTTTGATTTTTTTATATTTTTATGCAGAATTGTCATTACCGGTCTGACATTAAAGTATTAATGTCACAATGTTACAATAATGTAATTCCATGTGTTTTCGCTTTGTTACTGGTGGATATGTGTTCAAAAACATACTTTAATCACACATTGTCTGTCGCTTTATGCTATAGCGACCAAATCCAGAGTGCCTACGCTGTGTGTGTCTGTTTTTTTGTTGAATATGGTGTGAGTAGCTGAGAGTCGATCGCACTGAGCTGGCGCTACCTTTCGCTACCTGGTGTTAGATCGCCCAACATACATCTCATTCATCAATTCCGGACAGGTAACTACAGCAACTGAGGCGCTCTGGTACAGCGCCCGATAGCCGATCACAGCGTATAATAGCTCATCTGCCAATACCTGCCACTAGTAATGAATCAGCCTTCCCCTCTTTAGCTAACAAACATACACATACGTAGAAACCAGCACACACACAACTAGGGCGCTATGTACCAAATTGGACACATTCAGGGATTCTGTAGGGTTAACCAAGGTGTATGATAGTGCAAGCAAGCAGGAGTCCCACACACCCCTAAATTGCCAACCTCATCTAGAAAGTGGCACCACTACACTTAGTTAATGAAAAAGTACAAAAGTTTATTTATTACATTTTTGGACATACAATCATAGACCAATTAAAACCAATTTAAAAAACACAAATAACATGATAAATGAATCAAAGGGGGCAGAGCTAGACCTTGTAAAGCTGGACAGGGGGACACAATCGTAATAGATGGAAATATAAAGTGCCACTAGAGCAGATCTATGTAATCAGTATCAATTGCCCAATTCATGAGTGGTGTCTGTTATAAGGGCAGGTAATCAAAAAGTGTCACAAAGGAAAAAGGAAACTATATATATAAATACACCATATACTATAATAAATGACCATATAACTAATCTCTAAATCCACACAAATCATGAGAAAAAATCATTAAATATAATTCCTAAAAAAGATAAATATAAACCTCAATCAACACCCTGCATAATCAATAAAGTGCAATATGCTTAAACGCTGACCTAACCCTATAGAAAACTGAAATACCATAATAAATAATCAATAACGTGCAATGTGCTAAATAATCCAAATAATGTCTATTTATCTGCATACAGTCTAACTAAGGCAGAAGGACCAGCCAGATGGAGACACACAGACCACTCACGACATATAACACACACTTACTAGATCCCCATAAGCCAGCAGCAGCGAAGCCCCCAGCCAGCAGGTCTCTCACCCCCGTCGTCACAGCCAACGCGTTGCGTGACGTCAAACGCGTCACTTCCTCAGGGCATGTGAGATCAAGTGTTGATGGAGGCCCTTAAATACTTAGCTACCTCCGCTCCAACGATGACGTCCACATACTGGACCGAGACGCCGCCATGCGCTCTCCGGTCGGAAGCGCGCCTGCGGTCCCCGTCCACGCTGCACCAGGGAACTACAACGAGCACCCGAAAACGGAAAAGAGCCCTGGAACGCACTGCGCTCCAGGAACTCAACAGACGGCAAGCCACAGCGGCCAAAAGGCCGACAATGTCATGATGGATATAGGAAGGAGCGGAGGGAGGTAAGCATAGCGTCCATCCTACATAAACAAACAAACACCATATAACATACCTATGTACACACAAACCTACAATCTGTCCACTATGTTACTTTTATATTAATAAAGTGATGATAATTAAATGAATTCTATATTGTGTTTAATCACCATGTCACTACTAATCTACTAATATATATTGATCAATATTGTTCTAGCAATGATTAATGATTAGAGGACATCCATTTAACTCCCCACAAAATACAGTATATTAGGTGGATGCCTACATCATGCCAAAATATGCACAACCGTAATCACTCAGAGCACCCCCCCTATATACTGCCTACACGTGGAGGGAGATACGCTCCTATAATGATGCTATCATGGCAGCAAATGCAAATGGGTAAGGAAAAAAGGGGGAAAAGGGGAAGAGAAACAGGGGAGGAAAAGGGGAAAAAAGGGGAAGGGGAAGGGGGGCAGAGCAAGAGCAGGACCACAATCTATAGCAATACATAGGTTTATCTAGAATGCAAGCTTCACAAACCATTAGATTAATACTATGGGTACTCATCAACAAAACTATACATGATCTTCTATACAAAGGCATTAAATATGTAGTCAGGCACAATCACTGCATAGTCCTGATATCCCGCAACCGATAATCTCAGCAGGTAATCTTCTTATTTCGGATGATCAAACTATCTCATTCTTCTCTTATATCTTCCATCCAGTTCAAATAGATCCATTTTGACCGGTAAAGTAAGGGCAAGTTTTCATCTGGTGTGGGGGCTCCAACCGGGCTTCCGCCATAGGTCCTCAGCCTTCTGGTTAGAGAACTGGTTAGTGCATTCATATGAAACTAAGTGCTAAAGGGTCTTGTGACAAAGTGATAAAAAATAATAAAAAGAATATGTGATAAAAAACAATAGTGAGAGACATAAAGCTCAGTGATAACCATAATACATGGCTTAGCCACTAAGCCATATACCCACGTACATAATGTATAACTACATAGTGAACACCCCAAAAGTGAAAGCGTGAAACAAGCAACAAAAAACTGAGAAGCCCCAGTCCCCCCCACACATAACCCAACACAACCCAGCTGGCCTACCCCAGTGCATATACCTAAATTACGTCCCCAAAAAAGGTGTAAACGCCAAATCCTCATTTAACCCGAAAGGAGTCTGGGCCTGCAAGTTATGAATCCAGCGTAATTCCCGCTGTTGGAGCCTCCTCTTTAGATCTCCTCCCCGTGGGCCCATACTTACCTTTTCGATCCCCATCACCTTTAGATCACTGAAATCACTGTTATGTGCATTAAGGAAGTGTAGGGCCACAGGAGGAACCACCCCACCCAACTCAGAATTTCTGGCCGCTAGGCGTATGGATGAGAAATGCGCTTGAATCCTAGCCTTCAGGCTATTTCTAGTCTCACCAATATACATCCTAGGGCAACTGCATTGGAGTGCGTAGATAACTCCGGAGGTCTTACAGTTGATCAGCTGCTTAATCCGGAAAGTTCTGCCTGACTGTAGATTATTTATCACTTTACTTTTTACCATATGCGGGCAAACAGAGCATCCGCCACAGGGGAAATTCCCCACAATTGTGGTTTGATCCCGCAGCCAATTTGGCAAAGTGGCAAAATGGCTGGAGCAAACTCTATCACGTATGCTGGGTGCTCGCTGTGCCAGCATACGGGGTCCGCCCCGTATCCACCTAGCTAAATGAGGGTCAGTCCTGAGAATATTCCAATGACTCTGCAAAATGTGTCTTAAATTGTGCCAGTCCTCATTGTATTGGGTAATAAATCTTACCTCAGAATTCTTTTGTTTCTTCTTCCTGGGGATCAATAAGTTTGCCCTCGGGGTCCTCCTGGCTCGTTCAAAAGCTCTATGGACCACTTCCTTAGGGTACCCCCGTCTGATAAACCGAGAAGATAAATCCCCAGCTTGCTGCAAAAATTCCTTTTCTTCTGAGCAATTTCTGCGCAATCTTAAAAATTGCCCAGTGGGTATCCCACGTTTCAAACTGCCCGGGTGAAAGCTGTTAAAATGTAACAACGAATTCACAGAGGTCTCCTTGCGATATAGCCCTGTACTGATGGAGCCATTATCATTGATAGCGATATTGAGGTCCAGAAAGGTCACCTGTCTGGCAGGGGTCTGTGCCGTAAGGAAAATATTGAGATCGTTAGTATTCAAATACTGTAAAAATTCCTGAAATTCCAAAGCTGTGCCCTGCCATATCACGAATACATCATCTATATAAGCGACATCCACATCTCTTCCTCCCTCTATTGATGTCTCTGGATGTAAACCTAAAAGTAGGTGGATACCTCCTACCACATTTCCCACCGTCGAGACATTCATAAAGTTGGTTGAACAGGAGGTGACACACATACAACAGAATATACCACATAAAGATTTGGGTAGACAGAACCTAACCAAACGAGAATGAGCAGCTTTACAATCATTAGCAAGGGATCAAGAAATCATTATTAAGCCCGCGGACAAAGGGGGGGGCATTAGTAATAATGGACAGAGAATTTTACCATCAAGTCATAATGAATCAAGTAGCGGATACAACTGTGTATAGACAACTTCCAGAGAATCCTCTGGCAGCCATTAAAACTGAACTAGATTGTCTTTTAAAGAGAGCCGTTGATAATGAGATTATCGATAAGAAATTATATGCATTCATGACAGTAGATCATCCTGTAACACCAGTACTTTATATTTTACCTAAAGTGCATAAGGATCCTGTCAACCCCCCTAGACGCCCGATTGTGGCCGGGACAGAGTCGATCTTTCAAAATGTGGCTACCTTTTTGGATTGGGTGTTACAGCCCAAGGTAATCACTACAAGATCTTATCTACTAGACACAGGTGATTTTCTGAATCATATCACCAATCTGGGACCACTGCCTGAACACACCCTTCTATGTAGTATGGACGTGTGTTCATTATACACGTCGATCCCACATGAATTGGGTATTTCAGCAGTTGTAGAGGCCCTTAGCACCCTTGAAATGATTCAATGAATTATGTATTGAACTGCTCACTATGGTATTGACTAAGAACTATTTCCTCTATGGCGATAAATACTACTTACAGCTCCAAGGAACCGCCATGGGGTCAAATGTGGCACCCTCCTACGCAAATTTATTTATGGACCGCTTTGAGCGGACCTTTGTCTATAACAACCCATATTTTCAGTCTCATGTGAGCCTTTGGTTAAGATTCATTGATGATATTTTCTTTCTATGGCAGGGTTCTGAGGAAGATTTACTAACCTTCACTGATGGTCTAAACCACAGATTACCTACAATCACTTTTACCCTGGAATCTAGCAAAACTCAGGTACACTTCCTAGACGTTATGATATCCCTTGACAACAATACATTGATAACTGACCTGTACCGTAAACCGACGGATCGCACGACTTTTCTACACTGTACGAGTTTCCATACGGAATCTCTTAAGAAAAGTTTACCATACAGCCAATTTATACGCCTTAGGCGTATCATCACAGATGACAATACTTTTGTTGAGCGATCACAGGAATTAATCAATGAATTCAGGACACGAGGATACACATATGCAGAACTAGTGGCAGCTAGAGATAAGGCCAGGATGAAGGATAGATCAGAATTATTACAACACAATCCACGAGAGAACCCACAACGGATCCCAGCCATTTTAACCTTCTCAGCTCTTTCCCCAAAGATAGAAAAAGCCATTAGAAAACATTGGCATGTGTTAGGAAGCGACCCTAAACTCGTACAGATTTTTTCAGACTCTCCCATGTTTATACGGAAGAGACCACGGAATTTGAGAGAAAACTTAATTAGAGCAGACACACATGTTCCAAGGGTAAAATCTCAGACCCAACATATATGGATGCCATCATCCCAAGCGAACCAAGGAATGTTTCGCTGCGGAGGATGTGCGCAATGTAATTCTGTAATCAAAGGCGATACATTTAGTCATCCACAATCAGGTAAAAAATATAGTATAAAACAGTTTTTTAACTGTAATTCTACTCACGTGATATACATTTTGAAATGCCCATGTGGCAAACTATATGTGGGGAAAACTAAGAGGGCACTTAAAACTCGAATTAGCGAGCACCGGAGTGCAACAAGACGAGGAGACATTGATTCGTCAGTAGCCCGACATTTCATGCAAATGGGACATCAAATCTCCCAACTTCGTTTCATGGCCATAGATTATCAACCGGCAGCAAGAAGAGGTGGAGACAGGGACAAAGCTTTGTTAAGACGGGAACTGAACTGGATTTTTACGTTAGATACCATGACCCCGAAGGGACTTAATGAAGAACTGGATTACACACCCTTCATATGAGATTTTTTATTTTGTTTCTTCATGCCTCTCTTCTTTGAACATCTTTTCCCCCCTCTGTTCATCTTGTCCACTCTCTTATTGTAAGCCTTGGCCTCCCCTATTCTTTTTCTTTTGCACACATTTTTTCCCCACTGTATATTAACATTAGGATTTCCTTTAAATACATATCTGCAAATAATTTAAATATTATTACAATCTAATCAGTACACAAATATTTAATTCCTTCAAAATAGGTGGGTGATATCAAGAAAAGACCCATGTTTTCTTCTAGATGAGTGAAAAAACAGGACCCTTTCTATTCTTTATAGTGAGACTTTAGGCATTACAATATGAACATGAAATTTTCCCTTAGGACAAGCATACGTACCAGGGGCTGCTTCGATTACTAACCGTGTAGGGAGAGACATGCTATATTTTATGTGGCATGCTCCCTACAACACGACATACAGATGTACCAAATGACATTTGAAGAATCCATGCTGGCTTAATATGGATAGATTAAATATATTTATTGGATGAGAAATATGGTGATTGGATGTATAATTATTCAGACAAGATCGCTTATATAGGTTGTTTTTAATTATTTTTTAACTTTGATATATTCTTTCTGCAGATATGCATGATACAAGCAAACCGAAGCTGTCCCCCTTGAAGAATTGTTTCCCCACAAGATTTCGCCTTATATATACCGTAGACGACTGGATTATTGATTCTTTAAAGCTGATTTTAGCTATGTATAACAACCACAGGCGAAACCCGATGTGTGACGCCCCGCGAGGCTGGAGACGCAGTGCGCAGGTACGGATGTCTGTACTGTCTCTGCCAGCCAGTATGTTGCTGACTGGGGGAGACGGCTGACACTTCCGCCCTCCAGCGCTGCTGTCTCGGGCCGGGACGTCACCACCGGATGTGACACAGTGAGCGGCTACAGGAAACGCCGCACACAGCGATCACAGACTGGCCGGCCGGGGGGAAGCTAGGTGTATAAAAGCGCGCACATTTTACATGCTCAGTATCGCTGCCCTGATGAAACGGCCTGCGGCCGTGAAACGTCGGTAATTTATCCATAAGCGATCATATACTCTTTGTCCAAATGTAACTGTTATGACATTAGAGCTCTGCTGTTGTATAGATGTATATTTGCTGAAGTATATGTGGGGTCTCTAAAACTTTAATCTCATCTTGTTATCATTGAGCAATAGCCACGCTGTGTGACTATAGATGTCATTTGAATGTGATACTTTACAATCATATGTAGCAACTGTGTTTTCTTTTTGCCTTAAATTAATGGCTACATATTTTGATCCGCTGTGTGATTGAGCTGGAGATAGCTGCTGTGCATAGAAGCATTTGAATTGGATACATTTCATACAGACTGAATGCCATTACATATTCCAGCTTTCATTAGGTGTAGAAGTAACGCGGTTTCTCCAGCTGAACACATGATCAATTTTGTGTACATATGAATGCATTTTGTTTATACTTAAGATATGAGATACCCCACATACTGGAATTATTGTGTATATATGTGTATATAAATTAAGTGTATGTATATTTCATGTGATACTTTTTTCAATATATAAAATCTTTTTGCAAACTACAACATTTTGGTGTGCGCCTACCTCTATATATATTTACCTCTGTTTTAGTGCCCACTTATGCCAATTGTTAGTGGAGTATCCACTGGTTCAAGGCACTTAAGAGGCATTTTCCGTAATGTTTTTTCTATTTGCCCATTTTAAACTGCTGTAACTGCAGGCGTCTAACAATGCAGAAAGCAGCAAATAGAGGGCAGCGACGTAGCCATGGTGGTGCTGCTGGTAATGAAGCTGGTGGTGCATGGAGAGAAGGTGTTTCATCCTTGCCTGCTATACCTTCCTCTAATGCAAGCTCGTGCCAGTGTTTGGAGTGCATTTTTGTAGGCCCCAATACTGCTGGCAGGGTGGTGAGGCCTAAACAAGTTAAGGCAGTCATAGATTATATGGCACGCAGTGGTACCAGTTCCATGGGATTGTCTTCCCCCCACTCCACTTCTGCTGGGAGTGCTGAGCCCTCCACCTCACCCCTTAAAATCATCAAGGCCATGGAGTCAATAATGCTCTATGACAACACTCCCAGCAGGCTATCCACCCACCCCTGCCCCAGTTGAAGACTGAGGGGTCCCAGATGCCCAACAACTTATTTTGGAGGATGAGGACGTGGCCAGCCGACCATCACAGGACACCCTCAATGAAACCCTAGTGCCGACTGCTGCAGCTTTCGGCAATGTTATAGCTGAGAGGGAGGTTAGCAGGGAGGAGTGCGTGGAAGAGGATGCCAGGGTGTCAGCAGAAGATGGATAATGGTGCCAGCAGTCAGCCATCAGCCTGTTGTAGCTACTACCCAACATTACCAAGGGACTGAGCGTGCCAAGGCAGATTCACAGGACCTCATCAAGACCGTTTTCAAAGTGTCCACAGCTGACAAGACAGAGGTAATTTGCAAGCTGTACAAGCAGTGCCTGAAAATAGAGAAAATCCATAATAATCTCAGCACCACGTCCATCATCAGGCACCTGCAAGCCTGATCTGCAGTGGCAGAAACACCTGAAGTTGACTTAGCCGCTACCACCACCTCCCCAACAAGGTCACCTGTTCCCCTTCAAAGGGAGTATGTGGGACCACCACCACCTCCACTACTACTTTCAACAGCACCACCCACCCTTATCAAGCCACACCACACCATCCCAGGGAAACATTCAGCTTTTCACCCCCAAACTTTGGAGAGAAAGCGGAAGCACCCACGAGCCCTGGCTCTGAATGCGGTCAATATTGTGGTGGCTGGAAGCAATGTGGCGCCCTTCCTTCCGGTGAGTATAGCTTTTTCTTGCTATCTGCCTGCAAATTGACTTTAATAAAGGTTAGGGGCAAATCAGGCTGGACAACACACATTTTCATATCTATGGTAAAAAAAAAAATGTGTTCTTATTACAAAAACATGAAACACAAAATATAGCAGGTACATTGCAATACAATTAAACAAAAGAAACACATTTCTGCTGAATACAGAAAAAAACAAATGCTAATGACCAAATAAATCTAATGTAACAATCTTAGTGGGAGGCTGATGTTGTTCTGACACGGGCATAGAAAATACTTTATGATTCTGAATGTCCTAATGAAGGCAATCCTGTGCAAATGCTCATTCATCTACGGTACACTCAATCTTGTTTAATTATTGTGAAGCATGCTTAATGTATTTGCTGGCACGCAAGGCAGTAACAAACTCGAACATTTAGTGGTAAAAAAAGTCAAGTGTTCATGGATGTTGTATTGATTCCAGTTGTGCCGCATCCTACAGCCAAAAATAATGCAGGGAAAATTTGATTTCAATAGAAGGTGCAGAAAAATAATATAGAGGTTTGATTGCTTCAGAGACAAATTTATATCTCACGCACCTATGGTCATCAAAAGACAGGCGCCCGAAATTGAAAATGTACAAATCGTAAAAAGCTTGTTCCTTATATATAAAATGTAATTGGTCATTGACATCATACTTCACAGGTACTGTATGTTCTTTTTTAGATTTAAGTACTTAGTGGACCCATAATCCTAAATTGCCCTCCAAGTACCCCCAGTGAAGCCTGATTTGACAGGTTAAAGGAAAAATTCTCACCTGCTTCCTGTTTTTGATTGCAGGATCTTGCGTCCTAAGTTTCTGCAGAGTTATTCTAGTTGCCAAGCCCTGGGAATAAGGCTGCTGCTTAAGGGACTGGGTAACTGCAGAACCTCTCCAGTGGTTCTCCAGACACTGGACTCCAGGACTACAGCAGCCCCCTCCAGCAACCTCAGGCACAGGGTGAGGCAATTAGTCAGGGTACAGTTAAGTTGTTCTTGAGCAAATTAGGCATAACAGGGTGGGTAGAGGGATGGAACAAGGATAAACCAAAATCTAAAATAGATATAGGCCCACTTCTATATTCCATTGGAGAAATCCTAAATAGGAACAAGGCGGTAGGAGCCATGCTGCATACTCACCTTGTTCTGGGTTCAGATGGTGATTAGAGATGAGCGAACTTCTTGAAAGTTCGATTCGGGCGACTCGCCGAATTTCCCCAAGAAATTTGGGTTCGCCCGAATCGAACTTTCACGAATCGCTCATCTGCAAAACAAAAATGCCGGCATGGTGGGAGCGGGCAGGCCGGCTACGCTGTCATCGGGCCTCCGCAGGCCCGCTGACAGCGCAGCCGGCCTGCCCGCTCCCACCATGCCCGCATTTTTTTTTAAGCTAAAATGCCGGCATGGTGGGAGCGGGCAGGCCGGCTATGCTGTCAGAGGGCGGCCTCTGATGACGCGCCCTCTGATGACGCGTCAGAGCTCTCAGCTGTCATCAGAGGACGCGTCATCAGAGGTCGCATCATCAGAGGGCGCCTGAGAGCGGCGCCGGCCTCCACGCTCCGACCATGCAGGTAAGTGTTTGCTTTTTAAACAAATGCCGGCATGGTGGGAGCGGGCAGGCCGGCTGCGCTGTCAGCGGGCCGGCTTCCGCCGCCCGCTGACAGCGTGGCCGGCCTGCCCGCTCCCACCATGCCGGCATTTTTTTTTTTTTTTTATTTCAGGGAAAATTCGATCGGCACGAACCAAAAAAATTTCGGGTTCATGCCGAATCGAATTTTCCCTGAAATTCGGAGCGAATTCCGGTTCGTCCAAACCGGTTTGCTCATCTCTAATGGTGATGATAAGAGCACCTGCATCTCTGCTTGCTCAGGTTCACAAAGCAGAGAGTGGAGAGTTGCAGTTCCTCTAGCTCACCATCTGACCTTTAGACCTTTGTTTCACTTTAAGCTGCAGGATACAACCCACCCGCAGATGGGCGTGTTTTGTGTCATTTTTACAAACATCCAGAAAGTGATTTGGAATACTGTGAGGACAGCAGTTTTTTTTTAATTAATATTACTGCCTAAGTTTTAAGCCTTGTACCATCTAAACCAAGTAACAGGGTTTTCAAAAGTGATATTGAACAAAACCCTGGAAAGTAAAAATCCCAGATTTTGTTCTGCTTTAAGGGTATAATAATTCACACTTTATTTTTTATTTAATGGGACTATAAATTACTTATTTACTTAAAAACAACAGACACTTACCATCTCTCCCCCGCAGCAGCTCCCAGTCGGTCTGCCACTCAGAAACCACGGCACTCCCAGAACCTCAAGGCCCCAAAAATTCTTGGACTCATGCTCGTGACACCCCTCATTTTCAGAAACCAGGAGACCGGCCAAGAGCTGCTGCTTAGGACTTTTTAATTTGGGTTTACAGTACTTTTAATAATAAAAATAATCATAATATATTTTACTTCAACCTTATTACTCCACTATGATAAAGTACAATGTGTCAACAAACATTCATGTTGGCATTCCATAGTTATTCCTGCAGAAAGGGATGCATGGTTGAAATTAAAAAAAATTGGTCTGGTCAGGAACACCAGAACTGGCTGTGGCATCAAAGCATAAAAGCACAATTCTATACATACCATTCTCTTTGAAGCCTTCTTACTCCCCTTCCTTTGGAACCCCAACTGACCAGTTCAAACATTCACTTGAACCTCTGTCTTACAGAGTGCTTGTCCACACTGGCAGGTTCCTTGTAGCACCTTTTTTAAAACATGACACTAAATTATATGCAGACAAAAGCAATGGCTAAATCCAACGTTGCCTGACGATTTAATTGTTCCCTTCATCATTTAAGATTTGGTAATCTACAGAAGGCCTTGCGGCACAAAATAAATTAAGAAATTCCCCAAATAGTCCCAACTTCTCGTGAAGAAACTGTCAAGAGTTAACCACATTATTATATAATTTATGGTTTGTTTTATGGTCAAGTGTCAAAAGGGAAAACTTCCAGCACAGTAATATCATAAGCGTGATATAAATAATATTTTGAAATCTCGTATTCATTGTGGCTGTCAGTCATGTTTTACCGCCATGTACTGTACACTCAAGGTCGGCCCTATAAGACATTAAATATTTTCATTCCACTGAAGCTGAATGTAGGAAAAAAAGGAAGACAGCAATACAATAACACGGGTGCATTATAAATTGCACAAACTACTGGAAATGTCAATGAAGAAGAAAGTTTCTGCAAGAATGGTTTGGGATTTCTTATATTAACACTATGAAGGCTAAAGGACGGACTATATTTTATTTCCTGTGCTTTTTATAACAGAAAAAAAACATATTTTGTCCAGTCTGTACAAGACTGGGGCTAAAAATCTCAGGATTTTACTGGCCCCCAGCCAACCCATGACCATGAGCTGCTGAGCCACAATCTCAAGGTGCTTTCCAGCCAACGAATGTTTTTTTTCAGCTAAGCTTTGCAGGGGCAGATCATAGACAGGGGCGGGATGAGATGATATTGAAGCTTCAGCATTGCAGGGGCAGAACATGGGTTGGGATGTCTTGACTGAGGGGATAAGTGTATGGGAAAAAAGGTTTAGTGGGCTTTGGGGGGCTGCAAGTTGGGGGAGTGTTAGAGGAATGAGTGAATTCCAGCACAGGCTGGGTGAAGTGGCCAGTATGCTAGAGGGCTAAACAGTCAGCACAATGACAGTGTAGCCTACCGGGAAATCTCTCTTTGTTCTCTTTTTTTTTTAGTTTGCCTCAGCGTACATTCATGTTGCATTTGTTTGTAAATGTGCCAAATTATCAGAAGCCAAGATCCAGCTACTAAACCACTGTCAGTGCAGATGCAGTGCAGATTGGCAAAGGAAGTTTAACACCGGTGGTGTCCGATGCCAGGCAGACGCTTCCAAGGCAAGCAACAGGATCACGCACTACTTGATCACATCTCAACAATGCATACCTCCATTCACATTGCATTTCACTGTGGGGTATAGTGAAATGTACCAAGCACAATCATCAGCTTATGTAGATGGTCATCTTATGCATATGTTGATTCTTGTAGAGGTATACATTCTAACTTCATTAATTTTAATTTATTACTAGAGATGAGCGAGTAGTGAAATATTAGAAATTTCGAATTTCGATTCGAATAGACCGCGTTACTCGACTACTCGACCGAATATCGAATCCCATTATAGTCTATGGGAAAAAAATGCTCGCCACTTGGAAATCTCAATTCGACCACTTGGAGGTCACCAAGTCCACCCTGAAACATCAGAAAATGATGCCAACACTGCTGGAATGCAACTGGGACAGCAGGGGAAGCATGTCTGGGTGCATATAACGCGCCCAAGTCGCACTATTACGCCACTATCACAGCCACTCAACAATACACTCCAAACACAATATAACTTCTACGTAAAGTGAGACAAGACAAGGAAACATTCTTTCCTCTACATTGCCATGGACCCCAAGCCAAACTGTACAAAAAAGAAGAACAAAATTCTGCACCCCTTAAAATCACGTTGCCTAATGACAACCACAGATGGCATAGGCAAGGGGGAAAATAAATAGACCCCACCCCTAATTGTCATTGTGTGTGTGTGTGTGTGTGTGTGTGTGAGATGTGGTCAGACATGTCTTCTTGTGTCATTGTGTCACCCCAGCAGTAAGGAAAGCTTAAAGGAGGAGGTATGTTACAGTGTGTTACCCCAGCAGTAAGGGAAGCTTACAGGAGGAGGTTTGTTACAGTGTGTCACCCCAGCAGTCAGGGAAGCTTACAGGAGGAGGTTTGTTACAGTGTGTCACCCCAGCAGTCAGGGAAGCTTACAGGAGGAGGTTTGTTACAGTGTGTTACCCCAGCAGTAAGGGAAGCTTAAAGGAGGAGGTTTATTACATTGTGTCACCCCAGCAGTCAGGGAAGCTTACAGGAGGAGGTTTGTTACATTGTGTCACCCCAGCAGTAAGGGAAGCTTACAGGAGGAGGTTTGTTACAGTGTGTCACCCCAGCAGTAAGGGAAGCTTACAGGAGGAGGTTTGTTACAGTGTGTCACCCCAGCAGTAAGGGAAGCTTACAGGAGGAGGTTTGTTACAGTGTGTCACCCCAGCAGTCAGGGAAGCTTACAGGAGGAGGTTTGTTACAGTGTGTCACCCCAGCAGTAAGGGAAGCTTACAGGAGGAGGTTTGTTACAGTGTGTCACCCCAGCAGTAAGGGAAGCTTACAGGAGGAGGTTTGTTACAGTGTGTTACCCCAGCAGTAAGGGAAGCTTACAGGAGGAGGTTTGTTACAGTGTGTCACCCCAGCAGTAAGGGAAGCTTACAGGAGGAGGTTTGTTACAGTGTGTCACCCCAGCAGTCAGGGAAGCTTACAGGAGGAGGTTTGTTACAGTGTGTCACCCCAGCAGTAAGGGAAGCTTACAGGAGGAGGTTTGTTACAGTGTGTTACCCCAGCAGTAAGGGAAGCTTAAAGGAGGAGGTTTGTTACATTGTGTCACCCCAGCAGTCAGGGAAGCTTACAGGAGGAGGTTTGTTACAGTGTGTTACCCCAGCAGTAAGGGAAGCTTAAAGGAGGAGGTTTGTTACATTGTGTCACCCCAGCAGTAAGGGAAGCTTACAGGAGGAGGTTTGTTACAGTGTGTCACCCCAGCAGTAAGGGAAGCTTACAGGAGGAGGTTTGTTACATTGTGTCACCCCAGCAGTAAGGGAAGCTTACAGGAGGAGGTTTGTTACATTGGTAGCTGGTATATATGGTGGTAAATGCGATATTCTGAGCTTCTGGGGCCCTGCCTGCCTACATATGAGCTATATACTGTTCAGCATAGTAGCCCTAATAATAAGGACTCTCAATGACTCTCTTGTCTTCTGGTAGCTGGTATATATGGTGGTAAATGCGATATTCTGAGCTTCTGGGGCCCTGCCTGCCTACATATGGGCTATATACTGTTCAGCATAGTAGCCCTAATAAGGGCTCTCAATGACTCTCTTGTCTTCTGGTAGCTGGTATATATGGTGGTAAAAGCGATATTCTGAGCTTCTGGGGCCCTGCCTGCCTACATATGGGATATATACTGTTCAGCATAGTAGCCCTAATAAGGGCTCTCAATGACTCTCTTGTCTTCTGGTAGCTGGTATATATGGTGGTAAAAGCGATATTCTGAGCTTCTGGGGCCCTGCCTGCCTACATATGGGATATATACTGTTCAGCATAGTAGCCCTAATAAGGGCTCTTAATGACTCTCTTGTCTTCTGGTAGCTGGTATATATGGTGGTAAATGCGAGATTCTGAGCTTCTGGGGCCCTGCCTGCCTACATATGAGCTATATACTGTTCAGCGTAGTAGCCCTAATAAGGGCTCTTAATGACTTTCTTGTCTTCTGGTAGCTGGTATATATGGTGGTAAATGCGAGATTCTGAGCTTCTGGGGCCCTGCCTGCCTACATATGAGCCATAGGGTACGGACTGGTGTTTTGAGTGCTGCAACCTGGGGGTATAAGCGACCGTGAGCCTATAAAATTGGGTAAGAAAAAAGTGTTGCCCTTGTGACCAAATGCTTCGTCACAACTAGCTTATAGAGAGCGCAACCTCAAAGCTAGTTGTGACGAAGCATTTGCTCATGAGCCATATACCGTTCAGCATAGTAGCCCTAATAAGGGCTCTTAATGACTCTCTTGTCTTCTGGTAGCTGGTATAGATGGTGGTAAATGCGAGATTCCGAGCTTCTGGGGCCCTGCTAGCGACAGCCTGTCTTTCCCTGCTGTGAGCGTCTGTCCCTCACTAAGTTCAATGCTGCTAATGCTGACGAAGAGGAAGTGCTGAGTTTTGTATATTCGAGGTCACATGGTTTTTCCAGCCAATGCGTGTAGACGCCGTTCTCGAGATGCCAGCGTCCTCCAGACCTGTCCATGACTGGTCCGTACCCCCCTGCATGGTGATTGGTGTAGTGCTGGGAAGGTGGGATGGGAAAGGGAGGGAAATTGTGAAGTGCGCCATCGAGCCGCTGTACTCGATCGAAATCGAGTATGACGAACAGCGTAGTATTCGATCGAAATACCGGCTCGTCGAATACTACTCGCTCATCTCTATTTATTACCATTTACCATTTATTTCCACCGCCCCCCCCCCCCCCCCCCCCTTGCATGCCGAAGCAATATGTTATTAGGTTCCCTAACCTTTTTAGCACTGGGCCCTCACCAAGGACAATAAGTGCAATCAGCTAGAACAGGTAAGTACATTGTCCGCTAATATGGATAACCCTGGATATATTTAAACCTAAAAGCTTATTGTTAACTTAAATCCTTTCTGTATTTTTACCCAGCAGTGTTTAATTATAGCACAAATTGTTTTCTTTCCATGTGCAAAACCTTACATGTATCTATATTAAACTTATTTTGCCATTTTACTGCCCATATTTTCAGTTTATCTAAACTGTTTGCAGCTGCATTCTGTCCTCTTTTTGTTATTACTTTACACAGCTTAGTGTCTTCTGCAAAGATTGATACTTTACTATTTCAATTCACATTCCCAATGTCCACTTTAAAAAAATTATTTACATCTGCCCGGAACAGGTGTAAAAAATACTCAGCACATTCTCTTTTTTACCCTAAAAAAGCCAGGTCAGCAATTGCCAGCATGTTTTTTTATCAGTGTAAAAGACATGGATTTAACATTTAAATTTTTTGGACACTTTAATTTTAAAATATTACTGCCGACAAACCTGGGACAAAGGCTAAAGGGGTTAGGTGAGAGAGGGGATATGATTTGTTTTCATTTTAATTGAAACAGTAAAAAGAAATAATTAAAATAAGTAATAAGTAAAAAAGAAATAATTACTCCAGTAGGTCTGCAGAAATAAATCTATGCAATAGCAGTTTTTTTACATCATACATGCTTCATACTTCTGCATTTTCACCAATAAGTCATCCAGACATCTTTCCCAATAGGCAATGTTGAATTCACACATGTATTCAATGGGAGAAATAATAAAACATGTGGAGCAAAAGAAAACCTGTTCAGTTGCCTTGATCTTTACTCAAAACAGCTCTTTATTCATGTTATATATTTTGTTATTACTGTTTTAATAAAAAAAAATAAATAAAGCAGACGCCCGGGGAAAAGTGCTCAACTTTTGCCAAGGCCATGGAGTTGGTAAATTGCCAGGGGCAGGCTATTTGGCTTTTTGAACTTATGTCTGGTGCACCAGTTTGGTAATCTAGAGGAAGGGCCATGGTTCTTTTTAATTTTATTTAAAACAGTTAAAAAATATAAAGTTAACTCCCTGCATGTCTGTAGTAAATCTAGGCAACTGCAATAGTTTTTTTTTTCTCTGTTTTTAATTAAACCCTTTTTTACACGTTCCTCCAGCTGCCTTTTCCTAATAGTGGGATGAATAACAAAACATGTGAAGGCAAAAGAAAACAGCATGTCCAGTTGCCTTAATCTATTACTAAATACATATCTAGCATTACATGAATGAATGTGATCCTTCATAACAAAGTGACTAGTTGCAGAAGTGCATTAAAAAAAAATTGTCACACATTCACAATGATTTATATTACATGGGGGCGGCGTCACCTGATCATTCTGAAGCTGTGTGAAATGTACAAAACAAATGCACCATTTTGAGTAAAGGCTTCTTAGCACCAGATGAAAGAGATTATCCATTTTCAGCTGGAAGAATCGAGCTGATGTTCCAGAAATATCTCTTACTAAAGCCATTTTCGCATGGAAACGTACATTTTTTGCATGCATTTTCAAGCCTTTATGACTAGATGAATGTAATTACGAATTATAAAGTTATTCGAGTTTTTTGCATGCAATCTAATTTTCCAACCAAAACTATTTTCTACTAAATGCTGCCTTCCCTCCCACTGGGGCCACACCAATTGCAGGGACCCCAGGTTCCCACAGGGGGTCCATGACACCAGGCCCCGGGAGGGGGTCAAAGACATCAGGCTCCCTAAATGGTGCTGTGGCCAGCACCCAAGCCAGCTTCCAGTATCCTTGTCCTCTGCCCGCCTGATTTGGGGGCCCCACTCCTGCCGAGTGTCCCGCCTGATTTGGAGACTCACTCCTGCTGAGTGCCTGTCTGCTTTGGGGACCTACTCCTTCTAGCTCCCCAAGTGTGAGCCTTCTGTCTATCGGCTCCCAGGGTGTGAGCCTCCTGACTGCCGGCTCCCCGGGTGTGTGTCTCCTGTCTGCCGGCTCCCCGGATGTAAAGCCACCTGTCTGCCGGCTCCTCAGCCTTTAGCCCACTGGCCTCCCTAGGTCCCAGCCTTTAGCCCACTGACTTCCTAGGTCCCCAGCCTTTAGCCCACCGGTTTCCAGCATCCAGGGCCATGGGCCCTGTGCCTGCACCGCCCCCTACCAGATCTTGCCCTTGCTTCACTCCTGCCCGGACTTTGCCCCACTTGGCTTCTGTCTGGTGCTCCTCATATTGGACCTCTGCTAGCCTTGCCCCCCCCCCCACCCCCCCCCCCCCCCCAGAACATCTGGTTAGTGACATGCCAGCTTTGGTGTTTTCCCGTTATGCTGGTTGGGGCATATTCAGTGGCACAGTTGTTTCAAAGCATCTAGTGTCTGCTTTGTGAGGGAGAGGGGGGGGGTAATGTGAGGTCGGGGGTTTCTTCACAATATGGGAGCCTGCCATTGCCCTGTATTGGTCTTTGATGGCTCTATTTCCCGGCCTTTCCCCAGTGCTATGCGGCTCCACCAGCAAGTGGCCCTTTGCTGCATAGGTGCTGGTGATCAGCCATCACCTGTGCTAACTAGGCTTCTCCTTTATAAGCTGGTCTGCCCTTGCAGCTGGTAGATCAGCATGCCAGTGCTACTCAACTCTACTGAAATAGTAAGGCTCCAGAATTCACTAATAGAGTCATGCTTCAGGGTGGTTTCTTCTGATTTCCCCTTTAAAAGCTCTGAGGTAGTTAAAGAGGAACTATAGCCAGAAATGACCATAGTTCCTCTTTCATATGCAGCAGCGGGACAGCCCAACATGGGTCGTCCAGGTGCCCACCTCTTCTCTCTTCCCTCTGTGGCTGCTGTGGAGCAGCCTATTGGTGTGCTAAAAGGCTGCAGTGAAAGGCTGCTCATGGTCATGTGAGAGCGCAACCCAGACGAGGTCAGGCTGCCCTGCTGCTGCTAATTAAAGAGGGATTATAGTTATTTCTGACCACACCTGCTGTTTTAGAAAGAGACGCAGCTTGGGGGGGACAGAACTCAGCACATCAGGAGACAATTTTTTTTTATAAAAGTCTTTGGACAAACATTAATGGCATCAAATAACTCAGAGAGGAACTATGGTCTATTCTTCTTCATGCACCAATGAATTTGCGCAGGTTTTTGGGAGTGCTTGGGCTTCCACCTGATTCATAGTGGACAAAATAGGATGTACTTATTTTTGTGCCCCAATTTGCACACGTGCACCCACCAAAGCGCAAAGGTAAAACACCATAAATGTGGATTTTGGACCCCTAAGCTTTGAAAAATACAACCAAAATGAAGAACAAATGTTCTCCAGAGAATACACTCCAAAATGGCAAAAATAGCTTCGCAGAATACACAGAAGCTGAACAGATCAAATCGCTATGGAGAAAAAAGAAAGGAAAGGGGAGAAATATGGGGGGAGGGGACAACAGGACCAATAAAGGGCTTAGCCGGCCGAATGCACATGGGCCAGGGCCATTTGCGCTTCAAATAGCAGAATTTCAGGTTGAGGGCATTTTGCACTCGTCAGGGTGCAATAAATTTGGTGCACTTCACAAGTACACCATGCACGAAGCTATGAATCATTCGCCTAGGTGCTTGCGGAATCGTTTGAGCTCGGTTTTGTTTTTTTATGATCAGAGATGACCATAGTCCCTCTTTAATATGCAACAGCTGGGTAGCGCGACCCGGTTGTCCTGCTGTGCTTCATGCTGAAAATACAAAGAAATGGGTGTCCAGGTACTAATGCTTCCGGGATCCCCTTCTATGGCTGCTGTGGAGCAGGAGCAGTGTTAAAAGGTGAATCAACTAGGGTTGGTTCTCTAAACCCTTGGTTGCAGTCAATATCTCAGTTCTCAAACTCAAATGCGCCAAGATTACAAGCCCAGCTGTCACACTTAACACAGCAGATGTCACAGCAGTAGTAATCCGATAAATCAAGACAGATCAAGATACTTTCTCAGTAAGCTGACAGCCTTTTACATCACAACGGAATTCCTTAACCAATTTAGTTCTGCTTTATTCACTTGTTGGCAAGGCTAAAGCTCATATTACATCCACAAAAGAAAAGCAGACGTCTAATCCAAATACAGATTTCAGCACAGTTCCAAAGCATTCATTAAATCCAACTTGGTATCAGTTAATGCTCGTTTAATTCTTTAAGTTACAGTTCACGGTACACAGTTTTCAGTATCAATGGGAGCAATAGGGTAGGGCCACCGCATTCAATAGAACTACTCCCTCATGGACATTTTGGTAACTTTCTTTAAAGCAGAGCAATGTTCTCTAAGGTAGACCTTCTCTACCTTTAGGGCTATGGCCTTTTTAGTTCAGTCCCAGTTCTGTTACAGTCAAGCTGGTTGTACAGGGACAATGTTCCCAACCAGGTTCCTCACTTCCCCCCAGGGGTTAAGGATTTCCACAAAGGGACAGCTGCATCTTACCAGCTCCACATCCCCACCACAGGCACCCACGAGGCTCTCTTTCTAACTCTCCATCCAGTCCGTCTCCAAAACCCTTGCACACCGAAGCCACACTTCTTCCTGCATTGTGATAGCTGTTCCCGCCACTCTCTAGACTGGCGTGAAACTGTGGTTTCAAAGTGACCTACCATGGGCCCCACCCATTAAAACCCCCAGTATATGTATGGACTCCCCCCCACACTTTGTATTGCCAGCACTAAACTTAACCCTCTTCCCTCTAGCCTAAAGACTCACTTCACCCAGTCTGATCTCTTCTTCGTGAAAAACACAACCCCCTTCTCTCTGGTTAAATACTAACTCCACCCACTTATCTGTCAGATATTAGGTAACTACGCCGACTTGTTCCCCTCTTATAGAGTAATTCCTCCCATCACTTCTCAGCCACCAGTCAGCATAATGGATAGTGGTAGAGAGGGGACCATCCATTGACTCCGCTGTGCAGGGATACCCACTTCCTAACGTGGACCCACATCCTCAAAGAGGGGCATCCTGAACTGGGAAGAGCCAGGGGGTCCCAGCTCTTCCAGTCAGGAGCACAGTGTCCAGACAGAAACCACTCATGCCCTCTCGTGACAACAAAGGCCTGCGGAAACAGTCCTGAAAGACAGCTCACAGAAGACAGGGGCCCCCGTGTTATCCCTGCGGAACCGTGCTTAGCCCACCGACCCGCACAGGACTGGGGCCACCTGTATCAGAATGGAGGCTGCATATTCTCTGCCAAGGTAAGCACACTCCTTGTCTCACCCTTCTAGGCCTGTGAACCCTCTATGCCCTCCCCTACTAACCCTTCCGGCACCCCCTACAGAGGTCCTGGACAGATGCATCAAGGCTGCCTGAGGATGGTCCTTACATAGAAACATAGAAACATAGAAGGTTGACGGCAGAAGGAGACCATACGGTCCATCTAGTCTGCCCTTATGTGTATACTGTATGTACTCTTTATCTTAGGATAGATGTGTGCTTATCCCAGGCATGTTTAAATTCAGTGACTGTTGATGTTTCAACTACCTTTGCTGGAAGTTTGTTCCAAGCACCTACTACTCTTTCTGTAAAATAATATTTTCTAACATTGCTCCTGATCTTCCCCCCGACTAGCTTCAGGTTGTGCCCCCTTGTTCTATCGTTAAGTTTCTTCTTAAAAACACTTCCCTCCTGAACCTTATTCAATCCTTTCACATATTTAAAGGTCTCAATCATGTCCCCCCTCTCCCTTCTTTCCTCCAGACTGTACAAATTAAGTTCTTTAAGTCTCTCCTGATAAGTTTTAAGTTTAAGTCCTTCCACCATTTTCGTTGCCCGCCTTTGGACACGTTCTATTTGAATAATGTCTTTTTGCAGGTAAGGTCTCCAGAACTGCACACAGTATTCTAGCTGTGGCCTTACCAGGGCTCTATACAGCGGCATCACAACCTCCCTCTTCCTACTGGTGATGCCTCGAGCTATGCAGCCGAGCATCCTGCTTGCTTTTCCCACTGCCTGGCTACACTGTCCACTCATCTTGCAGCTATCAGTAATCAGTACCCCTAAATCTCTCTCCTCCGAGGTCCTGGCTAACACAGTACTGCCCATACGGTACTCAGAGCAGGGATTCCTTCTACCCAAGTGCATGATTTTACATTTAGAGACATTAAACTCTAGTTTCCACAGTTTTGACCATCTATCCAGTAAAGCTAAATCATTTTCCATGTTGCAGACACCTCCAGGAATATCCACCCTATTACTAACCTTTGTATCATCAGCAAACAGACAAACTTTTCCTACCAAGCCTTCTCCTATGTCACTTACAAATATATTAAAAAGAATGGGGCCCAGGACAGAGCCCTGCGGCACACCACTTGTAACTCGCCTTTGTTCAGATTGCACGCCATTTACAACAACGCTCTGATACCGATCCCTCAGCCAACTGGAAATCCACTGAACTATCCAGGGATTGAGTCCTACCTTCAATAACTTATCTATGAGCTCCTTATGTGGTACAGTGTCAAAGGCTTTGCTAAAATCCAGATAGGCGATATCCACAGCACCACCTTCATCTAACACTTTAGTGACATTGTCAAAGAAATCAATAAGATTGGTCTGACATGATCTGCCCTCAGTAAAGCCGTGCTGTTTTGGGTCCAATAGGTCATTAATTTTTAGATGGGAAATTATCTGTTTTTTTAAGAGTGTTTCCATTAATTTGACCACTATAGATGTTAAACTAACTGGCCTGTAATTACTGGCTTCTTCTCTACTCCCCTTTTTATGGATTGGTACGACATTGGCCATTCTCCAATCATCTGGAACCTCACCAGTTGAAAGGGAATGGTTAAGTAAATCAGTTAGAGGGGCTGCAATCACAAACCTAAGTTCCCTTAGAACTCTGGGGTGGATTCCATCTGGACCCATTGCCTTACTTACCTTTAGATGTGCCAGCTCGGCTAAGACATCAGCCTCCAGAAACTCCGGAGCTGTACTCTCCCAGCTGGATGTTGTGCTATGACCATGCCTGCTATTATCTGAAAATACCGAACAAAAGTAGCTATTCAGATGGTCAGCCACAGCCTTATCTCCGTCAATATATTTGTTTTCCCTATTTCTAATTTTTGAGACTGCATTGTTTTTCTTCTTTCTGTCACCAATATATCGGAAAAAGGTTTTATCTCCCCTCTTCATAGATTTGGCCATTTCTTCCTCTTTTTGCCCTTTAGCAGTCCTTATAATTAGTTTTGCTTCCCTCTGTTTAATTTTATACGCCTCTCTGTCAGCTACACTTCCACTTACTTTATACTTCTTATAGGCAGACTTCTTATCTTTTATGATAGTGCTGACTTCCCTAGTAAACCATAATGGTCCTTGACCCAGGAGCCCCCACCGCCAGGGTGTACAGTTTCCCTGTATGGACACACGACCCTATATTCACCTACCCAGTGGACCTAAATTTAGTATTTTGGGATGCCCCTTAGATAGGAATTAAAACCAGTTGCCTTTAGTAACTTAACCCTTTGTTTTCCCACCAACGGGCATCCACCCCTTCTTCCTTCTCAAACCCAAAGAACCCTACTTGGACCAGGTTAACCCCTTCCTACCCCTGTGTCCAAAAAATACCTTTTAAGAAAGTTTAGTATGGGGTGATTTATTATGATTTTTTATTTTGAGTTTGCCTTTTTAGTACATCGCTATGCCACCTTTTTTCCTTTCTCCTCTGCACGTCCTTTGGAAGGTCCCAGCAGGGCTGGGAGAGACCAGGCTTGGTTGATGGCAGCATCCACTGCAAATGTTTGGGAACATCTCATTGCAGGAAATCACAGAAACTTTCACAGCCATGTCTCAATGAACACTATAATATGTTATAGAAAAAATAATATATGATATATATAATCTCTATAAGCCGACCTGAAAATTAATGTCATTTTTAAAACCTGACCTCAAAATACCTCAGTGGTCTAACCACTAAATCTCAAAAAGTTGCGTTCTCCAGTGTAATTACATATGTTTACTTTTGTTAACGAAGCCAAATGCAGATATTCTGCATGGAGATTGACCATTTAATTGCTTTAGTCCCCAATAGTATGATTTGTTCCTCTTTATTTGTTTGATGAGGAGGTTGGTGGGCTTTGTGATCCTGTAATGGTGATGATAATATTTTCTTTTTCTTGATACAATATAATCTTTGACATTTGTTAAAAGTCACCCTAGTAGGTTATGAACTGTTTGGGAGCAAGTCATACAGATTTACCACTTTTTTTCTTATCCTGCTGCCATTCAGGAACATTGTGCACACAGAGTAGAAACAAAAAGTATTAAAGATTTGATTTGTGACTAACCACTTGGGAAACTGCAAGACCATCCAACATATGGCTGTATACATGCCCTTAAACACTGTATGCTTTTTAGTCTGGGATTTCTTAGTTTGAGTCAGCTACTTGCTGGCAGTGAGTTTCCATCTAAAAGAGAAAATGTCAGTGTTGCAACTGGAATTTTGACCGGTTATTTTCTGAAGCTAGCTCGTCTTGAAGAAAATGAAAATTCATTCGGAAATGAAACAGATCTCATCATAAGTCCACAGGTAAAAGTAAATTGAGCGCGCAAGTGAACTCCTTACAGGATGGCTCTGAGATAAGTTTTGAATTCAAGATTTATTTTGTGCGGCCTCTGAACACGAACTCTTAATGGATCTTTTAAACAAATGCAGGTAACAGAACATAAAAAAAACAAAGACACTCACTCTTGCACGAACCAATCACTCTTAATTAATAAATCAATATGAACTTATTAAAGGGTGCTCATCTTGTGGTGGAGCTCTAAAATACCTTATGGAAAACACAGCTGGAAAGGCTCGATATGATTAATAGTTGCAGATATAAACCACGAAGGCAGTGAATATGCTAGTGGGAAATTGTGGTGCAATATGTTGCCATACATTTCAGTGCATTTTTTATTAAATTAAGTAAATGGATACAACCATGTCACAGAAAATGCACCCTGTCAGACTTTCCAAAACCCACAGGAAAACAATAAAAGATTTGCAAACTGAACCGGTAGAACCCGGCTTCGACACAAATTTCAGGAAAAGTTTGGTTTGCCGCGAACCAGAATTTCACGTGGTTTGAAGTGAAACGTGGAAGATGAACCTTGCGGAATTTCACTGGCACCACCCCATGGTCACAGCTTAAGAGGTCAGGGTAGCTGGGCCAATCAGGAGGCGATATTGCAGGAGATAGTCACGTGATGTGCTGACTATCCACCATCATTGATCTGGCTGTTGCAGAGAGAGCATTGCAGTGACAGTTTAGGGCATTTTGAACCACCAAGTAGGAGAAAATAAGGGACAGGAAAGCAAGTAGGCACAGTGGGACACTGAGGGGGATGTGGGCTACACAGAAAAACTGCATCTGCCTGCGCTGGGATCTGCTGGTCATTGTAATCCATCCTGTAAAGTCTGAAAATGTCAGTGAGGGTTTTTGTTTATTTTTTGGCCACATCTATCTGGTTTAGCTGTCCCCTGTCACTGCGTTGGGGATTTTGGGGTACACAGTGCCTCAGTGTACCCCCAAGGAATTTTCTGGGGGTGAAAGCTCTATTTTAGCTGTTGGAGTCCATGGTGCCTCAGTGTTTAATACAATATTTTTTACTGGCCAAACAATATTTTAGGGCACATCTGTGGGTGCATTAGCTGGTGCATTAACATTTTGGTGTGTACGCTGTCCCGAATAATTTTTTTATTAAATACTAAGTAAAATGTCTGGGAAAGGATGGGGTGGGAAAGGAGAGGGTAGAGGAAAAGACTTCCCTGCAATTCCTTCTAAGGAGGAGCGAAATCAGGTAGTGGTGGTGGACAATCTTCTTATTTAAGGTATGTTGCCGTGTGGCAATTCTTCCATACCTTCCCTGAAGAACAAAACCTAGCACAGTGCCAGATCTGCAAGCACAAATTTAGCCATAGCCAGGGTCCAAATCTAGGACTAGCTAAGGCACCTGGAGCAGCATCACAAAGATGCATTGGACAATCGAAATGCTGTTCTTCAATTTCCAGGAAGTCAATCCTTTTGCTACCCCTCTAAAAATAGGAATAGGATCAATTTTTGAGTGCTTGTCAGCTACTGCCAGTGCCAGGCCTACACAAGGCCTACACAACTACCAAAGGTCTCCAGTCCTTTAGCCTAGTCTTTAAAATCTGTGCCTCTGCTAATGCTACCACCACAGAACCACTGCTGCCATCAACTAACACCAGCTCTACACAACCATCACGTCTCTGCCTAGTCTTCAAGTCTGCAAGTACGCTAATGCTACTACTACCACCAACAGCACCTCTGCTGCCACCCTCTGCTGCTACTAAGCCTACACAACCGCAAGTCTACGATCTGGAGTACAAAATGGGTACATTTATCAAGGCTTGTAAAAAAAAAGCCATTGTTTTTTCTTCTTCAACTAAATTGTCAAGATACCAATTCCGCTGCTACCCTCCTTTACAAATGGGATAATTTTTGGGGGGTTTGCTCGCTGCTGCCAGGCCTACACAACTGCAGATTTACCCCATGGCTTGTAAAAAGCCATGACTTTTTTTCATTTACAAGGAATGCCAACCCTGTTGCTTCTCCCCATTTTTAAGTGCTTTAAACTATCAAAGACAGCAGCTGGCTATTGAAATGCCAATTATGTTGCGGTTGATTCATATGCTAATTAGCCACAGCTAATTCATATTTTTATTAGACCACTAAAACATGTGTTTATACAGCCTTGAGTGGTATAAAGGACTTTTAGGGCCATCAGTCATTGTTTTCCATGTGCTTTAGATGAAAGTTCATCCTGAACTAGTTCGGACTAAACCAAACTTTTTCGGAAAAGTTCACTCATCTCTAATAACAATCCATCTGAGAAAAACGAGCCACAGAGAATGTTTTTTGTGTGTCAAAAGATACACCATAAAGGTGGAGGTGGAAGGGAGCCTAAACAGTTACTTAAGTACTCTCTGAATAGATGTTTTTTTTTTCTATAAATGATATAAAAAGGACATAAAACAAATATACCCAATACATTTCAGAGCAAGTACACCAAGGAAAGTTATTAACATCTATATTTGCTGCACTTTAATGTATGAATAATTGGAAAGCCAGCTCAACCCACCCCACTCACCTCAATGCTGATGCGGGCCCCATAATTGGTGCCCCTCCAAGAAGCGGACCAAAGGTCTAGCAGCAAAAGGCATAATTTAAATAGTTCTCACCGCAACAGGCCAGGTTAGTGATGGTCTATTATTCAAAAAGCTAAAGGAATGCCAACGTAAGTTTGAAAAGGGCAATATTTCTGCATTAAAACATGGCTGTTGCCTATGTGATGCTGCAGATCTGTCCTGAGTGACTAGCGCCACCTTTCCCCCATCAGCAGCATCAGAAATCTTGCACTGCTGCCGCCCCGCTCTCTGAGGAGACCAGCGCATGCGCAGTAGTACCTCCTCGTCCCCGCTGTTGGGTCAAACTCTGTCTCCTATCCCCACCGTTGGCTCTAATGTGCATGTGCATAGCAACAGGTGGCCGAGCACAGGAGGGGGGAGATGGGGGAAGAGGCAGCAAAGCTCTAATGGCACCAGGGGCCTGTGTCACTCCTCTGGGGTTCTGGACCCTGGGCACCGCCATCTTAAATGACAACACAGAGCCCCCAGGTCTCCGTGCATGCTCTCGCCTGCCAATTCCAGTGAATGGGCAGTGGGAGCATGGATGGACCCAGAGGATGCGGCTTTTTCTCAATGGCGGCAGCAAGCACACAGAGATCAGGGGAGCGGCGTTGACCCGTGGATAAGGTAAGGGTTTTTTTCTTTGTAACCCCTGTCCTGCCACAGCATCAGGGTAGCCTGGCAGGGCTGGGGGTTACTTGCAGACTGAAGTTCTACTTTACCATCAACAGTTCTTGATTATGAATACTTATTAATGATTAAGCCTGTCTTATACAGAAGTCGGCTATTAAAAGGTCTAGTGGCTTTTTAAGTGGGCTCCTATACTTATTAGATTATCATTGCAGTCCCAATAACTTCTTTTGTAAGAACAAAAAACGTTTTCCCAGTGTTTATATATTGTCCGAATAATACATTTTCTAGCTTCAGGTTATACACCTTATTTTGACACAGCAGCGATGGGCCTTTTATTGAATCATCTTTGTTAGCTACAAAGGTTGCAATGCTTTGATGCCAAGAGAAATAATATGCAGTTCAAATACCTTAATTATTCATGTCATGCTAATTTATTCAAAGCATGATTACAAATTATTTTGGGCATTGTTGTTTTGATTATAATTATTCTGTCTAATGTAAATGCAAAAACAATTATTGCATGTGCCTACACTCCTGAACCCCCATTATTTTACAATATCTTGGCTGTTGTACATAGTGTATAGAATGTCAGGTTAGGGCATTATATTTTATTTTTCATTTAAAGAATCAAACAGTAAGACATGATAACCTTGATTGCTTTATAATATCCATTCCACAACACCTCTATTTTTCACATATACCTTGCATACACAAGTGTATCTACTCCTTCAGCAGTTGCACATTACTGTATAAATTGGATAATGATTTAAAGTCTTTGTCAAGCTAAAATACCAAAATCTGACCTTTTCTCCTCTGCACCGCTTCCTTTCTAGTCTTGTAATATAAAATGTACCATCTCCCAAGATTGAGTCTTGCTGCATTTACATTCACCACCATCTCTGGGGAAACTATGGCCCACCACGTCAGTCAGAGTAGCTGACTGCTCACTCTATTCACTGCAATGGTAAGGGACATGGCAGGCCTTTACACTCCTTATTATTGAAATAAATGGAATGCGAATTGAGGGTCTTTTTAACTAGATTAGGACAAAGGAGTCGGGGGGTGGCAAAAGGTGAGTATATATGTGCTTTTCCCCTTATTGGCAACCGTGTGCAAGGAAACTTCCTGGTCCACAGGAACCGTAATATACCGCCTCCCACCACCAATGACCCTCATGTAAATTTATATATTTTCCTGGCATTACCCTATCCAACAGGGACCAGAAACAGCTGTGCACCGCAGTACTACATTATTTTAGTTGCAGTTTAGTTTTGCTGCAGCACGTTTGTGCAACCATTTTTCCATCCCCTGTTAGACAAAGCAAGGCAGAAAAGGTAAATATCTGGGGAGTATGGTAAGTTGTAGAGGTCAAAATATTAGCCAGGTATTTATTTTGGAAAACCCAAATATAATTTCAGAAGTCGATGACCAGAAGCATTCTGGAAATATATGAGCCAAATCAACACAAGTAATCAAATTATAGATACATAACAATGAACGCAGGTCATAAGAAAAGAATGATTAAAAGGACCGACCAGGGTATTAAGTGAGTCTAGTGTTGCACAGCTTGTGACTGGCCTTAATGGTGGTGGTTAATGTACAGTATACTACATATAGAGCCACATTTTCCAAGAAATTCAGGTTCGTCCGAATCAAACTTTAAGAATCACTTATCTCTACGCGGTTATAAAAAAAAACTCACCTCTTCCTGATTGGTTCTCATTGGATGGGCATTTAGGCAGGATCCAGTAGGCATCTCAGCAGGCATGTAAGCTACCTCCAGCTGGCTTCTCTAGCTTCCTCTGGCCGGCTTCTTGGCTGGTGGGGGGGGGGGGCAGGCTTTCTCTGGCTGGCTCCTTGGAAGGTTTGGGGGCTTCCTCCAGCAGGCTTCTCAGCCGGCAGTTGTGGGGCGGGGTTTCTCTGGCCGGCTTTTTGGCAGGTCGGCGGCAGGATGGGCTTCCTTTGTCCGGCTTTTAGGCAGGCAGTTGGGGGGTTTCCTCCCACCAGCTTGTCAGCAGGTGGGTTGGGGGGGGGCAGTTTGGCTCCTTTGCAGCCTGGTGGGGTAGACGGGCTGCCTCCTGCCAGCTTCTCGGCAAGCTGATGGATGGGGCAGTCCTGCTGGCTTCTCAGCAAACAGGTGGGCTCCAGCTTCCAGAGCGTCACGCCACCCTGAGTGATGGGATCGGTGAGGACTTAGGTGTGTTGGTGATCGGGCAGCATCGTGGTTTGGATTATGAGGCTGCAGGTGTTTTTTTTTCGATTCATGGTAACAATTCAATGAATGAAATTCAGATTTATGTCGAATTAATTTTTCCCTGAAATTTGGACCAAAGTCTCGGATTGTCCAGTTCGCTCATCTTTACCCATTACCTACATTCGTATAAAAAAAACTTTTCTAAGCCTACTGTATCGCTGGGGACTGTATAACTTTCTGGGGCCTCACTGGTTTTCCCGTGTGAAAATAATTGGGTATCACTCATTTCGGAGACATGGCACAATAAAAGTCAAACCCAATTCTCATGTTTTATTTGAAAATAATCTAAAGTTTTTTATTTTTTAGCTGCATGACCATAGACACTACACTTCTGCCACAAAATTGGCAAATTAAATGCTTGGTGACTGGGCTTTTGGCAACTTTATATAAGATACCTTGCCTTTAATCTTGCTGTTCTTTGCATTGCCTTGCTGGCTATTTGCTGCTGCTACTGTTCTCCACATGTTAGAACCGCAATGCTTGAATTTGGAATGCTTTCAACTGCTACTTCAGTAGCTTACAAATCTATTGGGATGCTTATTATCTTTTGCAGATGTACATGTTGCATGTAGATGTACATTTTAAAACACTGTAGGCAGCACGTACTGCTATTCGAAATGACTCACCACTAATCTCCCAGAGGGAAACAATTCAGCTGATGTGTTACTTTGAATATCAGTTCACTAGGAAAGGAAATAAAATATTTATTATAAGAATTACAAGATACACAAGGAAAATCAATGGCAACAAATATACCATGCAACAATGTTTTCTGATAAAGGAATAACATTGTTGTATTGTTCTATTTTTTTTTTTTTAAATGAGAACAGTAGTTCGATGCAGAAAATGGGGGGGGGGGGGGGGTATACAAAAAAATTAGCCCACTCTTCATTTGACACCTTAACCCATTTTTATACTTTTTTATCACGTATTAAAAAGTCTCGGCTGAACTTCAGATTGAAGTAGCATTGTAGGCAGGAGTAAAATGAGGGGTGTAATATTTTATCTACCCTGGTATGTTCTATCAGTGAGAGAGAGCAAGGGTTGGCCTGTGCAGGTTGAGGCATATCTGGATATGCAACATATGGTAGCCATTCAGTGTGATGAAAGCACTGGAAGTAACAAGATGAAAAGTGCAGTACAGTGTGGACCTACAATGGAAGTCAGGGATTTGGAGCTTAATTTCATAATTACTGTATATGGTGATGGTGCACCTTCCTACTAACATGTAAAGTTTTGGACCAAGTAGTGTACATGAGGTAGTGAATCAGTTGAAGATGAAGATGATCCATTCAGGGTGACTTGTTGAAGAATCTTCAGAGGAAATGTGCCGCTAAGTGAAGGTAATAATTTTGGAAGATCGTTGGTTCAACGTCCGTTCCTAGTGTAAAACACACGTCGGCAGATAAGAAAATTTAGATATGCTTAGAATCAATCCAGGAGACTTCTACTCTTGAATTGTTATGGGTGATGAAACATGGGTCTTCCGCCATAATCCTGAGACCAAACAAGACTCCTTGCAATGGATGCTGTTTTATTACTTGATATCATGGCACACAAAACAATACTTACTGGAGCCACATTTTAGATAATAAGGAGCTGATTTACAAACACTGTGCCATACTGGTGCTCACTAGTGCATTGTGCACACTTGGCACACCTGCCATAAAGATGCTTTTACTATGGCCGCACTGGTTTTGGATGCAACACGGTGCAGACCGGTGATGAGGACAGGTTTTAGCTAGCGCATGGATACAATGGTTGCATATTACTTGTTAAGTGTTATATTTGGTATGTTTGAAAATGGACCCAGGGTTGCCAAAAGAAATTTGGCATGCTTATCTGTTAAAATGCTTATCAGTTTTACATGTCCACCAAATGTTGGCCATGTTGGCTGGCAAATAACAACTCTGAAACAGAGCCCAGAAATGTTAGGGACTATATTACTGGATTGACTGCATTTATGGAGCATTTAATGACTGAACACCTGGACCACTCCTATTTTTAATAAAAGGTACTTTTGAACATAAAAGTGGGCCTTGTGGGATAAAATATGATTAAGAATGGCATAAAGTGCAGGCACCATAACTGGGTTCAGAGGAGTTAGCACAAATTAGTTTATTGGCTCGTTTACACAAAGTGATTATCGAGGGAGAAATTGTGACCACAATTTAGCGGTAATCGTTCTGTGGAATCAGCTGCTGCGATGAACAAGAATTGGTTAGTCGTATCGTTTTGGCTGACCAAAAATGTATGTGTGGGGCACTTGATGGTTGCAATGTGTAAACAGAAGTTGCTATGTGAATGAGCGAGGCATTAACAATCGCTCTAGTGAACTATTGACCAACAAATCTTCTGTGTCTGAGCACAGTTGATCAGTCGCAGAAGATTTATATGGTCAGTCTGATTGAGCAGCCAATTGATCTGCTTGTGTAAACCCAGCATAAGGTGACCTCTATCTCACATGTAATATCTCTGTTGATCAAATTTGACAAGAGATAAGATATTTAGTGTAGTTGGACTTGTACCTGAACCTTAAATCACCTACGTAGGGGGATCCCCTCAAAGATTTTAATTTTACCATACAATACATATAATAAAACCATTACAAATCAAGAAAAAACAAATACAACTTTCACACACAGTTTTAGAAGGAAGGAAGCCAGAAATAACAAGGAAAAAGTAATGCAAAGATGAGCAAAAAGATGAAAAGGGAGAAGATGAGAAGAGGAACCCTTCCCTCTCAGTGTTTTCATTCCTTGTGAATTGAAAAGGGATAGATCAGTTTTGAAGCCTTGTGTGGACCACCAGTGGAAATCCTGCCCCTGATTCAATCCTGGAGGGAATTATGGGGGTTGTGTTATTGTAGCTAGGGGTGCATAAGGTAACATTAATGTCCCCATAGTTTTAGCAATATCCAATACAATTAAAGTAGCACAAAACCCTCTTTCCTCCAGCACTCTGCCTATCTGAATGGTGGGGAGCTACAAGGAGTCCAGGAATGCATTTGCATCACACTCTCGGGTCACCTAGGACTGTATAAAAACATGCTTTAGCTGGCTAATTAGTGAATGAATTTGTCACATCTAATTTGCATATGAATTGCATACAACTGTCTTTGTTTAAAAACATTAAAAACATTGTAGAATTTGAAGGAGAGTAGCCACAGGAATTGACCATGCCATTTTGTGCATCATAGGGTATATCTGTGGTGTAAGTGGCGGACAAGCCCTCAAAAAAAATGATCCCATTTTTAAGGGTGTAGCAGCGGCACTGACCTCTGAGGGAAAATGCAGTGTCTGCATTCCATGAGAATTTAGGTGGAGGGGATCTTAATATGATCTACCATGGGGATCATGTGTCATAAAATGTAAGTAAATGAAAATAATAGTTATACACCTTAGACTATATCTGAGAAACAACAGGGCATGTCTAACAAATATGAAGCATTGAGCCTATATTTCAACATGCCTGAAAACAGTTGGGTGAGTATTAAGGAAAACAATTTGCAGTGTCCCAAATCATTCTCCATTCTTTGTTAGGTTAGACAGAATTTAAGTTGTCATACCATTTAATCATGTATGTTTTCTTTTTGAAGAAAAGCTCTGTGTGAACTAAACCCCAGGGATAGGTCTAGGGTAATTAGTATATTTGCAGTTAAATAAAGTACTAAGATGCAGGGTTAGGTGAAAAATGTATAGAACTGGAAAGGTTGGAAGAGAGAAGGGGAGAGAAGGGGCTCATGGGCAACCCTGACTCATGGCCCACTTCATTTCCTGAATACACTCTATTACCTGGTTACCAGATTGTAACCAAAGTGCAGGTAAGGGCATCATAGGGTAAATATGTGGTTGTGTAAGCTTGGCAGTGGCAGGCGAGCCCTAAAAAAAAGATCCGATTTTTATGGGGGTAGCAGCGGCATTGGCATCCTGAAAATCTAATTGAAGAAAAAAATTATGGCTTTTGCAGTGAAAGATTTGCTCATTTTGGGTATCACAGGGTTGACCTCAGAGTTGTGTAGGCATAGTAGTAGCAGAGGGTGGCAGAAGGTGCTAATGGTAATAGCATTAGTAATGTAATAGTGCAGTTTTTTTAAAAAAGACTAGGCCGTGGGACAGGAGACCCGTGGTGGTTGTGTAGGTGTGGTTTTAGTGGTTGGCAGTAGATGTGGTGGTAGTAGTGGCATGCTATTGCTAATCAGGGGCATCAGGAGCAGGGGTTTCAAAATCCTCACCTATCCAGGCCCAATTCATCTTTGCAAAAGTTAGTTTTTCAGCACTTTTGGTGGCTGAAAACCCTTTCTGATGCTAGACTTGAGGGTGGGTAAGACATGACCCCCATGGCAATCCTGGCTAGCTCTGATCAATGGCCCAATCTGCTCACCCAGATGATCAAGGGATCTGAGGTCAGTGTATTTCCTAGAAAAGGGGCACAGTCGAGGTAGGCGTGCAACTGACTGGTCAGGTGGTGGTGCTGCTGATGAACATCCCTGCCATGATGAGTGTAAGGTGGAAATATGGAATGTAAAAATATAAACATCATGTTCTCAAGGGTAAAGTGTGTGCTGCAGCTGACGCTGCCTGTTGCATAGGTAGCACACTGACTCCATGGGGTGCGGAGAGTGGACACCTGGTCAGAGATGCTTGCAGCAGATGTCTGTCGTTTAAAAGCCATTGCTAGCTGGCCATAGAGCTTCTGTTGTTCTGGTGTAAAAAATTCCCCCATTTTGGTTTTATATCAAAGTTTGAAAAGTGTAGCGATGCAGTACTCGTCTTTTTGCTTCATGCTTACAAAGCGGCTGTCAGATGGATCTTTCTTCCATCCCTCGCTTAATCATGGCTGTGAGCATTTGTTCCAAAATGAATGTCAGTGGCATAACATCATACATTCTGCTGTTGTCTCTGCTGGAAATCACACTGGCTGGAAAAGCTGGCCGTTTGCTGCATGAGGAAATCATTTAGCGCTTTGTGATGCTGATAAAGGTGGTCCAGCATATGTAGCGTGGAATTTCAGCACGTCGGGATCGACTAAAGTGAACACAAACTATCTTGGACATAGCCAGTACCAACATATGTTTTCAAAAAGTGCCTGACTTTCTGCGTCCCGTTATCTGCAACCACATTGCCCAATCTAAGCTGATGAGCAGACAGCCAGCAGGCGTTTTCCTCATGCATGCACAGCAGCAACTTTGTGGCTTTTCCTACCCAGGCTCAGCATGTGTAACATGGCCAAGCAGTGCTTCGCCTTGCACTGATGAAAGGATGAAAGAGTAGGGTAGGCTAAGCCCTCCTGTCTCCATCCCGATGAGGAAGGGGAGGATAGGGACCTGATATCCTAGGTTAAAGCAGATCTTAAACGTTCTGCCAAGATGGACCCAGTGGGACATGGCACACATGTATGGTCCTTGGCCATATCCTTAGCTACTACTCCAAGTATCTACTGTTAAATGCACAGTTCTGTACACTGACAGTTGCATTTCCTGGCCCACCTTCCGAAGCTGTGCAAGGCAGGGATGGCTTTGTTTAAAAAGAAATGGGGACTGGGGATGCACCACCTGGGCTGGGCCCACATCAAAAGTTGACAAATAGGGTGGACTCAACCAGCTGATTTGGCAGCAACTGCACCACCAACAACTAGGCCAGGTGTGAGTTCAGCCATACGACAACTGGATGACTGGGCATATATTGTTGTCTGAAGGATATGGAATCTACTATGGATACCAGTGGATGGAATTAAGGAGGAACACTAGATGACAGCGACGATGACAACACTGAGACTGTACTGCCTGATGAGGCCTGGCTACTAAACAGATGAAAGGAGTTGGCAGCCGCACCATTACAGCAGCATTAGCAACAAGTTTTTGACAAGGCAATTGCAAGGTATTTCAATTGTCCCATGCAGCCTTGTGATGCTGCTTCAGGTGTTTATGTATAGTTGTAGTTCCTAAATTGGTGCCCTGGCCAAGGCTAACTTTTTGCTTGCAGATATGGCACTGTGCCAGGTTTTGGTCATCTGGGAAAGTGCAAAAGAATTTCCACATTACATTTCCATGAATGCCTTACAGAATATCTAGCATTTCTACCACTGAAACCTGGCACAAAGTCATCATAGCGTCTCCTTGCAGTGAGAGCTAGTCAATCCACATTTGATGCATTGTCCAAAATGACATAACACTGGAGGAGATGGACAACTCTGACTTGCGGCTGATGCTACTACTACAAGGTTCATTGCTGCTGCTACAACTAGCACTGGACACACAGATATTGCCACTACTGTCGCTTTGCCTGGACAAATGGCTGGTGCTACTTTTATTGGCCCTGGGCACATGACCTCTGCCCATCCTTGGTGGCACAAAGTTTTGCAGGGATATCATTTCCTCTACCCAGTCCTTTCCCATACATTTTACTCAAAGCAGTGCACACCCCTATTGCCAGAATACACAGGCATGCAAAAGGCTCCCAAAAATCTTGTCTTTTGAAGTGGGGATAACAATATTATGTGATTTATTTTAATGTAATATCAGAGTAGACTCCAGGTGTTTAAATCAGCCTAGAAATCAAGGTGTACACCCAAAATGTTTTTTCTTTAAATTGAATATTGAATATCCAATTGACAGAATATCCCGGTCCAGATAACCTTAAACAAGAAGGTGTACCCTCAAAAAAACTTGTCTGGTAAAGTGGGGATAACTAAATTATGTAATCTTTTCATGGAATATCAGAGTAGAGCACACCGCAAGTGTCTGAATAACAAGGCCTACCTAGATTTAAACAAAAAGGTATACCACCCAATCCTTGGCTAGTGAAAAAGTTTCTATGTGCCGCACACGCCAATTGACAGTATGGCCTGGCCCAGCTAACTTTAGACAAGAAGAAGGCGTACCCCAAAAATATCTGGCTGGTGAAAATGATTGTGTGCTTTTTAAAATAGTATTCACAGCCCAGCACAGCAGAATTGCACAAAAAAGATCCCAGCTCCCATGAAAATTACACTGTCTGCTATTATCTGTGCCCCTCAGAAAAGAAAACACACTGAGTGACAAAACATTCTGCTGTCCTGACTCCTCTCATCTGCTATTCTTTCCATTTTAAAATAGTAAACTGTTCCTGTCCTACCTGCCCATAACAGTTCTGTTCTCCTAACTGCTCCAGCTCCTTACAGCAATCTTCTCTGTTTAACAGCCAGCTCCAAAATAGTGGATAGCCCAGCACATGACCTTCTACTGCTAACACCTCTCAGCTCTACACCTGATGTCATATGGTGTGAGTGACCACGTCTCTCTTCTTGGTTGACATGTGGATGGCACCGGTGACATGGCACCAAGGTTTGTCAGAACTAAACTGTTCATGTTCACAGCGAACAGGACTTCCTGTGAAGTTCAGGTTGAATCCCGGCTCTACCTGTTCGCTCATCTCTAATCATTACCCACAGAGACCTGTCTTCTTTAGCATGAAATAAAGCTTAAGGTGCCACCTGGGCTGTTATATATTATGTGGGTCAGGAAAAGCTAGGCCTCCACAAATGTTGACACTTTATTAAGAAGGTCTTGCCAATCTGGGTATCCTCACTTTACTAAATATCATACATTTGGAGCCTATTTAAAACAGTGTCTGAAACTTTAGTAAGACTCAAAAGAGAGAGAGTACCTTGGACAGTTCTTGTCTCATCTTTATTGAGACAATCTTACCTAACCATGTCAGTCTCAGAAAGCTCCAACACTTAACAGTTATTCCAGTAAAATTTGGACATTTGTATCATAAAGCTTATTGTATTCTGGTGTAATCTTAATCCCCAGATAAGGTTTGTTAACCCATTTAAATTGAACATTGGAGGCAATAATATTATTTGTTTCACTGGTGAGGCAAATGTCCGGGGTTACGGATTTGGGATCATTGGTCTTAAGGTCTGAGGTACCAAAACTTTGTAGTGCCTCATATATATTAGGTAAAGTAGTATGAGAGAAAGTAATTGCAAGCAGCATAATCTCAGAGATCATAGAATGTTTATGTTCCACTTAGGCTTGGCATATTCTTCTTATAGATGGATCATCCCTTATCTTAGTTGCCAGGGGCTCAAGGGCTGGGATAAAAAATATTAGAGACAGGCCCCCCCACCCCGCCTTGTGCATCGCTGGATTTGGAAAAGGGAAGATTTATGTCCACAATACTTTATTGTTTTTCCTTGATCCATCTTATAAATCCCTCGCCTAAGCCCCAGTGGTTCAAAACTTTAAACAGATATTACCAGGACATGGAGTCAAGCCTTTTCTATGTTTCAGGAAAATAACATTGCTGATTGTGACTTTCTTTTAGCTAGGCTTATCAGTTGAATTATTCTTCTGATGCCATTTTCAGCCTATCTCTCTTGGAAAAACCCAAAATTGTCTATATGGACCAGACATTGTAAATTGTTTTTAATTCTCCAAGACAAGTTTTTGTTAGTAATTTTCAGGATTCAACAGGGATATCAATTTATAGTTTTTGCACATCAGATGGCCCTTATTTGGTTTGGGAGTCATAACCATAAATGATTTAAGTGTTACCCAGTTTTAAATAATTGAACAGAGTGTGGTGCAATTACTCAAACCATTTTTTTAATAAAAAATAATGCTGTAAGGCGATTTGGGCCTGGACATTTCCCAAACTTCAGGTAATGTACTGGGACTGTATCTTGTCTTAGTTGAGATCATTAGTAGGGGAACTAAAGATTTTCCGACATAATTCGAAATTCTTCTAGTATTTTAACGTACTATGTGATGGGCTCGTCAAGGCTTCTTGTAAAATATGTTCACTCATCACGGCACCATAAATCCTAACTGGAGAGGCAGAAGAGTCAATGTTCCTTAGAGAGTGACATAAATAGACTGGGTCATGGTCAGACCACGAGTCAGCAAGAATAGTTGCTAAAAGGACCTGTGAAAAAAGCTGATGCAAAGCGAAGATACGGTTGATTTTAGAATGCAGTCATAAGGTGCTGAATACTATGTATAGTCCTTGGTGCAAGGACTATTGATATATGACTATTGATATATATCAATCAAACCCATTCAATCGATTATTGTGTTTTTTGTCCTTTTTGTCCATTACATAATAAGATTTGCCTTAATGTCCAGAGTGGGAAAGGTCTAGAGAGGATAATAAAGATAGTTATAGAGAAAAACAGAGTAGTAAATACAGAAAGGTAAAAAAAACAATCTGCACACATACTTTCAATTCAGTTGTGCTCAGCATATTCTTTCTCTCTGGGGACATATTAAATGTCCCCAAGAAAGATGGGACTAGCACTGGCACAAGGGGCCCTACGGCGAAACATATTTTGTGCAGTGGCACAAAAATAAGTCATTGTCCATTTACATATAAGATTGTAATGTGCTATTTAATATGAATATGTAGGTTATAATAGGAGCAGTGGAGTCCCTTTAATCAAAGGCAGATATCCTGAAAAGCCTAACAAAGACTATTATATAGATTTAACTTTTTCCAAGATAGAAATCCTGCATAGGCGTTGTACAAGATTAAAACAGATAGATAAGTCTTTTAGTACCTTGGGTAATTCTGCTGGTTCGGCAGTGGCCCGGTTTCTATTAAAAGTATTTTTTCCCACCACCGAAGCCAGGCCCAGCAGCAGTTTTGAGATAGCTGATCTCAAAACTGCTGTATAATGCTTGCCAGCCAGCTGGTTGCATCCCTGGCCTTCTGTTCGGGCATGCTTGCTCTGGCCCTAGCAATTTCGATGGGATAGGCAAGAGAGTGCGCACAGCTACAGGGAAGCAGGGGATGCAGTGGTGGCGAGCACCATGTTGTGGGAGCCAATGGTAAAGGTGAGTTTACCAGTGACCCCAGGGGTAGGCTAGCGACTGGCCCTGGAGTCTTTTAGATTCCAGAGCCAGCCCTCATAGGTTTTGATCCGCTTTAAGATTGCATTTCACTGCAGTGCCCCCAGTGTGAAAGTACTGTGAAAGTAGCCAACAACAATAGGAAATAACCACATACAGTATGTTTGCATATAAAAAAGCATATCCGGGACATATGTGAGTGAATATATAATCAACAAACATCATCAAGAAACCTGCTTTACATGACATAAGTATACTGTAGGTCATTCAAAGAACATCTTCAGTCGGATTCAAAGCCATCTCCAGCTCCCTGGAAAACCTGGAACTGTAGTTTCTTCATTGAGAGCGATGCCTGGTTGACTTCTGAAACTTCTGACTTTAAGAATTATTGGAGTGGGTTGCTGATAATGGGGTTTTGTTTGGCGACCCAGTGTTGTCATTTAGCAAGGGTGGATCAACCTTTACTTGAATCACAGGATTGTTGTACATATGGTCTTGAAGAGGAAGCCCCACCAATAAGTACGATTTAAATGCACACTTGTTGTGCTTTGGGCCAAGATTGCATAGATTTGGTAATCATGCCCCTGAAAATAGTGTCTATTTCAGGGGCATGATTACCAAATCTATGCAATTTTTTTATCTTTGGTTTTAAAAAATATAAGTCTGTTTATAATATCCCTCAACGTGATGAACTTGATGAACCTTTTCAATCTCAAGCCTCTCCAAATCAATGTCAGGGATGAGTTTCTGCAAAAAAGGCACCTTGTGTATCTTCAAATGAACATTGACCCCCTCCCAATTGTGTCCTGTGAACCCTCTGCAAAGAGGAAGTGGGTTTCCGCAATTTTGAGTTACGTCAGTTAAATACAGGCAGCAACACAGCTGGGATGCTGGGAAGTGAAGCCTCCCGGGTCCTTCAAGATGGCTGCAACTAGAAGAAAATCAGTGAGGCTGCGTTTCAACTTTGAGTAAATGCAGGAGCAAATGAAAGTACTAACAATGTGTCAGTATCGTGCATGGAAATGGAGCGAGTGAGTTTTCTTTTCTTTTACAGCATGGCTGATGGTCTGGTTAAATTTTCTGGCTTAAAATTATTTTCCACATTTTTGTGTCTTTTTAATAAGAAAAATTGGTCCATATCTTGATGGATTATGCAGGTCTCTATCCAGTTTAGGGATCATGCTGATGTTACAGAAATAAAGTGGTTAGATAAGGACTTATAGTAGAGACCAGACAATCTTTTTGATCTAGAAGTTTTTGTTGGTTTTAATATTTTGATGGCATTAAGAGCTAGCTAGGCTTTGAGCTAGTGATGCATTGCCTGATTGGGGAGCTCCAGTTGACTGAATAATTAATTAAGCATGTTAGTATCTAGCAGACCTGGTGCAGAATATAATTTGGAGGGAAAGGAATGAAAGATTTTTTATGATGTCTCTAAGGTTGGCTGTTAATTGGCCAGGATTATGTTGGAGGAAGACATATGGTCTCTCAATTCTAGTGAGGTATAAGCGAATATCTAAAGCAGGGTCGGGCTTATTTCCCCTCATGCAGAATTTCAGTTTCAAGCACCTGTTTCTCTACTTGGTAATTTAGTAGATTTAGTTCCATCCTAATTCAGCCTGATTCAGAGCCTGCTCAGCTTTTGGGAATTGATCTCGGTAACAGGGAAATTGCGAACGTTCGTACCATTCACAGCCACATTCTGAGAAAAATTCATTTATGCATCAGTGGGCGTATTTGCTTTGCGTACGCATAAGGTATAGGCGAGCATTTACGGTATTTGCAGATAAAGTCGTTTCAGAAGTCGATTCTCAACCTGTTTTCGGACGTAACTTATGTTGCTTTCAGATGTAGGCCTTTTTTTGTTGTAACCAGCTTTTTTAATGTGCTTCTCGCCTTCCCCCACCAGTGTACCCCTGGTAGTCTGCATGTCCGTGCACATATTTAACTTTGTCCCCCCTGCTAGCATCTAGGGCAGTCTATGGTAGTCTGCATGTCCTTGGACATACTTACCTTTGTACCTTGGTTGCCATGTCATTTGCTTCTACCTACTGGTACTCACCTCATACTTTGGCCACCTTTTGTTTTGGTGTTCTGTTTTACACTGCTGTTTGTTTGCTTAGCATCTGCTTTATGTAGTTGCATATAAAACATGCCACCACACAGCATATAACTGTAAAACTATTGTTTTATTATAATGATTTTGTTTAATAACTTTTTTTAATTGTTATGTATATTAAAACATATAAAAAAATATATATATATGTCGGGTTGGGTCAATTCAAACAACTGCTGATCTGCGGTCTTCTGATTGATATCCAGGTGACTGCGCGTATGCCTTTGCTCTGTAAGGTACTTGGTTAACAGTCCCCATGGCTGTAGACACTTGTACTCTTCACAGAACTCGTCAAGGGGCTCCATCTTATGTGCGGAGGATGTAGGCTGTATTTTCTTAGCAAAAAGAGAGCGTTCAAGTATTCCGGCTAGTTTGAACTGGAAACCTATGGCTTTTATAGGTCTAAAAACCCACAAATCAGGGCTCGGGGATAAACTCATAAAATTACAGTTGCATGGACACCTTGAGCCGCATTTATATGGCGAACACTCGATTTGGCGCATGCATACTGTAATTTCCTGCAAAAAGTACAACTTGGCCACAAAAACAAAGCTCTGAATCATCTGACAAGGAAAATAGACTAAATACAGTCCTTTGACGTAATTCCCGCCAACAAGAATGTATGCGAGAGAGGCTCTGAATCAGGCCGATTGTCTAGGTTGTTCCTATTTGATTTGATAGTATAGTATTTTTTCAATAATAGCCATTTAGTGAAATACCAGCCCACTCTGCCCCCAACTGGCAAAGCCTGTGCAGAGCCAGGGTACAAAAGCACCGGAAATGATGGCACATGTGAACCAGGATGCATTATTTTTGTCCCATATTGAATGTGAGGGAAGGGATTGACAACCACACATATTTATTATTGTGGAAGGGGCCTGTTCAAACACTGCATTTACATTTTTGGGGTCTGAGGGGGTTAATCTGGAGGTAGGTCTGCACAAACTATTTTGTAGGCAATAAAAATTAAATGCTGAAACATGAGCCCCTTAAAATGGGGATTATAAATGCTACAACCACTCCCATAAAATACAAAGCCTCAACAGGGCATGAAGAAATCAAAAAGTTATGACCATCATGAGAAATAAATATACTGATCATTAGGGCTAAAATAGGGTGGGTTCCTGCATCACAGCACATGGGCCCCCTTAGTTGTGCTGTGCATGGTGCTGCACACAATTGGCGAACCCCCTTGCCAACAATCTTGTGAGGCAAAATAGAGGCAAAGAAGCACAGACATTTTGCCAGATTTCAAGGTTTCTAGGGACTGCTGGCTAGAAGGGCATGAGGTGTAAGTGGACCTAAAGTCTTTTTTTACTTTTGGCTTTTATCTTGTTAAATTAATTCATGTAAGTCTTTTGTAGATTAACCGAATATATATTTTAGGTGAGCTTTTGAGGATAATTACTCCCTTTTATCAGAGAGATGTTATATTCGATGGACAGAAAAAAACACAGACTTTATAGTCATTGAACCATTGGACATCAACAAAAGCCTTAAAAGGTCATTTTAAAAAAGCAGGACAATTGAGGAGATAAGCCAGCCAGTGAGATCAAGTTATTGACAATTACCCAGAACATAAAATACAAGTCTTTGCCATGTGAAGATTTAACTCCCGTTACATTACATCACTAGACAAGCTAAGAGGTACTGTCCTAAAGCCTTCATTATTATTTAATCCACTTTGTAAAGTATGACATTTTAGTAATAACTTGAATTTCCATTCTCTACTCTCCAGTGGAATAACTAAACGTGACAGGTCCCTGGTGTAGACGTTAAAGGGCTGATTCAAATCCTTCTCAAAACCATCTAGTTTTTGTCTCGAAATGTGTATTTTTTACTTTTTTCCCGCATGTCTACGTGTGTACGCATGATGCAGAGCCGCCTTTGGGAGCGTTCCATTTACTTTTCGTAGCTGTGTACGGCATTGTGGATGGCTGTGTACGGCTCTCGCAGCGTATGCGAGAGAACAAGGTTTTCATTTACGTTGCTTTGTCAAATTTTATTTGAGTTGTATAGCTTATACATTTTTTTAAATTACTTCTTAATATTTTTTAGGTTGGTAAAAATTTTTTTAATAAAAAACATTTTAAAAAACGTGGCAGACTCCCAGATTTCTAGTCATCGGTGGTCCCCGAAGCAAGCTAAAATCCGTCAGACAGACGAGTAGCTGCAGACGCACAAATTCATCCACGTAGTCCGCCCCCATAACACTGCAACTCACACAGCGACAGCAAACTTTCACCAGGAAAACACACTCGTTTTATTGGCCATGTTCGAATCAACAATCAAGGCTTGGAATCGTGCGCAAGCCCATACCAATAACGTAACATTCCAGAGAAAGCAAACTATTTACGCAAAAAATACGATCATCGTTTATGCTTATTTGCGTTAACGTAAACGCACATACGCATGAAAAAAGTCACGAAAATCCGTTAATGGCTGCAAAAACTCACAAAAAATATACAAACTCATGTGAAAGTGAAGGAAAAGGAGGCTGTGAATCAAGGCTAAAATGGTGCCCTTTCACGGCTCACACAGAAAACCTTTTTCTGTCTTTTAACTCAGTTGGATGCAGCTAAACAACTAATGATTGAAAAACAACAGAGCCAAATACTGCTTCCTTTACCTACATAACAAGTGAGCAAAAATATGATAAATAAGGTGGAGGAGCAACAATGATGGGGGGGGGGGGCCCTGACCTTCTGCTCCTCTGACCTTCTGAGCACCTACTAGAAGGTCTGTTCTTCTGTTATTAACCCTGAGTTGGTGTGCATTTCATGTGCTGTCTGTTTTTTCCCTGTTTTACTGACATAGAGGCCCCTGGAGGGACATTGCATACACATTGTCAGATGCACAACTTTGGAAGACATGCCGGAAAATGCACCTTTTATTCTGTGTACCTGCTGGGATTGGATAGGTACATTATCAGTAGTGTTAATGTGTTTGCTTGCAGGGTCAGGTGCCATTCATCTGATATAGGCTTGAGTCTACTTCTGACCTTGATTCCTTCTAGGTTAAGTGGTTGCCTGAAGGACAGGAGTGGCCAATAAAACTGCTACCGCTTTAAAAAGAAATAGGTGATTAAACAACACATTAATTAACTAATGATTAAGCAATTAAGCCACTAATTACATTACATTATGTATGTTCCTGTTCTCAAAAGAGGTCAATGAGCAAGTGGGAATGAATCAGGGTAATGAATACAGACCAGGAGGTCCGAAATACATATATATCACGTTATGGATTACGTTTAAATTATTAATGGAAAGTTTCCTGTTAACACTGGATTTTAAAGTGACACAAATTCCGTTTGGCTGCTCCGTCACTGTGTAGCCAGCTCAACATTGACACTTTTTTTTCCACTGCTGAGGCCACGCCCACTTTTTTTGAGATCGCTAATTGGCTGATCTCAAGAATGATGGGTGATGTGACCAGCCCGCTGGCCGCATCCCTGTAGATGGACACGGGAGCTCGCCGCAGCTACAGGGAAACACATGAGTTTACCAGCAACATCGGGGGTTTCATACAGCATGGCACCCAGTTTCAGATGTCCCGAGGGCAGGCTAGTGCAAGTTCTGTAATAAAAATCATTTTAATTTATTTCCAGCAGACATGTGCTGTACAGCAGGCTGAGAATGTTGCTAGATTTAAACTCCTGATGATGACTATACTTTTATATATAAAATGAGTGGCTTAATTGCAAAATCATTAATGAAATTATTATATAACCTAATCATTTAACAAAGCAATATATATTTCTATTTATTCTATTGTGGTTGTGGTTTATCTTTTACCTGTACAGTAGATGCAGTAAAAGGAAAATCCGGCTGTTCATTCCAGTGTGTATAAAACATGAAAGTGTGAGAGAGAGAGAGAGAGAGAGACATACTCGTGATATGTGTTGTGGTACATTTCTGAGCCATTTACCGGTAGGTCCTTCCAGTAATGTATTTTACCTATAATATTAAAAGTTATGTTTTATGCACATTGGGAGGAGCTGCCAAATTTTCTTTTTCCTACATCTACAGTCTCAAAGGCAAGCAGTAGTCTTTTGAGCACTCAAGTCTACTCTTTTAATGATGGTAAATCATTAACCGTTAAGTCTTTTATCTGACTTGATTTACTAATAGCCTGCTTAAACACATCATGAATCTCTTGTGTTTCCCTGGTTGTTTCCTGACTCTGTATTACATCCAACGTTGATGTGCCATAGTAGTTTAAATTGTTACCTGTCCCAACTAGCCAGACTATCCCAGCTGCAGGAATCAAGTGCAGGGTCAGATAATATTATGGGACCATTCCAGATGCAAAGTGTGCGCGCGCAAACGGTCATGCACAGGACATACACAGGAGGCAATCTTCACACAGCATGATGGCCACATCACATTGCACTGCAAGCTATTTGAATTCCAATAAAAGGCTAATGACTGCTTTAGAAAGTATCACAGCTGCTTAAAATAGAAACAATAAAGATAAATGAATTGATATTTAGCTTAAATAATGTAACACAATGTAACTCTCAGCAAGGAGCTGCCAGGCTTTTCAGAATGACACATCGTGCTTATTATAGTCACAGCAGGAAGAAGAGATAATACAGCTCAAGGTTTTACCAACATTCCAAAATATGGCTCTCTGAGCTTTCTCACCTCTGTATGTGCATATCCTAGCTTAGGACAAGTTCAAAAACCCCTGGGCCCTGTACGTATGCGCAAACCTTTGCACCTTTGAACCTTGGACGTAGGCTGAACATCTTAAACAGCCTAGGTGTAGGCATAAAGGATCACTGCAGTCAAGGAACATGTATAGGCTAAACACGGGCACCAAATTCCAGTCATGTTGAGCCACCTCAGCCAAAGGTCTGAGCCCACATCTGAGCAGTGATGGCGTTGATCTTGAAAAAGAATCAAGCAGTGCTGGATGGAGGTAAAAATTGGCACTCAGCTGCCAGTCTGAAACCTTTTGATCACAGTTCAATTTTGGATGTCTGCCTTGATAAATGCTGCTTAGTGACTGAAACAGATCTAAATGACCTGCAGGCTTCTGCACATTTTTCATAAGCTGGTTTCTAGAATTTCCATTTTCCCACCACCATTTATCCTCATTGGCTTCATTCTTATTTTTTCTATTTTTTCCACTATTTGGCATGGATGATGCCAGTCATAATTTATTATGACTGGACACATTCCCCTCTCAATCAAACATGCATGAGTAAATCATAAAATCATAATCATAAAGATCTTCATGCATCCCATTAAGTCTATGTCCAAGGAGCTACTTTCCGCACTATTAATTATTCTTATCTCCACACTCTGGACAGTAAAATCTGCCCTTTGGTTCTCATTCTTTTTCCAGTATATTAGCAATGGTTTTCAGCCATCTTGATATTAGTATGTGTCTAATAAGCACTGACTAAGCACTGATCAAAAAATGTATGGAAAAGTCCCAGTATTTGCATTTAAAGTATTATCCATATATATATGATATGCATACAGATTCTAACCACAAAACCCAACTGGGGCCACAGTGACCACTTCCATTCTTTTATCATGCAAGACTTCCAGCTGCATATGGCAGCCAAAGTCACACATATAGAGAAGTCAAGCAGGGGGATACCAGCTGATGATGGGTGTAGATACCATCAGACTAAGGTACAGTGGTTGTTTAGACTCCCACAAAAAATGCGGGTCCACCTTAAAAGTTTTAGGTGGTAAACTTTTTCTGTTCGGGGGCCAGTGGGAGACAACTGGTCAAATAATTCCACTGATCTTTTCCTCCATAGAATTTTACAGTGCCTTAAGTTATTTATACCTCTTGAATTTTTCACATTTATAAATGTTACAGTCAAAGTCCAAAATGCATTTTATTGAGATTTTATGTTATAGAGAAATGCAAAGTATTTGAAAAGTGGCAACAAATTATTTCATGCCTCTTTCAAATTTAAACCCCCCTAAAAAACACAAAACCCAGCAGCAGCCACCCTGCAATCTAAAATATTCCAGGGCCAGCTGCTGGCTTTTGCCGGGGTATCCCAAATTGGAATGCCCTGCTGTGTAAAAAACCCCAGGTGGCAATAAAAACTCACCTTATCATCTCCAATGGTGCATGTGCAATCTCTCGTCAAATGAGAGCCACCTGTCATTTGGCAGATGGATCTCAGTGTTTAAAATAGAGAACATACACTGCCGCATCCCCTGTGATGGGGGATGCAGCAGCGCACACTCCCTATTTCAGTAAATGAGAGCCATCTGCTGAATGACGAAGTCACAGCACACGGCTCTCATTGGACGAGAGCCCTCGCATGCCCGGACAGGTGAGTTTATTCTGGCTTCCTGGGGGGTGTCACACAAAGGGGGAATGGAACAAAACTCAGGAAAGTCACATTGTGTTATTTTCTGCTTTATAATGCCTTATTAAGCTTTTCTTGGCACCAGTGACACCTCTTGTCTTCTCTTCTCCATTATATGAGCCTACAGTAGTTTACTGTGATAAGGAACTTGGAAAGCTGATTTTACAGGATTACCAAGGGCACGCACACCCTGCTGCCAGTTAGAAGGGAGTAGGAGCTATTCATTTCACAGTAGATGATTCTATGCGGGCCTGAAATCTTTGAAGCATAGAATGCTCAGGACTACAAGGTATCAAGTCTGCAAGCTGGGACGTAAATATTTTTTGCTGCCTTTAGTGTCCATGTAACCACCCTCATAGGGTAACAAATATTACCCTTCTTCAGGTAAAGGCTTAAATTCAGCAGTCTGCTATACTTTGCTAAGTGCATCCCATGTTAACCTTGATTTTTTTTCAAAATCATCTCTGTAGTCTTGATTTAGTGTCAATTCCTGGTCCTGAAGCTGTGCCATGGGCATAAGAATTGAGAGCCAGGCGGTCATGATAGTTTTAATTATATAACTAAATTATATAATGTCATTTTTCTACCAACAAAATATTTAAGAAAGTAAAAACTAACTACTTCATGACCAAACATGTAACAACACAGATTTAGCACCATGGACAGCGACATGAGAGTTAGTTTTTTTCACGTTTGCACCACTTCTGGTTTAGTTACTTCATAAACTTCTGTTTCCATTCTGCCTTCTCCTAGGGGCATGAGAATGAATCTGATGTATGAAGAGTCTGCAGCCTCTTTAAATCCTAAAGTGAACCACAGGACCTAAGCCCTCCTTTTCCATTTTTGTTGCTGCGAGAGGTAAGCATGGTCATCAGTATTATAGGGCAAAATTGGAATAACAGTAATGGTTCTAGTGTGCAGAGTAATCCAATAACACCCAAACCCACCAATTCTTAAATTGGACATAAACCCTCCCTGGCAACTCCATGCTGTTATTGTTCCTTGAGTGATGCAAGCACACTGTGTGCCTCGTATTGCAGTGAGCTGAGCTTTTTTGACAGTGTGGAGTGCTCCCGTCTAGCCTATCACCAACAGAGGGGTGTGATCAGGATCAAGGGGCAGCAAAGAGGTAGAAAAAAAATCCCCCTTCCTTTCAGTGACTAGAGCAAATAGAAGCAAAGAGAAGAAGAGACTGAAGCTGCCAGGCAAATGATATTAACGTTTGACTGGTCAATAACAATAACTAAATTTAGCCTGATCTCTGCTCTCCCCATGCTGGCTGTCAGGGGCTGCATTTTTTAGTCTGCTTTAAATTTCTTGATAGGTCCTAGTGACCTCTCTCCCCTTACGTGGACATGAATCATCAGCTCTGCTGCTGTGTAAATGTGAAAGTCACTCAGAAGTGAAATTCAATGAGGGGACTGAGTGGTATGACTCAGCAGAAGAGAGCAGTGAGTTCAATAGGTTTTTCTGGAAATGCAAAGTGCTGGTGATTAGGAGATGAAACCCCTGACAGGCAGCAGAAAAAAATGAACTCTTTTTGGGTCTGAATCAAGGATCTGTTGCTGGGATGGTCAGCAGCATAGACCACGCACTCTAGTGTTCACCAGCAGCATCCTCACTTCTGTCCGGCAGCTGTTTTGCTAGAGGGCAGGAACCGCTGGAGCTGTTAGTGGGGGTTTTCTAGAAGTAGGAGAAAGATGAAGTGATGAAGTGGAACTGGTGAGGCAGGGAGAACAGAGTGTTCCAGGAAAATTAAAGTGTGTTACTTAAAGAGGAACGACACACCCAACTTTGACTTTGTGGGTTGTTGTTCCTCCGTGCGGCGGCAACCCAAATTGGGATGCCCCACTGTGTGTATTCCCCCAGGTCACCTCATACTCACCTTCTTGTAGCTCCCACGGCATAGACTCGGGCGAGAACGAGCATGCTGATTGACTGAAAGGTCCGCTCAGCCAATCAGTGCTGATTTGAAGGATCACTTTGTACATAGTCACTTCACAGACGTCTTTAAGAAATCGTGTTGTACCACCATTGGCACATATTAGTGCCAAAGTTGCACTATGTGCAGATATATGTATATCACTAAAACACTGACTATAGGGGATAGACCACCCTTTAAATTGAAACACTTTGTTAACTGTAAGTCGAGTCATGTGATATATGTTCTGATATGTCCATGCAAACACTTCTATATAGGAGAAACAAACCGGCAACTAAGGAAACGTATATATGAACATACATACGATATACGCACAGGTAACATCAAAACGCCTATAGGCAGACATTTCCTCACCCATCATGATAAGAATCCTGAGGGAATTAAAATAGTGGGACTCGACCGTATTCATGCCAATATCAGAGGGGGGGACATAGGGAAGATCACCCTTCAGAGGGAAACCAAAAGGATTTATCACTTTAAAGCCCATCGCTTTCCGGGTCTAAATGAGTCCATAAGTTTTGTGCCTTTCCTCTAATCACAAGGGGTTTGAACCTTTCCTTTTTCTTCTTTCCCTTTTTTTTTCTTTTTTTGTTATATATGAATATTCGTAACATCATGCAGTTATTCATGCTAAGCAGACATACATGTATTAGGTGTTATGTACGTGTTCTTTCTTTTATCCCCCGACTTGTTGTTTGTTCTTATGTGCAGGGCACCTGCTTACCATGGCTTGGACAAAAAACTTTTTTTCCCTGAATTTCTAATCTCTTTTTTGGACTATAAGGCGTAATTTTGATTTTATTTTGTGGGTTTCTCTATACCTCCAGGCTCCCAGCCTATTTACCTAGTTTTTGATCTCCTTTGAGGTTCGTCCAGGGGGCTGTAGCCGTTACGTAGGGCTAAGCCGCAGTATAGTTCACATAGCTGCTGGTTTTCTTATTTTACTATTTCTTAACATTTGTTTTGCACTTTTGTTATACCCTGAGGAAATAAATATTGAGGATGTAAATTTGCAAATAAATTATAATCTCTCATGGATTTTGGACCCCGTAGTCACCAACAATATCTAATAGATTTTCCTCTATGCCTTATATTGCAAACCATTTGGTTGGTCTCCATAAAGATGGCGACCGCAGTAGCATTTGTGTGCTCAACAGCGGCCGGGTGCCTTGTCACTTCCGGTTTGCTGGGGCGCTAATACACACTGGCCAATTGCCTTCCGTGTTTTGCGCCCCAGCTGCCGGAAGTGACGTTGACATTCCTCACCCTTTTGCTCCCGAGCTCTACAGCCGCACGCCAGCGGCGACGGGGGAAGCGGGAGAGGACAGCGTGCTATCGCCGGTCGCAGTTGTCGGCGGCGGCGGGTCGGTTTCCCGCACTTAACACTGTGAGCGGGGGCGACCTTGGAGCGCGCTATCAGGCACCTGGGGTTACGCAGGCCAGGTAAACTTATTACCAGTACTCTACTTCAGGGATCAGATCTTGATATATCAATATAATTCTGCTGTATTGGTTTGGACTTAGGTTGGGCTCTAGTCCCAAGTGTATTCTTATTTTATAGTATTCACAAAAAATATTTTCATAATATATTTCTAGATCATGATATTAAGGCCAATACTGATGAAGGGAACCTTAGCATCCCTGGCCTTTTAATGCACCTAGCCCAAGCAGTAGGCTCCCTGGATGCATGGCACGGGGTGAACCTGGTGAAGGTACATAACTGCCAAGGCTGGTACTATTATCTATATATACTTATTCTATGAATTTTTCAGTAATTGTCGTTAAACCTTGGACAAATGACATATTCCCGCCTGCCCAATATTGGTCTTAAGTCTGAGGACTGCTCAGAACCTGTCCAGTGATACTAAGCAGCTGCCCTGCACATGGAGGTAATTATGATGCTCACATTTTTGTTTACAATTATGTTTTTCATGAACATTGGTTGAATATTGCAGTTGGTTAAAAAATGCTCCTGTACATTGTATTATCACAGATGCAGTAAAACCCATTAAGTCCTAGCAGACACTGAAGAAGCTCATTATAGCGAAACTAGTCTGCCCTGCAGGACAAGGTCAATACTGTTGAAAATTGTCTATACCATGTAACACCACTACTAAGCAGCGAATGTGCCAAATCCAACTACACGGTCTGCTGCTATTGTTGGGAGCACAGATTGGATCATTGTTTCAAGTGTCAAACCTTTTAATGTATAACTTTGAGAGTAACAAAAAATAAACATATTTTAATGTAAAATTTCACTTTTTGACTATTGAGGCGAGGTTACTGTTGATGAGCCCTGTATATTTCTATCTGTCTAGGGAGATGGTCCATTATACCCTAGCATAAACTATTAGTTTTGCCTTTTAGGGGCCATTTGGTATACCAGCCACTATTTGCCCACCTTATTCTTCCAGGTGGGTGTCATTTCCTGAATGTAAGCACAGATTTGCTTTTGGTTTTAGTGGTGGGTTAGGCAATTTTGGGCGAACCCCAGTCTTTGGGGTGGATCCGATTCCCCTTTCCCTCATGGTAACAAGTAGGCCCCTATTGAAAACAATAAGCTACTCTGTATTTTATGCAAAAATGACTATGCATTATAGTGTGTATATACTGTATGTTCAGTTTTTTTTTGTTTTTTGGGTTTTTTTTTGGTGACTGAGGTACAGTACCTAACACCAACAGAGGCTGGTGAACAACGACCTAATTGCAGATTAATTTGACCAAATTTTCTGGGTATAGGCAAATCCCAGTTATTTATGAACTCTGTGTAAGGGATCGCCGGACACCCTTCTTTCCTAATCCAAGCAATCCCCAATCTCCACCGCCTCTTCTGCCTTTACACAAGCCCCCGCTCGCTGGAGACGGGGGTTATGCCTCTCCAGACTCGGTTGCCCCCAGGACTTATTTGGCGCAAAGATTGCTGGCTTAAGGTGAAGATGGATGAACAGCGGGGTATCCTCAGTCCGAAACGTAGAGCCAGTAGGCTAGAATGGTCAAGACGAGCAGGGGTCAAAGCCAAGTGGTCGCAGGGTACGGTATCCAAGGGGACTGAATATACTCCAAATTTTTATGGTCGGTAAAGACCGTAACCGGAAATTGAGCCCCCTCTAACCAGTGCCTCCACTCTTGAAAGGCCAATTTAACTGCCAAGAGCTCACGGTTACCAATATCATAATTTCGTTCGGCAGAAGTGAATTTCTTGGAAAAGAAAGCACAGGGGTGAAGTCGTTCTGGAGAACCGCTATATTGTGAAAGGACTGCCCCAACGCCTAGCTCGGAGGCATCAACTTCCACAATAAAGGCTAATTGACAGTCCGGATGCACTAGTACGGGAGCGGAACTAAAGACTTCCTTCAATTTTTTGAAAGCCGAGACGGATTGGTCCGGTCAAATGGTTGGGTAACCCCCTTTTTTGGTGAGGTTAGTGAGGGGAGCTACAAGAGTGGAAAAGTGCTTGATAACCCTTCTATAGAAGTTTGCGAACACCAGGAATCCTTGCAACCCCTTTAAATCCTTGGGTTGTTCCCACTCAAGTACTGCAGTAACCCTGGACTGATACATGGATAGTCCTGTATTGGAGATGATATATCCTAAGAAAGGGACCTCTGTAACCTCAAACACTTTTTCAGTTTAGCAAATAGACAATTCTCTCTAAGCTTTTGCAGAACCAGACGAACATGTTTACGATGTTCCGCTAATGAGGAAGAAAAAATCAGAATATCGTCCAGGTTCACTACAACAAAGCGACCCAGATAATCCCTGAAAATTTCATTTACAAAATCTTGGAAGACTGCCGGGGCGTTACACAAACCAAAGGGCATCACGAGATACTCGTAATGCCCATCTTGGGTGTTAAATGCAGTCTTCCATTCGACCCCTGCCGGATTCTTATAAGGTTATAGGCCCCTCGGAGATCTAGTTTAGAAAAGACTTGGGCCCCAATGACCTGTGTAAATAACCCATCGATAAGCGGGAGGGGATATTTATTTTTAACAGTAATTTTATTCAACCCCCGGTAGTCTATGCAGCCGGGGAAGTGGATGCTCGAATAAAGCCTTTCTTTAGGTTTTCAGTAATGTACTTCCGCATTGCTTGGTTCTCTGCCCGGGTTAAGTTAAAGATTTTCCCCCTTGGTGGCATGGTCCCTGGGAGAAGCTCTATGGGACAGTCAAAGGGTCCAGGAGGAGGAAGTACATCTGCCGCTTTCTCTGAAAACACATCGAGAAAGTCGTGGTATGGATGTGGTACCCCTTCAGGGGACAATTGAGTGACACGCACCGGGAGTTCCAGGCAAGAGTGAAAACATTGTGGGCCCCATTTAATAATCTGCCCAATCAATTTGAGGGTTATGTTTGTGTAACCAGGGTAACCCAAGTACTAACGGGGTTGTGGGCATTTTCAAAACTAAGAAACTAATTAACTCTGAATGCCCTGCTCCCACTCTGAGTAACACTGGTGGAGTCTTAAAATGGACAAGACCTCCAGCAATCGGCGTGTCATCGATTGCGGATACTCAAATTACTTTAGGCAGGGATTGGAGAGGAATTCCTAGACCCTGAGCTAAGTCAAAATCAAGGAAATTCCCTGCCGCTCCACAATCTAGAAGGGCCTCCAAATTCAAAAATTCAGGGTCCACTTTAACCTGGAACCATAAAGGGTGATAGAACTTGAGGAAATACCTTGCAGCCTAGGTGAGTCCCCTCGACCTCACCTAGGCTCTGAAGTTTTCCAGCTGTTTCTTAGGGCAGACTCTGACCAGATGACCGGTACCGCCACAGTAAAGACATAGCCCTTCCGACAAACGCCGACGTCTCTCAGCTTCAGAAAGCTTGGTAGCTCCCAGCTGCATGGATTCCTCGTGGGAGTCGGAGCTGGAGCTCCAGCTTTCCAGCTGGTGTCGGGGTGCGCCCCTCTTTCAAGGCGTCTCTCCCGTAGACGTCGGTCGATCCGGATTGCAAGTTGCATAGTTTCATCCAGAGACTGGGGAACTGGATGGTTCACTAAAATGTCCTTGATGGTATCGGACAAGTCCAGGCGGAACTGACCACATAAGGCCGGGTCATTCCAACGTGAACCCACGGCCCATCGACGGAACTCGGAGCAATACTCCCCAGCTTGCCGATGACCTTGGCGCAAGGTTCAGAGTTTGGCATCCGCGGTGGGACCTCTGTCTGGATCGTCGCACAAGACTTCCATTGCGGAGAAGAAATTTTCCACGCATTGTCGTGCTGAATCCTGAGGCGACAGGCTGAATGCCCAGGATTGCGGGTCTCCTTGGAGGAGGGAAATGACCAATCCCACACGCTGCTCCTGTGACCCTGAAGAGAATGGTCGGAGCTGAAAATAAAGCTTACAAGCATCCCGGAAATTAGAGAATTTACTTATGTCTCCAGAAAATTTATCCGGAAGTGGAATCTTGGGTTCCCCTGGGTGAGCGGCCGAGGCCCGATGAGGGCCGGTGTTGATAGGAGTAGGACGATTCTCCTGAGCCGCCACGCGATGGGCCAGATGCTCTACGGCCGCAGCTAAGGCCTGCACCTGTTCCAAAATTTGGTCCATGGTCTGGCCCGTTATACTGTAAGGGATCGCCGGACACCCTTCTTTCCTAAGCCAAGCAATCCCCAATCTCCACCGCCTCTTCTGCCTTTACACAAGCCCCCGCTCGCTGGAGACGTGGGTTATGCCTCTCCAGACTCGGTTTCCCCCAGGACTTATTTGGCGCAAAGATTGCTGGCTTAAGGTGAAGATGGATGAACAGCGGGGTATCCCCAGTTGATAGTTCAGGCGGGCTGAGTCCGAAACGTAGAGCCAGTAGGCTAGAATGGTCAAGACGAGCAGGAGTCAAAGCCAAGTGGTCGCAGGGTACGGTATCCAAGGGGTCAGGCGAAGAATGACAGGCAGGGATCAAAGCCGGGAGGTCACCAAAGCGCTGTATCAAAGGGACGGGGAACTGGTGATTAGTGCAACTTTGGGGGGGAAGGTGATTGGTGCGACTTGGAACCTAGCTCCCTATAGGAGCAGCCCCAGGGACTGGACCGCCCTGGCCAGTCGGGCTGTCCAGTCCCTGGGTAAATCCCACCCAGGTAACTTTGATTGGGGTGTTTGCCCCCGGCGAATGCGCTGGGAGCAGGGCCGCCGGAGGGCATAAACTGAACGTGACTGGCCGGGCGCGCTCCCCGTAGGGAGAGGAGACGCCGCGCCGGGTGAAGAGGCGGAGGAGCCGCCCCCGGGAACGGAGGGAAGCCCCATGACACCGGCCACCGCCGAGGCAGAGGAGGCAGCGGCCGAAGCTGCAGCAGATGTGGTGGAGGCGGCCGCTGGAAGACCGGAGCCGAGCACTGCCTCGCCAAGACGCCGCGGGACATGGCGTCGGGATCAGGTAAGAACCTTACACTCTGAGTGCGACCCCGCCATACAAAATCCAATAATAATACCATGGTTGTAGAAAATTACTTCATCTGCTTTATTAGATTATAAGTAAAAAAAAGGGTATAAGGAGGAACTGCACAAAAGGTCACAGAACCCCCCCCCCTACCATTAACATTTAGGTACAATTAAAAACAATAGTCACACAATATTTCATAACATGGACATAAGTTCGGCAATTAATTCATCAATTTGTCTACAGCATATATACAGGATAATCAGACATTGACATGATTGGAACTATAATTAATCACATACATTTATAACACATGAGGTAAAGGTAAAGGTGAACTAGTTTTGCCCCTCTAGGGCTTCCTCCACACCAATCTGCACCCTTGTGGTTATTATACACGTTATTGCCAATTCAGTTTTTCATCATAACACGTGCCTAGGTAAACAGCCTAGATAATGTTGAACAGACGCACATAAAAAAAGTAAGGAAGGGAAAAGAAAGGAAAAGGCATACCCGTTAACTAAGCTGAGGCCACAGCACAGTAGCTGAACATTTATATGTAAAAATGTACCTGGGAAATAGGTGTTCATCATGGTGGCTGATATCACATTTCAGCACCTATGTTATGAGATGAATCGTAGTGCTGCAATACCCATCTACAATAATGCACATATATGTACTGAATGTCATAGAGGATAATACTGATTGAAAAGAATAGAAAAGATCCAAATGATATAAGTATTTACTGGGATTAATGTTTCAATGGCCTGTAGCAAAAACAGGGAGTGTGATGTTCCCCCTATCCACTCTGCCTAGTAAGGACCTGAGGGATGGTTGTGTTGACTCCGTCCAAGTCCATACCGTCTCCCTGCTGCACGTGCGGCCCGGACGTGAAAAGCAGTGAGGCGCGCCTTTATGACAAGGCCGTCCCACCTGACTGGGGAGTGCTGATCACTTCCGGGACAGCCAGGACGCGCGCAGAGCGCCACCGCCGCTCCCGGGGAGGCCACACCCCCCCTCAGGGAAGCGAGAGGAGGCGCGCGCGAGCCGGCGGCGGGGGGAGGGGGCCCCGAGTCACTCCCACTAGGTGCCGATTGCTGCGCCTGCCCACCACCAGCAACCAGGAGTCAGGTGCATCTGACGATGACAACCCGGACAGCCGGCGCGAGCAAAAGGAGGCAGCGAGCCGAGTTTCCCTCTGTAACGTGATCTTTTCAATATTACCACCTCTTGGGTGTGGGTGGATGCGGTCTAAACCCTGCACTAACAGCCCTTTGGTCTCCTGATTGTGGAATCGAGCTAAATGGCGGCCTATAGGGGTTTTTGAGTTGGCTATGCGAATGTCGTACTGGTGTTCATAAACTCTTTTTTAAGGGATCTATTTGTCTTGCCCACATAAAAGCATCTACAAGGGCATGTTAATACATATATAACATGGGGAGTTTCACAATTGATAAAATGTTGGGCTGCTATCTGTTCTTGGCCTGGTATTTCTATGGTTCTACCTGACTTAATAAATTGACAACAACTACATCTCTTTTGGCATTGGTAAGTGCCTGTAGTTTTAGAGCGTTCTCTAGGGGTAGAATGGCTGTTAACTAGTTTGTCTCGGAGATTTCTAGCACGCCTGAAAGTAAATTGTGGTTGTACTGGGATCATCTCCCTTAGGTTATGGTCATTAGTAAGGATATGCCAATGCTGTCTGAAAATATCTTTAATTGTGCGCTGATGTACTGAATGGGTAAGTGTGATTGCTACCGATCTCTCTTTCTTACGAATCTTAGGTTTATACAGAATCTCTGGGCGTGATCTACTAAGGGCTTTTTTGTAGGCTGTAGTCAAAATGCGCCTATTGTAGCCCCTAGCTAAGAGTCTGTCTCTGATGTCATCTGCCGCACGTTTGAATTCACTGTCTGCAGTACAGTTCCTGCGGGCACGGAGGCACTCCCCATATGGTATGCTAGACAGCAAATGTTGGGGGTGAAAGCTCGATGCCCGCAGGATTGTATTCGCAGCCGATGGCTTCCGAAAAAAGTTTGACTGAAGTTGTCCCTGGGAATCAATAAGTATGGTCAAGTCTAGAAAGTTAATTTGTTTCGTACTAACTTCATTCACTTCAAGTAAATTTTAAATTGAGGTCGTTCTGATTAAGAATCCTAATGAAGTCCTCCAAGAGTGTTCTAGGACCAGTCCATAAGATGAAAATGCTGTTGATGTACCTGTGCCAGGTGAGTACGTGGCACAGGTACATCTCGAGTTCATCCTCACCCCACAATCCCCTCTCCCAATGGCCAAGGTACAAATTGGCATACGATGGGGCACAAGTGGTCCCCATTGCAGTGCCTTGCACCCGATGGTAAAGTAAGTTGGCCGTTGAAGAGAAAGAGATTGTGGGTGAGGATGAATTTCAATAGCCTCATAATGAAAAGATTCAAGTTACATTGGCTTAGGTCCAATTAATTTAGGAAATATTGGACAGCTGATAATCCTTGGACATGGGGAATGCTGGAATACAGGGCCTCCACGTCCAGGCCCACTAGTAAGGTCCCCGGAGGCACAGTCAGTCCATCAAGGATGCGGAGCAGGTGACCTGTATCCTTGAGGAACGATGGTAATTGGTGCACCAACGGTTGTAAGTGGTGGTCGACGAAGCGACTGGCCCGATCCGTGAGGGACCTCATGCCCGACACTATGGGTCTGCCAGGTGAGGCAGACACTGATTTATGCACCTTGGGTAGGGCATAAAAGGTGGCTATGGTCAGGCATGGGGCCTCAAGGTAGGTTCCAGTCGGTCCGTCGACCACCCGATGTTCCACGCATCCTTGATGAGCGAGTGGTACTCCTCCGAGGCCTCACCAAGCCTGGACATGGGGGCTCGCACATACCAGTCTTTATTCTCCAATATCTGGTGACACATCTGTATATAACGGTCATTTTCCATAACTACAATATTACCCCCTTATCCGCTGGCTTAGTTGTCAGATTCCCATAGCTTTCCAGTTCTTTCAATGCTCTCTGATGTAATTGGGAAAGATTTGGGCATTTCTTATAAGTCAGTTTTTCAACTTCATTTGTGACTAAATTGACAAATGTTTCTATTGCAGATTAAGTTTTAATACCCTAGAGGAAAAAAATCTTAAATGGATTGACTACCCAAATGAGAAAAACAAAGAGTACTCACCTTTTTTCCCCCGCAGCTGGTCCTACACGCATCCCAGGCCCAAACTACAGTCATTGACACTTCTGTGTGGGCATCTGCCCATACACTATCAGTCACCAAGCCCTTTCTATTCATTGTAATGAAGGTCTGACACATTCACACCATTGTAGTGAATTAATGGAGTATTGCCACACCCCTGTAACTGATGTGCGCAATCCAGACATGGACGAGCCCTTGACTAGAGTTTGGGCCCAGCAGTGATCGAGTGAGTTGCTAATTGCTGGCGTAGGATCAGTTGGTGGCAGCAGACAACAGGCGAGTAGCCTATTGATTTTGTTTTTTTGGGAGGTCAATCCTTTTAACAAAAATGACTAAATTGAAAGTATTTTGCATGAATATGTTCACACACATCAAAAATGGCTGCCGTTTTTTTCATTACACCATTCCGTTATTACTAATTACTATATATATTTTAGCTGCATGTCTCAGCAGTTTGTGACTGCTAAAAACTTGTAGGTATAATGTGCTGCCACATTAAACGACTCGTCACAGTAGGGTTTAGTCACATTCATGAATTCCAGGATTTAGCAGAGACACAGCAAGACAGATTGCAGAGTTACTGCTGTCGCTGATACAGCCAGACACAACATTGGAATCGAAAGAAGTTCGTGCAACACCTACTGACAGAGCTGGAGAGAACAGCACCAGTTCCTTTAATAGCACCGAGCCATCATAGTTCTGGACAGATCACTAGATTATTTCTACTGCACCTGTACAGAGTATTTCCAGAATGCTGACGGTGCTACAGTAAGGGTTGGAGGTATATATATATATATATATATATATATATATATATATATTAATTTACAAAATGTTGACCATGCGACAACGAAGCTGCTGCTTGTAAGACATTAATATTATGTTAATATAACCCCAATGTCATGCATGCAAAATGTCAGGACATGCCGCTTACTCACATTTTTTTGAAGATCCAATAAAATGTGGCTATTCTTAGAAGAAATTTTCTGTATTTACAGATATTTAAGTCCGTAATTGTCTGGGCATGTGTAAGTGAAACACCAAAATGTTCACTGTGAGAATCCGCAGCAAAAGAGAGAATCAGCCAGTGTTGTCAATAGATGCCAGGAGACAAATTTGGACATGAAGGGCTTGATGCATTAAAAAATCCTAATGCATTTGCGGCCATCTTTTTAGCCTTTTTTCAGATTCAAGGTAAAGCATTTTTGGACTTTATTGTGCTTGCACCTGAAAAAAATGTCTGTATAAAGTGCATATGATTCAGAGGTGTTTTTGAAACTTTTTAAAACAAATTTTTAATTTTACTGCCAGAAGCAGTTACAGCATTGTTTTTTTTTCAGTGAAAAAAATCATGCCTCCAATAAAAATGCATGTGGGATTGTAATTTCTTTATTTCTTTTAAATGTTTACAAATATTAAGAATTAAAAAAAAAAACAGCATGCAACCACATCCCTTGGGTCAAACAGTGCCAGAAAGCTACTCTGGTTGTCACAGGGAGAAGAGGCATATTTTTTTTAATCATTTAAAAATGAAAAAAAACAACAACAAAAAAGCCCTGCTCAAAATGGGGTAGCAAAAGTACTCCAAAAGAAAAGAAAAAACAATTAAATACATAAATAAGAAATAAAGAGTTTCCAGTGTTTAATTTGTTCTCATTGCAGGAAATTGCCTGCAGCTTTATCGTTTTTTGGCATCTTTGGTTAGGCTGGTTTGGTTAACCAATAATAGGCTGATTTTTCTGTTTTTTTTATTGTATTTTTTTGGTTTTAAGTGTTTTACTGTGCCTTTTGATGGCAACCCATTTACTTTTGAAACTCCCTCCAGGTTTATTTTTGTATATTTTTAAAATAATTTTTGGGGCATTTTTGGTTAGATACAATTTTTATCTAACCAACAATAGGCTGACTTATTTATTTTTTAGTCGCATTTTTTCCAGTTTTAAGTGTTTTACTAAATGTGGCTTTTAAATGCATCCCGTTTCACATTAAAACAATGTTTATATTGTTGGGTGATTTTTTGGGGCAATTTGGTTAGATATATTTTTTGGTAATTTCTTTGGCATTTTTCATAAGATTACAATTGGTATCTACTGAAAAATTTCACTGAATTTTTTGTTACTTTTTCTTGTTTTATTGAATGCCACTTAACCGGCATTTAGGAAAGCCGGGAAAGTTACAGTGGGGAACATTTTTTTTAATGTTTCTTACATTTAAAAAAAAAAAGTGGGGTACCCCCCAAGGCTACCAGCCTGGGCACTAAACATAAGGGCTTGTAAACTGCAGGGACAGGGGCCGCCAATAGCATGGGCATCTGAGCCTTGTGGTACAAGCCCCATTTTTGAAAGGGTATATAGTATATTTTTTCTGACAACTTGACAAGTGTACTCCGAATCTGAACATCAAAAAGAGAGAAAAGAAGCCTGTACACACAGAACACTGCTGCTTTGGCCACTTCTGAGGTGAGGGAGCTCCCTCAAGCTTACATATTCCAACAGCAGCATCCTGTGTGCACAGGGCTCGATTTTCCCTTTGCTCCTTATGTCTTGGTGACCAGTTGTCAATATTAACAGATTGCAGGTAGTGAAAACATTTTAAATTTAAATTCATCTGGAGCCATCATGTTGTTTCAGCTGACAGCATTAGCCTTAGAGATATTTTAAAGTAGTCACAGACCCATTTTCTACATAATTGGTGTAGGGCTGCATTGTGAAAGTCCTGGGGGGCATCTAGATTGCTGGAAGCCTGGTACATAGACCTTCTTCTAACTTTAACCATCATCCCTTGGCAAAAGATGTTATAAGATGTTCAATTGCGGTGCTGCATTTTGTTCAGGGATTGCAGTTCATGTAAGGATTGGAGGGATTTGCGGGGGTCTATGTGCGGAGCTGCTCCAGCAGATGCCCTCTCCGAGACTGTCACAGTGTAAACTCACAACCACCTACCATCTCCAATGTTTCACTATGGGCAAGGGTAGTGCTCTGATGTAAATCCTAAATGCCAAAATGCCATGTGTGCTTTAGTGTTCTTCAGATTTGTGATTCCATTAGGCAGACCCACCAAGCAGATAATTCCCCTAATAGAAAAGCTATGTAACTAGAGTGCCACTTGAGGTCCTCGCTTTTCTGTCTTTTTTAAGTTCACTTCCTACTTGTCTTGTCCAAATAGGAAGTTGGGATAGATCTCTTGAATTGAGTCACTGTCAGCAAAAAGAGCATTAAAATGGTAAGTTCTAATCAAAAGTCAAGCCATAAATGCTGTACAGTATAAATAGTTCAGAAATTGGAGATATGTTCAGAAAGTTTACTTCTGACATTATTTATGCTCACTATACTGGATAAAAACAGGCATCCACAGGTGAGAATAGCCTAATCTTCATGTTTAGAGTGTTGTATTGTTAGTTCATTTGTATTATTTAAAGGACCTTTCCAGGTAAAATTGCAATGCTCACCTTGCTTGATATAACCGCACTATGAGGTTGATTCAGTGAGAAAAGACACTTTTTCTGTGATGTAAATCCTTCCCCCTATTTTATCATATATGCTCTAAATTATGAAATGTTTGACCCAAATACAAACTTGAAGTAAAACTATTATTTAATTTTTATATATTTAATTATTATATTATTAAAAATGTATGTAACTGAATAGAGCTTGTTGTCCTTAAAGCAAAAGAAGGAACGCAAAACAGAAGAAATTAAAAATAATAAATAAAGGAAGGCTAAGTACAGGTAGAAAGCGAGAAGGCAGGTATAGGTAAGTGTAGTGGAGAAGAACTAGTAAAAAGGTGGATCAGGAGAAAACAGGATCTTCAGATAGAGATAGATACAGAGATAAGAGGGGTGTTATAGAGAGCACATAAATGTGCATAAAAGAGAACAAGGACATCTGGAAAAGGAGGGGGGGTGATGAAACTGTGTACAGTGAAGAAACGAGAGGAAACAAGGGATGAATGTAAATCAGAAAGACGACAGCATGGGCCAGAAAAAAGGCAGACAGTAAAAAAGTAATGGGAGTCAGAAAGAGAGAGCGGAGTGTACAGAGTATAACACCTATACATATTTGAGCACAATGGAAGGTAGAAAGGTAATGTGAGAGTTTAATATTAGTAATTAGGAAAAGAGAAATGCAGATTAAATAATGCTAATGTATTGAAAGTAGGAGGAAAGATAGCTGTAAGGGGCAGAGTGTGAAGAAGAGACTGTAATGTGTATGAATAAGTAGATAAAGAGTATGGATAAAGAGAAAATGTGTGGACAAATAAGGTAGTTAGAGTGTGTAGTTAGATGAAGGCAGACTATTGTGGAAAACTGAATGGATAGAGGAGGCCTTGTGGTAGAAGAAAGCTATGTAGATAGGGGATGCTGTAAGGTAGAGGTGGTCTGCATAATGCAGGAGTAAAGCTGCAATGTGGATAAAGGGAGTAGAATAGATGGAGTGGAGGTGGCGGAATCAATAAATAGGAGGCAGAAGTAAGTGGGGTGGAGGAGGCAGAGTGACGGACAGGATAAAATGACATGAATGAAATAAAGGAAGTAGCCAGTGCAGTGGAGGAGGCAGAGTGGAAATAATAAGCGAAGGAGACTGTATGGATAAATGAAGTAGAATGGATGAAAGACAGGGTCAATAGAATGAGGGAGGTATCCAATGGAGTCAATGAAATGGAGTAGCAAATCAGTTGAGGAAATAGGCTTAGAAAAAGAGAAGGCAGTCAGTGAATGTGGGTGGGAGGAACAGAATAGATGGAGTGGTGGAGGCAGAGTCAATGGAGAGGAGTATGCAGTCAATTAAATGGAGTGGCAAGTCAATGTAGCAAAGTAAGCAGTCTGTGGAATGGAGGAGACAGTCAATGGAGTCAGGAAGTGTGTGGGGAAGTAGAATGGTTGGAATAGAAGAGGCGAAGGCAGTATGGATGAAGTGGAGGAAACAGGATGGATAGTAGGAGGCAGTGTGAATGGATAGAGGAGGCTTTGTGGAAGAAGATAAATTCTATGTGGATAGAAAATGGTGTCTGGAAAGAAGAGGTAGTCAATGGATGCATAATGGATGGACCGGAGGAGGCAATAAAATGGGGAGGTAGTCAGTAGTAGGGACAAGGCTGAGGGGGTGGAATAGCAGAGGTGATGTGGATGAAGGGAGCAAAATAAGTAGAAGGCAATGGAAGAGGAGGAGCCAGTGCAGTGGATGAAGCAAAGTGGGTGAAGTGGAAGAAGCATAGTTAATTGACAAGGAAGGTAGTGTAGGTGAACATTGGTGGGAGGTAGCCAGTAGAGGGTAGGAGGCAGATTGACAAAGAGGAGGAGTCAGAGTGACTGGAGTGGAGGAGACAATGTGGATGTAGGGAACAGAGTCAACAGAGTGAAGCAGGCAGTCAATGAAGCGAATGAAGCAGCTTGTGGAGTGACGGGTCAACAGAATACTGAGTGGGTCTGGGAGCAGAATGAGTGGAATGGAGGATGCAGTCAGGAGGCAATATTAAAGTGGACCAACACCCAGGATTTTGACTATCCTGGGTTTTGGTCCACTTCGGCGGGGCACCCCGATCGGGGGTGCCCCGCTGTGTGAAACCCCCCAGAAAGCCCCAAAATCTTACCTGTCCCCGCTCCCACGTGACTGGACGGTCCAATCCCCGCCAACGTCCAGGCGGGGATCAGGAACGTCCAAGCGGCTGCCGCCGCCTCCCTCGCGTCACTTTCGGCGCGCGCGCGCCCCCGCCGGCCATTCGCAGACGGCGTGAAGATCAGGTAAGCGATTTGGGGTGTCTGGGGGGGTTTCACCCCGCGGGACATCCCGATCTCGGATGTCCCGCGGGGTGGGAGGTGATCGGCCCGGGAATCTTATAGATTTCCGGGCCGATCACCTCTCGGTGTTGGTCCACTTTAATGGAGTAAAGGAGGCCATGTGGATGGAGTGGAGAAGACAGTTTGAGGAAGTGTGGATCGAGAGAAATGCATGAATAGAACAGAGGAGAAAGAATGAATTAAGTGAAGGAAGCAGCCAGTGAAATGTAGAATGCAAAGTGAGTGTGTGTGTAGGGGGGGGGGGGGGGGGCGTAGTGTGGATGGAGTGGAGATGGCAGTGTGGATAGAGGGAATGGAATGAATGGAGATAGGGTGGATAAAGTGTAAGGTGCAGGATAGCGTGGAGAAGATAGTGTGAATGAACGAAGCAGAATGAAAGTGGAGGAATCAGTATGGATGGAGAGAATGGAGGCAGTGTGGATGAAATCAGTGTGAATAGAGGCAATGTGGATGAGGGCAATGTTGGTAAAGGCAATGTGGATGTAGTGGAACAGGCAATGTGGATGGAGACAGTGTGGATTTAGGCAGTGTGAATGGAGGGAGCAAAATGAATAAGGTGGAACAGGTAGTGTGGCTGGAGTGGAGAGGCAGTGTGGATGAAGGCAGGGTTAATAGAGTGGAACAGGGAGTGTGGGTGGAGACAATGTGGATAAATACCATGTGGATAAAGGCAGCGTACATGAAAGCAGTGTGGATAAAGGCAGGTTGAATGTAGTAGGACAGGTAGTGTGGATGGAGGCAGTGCAGATGAAAGCGGTGTGGATGGAGTGGAATAGGCAGTGTGGGAGGAGGAAGCAGAACAGGTATTGTTGATAGGGGCAGTGTGGGTGAAGGCAGTGTTGTAGGGGTGGAGCAGTCAGTGTGGATAGAGGCAGTGTAGATAAAGAGTGTGGATAGAGTTGGGGAGGCAATGTGGATGGAGGGAGCATAATAAATGAAGGTGGGTGGCAGTGTTGATGAAGGGAGTAAAATTAATGTAGTGGAACAGGCAGTGCGACTGGAATGGAGAAGACGATGTGCGTGGAGTGGAATAGGCAGAGTGAATGGTGTGGGGGAGGCAGTGTGGATGGAGGGGACAAAATTAATATAATAGTACAGGTAGTGTGGATCAAGTGCAGGGACAGTGAGGATGAAGGTAGTGTGGATGGAGAGGAAAAGGGAGTGTGGGTTGAGACGTTGAGTGTGGATGGAAGCAGTGTGGATGAAAGCAGTGTGGATAATGGCAGAGTGGATGCAGTAGGAAAGGCCATGTGGGTGGATGGGACACAGCAGTGTGAAAGAGAAAGTGTGAATAGAGGGAGCAAATGTAGTGGAACAGCTAGTTTGGATGGAGTGGAGGGGGCAGTGTGGATGGAGAGGAGGGGGTAGTGTGGATGAAGGCAATGTGGATGGAGGCAGTGTAAATGATGGGGTGGAACAGGAAGTCTGGATGAAGTGAAGGGAGCAGAATGAATATAGTGGGATAGGTGGTGTTGATGGACTGGAGAGGAAGTGTGGATGAAGGCACTGCGGATAGAGGTAGTGTGGATGAAGGCAGTGTGGATGTAGTGGAACAGGTAGTGTGAATGGGGGCAGTGTGGGTGAAGGCAGTGTTGAAGGGGTGGAACAGGCAGTGTGGATAAAAGCAGTGTAGATAAAGTGTGAGAGAGTGTGAATGGAGTGGGGGAGGCAGTGTGGATGGAGGGAGTGGAATGAATGAAGGTGGGGTGGCAGTGTTGATGAAGGTAGCAAAATTAATGTAGTGGAACAGGCAGTGTCGCTTGAATTGAGAAAATGTGCGTAGAGTGGACAAGGCAGTGTGGATGGGGGGGGGGGAGAATGAATATAGTGGAACAGGTAGTGTGGATGAAGGCAGTGTGGATAGAGGCATTGTGGATGTAGTGGAACAAGCAGTGTGGATGAAGGCAGTGTGGATGGAGTGGAACAGGCAGAGTTGGTGAAGGCAGTGTGGATGGAGTGGAACAGGCAGTGTGGCCGTAATGGAGGAAACAGTGTTGATGGAGGTAGCAGAATGCTTAGAGTTGAGGCAGTGTAGATGAAAGGAGCATAATGTATTCAGTAGACCAGGCAGTGTGATTGGATTGGAGCAGAATGAATGGAGTGGAACAGGCAGTGTGGATGGAGTGGAGAAGACCGAGTGCATAAAATGAATCTAGAAGGATAGAGTGTAGGAGGGAGTGTGGATAGATTGAGCAGAATGAATGAAGTGGGGAAGGCAGTGCAGATAGAGAGAGTGGAATGTATGGAATAGGAACAGGCAGTGTGGAGTTTAATGGAGGAGGTGGTGCGAGTAAAGACAGTGTGGCTGGAGTGAAGGAAGAAGTGTGGAAAGAGGGAGCAGAATGAATAGGGTGGAACATGCTGTGTGGATGGGGTCAGCGTGAATGGAAGGGAGGAGGAAGGGAGCAGGAAAAACTGGAGAATAAAGTGCAGATGGAGGGAGCAAAACAAATGAAAGGGGGGAGGCAGTGAGGATGGAGGGAGTGCAATGGATGTAGTAGAGGATGTAGAGTGGATAAAGTGGAGGAGTGGGATATAGTGGTTAAGGAAGTGTGGATGAAGTGCAGGAAGCAGGAAAGACTGGGGATAGAAGTGTGGATGGAGGGGGCAGAATGAATGAAGAGGGGCAGGCAGTGAGCATGAAGGGAGTGGAATGGATGCTATGGGATGGAGTAGGTGAGGAAGTGTGGATAGAGGGAGCAGAAGCAGGAGTGGAGTCAATGGACTTATGAGTGGAGGAGACAGAAGGTGCTGAGTGTATGAAGCAGTGAAGTATGGAGGGAGGCAGAGGGGTTTTAGAAGGGAGGCTGATGTGCTGGAAGTGTGAATGAAAGAGGGGGGCAGAGAGGTTTTAGAAGGGAGGCCGAAGTGCTGGAAGTGTGGATGAAGGATGGGGGTAGAGAGGTTGCAGAAGGAAAGTTGAGGAGCTGGATGAAAGATGAAAAAGGGGCAGAGAGGTTGCAGAGGGGAAAGCTGAGGAGCTGGATGAAAGAGGGGGGCAGAGGGGTTGCAGAGGGGAGGCTGAATAGCTGGAAGTGTGGATAAAAGGGGGGCAGAGAGGTTTCAGAAGGAAGGCTGATAAGCTGGAAGTGTGGATGAAGGAGCGAGGCAGAGAGGTTTCAGAAGGGAGGCTGAGGAGCTGGAAGTGTAGATGAAGGATGGAGGCAGAGAGGTTGCAGAGGGGAGGCTGAGGTGCTGGAAGTGTGGATGAAAGGGGGGGGCAGAGAGGTTTCAGAAGGGAGGCTGAGAAGCTGGAAGTGTGGATGAAGGATGGAGGTAGAGAGGTTGCAGAGGAAAAGCTGAGGAGCTGGATGAAAGAGGGGGCAGAGAGGTTGCAGATGGAAAGATGATGAGCTCGAAGAAGAGAGGACAGAGAGGTTGCAGAGGGGAGGCTGAGGAGCTGGAAGTGTAGATGAAGGATGGAGGCAGATAGGTTGCAGAGTGGAGGCTGAGGAGCTGGAAGCGTGGATGAAGGATGGAGGCAGAGAGGTTGCAGAATGGAGACTGAAGAGCTAGAAGTGTGGATGAAGGATGGAGGCAGAGGGCTTGGAGAGTGGAGGCTGAGGAGCTGGGAGTGTGGATGAAGGATGGAGGCAGAGGGGTTGCAGAGTAGAGGCTGAGAAGCTGGGAGTGTAGATGAAGGATGGAGGCAGAGAGGTTGCAGAGGGGAGGCTGAGGAGCTGGAAGTGTGGATGAAGGATGGAGGCAGAGAGGTTGCAGAGTGGAGGCTGAGGAGCTGGAAGTGTAGATGAAGGATGGAGGCAGAGAGGTTGCAGAGTGGAGTCTGAGAATCTGGAAGTGTAGATGAAGGATGGAGGCAGAGAGGTTGCAGAGGGGAGGCTGAGGAGCTGGAAGTGTAGATGAAGGATGGAGGCAGAGAGGTTGCAGAGGGGAGGCTGAGGAGCTGGAAGTGTAGATGAAGGATGGAGGCAGAGAGGTTGCAGAGGGGAGGCTGAGGTGCTGGAAGTGTGGATGAAGGATGGAGGCAGAGAGGTTGCAGAGGGGAGGCTGAGGAGCTGGAAGTGTAGATGAAGGATGGAGGCAGAGAGGTTGCAGAGGGGAGGCTGAGGAGCTGGAAGTGTAGATGAAGGATGGAGGCAGAGAGGTTGCAGAGAGGAGGCTGAGGAGCTGGAAGTGTAGATGAAGGATGGAGGCAGAGAGGTTGCAAAGAGGAGGCTGAGGAGCTGGAAGTATAGATGAAGGATGGAGGCAGATAAGTTGCAGAGTGGAGGCTGAGAATCTGGAAGTGTAAATGAAGGATGGAGGCAGAGAGGTTGCAGAGTGGAGGCTGAGGAGCTGGAAGTGTAGATGAAGGATGGAGGCAGAGAGGTTGCAAAGAGGAGGCTGAGGCGCTGAAAGTGTGGATGAAGGATGGAGGCAGAGGGGTTGCAGAGGGGAGGATGAGGAGCTGGAAGTGTGGATGAAGGATGGAGGCAGAGAGGTTGCAAAGAGGAGGCTGAGAAGCTGGGACTGTGGATGAAGTATGGAGGTAGAGAGGTTGCAGAGGGGAGGCTGAGGGGCTGGAAGTGTGGATGAAGGATTGAGGCAGAGAGGTTGCAGAGTGGAGGCTGAGGTGCTGGAAGTGTGGATGAAGGATTGAGGCAGAGAGGTTGCAGAGTGGAGGCTGAGGGGCTGGAAGTGTGGATGAAGGATTGAGGCAGAGAGGTTGCAGAGTGGAGGCTGAGGTGCTGAAAGTGTAGATGAAGGATGGAGGCAGAGAGGTTGCAGAGTGAAGGCTGAGGTGCTGAAAGTGTAGATGAAGGATGGAGGCAGAGGGATTGCAGAGGGGAGGCTGAGGAGCTGGAAGTGTGAATGAACGATGGAGGCAGAGGGGTTGCAGAGTGGAGGCTGAGGAGCTGGAAGTGTGGATGGAGGATTGAGGCAGAGAGGTTGCAGAGGGAAAGCTTAGGAGCTGGATGAAATATGAAAGAGGAGGGTCAGAGATGTTGCAGAGGGGAGGCTGAGGTGCTGGAAGTGTGGATTAAGGATGGAGGCAGAGGGGTTGCAGGGTGGAGGCTGAGAAGCTGGAAGTGTAGATGAAGGATGGAGGCAGAGAGGTTGCAGTAGGGAGGCTGAGGTGCTGGAAGTGTGAATGAAGGATGGAGGCAGAGAGGTTGCAGAAGGGTGGCTGAGGAGCTGGAAGTATAGATGAAGGATGGAGGCAGAGAGGTTGCAGAGGGGAGGCTGAGGTGCTGGAAGTGTGGATGAAGGATGGAGGCAGAGAGGTTGCAGAGGGGAGGCTGAGGTGCTGGAAGTGTGGATGAAGGATGGAGGCAGAGAGGTTGCAGAGGGGAGGCTGAGGTGCTGGAAGTGTGGATGAAGGATGGAGGCAGAGAGGTTGCAGGGGGGAGGCTGAGGAGCTGGGAGTGTGGATGAAGTAGAGGCAGAGAGGTTGCAGAGGGGCTGGAAGTGTGAATGAAGGATGGAGGTAGAGAGGTTGCAGAGTGGAGGCTGAGGTGCTGAATGTGTGGATGAAGGATGGAGGCAGAGAAGTTGCAGTGTGGAGGCTGAGGAGCTGGAAGTGTGGATGAAGGATGGAGGCAGAGAGGTTGCAGAGGGGAGGCTGAGGAGCTGGGAGTGTGGATGAAGTATGGAGGCAGAGAGGTTGCAGAGGGGAGGCTGAGGTGCTGGAAGTGTGGATGAAGGATGGAGGCAGAGAGGTTGCAGAGGGGAGGCTGAGGTGCTGAATGTGTGGATGAAGGATGGAGGCAGAGAAGTTGCAGTGTGGAGGCTGAGGAGCTGGAAGTGTGGATGAAGGATGGAGGCAGAGAGGTTGCAGAGGGGAGGCTGAGGAGCTGGGAGTGTGGATGAAGTATGGAGGCAGAGAGGTTGCAGAGGGGAGGCTGAGGTGCTGGAAGTGTGGATGAAGGATGGAGGCAGAGAGGTTGCAGAGGGGAGGCTGAGGTGCTGGAAGTGTGGATGAAGGATGGAGGCAGAGAGGCTGCAGAGGGGAGGCTGAGGAGCTGGGAGTGTGGATGAAGTAGAGGCAGAGAGGTTGCAGAGGGGCTGGAAGTGTGAATGAAGGATGGAGGCAGAGAGGTTGCAGAGTGGAGGCTGAGGAGCTGGAAGTGTAGATGAAGGATGGAGGCAGAGAGGTTGCAAAGAGGAGGCTGAGGCGCTGAAAGTGTGGATGAAGGATGGAGGCAGAGGGGTTGCAGAGGGGAGGATGAGGAGCTGGAAGTGTGGATGAAGGATGGAGGCAGAGAGGTTGCAAAGAGGAGGCTGAGAAGCTGGGACTGTGGATGAAGTATGGAGGTAGAGAGGTTGCAGAGGGGAGGCTGAGGGGCTGGAAGTGTGGATGAAGGATTGAGGCAGAGAGGTTGCAGAGTGGAGGCTGAGGTGCTGGAAGTGTGGATGAAGGATTGAGGCAGAGAGGTTGCAGAGTGGAGGCTGAGGGGCTGGAAGTGTGGATGAAGGATTGAGGCAGAGAGGTTGCAGAGTGGAGGCTGAGGTGCTGAAAGTGTAGATGAAGGATGGAGGCAGAGAGGTTGCAGAGTGAAGGCTGAGGTGCTGAAAGTGTAGATGAAGGATGGAGGCAGAGGGATTGCAGAGGGGAGGCTGAGGAGCTGGAAGTGTGAATGAACGATGGAGGCAGAGGGGTTGCAGAGTGGAGGCTGAGGAGCTGGAAGTGTGGATGGAGGATTGAGGCAGAGAGGTTGCAGAGGGAAAGCTTAGGAGCTGGATGAAATATGAAAGAGGAGGGTCAGAGATGTTGCAGAGGGGAGGCTGAGGTGCTGGAAGTGTGGATTAAGGATGGAGGCAGAGGGGTTGCAGGGTGGAGGCTGAGAAGCTGGAAGTGTAGATGAAGGATGGAGGCAGAGAGGTTGCAGTAGGGAGGCTGAGGTGCTGGAAGTGTGAATGAAGGATGGAGGCAGAGAGGTTGCAGAAGGGTGGCTGAGGAGCTGGAAGTATAGATGAAGGATGGAGGCAGAGAGGTTGCAGAGGGGAGGCTGAGGTGCTGGAAGTGTGGATGAAGGATGGAGGCAGAGAGGTTGCAGAGGGGAGGCTGAGGTGCTGGAAGTGTGGATGAAGGATGGAGGCAGAGAGGTTGCAGAGGGGAGGCTGAGGTGCTGGAAGTGTGGATGAAGGATGGAGGCAGAGAGGTTGCAGGGGGGAGGCTGAGGAGCTGGGAGTGTGGATGAAGTAGAGGCAGAGAGGTTGCAGAGGGGCTGGAAGTGTGAATGAAGGATGGAGGTAGAGAGGTTGCAGAGTGGAGGCTGAGGTGCTGAATGTGTGGATGAAGGATGGAGGCAGAGAAGTTGCAGTGTGGAGGCTGAGGAGCTGGAAGTGTGGATGAAGGATGGAGGCAGAGAGGTTGCAGAGGGGAGGCTGAGGAGCTGGGAGTGTGGATGAAGTATGGAGGCAGAGAGGTTGCAGAGGGGAGGCTGAGGTGCTGGAAGTGTGGATGAAGGATGGAGGCAGAGAGGTTGCAGAGGGGAGGCTGAGGTGCTGAATGTGTGGATGAAGGATGGAGGCAGAGAAGTTGCAGTGTGGAGGCTGAGGAGCTGGAAGTGTGGATGAAGGATGGAGGCAGAGAGGTTGCAGAGGGGAGGCTGAGGAGCTGGGAGTGTGGATGAAGTATGGAGGCAGAGAGGTTGCAGAGGGGAGGCTGAGGTGCTGGAAGTGTGGATGAAGGATGGAGGCAGAGAGGTTGCAGAGGGGAGGCTGAGGTGCTGGAAGTGTGGATGAAGGATGGAGGCAGAGAGGCTGCAGAGGGGAGGCTGAGGAGCTGGGAGTGTGGATGAAGTAGAGGCAGAGAGGTTGCAGAGGGGCTGGAAGTGTGAATGAAGGATGGAGGCAGAGAGGTTGCAGAGTGGAGGCTGAGGAGCTGGATGAAAGATGAAGGATGGAGGCAGAGAGGTTGCAGAGGGGAGGCTGAGGGGCTGGAAGTGTGGATGAAGGATGGAGGTAGAGAGGTTGTAGAGTGGAGGCTGAGGAGCCGGATGAAAGATGAAGGATGGAGGCAGAGAGGTTGCAGAGAGGAGGCTGAGGAGCTGGGAGTGTGGATGAATGAGGGAGTCAGAGGGAAGGGGTACCATAGCGAGTAGAGGTGCAGGGGGATGTATATGATATGCATATGCTATGTCTATGCTATGTATTGCTATGTCTATGCTATGTATGTGTATGTGTGTATACTAGGTGCCGGCACAGATGGGTTGGTTGGCGGGCACTTTGCGGCGCCCCTCCTCTCAGGCAGCAGCAGACAAAGTACCGGAGCGCGCACACACCGGCGGCCGCCGAGCAGCAGAAACTTGCGGCGTGTGTGGTGCCGGTAGCCCCGTCCTCCCCGTTGGTGGCCAAGCCCCGTGATCGCGGCACCCGACCCCCCCATACTGGCAGCGCCCCTCCCGCCCTTCCTGCAAGTCAGTCAGCGAGCCTGGCTGCGAGTCACGTGTCAGTGCCCGCGGCAGACACCGAGGGAGAAGCTGCTCCTTCCTCCTCCTCAGCACACCGCCATACTGTCATTTTACTCCTAAATAGCTCATTTTTATTCCAACCTTTTACTCCCGCTCGGTGAGTACCTGTTTCTGGGTGACATTCTTGTCCGCTTTTTGTATTCCTCCTTTTTTGTTTTGCTTTTTTTTTTTTTTTTCTTGTTATTCATTTTTAACTTCTTTGCTGCTTGTTTAACATGGGCGCTGGGGCGAGGAGCTCTGTTACCCTGAGGAGGGCAAGTTTTTGTTTCAGGCTGGTGATGGGTGCTGCTGTAGAGTGGAGGGGTGCTGTTGGGTGACCCCCCACTCACCCAGCCACCTACCCTCACACACAGCTCCTCAGTGTGCAACTGGTTCTCATGGTCCTGGCAGTGTAAAGTAGATATGTTGTTATTTTTTTTTCCCACCAGAAATCTCATTTTGCCTCATTCCAGAGCATGTTGGTAACTCTTTTTGGATCCTTATTTTTTTGGCATTCCCGGGATCCTGGCTCCATGCGGATGGACTCCAGGAGTTACCTCGGGCGCAAGGTGCTTAGAGGGGGTCTTGTTCTTTTCTTGAACCCTGGCAAAAATTTCATTTTTTTGTTCTTTTCTTTCTTTTTATTCTTTTCTTCTAAACCTCTATTAACCCTTTCATAAGGTGACAACTTTTTCATACCCAGGTGATCATATGTTTTTGTTTTTTTAATTCTTAGCCCCTCTCACCTAAGCAGATGCCATTGACTTCTTGTGCCTGTTTGATTTGTCCTTTTCTTGAAACCATTTGGGCTGATCTGTGTCTCTTCTGCTCTGTATATACATATTTACATTTCCAATTCGTGGCAGTGGAAGGTGCTTTTTTCTCCCCCTTTTTTTTATCTTTCTGGAAAATGAAGTGCGCTTTGGTTTCCTTGTCAACAGAAGATGAAGTGAACATCTGAGAGGCTCGCCGTGCAGGTACTTCATCTCTTCAAGGCGTTTCCGCTGTTTGCAATCACCAGATCAGGACCTACACTGGCTATTGCCTTGCACTGTATATGTCTGTAATAGATTCAGTAAGTCTTCCTGTTATTCCTTACCGGTGCTACAATGTGATGCTTTGTAACTTGTTTGTGCTGTTCATGTGCAAGCAAGAGACCACTAAGCAAGCTGAGGCTCCTGGAGAAGTTTGTCAGGGGTCCATGGCTGTTCTGGAACTGTGTACTGTATGGGTATTGCCTCCATATGTCATAGCGAGGGCAAAAGGATTAAATGTATGCAAGTGCTTGCTGCCTGCGTACACTGTATGACGTCAATGTCAACTACTGTTAGTCTCCTGTATGTGTATCTATTTTCAGCATGATGGGAATAAGTATTGCACGATTGAATTGGTTGGTATATTTGGATTAAAGCAGGTCTTGTAGCAGTAGTTGTCCATTAACTCTATGTAAATAAGTAGTTAAAAGCAGCTATACATTTTCACATGTAATGAACTGTATGGGATTTTATCAAACTCAGGAAAGCCCTAGATGTCCACAGCAGGGATGCAGCTACATGTAGTTCTATTGGACTGGTACTAGTTCCCCACACACTAGAGCTCCATAGCAGGTATCAGCTACTCAGACAAACAGCACTAGTGTCCACACCAATTATTTGACTCAAAACGATCGATTCAGCACCAGATGTGCAAACTCCTACTACTTTTTAGGAGAAAAAAAAAATCCCATTGGTTTTCATTGCTTATTTTGGGGCAAATACAGCACCAGGTGAAAAGTTACATCCAGTTGCTTAACCTCTTCCAAGGTAAAAGGCAGATGAAAGTGAATGTTTTATCTCCTAAAAATTAGTAGAGTTTACTCACTCTGGTTTCTCTCTCTGCTGCTGAATCAACCCTAATATGTTTCCACAATCATGGTAGTGTAGATAGCACTAGAGGTTCTAGTGGCCCTAGTGGACCACAGCAGGTATACAACTGTTGTTTTTTTTTTATTGTGTACATGTAGAATTAGAGGATCATGTTATGTTTCTGACATAATGGGGGTCATGCTAACTATTTGAAGCCAGTGTGGCTTCCAGTCTGAATTGAGGTGTAGATTGCAACCTGCATCCCGGCGAGCTTTTTAGTGATGACACAAAAAAAGTACAAGGAAAAGCTCTTGTCCTACATTTTCCCCCAAATAATCACCTGTACATGTAAAAGGCACATTTGTACAGCTTAGGTACATTATTTTTCCAGTGATGTAAGGATATCATTCTAAAGTTTGGAAAATACAGCACCCTATTGCTATGCTAAATAATTCACCTATTTTTTCTTCTGCATAGCCCATAAGCTTCTGCTGTTTACAAACTTTAAATCAAATATCCTCACCTCATTGGAAAAATGATGTGCCCCATGTACAGGTAATTTTGGGGGAAAAGGCTCACCAAGATGCAGGTTGCAATCCACATCACAATGAACCCTATGTGTTCTAGACACTAGAGGTCCACGCTATAGAGGCAAATATTTGACTTTTTGCATTTTCGTTTAGCATTAGTGGATCACAGTTTGTTTCTAGCATTATGGCCTTGATTCAGTAAGAGTTGAAAAAAAAATCTCATGGTGGTAAAAAATTAACTTTAGGTGAAAAAAGCCTGAGAATTTCAATGTTGTTGAATCACCAGCTAGGAATACTATGAAAGTCAATGGTGTTTTTTTAGGCTTAAGAAAAGTAGTGAACTTTTTTCCCCTTTTTACACTGTAGTAAAATGTGCCATTGACTTTCATTGACTGCCTAGCTGGTGATTCAGCAACAGTGAAATTCTCATGCTTTTTTCACCTTAAGTGAATTAACTACCATGAGAATTTTTTTTATAACTCTTCCTGAATTGAGGCCTATGTGTTCTCCACACTTTTTGAAGATACACATCAAGTATCAATTTTATGTTCTGCAGTATACATCACTAGTGGCCCACAGCATGTACAGTATGTGACAGCTTTAAGTTTTCTTAAATTCTATACATAAAGTGTGCCACAGCTGTTGTCCTAAATTTAGTACATGTAGCACTAGTGGTCCACAGCAAGTGCCTGGCCATGCACCGTAACACTAATGCTTCACAATTATCCAACTTTTTCCCATGTTGTGTACATGGTGCATCGTTGACCCACAACAGGCATCTGTGGATTTGTTTGCAACACTGAAGAGGCCCATTAAAAACATTTTACTTTTTGCATTTTCCAAACCTGAAAACTAGTGGTCCAACTATTCCTAAATCTGGGACTTATAACTCTAAGGGTCTAAGGCAGGTATCTGGCTTTGTGTTTCCAACTCTCAGGAGATGCACCGCTAGAGGTCTACTGCAGATATGTGACTATTTTTGTTTTACAAATTGGGACATACTCGTATAGCTCTAGTTGTCCACAGAAAGGATGTGACTTTCCCACATTGTAGATGTCCACAGTGGGTATTTATGTACTTACCTAAATCTATGTTAAACAATAATGGATCTCATGTGTTTCCCACATGCAGGATGTATATCACTAGTGGTTTATGCTCTTTAGTACAGTACAGCATGGCATCCAAGGCCAGAATTGAATCATTCAGTATATCACTAGTATCCAACTGTGAAATGCCTTTTAGGAAAAAACTATGCAAATCCAGTTACTTTGCTTTATTACTACCTATATGTGTATATAAGATCTTGATGAATGAGTACTTTCAAAGACATATTGAACGTTGTGCTTCTCAAACCAGGTACTGCAATTTGCATGTAGTAGTTGTGATTGATATCTTCTATGTGGCTGGTGCACACTGGCTATCTGTTTTACAATTGTGCTGTTGATCTGTATTCTCACTGTAGGTCAAACATGATTTTGACTTTTCTGTACTTTAAAAATATAAGACTAGTTATCCAGAATCTGAAGGTAGCACACGTACAGTATCTGACATTTGTCTCTGAAACTTGTAACTGCATGTACTAGTACTGTAGCTCGTCTCAAACAGATGAAGAAGTGCGTGATTTCTCTAGTAATCAATTTTCATACAGCAGGTATCTGCCTTTTTGTGTTTCACAAACTTGGGAAGTATTCAGTTGTGGCATGTGGCACGTGGCATTGTTGGATATTAAAGGTTTTAAGAAGCATGATGCTGAGCAATAAATACATCTGTTTCCTACCATAGACATAACGTACATAGTATTTGTATATTTTTTGCCTTTTTGTGGGTTTTCTCTGGATTTCTACCACAGTCCAAAATGTGCTGGAATTTTTTCTTTTTTTTAAATCCAGGATGTAATCTTCTGTCTCTGTCAGTGATCAGTGCTGAGCTGAATTTCCCATTATGCAGTCAATGACCTGTTCCTATGGCAGAATTATGCAGGGGGGCAGCATCTCCCTGCATTTGTAAAACAATGTCAAAAGTGAGTGCCTTTTCAACAGAAATATAGAAGCCTTATCATCCTTTTTATTGTCTGTTTTTGTTTGGTTTCCATTTTCCGGTCCTGCTGTGTTATTGTCTTAATATGGACCAACCCCCAGGATTTTCACTATACTGGTGATTTGTCAATTTTCCTGTGGCATCCACAAGTGGGATGCCCTGCTGTGTGAAACTTCCCGGTTTGCCCTAAAAACTCAAAATCTTGTCCAGTCAGCTTGTATGCTGTGCATATTAATGCACGACATACAGCTCTGTAAAGAAGACCAGCAGCATCCCTTGTCTTCCTGCAGTCTGTGGGGCATTCCCACCCCTAACCTGAATGGCTGGGTGCCAAAGCGCCCCTCAGTCATGAGATGCCAGGGATGTGGTGAGTCTTGTCAATGAACACACAGTGGGGCATCCCAAAACGGAATGTCCCATGGGTAGCTACTTGGCTTGTCCTGGAGTCTAAAAAAAACAGCCAAAATATGTTTGGTCCACTCTAAGGTGATTCTGCAAGTAAGCATTAATGGTAAATGCTCTTGGTGTGAAGGGTGTCCTGAGTGTTGTGAAACCTATATCCATTTATGTCCATACTGTGAACTTTACTTTATTCTTTCTGTATACTCTGTAAATGTTATTGGGAGATATATATAAATATGTTAGATAAAAAGAAAGTTTTTTATTGTATTTGCACCAGTTTGGCTATAAAGAGGTTTCACTACTAGAACAAAAAACAAGAATGAAAATCTTTTGTTCTTCTTTAAATCTTCTCTGTAAACCTGTACTTTAATACCCACTGGGACTGTTATTTTCAAATTAGTCAAAAAAATGGGAAGGCTTATTTTAGAAGCTTCAGCGCCACACAACACAACTTTTTGTGTCTCAGCGGTACTCAGCGTCGGATTTAAGAATGAAAAAAATGGTAGCACCGATGCGGGTGCCAGTTTTTTTAACACTTGTCCTGAATGATGATGCAGCTCCGGGCGCTCCGGTTGAAGCAGCGCCAGATGAAACCTGGCACTGTAGCTAAAGATCCCATAGAGCACAATGGGCAGAACTGGATTGTAGTGTATAATGCATTTAATTAATATTACACACACTTTTTTGTACAGAACTTGCTGGGCCAAAATGTTTTTTGAGGGGTTATTTAAATTGGTTTTAATTGCCTCTTTTGCTTTACAATGGGGTAAATAGGACAACAACTAAAACTCAAGCTAAATGCACTGTAAAGTTCGTCCCGTTTGTCCCCAGCAGTGATTTCTTGTAACTGTAATGAAAAAACGCTGACCAGTGCTGGAAAAATAAAGCACCAAAGATTTCAAGGAGGAAAAAATTCATTAAAATTTGCTGGGGAGTGCCAGAAAAACGGCAGTACAAAGGAGAGCTCACTGGCTCTGGGATACTTGGCCGGCGGGTCCAACAAATTAACATAGGCCGGCCAATACAAGTGCAAGAATCAAAGCTAATAAGTAGTGTTCCACGCAGTGACTGCTAGTGCCAATATTAGTAGTACAGTAGTAGTACTCATCGGCAAATGATTTTAAAATAAATAAGGCCCAAAAAATCTGTACCTCATTGGAAAAAATTGTACCTCACCTATAGGACTGTTCCATCCCAAAACCCAAGCAAGAACAGGGCATTTGGGTAATAAGTGGCAAAATATGCTTTTTTTGCGAAGTTTATTGTGCAATGAGTTTTCGTTTCCAGTTAAATGTTGGAAAGCTATCTAATTGGATTACCCTTATAATGACATAGTGAGATTTTAAATTATGCAAGTAACAGCCACCTGCACAGTCGACGACCCTGACAGCTAATTCTCTTACAAGTGTCTATGTTAGCAGAAGTAATGATGGCTGTACCTGTATCAGTATTCACGTGGTGAGTCTTACACAGCAAGTGTCTCACATGTTACTAGTCTAATTTGCACTGTTTAAATTAGTGTTCAGGGACATTCCGGGCAAAGAGTTAAATTAGCCTGATTTCGGTTCTCCCTACGCTAGCTGTCAGGGGCTGCATCTTTCATGTAGCCATTATTCAGCCTGCATTATATTTCTTAAAGCAAACCGAAACACCAGACATTTAAAAAATCCGTGCGACTTACCTTTGCTGTTCATGTTCTTTCAGCACAAATTTGATGTTGTCCTAGTACAGTAGCTTTCCGATACACCAATAGGAAGCTTTTGCCTGGTGACTGACATCACCTTCATCAGTTCGTAGCTTTCATATTCCCCACTTCTGTGAACTGGCCAGTGCGCAAGTGCAGGATTTGAATAAAGCAGCCGGGAAGATTGTGGGATACATACACCTCTGGGGTACAGCGATATGGCACTTAGGGCCTTATTTATCAAGGGATAGCGCCAGGTAGTGTCTCACTAGCGCCAGGTAGCGCCAGCTATCGGCGGCTACCGACTCCAGAACGCCAGGCTGCGAACACAATCACGCATTCATTACGCTAAATGAGGCTAGCGCCGGCGAGAGCGTCTGCTAGCGCGGGATTCATCATGTTGCAGACTTCAGCGAACAGCGCCGCTGCTAATCCCATCACAGCGCCAGGTATGACCTCTCGCTACCTGGCGCTCTCCAATGCATTTCAATGGAGCAATCTTTAAATATTCTTAAATAATTGATATTAATGTTTTTTTTTTTTTTAAATGTCAAAAATTCGGTGACCACTTCTGCAATGTTATATCTTTTTTTTAAGGTAAAAAAAAAAAAATTGTGCAGAATTGATATTACAGGTCTGATATTAATGTATTCATATTACAAAATGTTTATAAAAACGTGTTTATTTTTTTCCAAAAATAACGTTGTTTGGGGGTTAAAAAACTACTTTTAACACATCGCCGCCAGCGCTCTGGGGTTTAAACATGCATTTTACAGCGCGAGAATTTTTGGAGCGTGATTTGTTAATGAATATGCTGGGAGCCGTTCGCTATGGCCATTCGTTGTCATGCGCTCCCATACAGCACGGAACCTGTCAAACAGCAACTCCTAACCCCGTATTCAACATTACCGCACACCGACTGAGTCGCTGTCAACAACCTAACAACGGCCAAGCACAGCGAATACTAGCCGGCGCTGTCAAAATCACGCTACTGTCACTCATCTGTCGCTACCTTGCGCTATTAATAAATCGGCCTTCCCCTCTTGGTTACTATAGGCTGTGTTTTCCCAGCCACTGCTGGCCAATTGCAAGTGTATCATGATCGCCCTGCAATTCCCCAATGTGAAGGGGACCTTAAAGGGATTGGGCAGCAAAAAATAAATACTGGCTTTACGCCACTTCCTGGACCTGCTGGTATACAACCTACCAGGATCGGAAATCAAGCACCACAGAGGTCCTTTCCAGTCCAAAATAATGGTCTTAACGTGTGTGGGAAGGAGCTGCGCACTTCAGTGAAGCATGTCTTCTTTGGGATGAGCTTTGGATTTTGCACATTTGTATAGCTTTGGTCCCCCAATGGGTGCAGCTCTGCAAGTTTAAAGTCTCTAATGAAGGGCTCATTGATGATGTGAGGGTAAAAGTTAGGTTAGTTTATTTTCCTTGTGAACCAGTGTAGGTCCACTTTGAAGTACTGGTCTAAATTATTTTCTTACATTGTGCACATCTGAGGTGTGCCAAGAATGTCTTGCTTGGCTATGTGGTCCTGTATAATTTATGCACTTAAACCGGACCTTCACCCTGATTTAATGAAAAGCCCAAACTCTTAAAAAACAATTCCTCAGCATCTAAAATTAATATATTTTACATGTTTAGTCACTAATTTATTATACTTTCCCCCACTGGGCTGCAACTCTGTTCGGGAATTTAGGATACGGGCGCCGCCATCTTGACTCAGAAGCATCACACTTACTGAGGAGAGGAGAGTGGGATAAGGTACAGGGGGGCGGGTTATAGCTGTGCTTTGCTCAGACAGAGCAGAGCTGGGGTCAGGGAAAGGTCAGCAGTCCCAGAATGCAGAGCAGCACAGTCACTTCCTGTTTGCAGGCACTTCCTGTTTGCAGGCTGCCTGCAAAAATGGCAGCTTCCATAAGCCGCCATCTTGGATGTTTAAAGGCTTATAAAATGCAGTAGATGCAGGTAGGATGATTTTTAATGTGAGCAATCTGTATGTACAGGGTGTGGGAAACATATAAGATAGACTCTTATTTAGAGTGAAGGTCCGCTTTAAATGTTTTAGGCTTTAGAGGTTACACCACACCTACATGGTTTATCAGTGTATTTCTTTTACCACATGTATTTCAGTACATGTTATTTGCACTATTGTATATATATTTGTTTTTATAGTGCAATACTATTATTATTGCACAGGTCACTTTAGGATTTATATTCGCATGCCATTTACTGTGCATTGAGGGTCTCAGGGAAGATTGATTTTGTGCCTGCACAAAAATACTAGTGGCCTAGTAAGTCTAGTGGCCCTTCCGTTGATATATAGAGATATTTTTTTAAAAAGGGGGCCCCCCCATCCATCAATATATTTATTAAGTTATTTTTCATTGTAGTACTTGAAATTTAAAGGGGCAGGAACTCTCTATTTTTAAACTGTGTGTTTTTGTGCAGGGGCGTAGCCAGGGGGGAGGGGGTGCACTTGCCCCGGGTGCAGCAGGTCAGGGGGGTGCCAAAGGGGGGCCTGAGAACAGGTGGGGGGCGCCATTTCGAATCTTTGCCCCAGGTGCCAGAATGCCTAACTACTCCTCTATTTTGTGTGTTAACTGTTGGTTTTAATGATATATGGCATTGTTTTTTTCTCAAATAAAGTTGGTTCATGACCATATGTGGTGCTTCTCTCTTTGGGGGTAGGTTGTGAGTTACCTCTTCACTGCCTCCTTTTGTGCATGTAGATTGGTTGTGAGTGAGCACACAGTTTACATTAAATATAGCTGGTGCAAATCTTTGTTTTGTTGTATTTCTTTTACCAAAAATACACTAGTTGTAATAAAAGCAAAACACAGGTAAAATTAGTTATAATGTGCACCTTCAAAGTCAGGAAACTGCAAACTTAAAATACTGTACAAATGCATTTTACAGCAAGTGTAAATCCAGGCATAAGGTGCACCTAATATTGTTGATTTCAAGAAGTTGAAGATAAAAATACAAAACCAAATGTGCCCTTTTAGAAAAACTTTTCTTGTGAAACATAGCCCCTCTATACCATTTAGACTGAGGGGTTTCTGAAACAGCCAATTTTGTGAGGGAGCATACCGGGGGTGGGGGTGGGGGGTCTGCTCCTTGGCTCAGATTCCTACTACTTCCACAATCATTTATTTTGGCTGTACCAGCGCCAAGGACTGGGCCCTTCCCTGCCGGTATGTGGAGCAATTCCCCCTACACTGGAGAGATTTCATTTTTTTAAGCATTTTCAAGGTGTTTCACTACTCATCTGAATGGCTTTCCCAATTCTGAATAATTTATCTACCCCATTCATTTTTTTAAGTGTTAAAGTGGACCAACACCCAGGGGGGATCGGCCCGGAAATCTATAAGATTCCCGGACCGATCAGATCCCTCCCCGCGGGGCATCCGAAATCGGGATGTCCTGCGGGGAGGAACCCCCCAGGAGGCCCACAAACCTTACCTCAGCCCCGTTCCATCGCTGCGGCTCGCGCTTCCCTCTAGCAGGGCGCGCACCCGCGCCGCCCGTTTGTGAATGGCCGGTGCAGGCGCGCTCCCTGTTAGAGGGAAGCGCGAGACGCGGCCTCCAGCGCTCAGAGCCAGCTGAGCTGGTATGCGCGTCCAGGCGGCCTTGGACGCGCATACCACAGCGGCGCTGTGATTGGCTGGCGCGGTCACGTGGGAGCGGGGAGAGGTAAGTTTTTTGGGGCTTTCTGGGGGGTTTCAGACAGCGGGGCACCCCCTATCGGGGTGCCCCACCGAAGTGGACCAAAACCCAGGATAGTCAAAATCCTGGGTGTTGGTCCACTTTAAGGCTAATTAGTGTTCCCAAGCTGGTAAAAGGGATAACTGTTAAAACAGCTTTGTATCTGACTACCCTACCCAGACATATGAATCTCTAGGAAAAACACTTTGCATGTCCTGAATCCAACAGCACTTCGGGCAGCTACAGGGAGACTGCACAGAGTGGCAGCCCTGTCTCTGTGTGTGCTCCCGGACCATTAATGAATGTGCAGGTACATGCACAGGGCAGGGGATGTCGCTCTGTGCAGCCTTACCAACATGGCCATGCCAAGGGCTACAAATGCTAAGGAATGCGCTGGATTTTGGGGAAAAGGTACAAACCTCCTCCATTCTGCCTCAGCGCCAGACTGGACTGGACTTCTGCCTTAAGGACCTTTCACCATTCATCTGAATGGCTATTCTCAATTTCATCCAACTTTTGCTCAAAACTCTACCTTCTAAAGAGGCACCCCAGGTTCTCTAACATTCCAATTTTGTTTGCGGTTATCTGTAAATATTATTTTGGTTATTTTTAACCTGATTATCTTTAACTGCAATGCTGAAATAACTAAACTTCTGTGTGATAACAAAAGGGACCCAAAAGCAGTCTTGAGGAAAAAAACTTTCATAACTCATTAGTTTGCCTTTCTCAGTTTGATAGTATATACAGAAGTCTGTATGGCTAGCTCTATTTAAATATTTTTTTCCCCAAACAGGGTTAGCAGGTGGAGGGAGGATGAATTTTAAAAATAGATTATAGATCCTGTTTAGATGTTGAACCCGTTCTTCAGCTGCTGAGGGATAGCTTTTAATGTGGACCTTCAGTCAAAAAATTCTAACTTATTAGATTGCTCCTGTAAAGCTCCCTTCTGGCAATATATGACATAAGCTACTTCAGAGGGCTTAACCGCATGCAGATATTATAGAATAGCATGCAGATTATGTGCTCCTTAACGGCATGTTAGAGAACATCTTGATTTACACCTGAGAGCTCTGCTTCTGAAAAACTCAGGTCAAATTTGCCTCAAAGATCTCAATTATTTCTAGCCAGAATTAGGAAGCTATCAGCTGTAATGACTCATTGCTCTGCTCATAGCTGAGATCTTCTAGTTACATTTTAGATACATAAGCCACACTGTCTGAATGCTTTGCAGGCTGCCACACTTTAGGATGACATGAAAAACAACAGCTTCTCCCTCACACAGATTTCCTCTTACAGCTGGTAATTTAGTGTGTGTTTAAAATGATAGTGAAGCTGCTCCTTGTTTCTGAGGCATATAAGTCTCAGTTTGGTGTGAATTGCTGCTGGCACAGCTCTCCCCTTACATTCATGTGTAAGCAAGATTGTCAGATGCGTAAGATGGCCGCTCCCATATAGTACAGAAGCAATTTACTAAACTAAACTGGTCATAGACCTATTAGTACCAGCAAATACTCAATATATGTTCACCCCCTTGGATGGAAATATACTTAGGGGGTTATTTAAGAAGGGATAGCGTCAGGTAGTGCCTCGTAGCGACAGGCAGCATCTGGTGAATGCCAGGCGCTGTACGCAGAAAGAGAATCTGGTGAGCGCCTCTAACAGCGCCATGTAGCGTCACATGTATTACTACAGGTGGCTCAGAATATAGCGCCGGCGCTCTAGCTTCCTGAGCACCATGTAGTACCTGTCGCTCTGTAGCGCTCTCCCATACATTTCAATGGGCTTTTATTAGTTGTGTATAAATAGCGTGTTTTTTTTGCTCAAATCATTGTGTGACCTCTCCTGGCTGCAAACAGTTTTAGAAACTTTTTTGACTATTAATATTTTTATGCAGAATTGCATTTACAGGTTAGAGGTTGTTACAGAATTGCATTTACAGGTCTGGCACTAGAGTGTTATTGTCACAGTGTTAAAACAATGTCATTCCATGTGTTTTCGCTTTGTTACTGGTGTATTTGTGCTCTAAAAAAAGACTTCAATCACACAGCGTCTGGCACTCTGTGCCACAGCGCCCAGATTTAGAGCGCCGATGCTGTGTGTGTCTAGTGTTTTGTTAAATATGGTGTGGAGCGCAGAGTTCCAGACGCACTGAGCTGGCGCTACCTCTCGCTCGCTGTAGCGCTGTACTGTTGTTACAGTGCCCAACACACATCACATTTATCAATGCCAGCCAGGTGACTAGAGCAACTGAGACGCTCTGTTACAGCACCCGATACCCGCTTACAGCGTCTACTAGCGGTCTCTCTAAGCGCTGCTATACAGGCTCTCATCTGTCGATACCTGGCGTCAGTAGTGAATCGGCCTCCAAGTCCAGTTGCTGTATTTGTCCAGACATACCATGACCTGGATGAATAAGAACCTTTTACAGCCATGATAGATTAAAACCCAATAAATCACACATGATACATTTCCCCACATTTAGCTGGTGACTGGGCACTTTTTACCAGTAAATCTCTGCATCTCTGAAAAAGGTCAAAATATATTTCAAGAGTTTTATTAACTGCAGCCTACGCAAAATTTGTCTGGGGCAGAATAACCTAGATTTTTTTAGGTTCAGTGTGAAATATCAGCATCTATCTACAAAAAAATGAATTATTTGCCCTCTTAAGTTATTGACACTTTAACATTAGTTTGTATAGTCCTTACAAAATCCAGAATGGCTTTATGTGTTTTCAGTTGCACAGGGGTGCCAGTGCTTATTTCAAATGTAATACTGTGTTGGATAAATAAACACAGACTCATTGAGGCACAAGTTGTTACAAAGACTGGCTCGTTTCATCACTTGCTGCGTTGTGTGTTGTTGCCCTCAAGTGTTTTCTGACAGGGATACTGATTCTGTCATTTAAGAGGCTGATATATGACAAGCAGGATGGAGAATGAAACAAATGGAGAATTGATTTTAACACAGCCTCACACTCAGCTACACATACCCAAACACACATGTACATACATTTAGTTTAAGGCTCTGTAATATTTACATATTAGACTATAGACTATATATATAAGTGACATATGTGTGTGTGTCAGGGTTGCTGATTACCCAGTTATTCCCAACTCCATATTGTTTTGTTTTACTTTTAAAAACTGTGAGGGCACCTTAGAATCGCTACAATATATAATTTTATAGTCCGAACCCTCTGCTGCTTGTGAGAGAGCTCTCCAACTTACCTGGCCAGTAATCAGTAAATCAGAGATCTTCCCAACTGAAAGTGACACTGTACTCAGAAAGTTTATGTCAGAACCTTCTATCCAGTGCCACAAAGTCTGTGTTTCTTTTTTTCTAAAATCTTCACCCAGTATTCATAAAGTTGCTAACAGGATACAGTCTGATGTTCAAATGGCAGCCATATGGCTCGCTGGCCATGCAGATGCGCTCCCTGGTGGTATTCAGTTACAAGCTTAACTGCCACATAAGATGTATATGGCTGTTTATCTTGTAGTGCAATCAGATTTATTGCAGTTATTATAACTGATTAGGTTTTTAACTGATTAGGCTGAGCTGAGTGTAACTGAATGTATCATCACTGTAGAGCACCAGGGGGCGGTGCTGCATGGCCAGGGATTCACCCGGTTCATTTTTTTATTACATTTACATTGGGCAAAGGCTTTAGTAATAAAAGGAACAGGCTGTTTTGGGGGCACTGGACTAGGGATAGAAGCTGATGACAAACTTTTTTTGGAGGTATAGGATCCCTTTAACCAGCGACCAGATTTAGAGCGCCGACGCTGTGTGTTTGTCCTTTTTTTATTGTATAGTATAGTGAATAAAGGGGGGTGGGAGCAGCTCAATCACTATTATTTATACAAAATTATTATTATTATTCTGGGCCTGGGAACTAATTTACCGCCCAGTTTAACCCTCTCATCAACTAAATATCAAGCAACAAACATGTCTAGCTGTGTGGAAAGACAGAGATTTGGTTGCATATATCTGCAGATACATGTGGAAGCCACACTGCCCCGGCAAGGCACTCTGTGTTTAGTGTGGTCCCTACTCTTAATTCTGAGTCCCCAAAGTTGGGACATGCAATGCAGACAAATATCTGAGAGCTACTCACCTGGGAAGCTGCCAGCCTCCCTTTAGAACACTTCACAGGGAGAAATCCATATTGACTGATTTCCTCCCTGCTTGTGCTCATGGCAATTCAAATGAATAAAGGGGGGTGGGAGCAGCTCAGCCACTATTATTTATACAAAATGATTATTATTATTCTGGGCCTGGGAACTAATTTACCGCCCAGTTTAACCCTTTAAGTGCCAGCCTACCTGGAGTTTTTGTCACACTCTGTTGCCAGACCATTTTGCACTATTTTGCACTCCCCATGTTCAAATGTGATTTTTGAAGGGATTTCCAGGGATTTCCCAGGAAAATGATATATTGTTTTTTTCAGCAGAGTCTGAGCTTTAACATGAAATGTCTTGTTTGTCATTTTTTAGGTGTATTCTCAATATTTTTTGGCGAAATATGTGCAAAAAAATAAAAAAAATCAATTTTTTACAATTTGTAGTGTTTTTTTGTAATAAAAAATGTAAGTTTGTCAATAAAATCTTATTGCGTGTGAAACCCCAATTTCTCACAGTTACAGCGGTACCACATATGTATAGGTAGACTAGACACCCTTTCCTGCCCAGGAGACTCCCCCAAACTGAAACAGAGCTTTAGGGGATTTTCAGAAAAAATACAACTGTGATATGCGCTATGCACACCTTGCAGTTTTTCCAGAAAAACAACCCTTTACATTTGAAATACCCCCCACAAACTATATAGTCTCTGGAAGTACACACCTCAGGCTTTCTATTTGTACCAGGCTTGTTGATGTGGCCACAGTTTTCTAGAATTAATCCCTCAATGTATTCTTTGGTTGCAAAGAGTTTCCCTAAAAAAAGGATAAAAAAGCAGAATCAAAGCCATATTTTCCTAAAAAAAACTATATACAAACAAGAAAAAACAAGTATAATCTGAAAAAGCAACATCCCCCGAACAGAACGATACCCAACATGCATAGGTTCTGTCAAGGGAAGAGTTGCCAAACACCCCAAAGTAAAGCATGAGCATAACGGTAATTTTTCTTGAAAATTTCAGCTCGGCAGACAAAGTGCGCACCTTGCGATTTTTCAACCAAAACAACCCTTTACATTTGAAATATCCCCCATAAACCATATATTCCCTGAAAGTACACATGTTAAGCTTTCTAAGCGTACCCAGCTTGTTGTAGTGGGCTCATCTTTCTGGAATTAATCCCTCAAAGAACTCTTTGGTTGCGCAGGGTTTCCCTAAAAAATGTATAAAAAAGCTGAATAAAAAACACCTTTTCCTAAAATATAAATATGCAAACAATAAAAAACAAGCTAAGTCTGAAAGCCCAAGGTCCCCCGAACAGAACAATACCCAACATGCAGAGGTACTATTAACCCTTTTACTTGCCAGCCTACTTGAGATTTTGTCACCCTCTGTTGACAGGTCATTTTTCCCCATTTTGCACCATGTTTTGCAACATTTTTGCTGGAATTTTCAGGAAAATTATATATATATTTTTTGCAGCAGAGTTTAGGCTTTAACATGAAATGTCTTTTTGTAAATTTTATTTATTATTAATTTTATTTATTATTAAGTAATTAAAAAAAATAAATAAATAAAAATTTTTTTTTGAAAATTGCCTCCTTTATTTTAAATAAAAAATGTATTTGATTAGGGAAAACCATATTGCATGTGAAAGCCCCATTTCTACCAATTAGAACGGTACCACATATTTATCAGTAGCCCCCTGTTCCTGCCCAGGAGACCCCCCTAACTGAAACAAGTAATTTTTAACATTTACAAATAAAATACAACTACCATCCACACTACAAAGAGTTAAATCGAGAAAAAAAAAATGACATAGGGTCCCCCCTCCCAGGAGGGGGGGGGCATTTTTTGGGGGGATTTTTAAGGGTTAAAAACCCTTACAAAATTAAAAAAAAAAATGAAATGCCCCCCCCCTTACCCAAAGTAACCAGCCGGGGACCAGCTATGCAGGGCTTGGAGGAACAGGCGCAGGGGCCAGCTTTTGTGGTCCCTGGCCCTGCAGGCTACAAGCCCGCATAGCCCATGGGCCCGGGCTCTTCTGCCCCCCCTGGGCTTTGGGGAGGCAGGTAATGGGGGTGCCAGGGGTTAATGGCAAGTCGGCTAGCGCAGGTGACTTGCCATCCCCCCAGCCTTGAGAACTGGTATAGGGGTCTCATGGACCCCTTACCAGTTCACAAGGGGTTAAATGTAAAAAAAACACAGACACACAAAGAGAAAAAATATTTTATTATTATTATTATTTTTTTTTTTAATACTTACCTCCCATCCATAGTGACATAGGGTCCCCCCTCCCAGGGTTATAAACCCTTAAAAATCCCCCCAAAATATGACGTAGGGTCCCCTCTACCGAGCATTACCGACCCGGGCCAGCTATGGGGGCTTGTAGAACAGGGCGCAGGGGCCAGCGTTGGTGGCCCCTGGCCCTGCAGGCTACTAGCCCACATAGCCACTAAGTGGCCCGGGCCCTTCTGCCCCCCCCCCCCTGGCCGTTGGGGAGGCAGGTAATGGGGGGCTGGGGGTTAATGGCAAGTAACCCACTAGCCGCAGGTGACTTGCCAGACCCAGAGCCTTGTGAACTGGTATAAGGGGTCTCATGGACCCCTTACCAGTTCACAAAGGGTTAACTGGAAAAAAAACACCACACAATAAAAGTATTTTTTTTTTTTTTTTTTACTGTACTTACCTCCGATTGTAAGCTCTTGTCCTTCGCCGCTCTGATGACAGATGCCGGTGATCGGCATCCAGAGAAGGGGGAGGCAGGAGATCAGAGGATCTCCTGCCACCTCCTCCACCGGCACCGATCACCGGCATCTGACAGCTGAAAGAGCTGAAGCCGATGATCCGGACCGGGATGACGCCATAGGAGGAGAGAGGAGAGAGCCTCCCGGGCTCTCTCCTGAAGATCGGTAAGTCCTGGGGGGGGGGGATCGGAGGCCCCCCAGGTGAAGAGGAGGGACAGCGGGAGCCAGCGCACACGCAGGTAAGTGAATGTCATTGTTATTTGTTTTTTTTTTTACAGTTAGCAGCTGCTGCTGCAGAAGCGGGGGGGAGGCGGCCTATTCCGGGGGCTCTCCCCCACGGGGGATCTGATGGCACCAAATTAAAGAGGAGACCCGGCCGGCCCGCTGTACTGGTGTTAGAATGCCCAACATACATCACATTTATCAATGCGGACCAGGTTACTTTAGTGACTGAGGCGCTATGTTACAGCGCTCAATACATATTTACAGCGTCTGCTAGTGGTCGCTCTAAGCTCCGCTATACAGATGTTCATCTGTCGATACCTGGCGTTAGTAATGAATCAGCCCCCACATATCAGTCAATGTAAGTCAATGGGCTGGCTGCTGCAGAGTTGTTTACAATGTTGTAGGAGCTTTCTGAGCAGTGGTGAGTCATGGCTTTCTGCTTCCGGATAGAAATTAAACATTATTTCAAAGAGATGTAGGATAATTTTGACTGTATAATTGGGTTTTTCACAAGCAGGCTGTGATGTAAATTACAATAGTCACCTGGGTTAGAGACAAAGATTAGCTGATTTTTATTTCCAGGATAACTTCTTATAAAACCATAGAAATTGTATGTGCCACAAAAACTTTATGCTATTATATATGAAAAAACACACAGAGGTGCCCCCAAGGGTAGATACCCTGAGGGGAAACCTGTGTTCTCGAAATGAACCAGTAGCACTACTAAAACAAATAAATTTAATTATTGCCATACACATATGGGGGCCAGGTGAGAAAACTCAATTTTTCAGGAGACTGAAAACTGCCAATAACTAACTGCCATTGTCTAACTTGGGGCTAATTCAACACTAGGTGAAAATTTGCATCCTGTTGAATCAGCCCCAGGGTAGACAATGAAAGTTAATAGCAGTTTTCTCTCTTAAAAAGAAGCGAGTTTTCTCTCCTGGCTCTAAATCAACCCCATACACTATAGGCAATTGAAAAGACAATAGTAAAAACAAGGGATTCCCCCTTCATCCCCCCTTTCATTCCCTATTGGGCTACGTTAGAATTAATTCTAGTCCAAACCCTTGGCTTTACATTCTATTAACCCTTTAAATGCCAGCCACGTAAAATTTACGTGGTTGCTTCTCCTCCACTTAAGTGCCAGCCACGTAAAATTCACGTGCCTTGCATTTACCCCTGCTAGCGAGCAAAAAAAAAAAATACTCACCTGACCCCTCATTGGATCCGTCCGGGTCTCCCTTTTTAATTTGGTGCCATCCGATCCCCCGTGGGGGGTCGGACGGCTCCAGGAGAGCCCCCGGAATAGCGCCCCCCCCTCGCTTCGGCAGCAGCAGCTGCTAACTGTAAAAAGATAAAAAAAAAAAAATGACATTTACTTACCTGCAGTTGCGCTGCCTCCCTCCGGGTCTCTTCTTCACTGGGGGGGCCTCCGATCGCCCCCCCCAGCCTCTTCAGCTTCAGGGGAGAGCCTGAAAGGGCTCTCCCCCTCCTCTCCCGATGGGCACCGCCATCTTGCTGTTAAGCCCCGCCCCCTTGGGCTTATGACGTCACTCACCGGGTCTCGTCCTGGCTCCCTGCTGATCTTCATTCAGATGCGATCATGCTGGCCACAGGAGCAGAGGGGCAGGTGATCAGATCATCACCTGCCCCTCTGCTACTGCAGCCAGCATGATTGCATCTGTCATCACATTGTGGGACAAAGGAGCTCACGATAAGTGAGTAAAGTAAAAAAAGTTTTTATTTTTTAATAAAAGTCATTTTTTCTCTTTGTGTCAGTGTGTTTTTTTTTACTGTTAACCCCTTGTGAACTGGTATGTGGGCTCGTAGGCTGCAGGGTGGGGGGCCACAAAAGCCTGGCCCCCCCACTCTGTGCCTACAAGCCCCCATAGCTGGTCCCGGGCTGGTAATGCTGGGTAAGGGGGACTCCATTTCATTTTTTGGGGGGATTTTTAAGGGTTTTTAACCATTAAAATTCCAAAAAAAAATGGGGTCCCCCCCCTTTGGAGGAGGGACCCTATGTCATTTTTTTTTTAAATTAACCCCTTATGTTCTTTCGCCCAGCAGCTATAAAAGGCTTCCAGCAGGTGAGCGGAGGCCAGTGATTGCTGACCCCTTTACCAGTTCACAAGGCTGGGGGAGGTGGCAAGTCACCTGTGACTAGCGGGTGACTTGCCATTAACCCCTGGCACCCCCATTACCTGCCTCCCCAAAGGCCGGGGGGGGGCAGAAGAGCCCGGGCCCACGGGCTATGCAGGCCTGTAGGGCCAGGGGCTGGTCCTGGGCTGGTAATGCTGGGTAAGGGGGACCCCATTTCATTTTTTGGGGGATTTTTAAGGGTTTTTAACCCTTAAACTTCCAAAAAAAATGGGGTTCCCCCCCCCTTTGGAGGGGGGACTCTATGTCATTTTTTTTTTAAATTAACCCCTTATGTTCTTTCGCCCAGCAGCTATAAAAGGTGAGCGGAACCCCTTTACCAGTTCACAAGGCTGGGGGAGGTGGCAAGTCACCTGTGACTAGCGGGTGACTTGCCGTTAACCCCTGGCACCCCCATTACCTGCCTCCCCAAAGCCCAGGGGGGGGGCAGAAGAGCCCGGGCCCACAGGCTATGCAGGCCTGTAGCCTGCAGGGCCAGGGGCCACAAAAGCTGGCCCCTGTGCCCTGTTTCTACAAGCCCTGCATAGCGGGTCCTGGGCTGGTTACTTTGGGTAAGGGGGACCCCATGTTAATTTTTTGGGGATTTTTAAGGGTTTTTAACCCCGGGGAGGGGGGACCCTATGTCATTTTTTTTCTCGATTTAACCCTTTGTAGTGTGGATGGTAGTTGTATTTTATTTGTAAATGTTATAAAGTACTTGTTTCAGTTTGGGGGGTCTCCTGGGCAGGAACGGGGGGCTACCGATAAATAAGTGGTACTGTTCTAATCGGTAGAAATGGGGCTTTCACATGCAATATGATTTTTTTTAATAAAATACATTTTTTATTTAAAATTAAGGAGACAATTTTCTAAAAAAAATGTATTTATCTTTTTTTTTACTTAATAATAATATTGTAAAAAACAGAATAAAATTTTGCAAACAAGACATTTCAAGTTAAAGCCTAAACTCTGCTGCAAAAAAATATATATATACATTTTCCTAAAAATTCCAGCAAAAATGTCGCAAAACATGGCGCAAAATGGGGAAAAATTACCTGGCAACAGAGGGTGACAAAATCTCAAGTAGGCTGGCAATTAAAAAGGTTAAAAGTAGCTATGCATGTTGGGTATTGTTCTGCTTGGGGGACCTTGCGCTTTCAGACTTAGCTTGTTTTTTCTGGTTTGCATATTTATATTTTAGGAAAAGGTGTTTTTATTCAGCTTTTTTATACATTTTTTTAGAGAAACCCTGCGCAAACAAAGAATTCTTTGAGGGATTAATTGCAGAAAGATGAGCCCACTACAACAAGCTGGGTACGCTTAGAAAGCTTAACATGTGTACTTTCAGGGAATATATGGTTTATGGGGGATATTCCAAATGTAAAGGGTCGTTTTGGTTGAAAAATCGCAAGGTGCGCACTTTGTCTGCAGAGCTGAAATTTTCAAGTAAAATTACTGTTACGCACATGCTTTACTTTGGGGTGTTTGGCAACTCTTCCCTTGACAGAACCTATGCATGTTAGGTATCGTTCTGTTCGGGACATGTTGCTAAACTTTTTTTCTCTTGTTTGTAAATAGTTTTTTTAGGAAAATGTGGCTTTGATTCTGCTTTTTTATCCTTTTTTTAGGGAAACTCTTTGCAACCAAAGAATACATTGAGGGATTACTTCCAGAAAACTATGGCCACATCAACAAGCCTGGTACGCCTAGAAAGCTTGAGGTGTGTACTTCCAGAGAATATATAGTTTGTGGGGGGTATTTCAAATGTAAAGGGTTGTTTTCTGGAAAAACTGTAAGGTGCGCATAGCGCATATCACAGTTGTATTTTTTCTGAAAATCCTCTAAAGCGCTGTTTCAGTTTGGGGGAGTCTCCTGGGCAGGAAAGGGTGTCTACCAATACATATGTGGTACCGCCGTATCCGGGAGGATTTGGGATTTCACACGCAATAAGATTTTATTGACAAACTTACATTTTTTATTACAAAAAAACACTACAAATTGTAAAAAATAGATTTTTTTTTATTTGTTTGCACATATTTCACCCAAAAATATTGAGAATACACCTAAAAAATGACAAACAAGACATTTCATATTAAAGCCCAGACTATGCTGGAACAAAACAAAAACAATATATCATTTTCCTGGGAAATCCCTTCAAAAATCACATTTGAACATGGGGAGCGCAAAATAGTGCAAAATGGTCTGGCAACAAAGGGTGACAAAAACTCCAGGTAGGCTGGCACTTAAAGGGTTAAGGAAAGCCTCATGGACATATTGCCAAGTTGCCCCTGTCCCAACAGCATGAGCCGGAAAGCCACATTGGTCCCACTCGAATTATTTCAAATCATCTCAAAATGTAAAATGCCTGAAGTAATTGTCCAGGCACACTCAAAGGTATTCCCATTGTGTAGGACAACACATGGAAATTTTTTTTGCCTTTCTGAAATCTAAGCTATATTGTCAGATTAATAATAAAAAGTTTCACCTCAGGATGTGCATGGATTAGGCTGAGTGACAGCTTGGAGGGCTCCAGTTTAGCCTATTACTAAGAGATTGGATGTAAAGCTGACTCAAGTATCAGGCTCTGATTTGTGGCCAGGATCGGGGGGGGGGGGGGTGCTGCTGAAGGCAGCAAAGAGGAAGAAGAAATTACTCCATGCAGATATTCTGGAATAGCAGACATATTATGCATGCTGAATTGCATGGGATTAGTCTATTTACAATACTGTCTTTATGAATATCGATATTTGTCCTGGTCAAGTGTACTCCCAATGCTCTTTTCTGTGCATGGACTTGAGACATAAGTGTTAAAATGGACTTAAACCCTCTCTGACAACTCACATCCTACAATTATCCTTGGAACCCACATTAAGCTCTGAAATATTAAGGATAGCGTCCCTTTAACCCTTTAAACGCCAGCTACGTAAAATTCACGTAGCTGCCTCTCCTGTCATTAAACGCCAGCTACGTAAATTTTACGTACCTGGCTTTCCCCCCTGCTAACTGGCAAAAAAACCCTCGTTTGATTCGGCCGGGTCTCCCCTTTAAGATGGTGTGCTCCGATCGTCTGTGGGACCTCCTCCGGCTGCATCGGAGGGCCCGGAATAGGGTGCCCCCCCCCCCGTTTTAGCTGCCACTGGCTTTCCTGTAAAAAAAATAAATAAAAATGACATTTACCTACCTGCATGTGCGCTGGCTCCCGTCGACCCTCCTCTTCACCTGGGGGGCCTCCGATCCCCCCCCCAGGGCTTGCCGATCTTCAGGAGAGAGCCCGGGAGGCTCTCTCCTCTCTCCTTCTCGATGGCGGCCGCCATCTTGCCGCTAAGCCCCGCCCCATTGGGGGCGGGGCTATGACATCACCCCGTTCCGTCTCCCCGTCAAGCCCCGCCCCTTTTGGGGGCGGGGCTATGCCGTCATCCCGTTCCCGATCACTTGCTTCAGCTGTTTCAGCTGTCAGATGCCGGTGATCGGTGCACTGGAAGGAGGTGGCAGGAGATCCTCCGATCTCCTGCCCCCCCTTCTCTGGATGCCGATCACCGGCATCTGTCATCAGAGCGGCGAGGGACAAGAGCTTGCAATCGGAGGTAAGTACAGTAAAAAAATGTTTTTTTTTTTTAATAAAATCATTTTGTGTGTGTGTGTTTTTTTTTTTTTTACAGTTAACCCTTTGTGAGCTGGTAAGGGGTCTATCAGACCCCTGTACCAGCTCACAAGGCTCTGGGTCTGGCAAGTCACCTGCGGGCTAGCGGGTGACTTGCCATTAACCCCCAGCCCCCCTTTACCTGCCTCCCCAAAGGCCAGGGGGGGGGCAGAAGGGCCCGGGCCACTATGGCTATGTGGGCCTATTCTACAAGCCCCCATAGCTGGCCCGGGTCGGTAACGCTGGGTAGAGGGGACCCTACGTCATTTTTTTTTGGGGATTTTTAAGGGTTTTTAACCCTTAAAATTCCAAAAAAAAGGGGTCCCCCACCCTGGGAGGGGGGACCATATGTCAATTTTTTTTTAATTAACCCCTTATGTCCTGTCACCCAGCTGGTAATAAATGCTTCCAGCATTTTGTGGTGTGGTGTGTTTTTTTTTTTTACATTTTAAGTGGACCAACACCCAGGATTTTGACTTTCCTGGGTATTGGTCCTTTCCCCTGGGGCATCCCGATTGGGGATGCCCCGCTGCGTGAAACCCCCCCGATCACCCACAATAACTCACCTTACCCGGGTCCTACGGCGCATTCGCGGCCGCTCGTCCAATCAGCGCGCTCAGAGCGGCTGAGTTATGGACGTCTAAGAGACACCTAAGCTCAGCCGCTCTGAGCGCGCTGGCGGCCGCATCCCCCACTTCCCTCTAACAGGGAGCGTGCCCGCGGCAGCCATTCATAAATAGCCGGCCTGGGCACGCGTCCTGCTAGAGGGATAGCGGGGATGCGGCCTGCGCATGCGCCGTAGGACCGGATTCAAGTAAGTGGTAGCAGGTGTTCCGGGGGGTTTCACACAGGGGGGCATCCCGATTTTGGATGCCCCAGGGGGAGGGAATAGAACGGTCCAGGAATCTTATAGATTCCGGGGCCGATCAGCCCTGGGTGTTGGTCCACTTTAACCCATTGTGAACTTGTAAGGAGTCCATGAGACCCCTGTACCAGTTCACAAGGCTCGAGGGCTGTCAAGTGACCTGCGGCTAGCGGGTGACTTGCCATTAACCCCGGCCCCCCTATTACCTGCCTCCCCGAAGCCCAGGGGGGGCAGAAGGGCCCGGGCTGATTTAGGCGGTGCTGGCTTGTACTTGGCAGGGCGGGGGGCCACCAAAGCTGGCCCCTGCGCCCTGTTCTACAATCCCTGCATAGCTGATCCCTGGGCTACTTATGCTGGATAGGGGGGACCCCATGTCATTTTTATGGGAATTATTAACCCTTAAAATAAAAAAATGGGGGTTACCTCCCCCCCAGGAAGGGGAACCCCACACCAATTTTTTTTCTTGATTTAACCCTTTATAGTGTGGATTGTAGTTGTATTTTATTTTTACATGTTATAAAATGTTTTTTCAGTTTGGGGGGTCTTCTGAACAGTAACAGGGGGCTACCGATACATATGTGGTACCGTTGTAATCGGAAGAAATGGGGCTTTCACATGCAATATGGTTTTCTTTAATAAAACAAATGTTTTATTTGAAATAAAGGAGATAATTTTCTAAAAAAAAAATTTTTATTTTGTTTTGTTTAATTTACTCAAAAATATTTAAAAAAAACAGTAAAAAAAATGACAAACAAGACATTTCATGTTAAAGCCTAACCTCTGCCGCAAAAAAAAAATATATGATTTTCCTGGAAATTCCTGCAAAAATCACAGTTAAGCATAGCGCAAAATGGTGAAAAATGACCTGTCAAGAGAGGGTGACAAAGCCTAAAGTAGGCTGGCAGTTAAAAGGGTTAGTAGTACCTATGCATGTTGGGTATTGTTCTGCTCGGGGGATTTTGCGCTTTCAGATTTAGCTTGTTTTTTTTTGTTTGCATATTGATATTTTAGGAAAACTCATTTCTTATTCTGCTTTATTATACATTTTTTAAGGAAACCCCGTGCGACCAACGAATTCTTTGAGGGATTACTTCCAGAAAGATGGGCCCACTACAACATGCTGGGTATGCTTAGAAAGCTTATCATGTGTACTTTCAGAAAATATATGGTTTGTGGCGGGTATTCCAAATGTAAAGGGTTGTTTTGGTAGAAAAAGCGCAAGGTGCCACTTTGTCTGCAGAGCTGAAATTTTCAAGCAAAATTACCGTCTCCCCAAGCTTTACTTTGGGGTGTTTGGCAACTCTTCCCTTGACAGTAGCTATGCATGTTGGGTATCGTTCTGTTCGGGGGATGTTGTTTTTTTAGATTAATTGTTTTTTCTTGTTTGCTTATAGTTTTCTTTAGAAAAATGTGGCTTTGATTCTGCTTTTTTATCCTTTTTTAGGGAAGTTCTGTGTAACCAAAGAATACATTGAGGGAGAACTTCCAGAAAACTGTGGCAACATCAACAAGCCTGGTATGCCTAAAAAGCTTGAGGTGTGTACTTCCAGAGAATATATAGTTTGTGGGGGGTATTTCAAATGTAAAGGGTTGTTTTTATTGAAAAACTGCAAGGTGCACATAGTGCTTAGCATAGCTGTATTTGATCTGAAAATCCCCTAAAGCGCTGTTTCAGTTTGGGGGAGTCTCCTGGGCAGGAAAGGGCATCTACCAATACATATGTGGTGCCGTTGTAACCGGGAGAAATTGGTATTTCACACGCAATAAGATTTTATTGACAAACTTACATTTTTTATTACAAAAAAACTACAAATTGTAAAAAATAGATTTTTTTTATTTTTTTGCACATATCTCACCCCAAAATATTAAGAATACACTTAAAAAATGACAAACAAGACATTTCATGTTAAAGCCCAGACTCACAACAAACAAAACAATATACAATTTTTCTGGGAAATCCCTTCAAAAATCACAGTTGAACATGCATAGTGCAAAATAGTGAAAAATGGTCTGGCAACAAAGCGTAACAAAAACTCCAGGTAGGCTGGCACTTAAAGGGTTAAAGCAGGGCTCATGGACAAGGAGAAGTGATGGGTTATGCTTGTCTAGGGTGCCTGCAGGTTTATATAAAGAGATTGATGACTAACTGAGGTTGCTTTTCAGTTTACAATTCTTAGCTAGATTTGTAAATATTAAAGGTCACCTGAAACTATAAGAAAAAACACATATTCTCATATAATGCAGGAGGGATTCTGCTGTCATCACCAGTGATGAAAACATCCCCTCACACTGGCCGCAAAGGCTTCTATCTTAAAGGAGCAGTATCGCGAATTTTTCTTGGTGACTTATATTTAAATGGTACTTTGAATGTAGAGGGATTGGGAGGAGGGATCAGGGTTTGCCGTAAATATGTATAATATTCTCTTAATCAGAGTGGTGAGGTTTATTGGGCCTTGTGTGGGCCGCAATAGTGCAAGAGGGAAAAGGGGGGGGTTTCCTGGTGGGGTCACTCTGGGGGGGCCCCGTGTGTCCCTAGGGAAAAAACTTGTAACCTCTACACTGTACTCTGATGATAGTATTTATTCAAGTATATAAGTGCTTTTTACAATCGTGCGTACACATCTATTACCATCCTAATAAAAGTCTTTAGCAGAAACTATTTTCCCATAGTCTGCAATGATCTGCGCTTGTCCTGACAAGCGCAGATATGGACACTTATACTGACGCGCAGTCCACGGAGATCACGGGCTCACCTTGCACTAGCAGCACCAAAAATATTAACAAGCCCAGACCTTGGGCAACACAGCCATCAGCGCTACCCTCCAGATAAAACCCCACATGGGGTTATGGAGGGCCCGGATCTCCACACACAGGACACATTTGAGCAAAAGGAATAAAAACCACATATTATGATCTACATCTAACACGTCAGCGACCTGAGCACCAGGGCACCCTCAGCAGCCGAAAATATAGGCTCCCACACTGAAGAAGCTACGAGCGAAACGCGTTTGTACGGAGCCTACAACCACTTGCTACAAACCTGAAGGGCTATCAGCTGGCTACAAACTGAGGAGCAACGACCCAACCTTGCTACAAACGTGAGTTAAATACCCAAGGACAATTAGGACGGGCAAGTAAATTGAGCCCCTCCTTCTCCATCCATTTTGAGACTTTATACCTTACCATCATTGCAGACTATGGGAAAATAGTTTCTGCTAAAGACTTTTATTAGGATGGTAATAGATGTGTACGCACGATTGTAAAAAGCACTTATATACTTGAATAAATACTATCATCAGAGTACAGTGTAGAGGTTACAAGTTTTTTCCCTAGGGACACACGGGGCCCCCCCAGAGTGACCCCACCAGGAAAAAAAAAACCTTTTCCCTCCCTACTTTGAATGTAGGTAAGTGTTGGAGTAAGAATTACAAATGTAGAAAAAAATTATGACTGTGTTGAGCAGCTGGAGACTAATAGCTCATGTTTATGCCTTGTGAGTGTCGGGAGCCGACACTCTGGCCTTTTCCATGTTGAGGAGAGGGGTGAAACAATGTATCAAAGTATCAGCTGTTCAGTGCTGGCAGCCGTCCAGCATCAGATAACAACATTGCAACATTGCCTGGCCAGAACTTATATATCTAAAACAGAGAGAAAAGCTCTAGAAGTCATTTAGCTGATTTTGACAGTTTTCCCTTCATGTTGGCTCTGCTGCAGAATCTTTCAGTTTACCATTTTCTCTCTCTTTTCTCAACACCTTTTTCCATATGATCTTTCTTTCAGCTTTGTGTGTTTTAAGCAAAGCCCAACCCAGGATTTTCACTATCTGGAGTTTTGTGCCCCTAGGGGCATCCCGACTTGGGATGCCCTGATATGTGAAATCCCCAAGTTCGCCTGTGAAAACGTACCTTTCCCTGTCCCACAGCGCATGCACGGCTCTCATCCAATCAGCTCTGTTTGCACGCAGATGGGGAGCCTGAGCAGTAACCTTCCTGGCCGCCCGGCCTGTCTAAATGACTATCTGCGTGAGTGCGCCAGAAAAATGGGGGGATCTGTGGTTGTCCAGGGGTCGTTTCACACAGTGGGCATCCTGATTTAGAATGCCCAAGGGGCAAGGTCAATGGCCGGGTCTTATAGACTTCCGGGTCGGCCACTCAGGGTTTTGTTCCACTTTAATACCTTTAGATTTTCCTGCACAGTTATTCAAAGAAGAATTTCAGTCATTTTCAGTCAGTTTAGTTTATTTTGTATAGATTTTACACATTTGAGTCACCTGGTCTCATAACAAAAGCAGCACCTCACACACACACAGCCGTTACCACTGATTACAGTGTCAGCCTCTGAGGTAAAGTGTTGCTAGGAGAGCAGTGGGCTAAATGAAGCAGCTCACTAAAAACAACCCAGCAGATCCCCCTATTCAGCAAATGGACTGAGCCATTGTCATTATACAATTTAAAAGAGAGGCATATATTTTTTTCTTTTTCTATCGCCAGATTATTTATACACATGTTAGAAGCTATTGTGTGGCTATTTAATTATTTATCTTTTTTAATGCAAATTTCGCGACACTGCTCCTTTAAGTCACAGGGGTGCTGAGATCTATGTGATAGCTGGTCAGCTAGACTTCTGACATTGTGGTATGAAGGCTGCTGGAAGTTAGTTATACCTGTTTATTTTTTTACATACCCAATCAGAATTTCTAATTTAAAGATTAATTTTATTGAAAATTAGTAACTATAATTGAAATTAACACTTATTTACAAGGCTGTATTGGTGTGTAGGCTGCCCTATGCACATTTTTTTTTACTTTTTATTGACTTCCTGACGCAACCACAGTCTGGAGCCAGGGAAATCAGGTACTTTTAACTGCTGGGAGCTTGTGCCCTCTCCCCCCTGCACACAAACATTGTATCTTTTTGTGGATGGGAATGCTGATGGGGGGCATTAAGGTGCCAGCAAGGGTTTTTTATTTATCTATAGCAGTAATAGCACACTTCATAGCACCTTCCAGCAGGTGGCCACCCTAGACACAGGCCTAGGGTTGCCTAATGGTGAATACAGCCCTGCTTTACTTATGTCAGCACCAGGAGTCATATCTGCTTATTTTATTAAAAGTCTGCAAATAGAAGCAGACCTCCTTATTAAAAATAATTTAGGTCCCTATTACAAAGCCTGATGGGGGACAGGACATAAATGCAATGAAACATGTCTCCTGTTGGTTATAATAAGGTTTTACACTGGATATGTTTTCCCCACCCTGTAAATACAGATTTCTCACATTAACAATCATCCTACCTGCACCTAGTGTGTATTCTGAGCCTTTAAACATCCAAGATGGCGGTTAATGGATCAGGCTGCCTGCAAACAGGAAGTGTCTTTTGACTATGCCACTCTGCATTCTGGGATTTCTGTCCTTTCCCTGACCCCAGCTCTGCCCTGTCTGTGCAAAGCACAGCTATAACCCTGCCCCCTGCACATTTTCCCGCTCTCCTCTCCTCAGTGTGTGTGATGCTTCTGAGGCAAGATGGCGGCTCCCATATCCTAGAGTCCTGAAGGCCAGCCGAGGAAAGAATAATAAGTAAGCAACTAACTTACAATATGTTTATATTCCAAGTATGTCTCACACCCCGCTTCGGAAATATTAATTACACGTGGGTTATGTCCAGTAGAGGGCGAACTTCTGCAGAGATGACCAGAAAAAAGAAGCCCCTCCCTGTCCATAAATACCTGGGACCTCCCACACATTCCCCAGTTTTCGTCTCTGCAAACGGCAGAAGATGGCTGTGTCTCCTCCTTGCAAGTAAGCCGGGGTTGCCCCCGGCCCCTTTTTTTCTCTATTTCTGGCCGGACCTTGATTGTTTAAGTCCCGTATATGCCTCCCAGCCTTGGCTGAAGGTCCGGGCGACGGTAGACTACACCTTAGAGGTGTTTTTAGGGAGCCATGCTCCCCCGTGAGACCCCATTTTAAGGGGTAGGCGGTATCCAGGTTGGTGATCCTGGTTTGGGATGCCCTGTCCCTGAAATCCCTATTACTCTGTAGTGTGGGATTCTCCCCCCTTCCGGCTCTCCCTGTGCCCCTCTATGGGGGAGGGGGGCTTCTTTCCCTCATAACTTTATTTTATGGTTTACTATGTGTGTGCTTGTGCTTCACTGTCTCTGTTAATACTGGGCCTTATGGCTGCATTGGTGGCTGCGTTTTTGTTGAGGAAGCTTCTTCCCCTCAGGTGCGCTCGGACTGGGGGCGGGGCCGGGTGTTCGGCATGATCGCCGCAGCCCGCCCCCCACTTCTGGCGCCATTGTGGAGCCCAGGCACGGCGGGGCCAGGCACGGCGCGCGATCCGCGCCGGCCCGCCCTTCCCTCCTCTCTCTTTCACTGGATCTATGGTGGATGGACGCCATTTTGGGGTTCAGCCTTGCGGCCTGTTTGTGCCTCGGCGCTCGCGGCTGGGGCTACCAGGTCTGTGGTTAGGGACTTGTTGAGTGGTTCCCAGCTTAACCCGGCCAGTGATGTTTTCACAGCCCTTAAGCGGTGTGAATTATTTATGACCTTTGTTTTATCTGCTATGGATGACACAATTATTATGTGTAGTAGAACTTCGGCGTTGCTGGTGGCTATTCGCCGATCGGTCTGGTTACGCCAGTGGGCGGCTGACATTGCGTCTAAGAAATCTCTAACAGCACTACCCTTCCTGGGTACGTGGCTGTTTGGGGATAAATTGGATTCAGTGGCGAAGGGTAGAAGGTTACCTCAGCGTAAGTGTAAGGGCAGGCTCCTTCAATCCTTCCTTTCGCGGTGCCAGAGCAGGCAGAGGTTTTGCCTACTCTAATTTCGGAGGTGATTCCTGGAACGCGCACGTCCAGGCCCTAACCGGGGTTCCAAGCCCAAGCCCACTGCCAAGCCAGCTCAGTTATGAGGGGACGCCCTCACCCTTGCGGGTGGGGGGACAGCTGCGGCGCTTCTTCCAGGTCTGGGCCCGGGAGATCACAGACAAATGGATCTTGGAAGTGGTTTCTTCCGAGTACCGGCCCCCTCCCAGATTCCTAAGGTCTCGGGTGCCCTCGGATCCCCGGGCTGCGCAGGTGCTCCTGTTGGCTGTAAAGAATCTTCTGGACATGGAAGTCATATGCCCGGTGCCTTTCTCGAGAGAGGCCGGGGCTATTATTCCAACCGCTTCACGGTTCCTAAAAAGGATGGATCCATAAGACCCATTCTGGATTTGAAGCTTCTCAACATGTTCATCAGAACCAAGAAGTTCCGCATGGAGACTCTGTGCTCAGTCATCAGTTCCCTTCGTCAGGTACATGACGAAGGGATGACTGAGCGCAGAGTCTCCATGCGGAACTTCTTGGTTCTGATGACGTCCATCGACATCACGGATGCTTACCTTCATGTACCAATCTTCCCAGCACACCAGAGATTTCTCAGGTTTGTGGTGGGAGATCAGCACTTTCAGTTTGTGGCCCTCCGGTTCGGGTTGACTTCGGCACCAAGGGTGTTCACCAAGGTGCTGGTGGGCATAATGGCCCTTCTCAGAGCCCAGGGCATTTGCATTGTGCCGTATCTGGACGACCTCCTCATTACGGCATCCTCTCTCAGTCAGGCGGAGCTGGACACCAGGTCGGTGGTGGCGACGCTGGAGAGGTTCGGCTGAGTGATCAACCATCCCAAGTCTTCTCTCTCCCCCTCAAGGGAAATCTCGTTTCTGGGCATGAATCTGGATATCATTCAGACCAGGGTGTTCCTACCTCAGTCCAAGGTGCAGATGGTTCAGGATCTGATACTTCTTCTCCTGTCCAAACCTCGTCCTTCTATCCGGCTAGGGATGAGACTGGTGGGATTGATGGTGGCTTCCTTCGAGGCAGTTCCCTTTGCTCAGTTGCATATGAGGTCGCTCCAGCTCCATCTATTGTTGGCCTGGGACAGATGTCCGCAGTCATTGGATCAATCTTTCCTGATGTCTCCCCGGGTTCGGCAGTCCCTTCAGTGGTGGCTGGAACCAAGCAATCTGTCAAGGGGCAGGTCTTTTCTGACCCCTTGTTGGGAGACGGTTACCACGGGCGCCAGCCTGTCGGGCTGGGGAGGTTTTTGGAAGAAACGTCAGTTCAGGGGGCTGTGGGGTCCTCAGGAGGCTCACACCCCCATCAATGTCTTGGAGCTGAGAGCTATTCGGTTGGTTCTGTCATGCTTGACGCATCACCTGCGGGGCTTACCGGTTCAGGTTCGATCAATCGAACTGCGGTTGCTTATATCAATCACCAAGGAGGGACTCGCAGCAGGAGTGCCCTCAGGGAAGTTTCTCTGAATCTTGCATGGGCAGAGAGCAATGTTCCATGCATCTCAGCAGTGTACATTCCGGGAGTGGAAAACACGGAGGCAGACTCCCTGAACAGGGGATTCTCTCGCCGAGGGGAATGGTCTCTCAACCACAAGGTATTCTGTTCCCTCTGTCACAAGTGGGGGATTCCGGAGGTGGATCTCTTTGCCTCACGTCACAATCACAAGCTCCCAACGTTTGTGTCTCTGTCTCAGGATCCTCTTCCCTGGCAGTGGATGCCATGTCTCTTGTTGTTGCCCATACTAAGCGCCACTCTTACCTATACAAAACGTATTGACGCCATGTCTCTTGCCTGGAGGAATCTGGGGTTCTTGTACCTGTTTCCCCCCTTCTCCATGGTAGGCAAGGTGGTGCGCAAGCTGGCTCTAGAGGGTGCGCCAGCAATTCTGGTGGCCCCAAGATGGCCAAGACAGGTTTGGTTCGCAGACGTCGTAAGGCTGGCGGTAGATCAGTACAGGCTGCCGCTGTTTCCGGATCTGATCACTCAGGGTCGACTACGTTACCCCAATTTACAAACGCTGGCTTTGACGGCGTGGCTGCTGAAACCTCCATCTTAAGGGAGGAAGGTTTGTCTGAGGCTGTGATTCAGACTCTTGTTAGAGCTAGGAAGAAATCTTCTAACATATACTACAGGACTTGGAGGTCCTATATTGACTGGTGTGAGTCTAGGGTCTTGCCTTTCAGGGTGTTTTCGATTTCTAGGATTTTGGAGTTTCTTCAACACGGTCTGGACCTGGGGTTCCAGCTTAGTACCTTGAAAGGGCAGGTCTCTGCTCTGACTGTCTTCTTTCAAAGGTCTTTTGCTCTGCATCCTCTGGTTAAGACTTTTTTCCAGGTGGTCACTCATGTGCGGCCTCCTAGAAAGCCTTTGCTGCCCGTTTGGCGTTTGATTTTGGTTCTGTCGGCCCTCCAGGGGCCTCCTTTTGAGCCGGTGCAGGATGTTGCACTTTCTGTGCTCACTCAAAAGGTTGCCTTTTTGGTGGCTATTACTTCTGTTCGGCGTGTCTCTGGGTTGGTGGCTCTGTCCATTCAGGCCCCTTACTTTGAGAGACACCAGGACAAGGTGGTCTTTCGCTTTAAGCCAGATTTCCTTCCTAAGGTGGTTTCTGCCTTCCATCTCAATCAGGATGTGGTTCTCCCTTCCTTGTGTCCTAAGTCTAGCAATGACAAGGGGTCCTGCACTCTTTGGATGTGGTTCGTTGTGTGAAGTACTATTTGGTGGCTACTTCTTCCTTTCATAAGACGGACGCCTTGTTCGTGGTGCCCTCCGTGCCCAGGAAAGGTTTTGGCGCCTGCCAAGTCTACCATTAGTAAATGGATACGTCAGGCCATTGTTGGGGCCTATACTGCCAAGGGGAGGGTCCCCCCTTTTCAGATTACTGCTCATTCTACACGTGCTGTTGGGGCTTCTTGGGCCTTTCAGCACCAGGCTTCTGTTGAACAAGTTTGTAAGGCTGCTAATTGGTTTTCCATTCATACTTTTTCCAAGCTTTATAAGGTTGATGTGCGGGCCTCAGCAGATGCTGTTTTTGGCCGCAAGGTTCTGCAAGCTGCAGTGGTTTAAACTTTGTGCATTTTTTGCCGTATTGGGATCCCCACCCATGATGGACACTGCTATTGGATGTCCCACGTGTAATTAATATTTCCGAAGCAGGGTGTGAGACATACTTGGAATAATACCATTTTGTGATTACTCACCTGTAAAATGGGTATTATAAGTATGTCTCACACCCTGCTTCGTCCCACCCTGAGTTGTATCTTGGATCCTCGATATGGTGAAACTTTTTTCTCTTAGATTTTATTGGCTCTTCCTGGTCCCCTTACTGCTTTCTTATACTGGGGAATGTGTGGGAGGTCCCAGGTATTTATGGACCGGGAGGGGCTTCTTTTTTCTCGTCATCTCAGCAGAAATTCGCCCTCTACTGGACATAACCCACGTGTAATTAATATTTCTGAAGCAGGGTGTGAGACATACTTATAATACCCATTTTACAGGTGAGTGATCACAAAATGGTATTTTTAGATGATGGGTGATTGTTTTTTAAGGGTTTAGGCTTTTTATTAAAAATGCTGAAGGTCCGGTTTAAGAATTAACTGCACATGAATCAGCAAACATGCAATAGCTAGATTAAAATTGTGTCTTGTAACATAAACCCCAGTTTTAAAAGCTTTGTTTAAGGGATTGTCCAGGAATAACAAAAAGAAAACATTTTTGTCCAGTGTTCTCACCCAGCTCCTTTGGCGGCTATTCCATTCCTCTATCTGGCTTTGTTTCTGCCCCCATGTGACTACTTCTTTTATTGCATTAGAGAGAGCTTGGCAAAGGTAGGTTCAGTGCGTCCCGCCTCAACACTCCCCCTTTGTTGCAATAAATTAAGTTAGAAAGTAGAGAGACGGGAGGCCAACTGGATGGATGCCCCTGTGCTGGAAGCCGGAATCACTGCTTCTCCAGTACCAGAAAGAAAGAAAATGGGGGAGCTGCAAGGGAAAAAAAGGTGAGTATCATCTTTTTTATGCCTGGACATGGACTTTAAAATATTTAAAAATAAAGATTTTTAAAAAAGATTCTAGAATAAGGCTTGAATTAAATAAAAATATGATTCAAAAAAGAGAAGTCAGTGTAATTTACATTTAAAACGTTCACCAGAATAATGCGACAGGGTATGGTGTTCACTTTTTCTTACATTCATTGCATGCAAGGTTTTTACCTTCAAGGTTTAAGTGGTTAATAACCAACTTTTGTGCAGTTTCAGACATTTATAAACTGTAATGTTCTCTCTTCTTTGAATCTGTGGAATTAAAAGGACCGTCCAGATACTTTTTTATAAAATCATACCTTTTCTCCTCTGCAACTGCTCCTTTTTCTGGTCCTGGTTCTGGCAGTGTAAAACTTACCTACTCCCCAGGTGAAGTCCTGCACTATTGCAACCTGTCTTCATTCCTTCCTCCACAAACTCCACTAGATGGAGATTCATTTTTACACTTGCTTGTCCTTTCACCACACCACCCCATTACCACATTTATATATAACAATTCTCACATGCTACCAATACACATGCTGATTGCCTTATCTCTCCAAATATACATGCCTTGTATTTAACCCATTTAAATGCCTACCAATGCTAAACATACAATTAAATATAGAAAAAAACAGTTTCCTTGTTATGGTGCCAGGGATTCTACCCAGGGGTGGTGTTGAATTTTCAGTGTCACCTCACACCTCCAAGCAGGGGCGGACTCGGGCTAAATAAGGGCCCGGGACTTTTTGGGGCACACCGGCCCTGCTGTACTGTTCCTGGCCCAGTATAGTATATTTATGTCACATTATATATACACCTTATATTCTAAGTATGTCACACACCCCGCTTCAAGATATCCATAACATGTGGGTAGTACCGACCTGAAGAGGGCGTTCTGCAGAGATGATAGTAAAAAGAAAGCCCCTCCCAGATCCATAAATACCTGGGACCTCCCACTCATTACCCGTTTTTCCATCTCTGCAGACGGCGAGCAAGTCAGAAGATGATGTCTCCTCCTTGCACAGGGGGATTTCAGGTAGCCGGGATAACTCCCGGCCCGTTATTTATTTATTTCCGCTCGGACCCCCTTTTTCTCTTGCTGACCCTTTAGATTTACATGCCTCCCAGTCTCGGCTGCTGGTCCGGGTGAGGGTATTTTAGCACCTCTGGTGCTTAGGAGCAGAGCTCCACCGTGAGACCCTACATAAGAGGGTAGGCGGTTACACCGGGTAGGTGACCCCGGTTTGGGATGCCCCGTCCCCTGACACTTATCCCTGGGTGGCCCTTCCCAGTTACCCCTTTTACCAGTCCTATTACTCCCCGCTAGAGGACAGAACGCCCTCCTCAGGTTGGGGGTTGGGGGTCACTCCATTAGAGCTAGGTGTCTGTTTCTTATTAATGTGTGTGTTTTTTACTTGTGTTTCCCCGGCGCCGCGTCCGCCATTGCCGCCAGGGCGCCAGTTTTCCCTCATGATTTGTGAGGAGAGCTTCTCCTCACGTACTGTTAGCGGGGGCGGGGCTGGGCCTTTGGCGCAATGCCGCGGCCCACCCCCCCCTTGGGCTCTGCGCTTTCAAACCGATGCGGGGAGCGGGGCGGGTGACATCCGCTCGGTACTGAGGGGAGCTTCTCCCCTCACGCCTACTACGTATGGGGGCGGGGCCGGGGTTTCGGCGCGTCGCCGCGGCCCGCCCCCTTTGCTACAGGCGCCGCTGCGGAGCTTGTCGCTCCGTGACTGGATGCAGGCTGGGGGCGCCGGTCGCTTCATCTACCCCTCCCACCTTGATACGCACCTCGTGTGACGTTGTCATGGGCAGGGAGCTGCAATCTGAGATGTGCGCCAGATTGGCCAACCTTGAGAAAATTCTCTCCAGTTCGGTCGCCCGTAAGGCTCCGGCTAAGAGAAAGCATTTGTCGCCGGCTCCGCCGGTGGATGACCTTGATGATGTTAATAATCTGGATTGGTCTGATTATTCCCCACTAGAGGAAGGGGAGGTTTATGAGGATTCTGATAATTCAGATGATGAGCAGTTTATTGGCGCTGATGACGAGCTTGGGGACTTGGGGAGATCCTCGGATACCCCTAACGCTCTGGCTCAGATGTTTGAGGTTATGAATATTTCCCCTCCCGTGGAGGCGCCACAGCAGAAGGGTGAGTTGTTTCAGGAATCCAGGCCGCGCTTGGAGTTTCCTACTCAAAGACACTTTGACAAAATTATTGCTAAGGAATGGGACAGGCCGGCTCGGCTCCCTGGCATTCCTCAGGGGTGGGATAAGAAATATCCTTTTCCCTCGGATGCGGTTAAGCGCTGGGCATCCCCACCCGAGGTGGATGCACCGGTTTTGGGGTTGTCCAACACCTCTGTTTTAAATACTCCTGATTGTTCCACCCTCAAGGATGGGGAGGATAAACGCATTGACCAGATGGCTTGTCATGGGTTTGCTAGCGTTGGGTCAGCCATGCGGCCTGTTTGCGCTTCGGCGCTAATGGTGTTGGCTGCCAGGTCCGTGGTCAGGGATCTGTTGACTTCTTCCGGGCTTCGTCCTGGTAGTGACGAGTTCCTTGGCCTTAAACGGTGTGAGTTGTTTTTATCTTTTGTGTTAGCCGCCTTGGATGACACCTTGATGATGTGTGGTAGGACGTCGGCTCTGCTGGTGACTATTCGGCGATCGGTGTGGTTGCGCCAGTGGGCGGCCGATTTTATGTCCAAAAAGTCACTGACGGCTCTACCTTTTGTTGGATTACGGCTCTTTGGCGAGAAATTGGACTCTGTCACCAAGGGTGGTAGGTTACCTCAACGCAAGAAACAACGCCGTCCCTTTCGGGGGGCGCCTTCTTTTACCCCCTCCTTTCGTGGGGCCAGATCTGGCAGGGGATTTGCCTTCCCCTCCTCCAGGGGAGATTCCGGGAACAGGGGCAGAGGACGTGCCCGTCCAGGATACAGTTGGGGCTCTAAGCCCAAACCGGCTGCTAAGCCAGCTCAGCAATGAGGGGGCGCCCTCACCCATGCGGGTGGGGGGACGGCTGCGACACTTCTCCCAGATCTGGGATCAAGAGGTCTCGGACAGATGGATTCGGGAAGTGGTGTCTTCCGGTTACAAGCTGGAGTTCGAGCTCCGCCCCCCTTCCAGATTTTTCAGGTCTCGGATGCCTTCGGAATCTCTGGCGGCGCAGGGGCTCCTGGTGGCAGTAGAGAGTCTCCTGGACATGGCTGTCATTTGCTCAGTGCCCCCCTTAGACCAGGGCAGGGGTTTTTATTCCAATCTGTTCACGGTACCCAAGAAGGGCGGATCGGTTCGACCCATATTGGATCTAAAGTTTCTCAACAGGTTCATCCGGCCGAGGAAATTCCGCATGGAAACGCTGCGTTCGGCTATCCACTCTCTTCGTCAGGGAGACTTTCTGACGTCCATAGACATCAAGGACGCTTACCTGCACGTTCCAATTTTTCCAGCACACCAGAGGTTTCTCAGGTTCGTGGTGCAGGATCGGCATTTTCAGTTTGTGGCACTCCCTTTCGGTCTTACCTCGGCTCCTCGGGTGTTCACCAAGGTGCTGGCGGGGGTGATGGCTCTACTCAGGGTTCAGGGTATCCGCATTGTGCCCTATTTGGACGATCTTCTAATTATGGCTTCTTCCTTCAACCAAGCGGAGTTGGACACCAGAACGGTAGTATCCACTCTGGAGAGGTTCGGTTGGGTGATCAACTACCCCAAGTCATCTCTTTCTCCGTCCAGGGTAGTGACCTTTCTGGGAATGTCTCTGGATACTTCGCAGGCCAGGGTGTTTCTGCCCCAGGCCAAGGTTCTTTTGATTCAGGAGTTGGTTCGGCTTCTCTTGTCGGCCCCTTGTCCGGCCATCCGGCTAGGGATGAGGCTGGTGGGGTTGATGGTGGCCTCATTCGAGGCGGTTCCCTTTGCGCATTTTCACACAAGGACGCTCCAGCTCCATCTGTTGACGGTTTGGGACAAGTCTCCACTATCGTTGGATCAGTCCTTCCCGATGACCCCCCGAGTTCGTCGATCCCTGCAATGGTGGCTGGGGTCTGTCAATCTGTTGAAGGGCAGATCCTTTCTGGCGCCGTGTTGGGAGACAGTCACCACGGATGCCAGTCTGTCAGGTTGGGGGGGGTGTTTGGAAGGATCTTCAGTTTCAGGGTCTGTGGGGCCCGCAGGAGGCTCACAAGCCCATCAATGTTCTGGAATTGAGAGCCATCAGGTTGGTTCTGTTTCGCTTGACTCATCAGTTGCAGGGCCTGCCTGTTCAGGTTCGGTCGGACAACCGGACGGCGGTTGCTTACATCAATCACCAGGGAGGGACTCGCAGCAGGAGTGCCCTCAGGGAAGTATCCTTGATACTGGACTGGGCAGAGAGCCATGTCCCGTGTCTCTCAGCGGTCTACATTCCGGGAGTGGAGAACACGGAGGCGGACTTTCTGAGCAGGTCCTCCTCTCGCCAGGGGGAGTGGTCTCTCAGTCCCCAGGTGTTTTGTTCAATTTGCCTCAGGTGGGGGTTCCCGGCGGTGGACCTCTTTGCCTCTCGTCACAATCACAAGCTTCCGGTATTTGTGTCTCTCTCGCAGGATCCTCTGGCTCTGGCAGTGGATGCCATGTCTCTGAACTGGAGGGATCTGGGGTTTCTTTACCTGTTCCCTCCGTTTCCAATGGTAGCCAGAGTGGTGCGCAAGCTGGCCCTGGAGGGCGCGTCGGCGATTCTGGTGGCACCAAGGTTCTGCCTCTGCTGCCGGACCTGCTCACCCAGGGTCGGCTACGCTATCCCAATTTACCATTGCTGGCTTTGACGGCGTGGCTGCTGAAACCGCCATCTTGAAGCAGGAAGGTCTTTCTGATGCGGTGATTCAGACTCTTATTAGCGCCAGGAAGCGGTCTTCCTCTACTGTTTACTATAGGACCTGGAGGTCCTATATTGACTGGTGTGAAGGTAGGTCTTTCCCTTGTCGGGAGTTTTCCATTTCCAGGATCCTGGAGTTTCTTCAACATGGTCTGGATATGGGGCTCCAGCTTAGTACCTTGAAGGGGCAGGTTTCTGCCCTGGCGGTTTTCTTTCAAAGGTCCTTTGCACTTCATCCCTTGGTCAGGACCTTTTTCCAAGGAGTTACGCATGTTCGGCCTCCTAGGAAGCCCTTTGTTCCAGTTTGGGATTTGAACCTGGTTCTTTCTGCTCTTCAGGGTCCCCCGTTTGAGCCTTTGAATGAGGTTGCTTTGTCTTCACTTACTCAAAAGGTGGCCTTTTTGGTAGCTATCACTTCGGTTAGGCGTGTTTCTGAGTTGGCAGCTTTGTCCATTAAAGCTCCGTATTTCGAAAGGCATCAGGACAAGGTGGTCTTTCGTTTCAAGCCGGACTTTCTTCCTAAGGTGGTCTCTGCCTTTCATCTGAATCAGGACATTGTTCTGCCTTCTCTATGTCCTAATCCTAGCAATGACAAGGAAAGGGTGCTGCATTCCTTGGATGTAGTTCGCGTTGTGAAATACTATCTTGTGGTTACGTCTTCCTTTCGTAAGACTGATGCTTTTTTTGTGGTGCCCTTTGGGCCTTGGAAGGGTTTGGCTCCTGCCAAGTCTTCCATTAGTAAATGGATTCGTCAGGCCATCATTGGGGCCTATTCTGCCAAGGGGAGGAGTCCCCCTTTTCGTGTTACTGCTCATTCTACTCGTGCGGTTGGAGCGTCCTGGGCTTTTCAGCACCAGGCCTCGGTTGAGCAAGTTTGCAAGGCCGCTTCTTGGTCTTCTGTTCATACTTTTTCCAAGTTTTACAAGGTTGATGTTCGGGCCTCAGTGGATGCTGTTTTGGGCCGCAAAGTTCTGCAAGCTGTTGTGGTTTAAGTTGTGCATTGTTGCCTTGCTTTGGATCCCCGCCCTTTTATGGACACTGCTATTGGATGTCCCACATGTTATGGATATCTTGAAGCGGGATGTGTGACATACTTAGAATAATACCATTTTGTGAAATACTCACCTGTAAAATGGGTATTATAAGTATGTCACACACCCCGCTTCACCCGCCCTTCTTGTATTCTGGATCCTTTATATTGTGAACTTTGCGTTGTTATGACTTATATTTGCCTCTTCCTGGTCCCTTACCTTACTGCTTCTATATACTGGGTAATGAGTGGGAGGTCCCAGGTATTTATGGATCTGGGAGGGGCTTTCTTTTTACTATCATCTCTGCAGAACGCCCTCTTCAGGTCGGTACTACCCACATGTTATGGATATCTTGAAGCGGGGTGTGTGACATACTTATAATACCCATTTTACAGGTGAGTATTTCACAAAATGGTATTTTTTAATTCCATAACACGCGCCCAGGGAAAATATTCTGAACCAAATGGTGTGATAAATCCCCACATCACAGACAGTGCACAGAATCACCCCATTACAGGCAGTGAGGGGCATTTCTCATTACAGCAAGGGAGGGGCATTCCACAGGCAACATCTCCCATTAGAGGCAGTGAGGGGCATCCCTCATTACAGCCACTGGGAGCATCCCTCAGTACAGACACAGTGGGGGCATCCCTCAGTACAGCAACTGCGGGGGCATCCCTCAGTACAGCAACTGCGGAGGCATCCCTCAGTACAGCAACTGCGGGGGCATCCCTCAGTACAGCAACTGCGGGGGCATCCCTCATTACAGCAACTGCGGGGGCATCCCTCAGTACAGCAACTGCGGGGGCATCCCTCAGTACAGCGACTGCGGGGGCATCTCTCAGTACAGAAACAGAGGGGACATCCCTCAGTACAGACACAGCGGGGGCATCCCTCAGTACAGACACAGCGGGGGCATCCCTCAGTACAGACACACACACTCACAGAAATTGAGAAAGAGACACACACACACAGAAAGAGGCACACACAGAACAAGAGCAACACACACACAGAAAGAGGCACACACAGAACGAGAGCAACACACACAAAGAACGAGAGCAACACACACGCAGAACGAGAGCAACACACACACACACAGAATGAGAGCAACACACACAGAACGAGAGCAACAAACACACTCCCGCTCAACCTCAGGCCGGCACACTGGTCTCGATAAAAGGCGCACCCTACCAATCGCGGGCTGTCTCTCACCCCTGCATACCCTCCCAGCCTGGTCCCTCTGAAGCCCGATGCCGCCAATCTCCCCCTCACCCATCTGCCATCTTCACTTCAGCAATGTAGAGAAGGGAACGACCCTGGACGCTGCCATTATCTGCGGGGGGGGGGGGGTGTTCCCACTCTACAGCTGGGGAGGCGCCATCCAAGTACTGCCCCCGATGACATGCTGTAATATCAACTACAGTCATGGCCCTGCCTGCGGCCTGCCAGGTACCGCCGCCATTCCCTCCTACTGCCGCATGCTCCGCCCCCGTTCCCCTCTTAATGCCGCATCCTTCTTCATAGCGAAGAAGGATGCGGCATTAAGAGGGGAACGGGGCGGAGCATACTCCTCTCATTTCAGGTCGCACCGCCACAATTGAATTCATGCCGGCTGCAGCGCGCTGGCCGGTGGGCGTGCCCCAGATGGCCAGCGTCCAATGAAAACAATGGACGCTGCCCATAGACGCCCACTGAGCAGCGCGCAACAACCACAAAGCGTGTGTGTGTGTCAGCCGGGGAACAGCAGCGACTGGCATCCACCCTTCCACATCATGTCATTAACGTTGTTGCGGCCTTCCCTGCCATCGGCCTACCGGGATTTTGCCCGGTATGCCCTATGGCCAGTCCACCCCTGCCTCCAAGCCACCGCTGCCAAATTTGGGAATCCTTTATTATTCTCCTTGCAACTTGTCATCATTACTGAGCCTCTGTTTCCCACAATTTACATGCTAGTTCTATTTGCCTCTCCCACTTTCCCAATAGGTCAGGGCCACAGGTTGAGCATATGTGATCTGATCAAAGGCAAAACCGCCCCCCCCCCCCCTCACACACACACACAAACACACATACATGTAAGTGACAGTGACTGGCCGGTTGTAGTCAGTCACTGTGACTGACAGGGTATTGGGGTTGTTTGTTCTGGAGGTTACCAGTGAATTGAGGACAGACCTGCTGGACTTGGACTGATCAGGTGCATCAGAGAAAAGGTGTGCAAGGTTTTTCTTTTTTACTTGGCTAGACAGACCCTATAAAAAGGACCCCCATTTAAAAAAAAATGGTAATATTACTCTCACAATCCTATCAGCATGATGTGTAGACAAAGAATTGTATAATGAAATCCACGTGTGTGTGGATTGGGATAGAAGGTATACACCACAGGTGGAAGGGGTGTAATTGCTTTGTTGTCTTTTGGAAGGGGTGTTATTGCTTTGTTGAGTTTTGATCTTCCTTAAAGGGATTGACAAGTCATACTTTAAAATCAACTGCCTGGCAGCTAATCTGATGCATTGTCAGTCCCACTCTTTCTCTTTGCTCCTTTTGCTGAAAGGAAAAGAAATGTCTTTTTCCTGTACCTCCAGCACCTCCCCCTGACCCCACATCGAAGCCTGAGGCTTGTGTCAGATGGCATGATCATTATCATAAGCTAGAATGGAGCCCTCCATTCTGTCACTCAAGCCCAGCTTAATATAATGCACAAAGCATTCTTGCATCTCTCAGCCATTCTTTTTCCATCACAGAGGATATCACAGGAGGTTAAACATTATTTTATAATTCTGGCAATATTGTTAACTTTTCAAAATTAAATAAAAAATTACCATGTGTAGGCCTACACAATAGGAGTACTTTTGAGTGTGCCTGGACAATTACTTTAAACATGAATTATATTAATATTATGTTTATTAATCTTTATATTCAAAATATATTTTGTGGGTAGTTTATTGAATCTAGGCCATAGTGTGCCATACCTTAGGTATTTTAGTGTCTGTAGTTCCTTTTAAACTGCTTACTTTTTTGTATAATGTACGTTAGTTCCCTCCCATACTCTTCACTGTACTAAAATGAAGGGAAGATATTATTGGTTGCCTTTGTCATTCTATTACAACATAGCCATATATCACATTCTGACTTTCATTTGCCGTGCAGTGGCTTAATAAAGGTAAGCCTGAAATATAGGCGTTTTTATGGCATGTGCAATATGTATTTTAAGACTCTGCTCCATTCGGTAAAAAAATGGGGATGTGATTGCATTCAGGAAATTACAGATCATGCTCTCAATAGCTGAGCTTTATTGGTATGGAAGGCAGGAAGGTGACATCAAGGTTAGTATAGCAGTATAGGTTGGCTCTCTCATTGAGCTTAAATGTAGAAATAAAACCATTGCAAAACTAATCTGACATACATGATTGTTTATCTATTGGAGTATAGTATTTCACCTGTACATTTTTTTAACGTGTACTGTACTGCACACTTATGTTTATTTCCTTTACAATCTATGGCTGGCATCTGTCTTCTGTTGTAAAATGTGATATGTGCATATTCATTGGTGTATTTAATAAGTGACTGTATGGTAGAGCTATTCCCTTTTTTCCTTTTCAATAGTTTTATTTTAAATATATGTTATAAAGCATACCAGGTATTCACCCAGAAAAGTATAATAACAAGATGTACAATCAAATATCAAAGAAAACATGGAACTGTAGATGGCGTAGCTTGGGGAGTATATAGCATTGATGAAATGTATACATTTTTGAGGTTAATTGGCAATTCAGGTCATTCACTTATTTAACCTTGTAAGGTTTATTCTTGTTCTCCTAATTCCTGGCTGTTTTCTTTTAGGGGACCCACTCTGTTTATCATCCCATTTTAAGGGACATGGGAATGAGGTCCCCCCTCCATGTTGTCTCTCTGCGTAAAAAACTTCTAAATTTCCAGTAAGGCTCTTCAGCCCTCTCAGAGTTCTTAGGTTGTCCAGCGGATTGGCCTGTCACTGCCCAGGTGTTCCGGCTGCTACACTAGGAAAGGAGGGTATTATATTTCTCTTTGCGATGCTTTCTTCCCCTTTTACCTCCCTGCTTGGGTACTAGTTTGAATGCCCCAAATCTCCAAGGGACCCTTCACCTACTGCTGGAGGAAGACAGAATTTTAGTACTTGAATTAATTGCCTCCCTGGGTGGCTAGAAGGTTCCAACCCTTCCATGGTAAAGAATGGCAGCCCTTTTGTTTGACCTGTCTACAGTCAATCTTACATGGTTGCTATGTTTGTTTTGTTGATTGGGGTTTTTGGGCCTGCTGGCCACCATGTTGTTGGGTCTGACTCCTGGCTGTAGCTGTCAATAGATCGAAGTATATCTGATTACAGGGAATTGATTTTATTGTTCCTATAACCACCAATTTAGTTGTAATGCCTCTCATGGCTTTGCTGTCTTCAAGAATTTTGTTACCCTGCAGTCATCCCACCCGCCCATTGTGCTAAGCCCAATTTGGGTGATAAAATAAGAAAAAGATCCTGATCAACGCAAGCTTCCCCGGAGTTTATCTAGAGACTGGACCTCCACTTTAAATTACTTTCACAGTGGCTGGACAAACACCCAAAAGAAGGTAGAATTGGCAATACAATTTGCTCTGTCCAAACCTACATAAAAGTATTGGCTGAATTTAGACAAGATCAACCTTGCTGTTCGCAAATAACTATTATTAGGAAGATTATGGCTATCCTCCCATACAGTTCAGAGCACTCCTGTTCCAAATTATAAACTCTGAGACAAGTGTACATATCTGTAGATAAAATAGATGATCATCTATGAACATCCTTGTTTATCCACGATGTACTTTATGATTATAAATCCTCTCCTGGTCTGATATTTGTACCAAATAGATATGTACCAATATAACTAATGTTATAATGTATGTACTCATACATATCACTTTTTTGCATCATCTTTCAGTTAGAGGATTAAAAACAAGACACTCATGCGAGGAGCACAAGTTGCAGCAGATCATTCTTTGCCGCAAAGTAAAAGGTCATTGGGAATACAAATAACCTGCTGGGCATTGTGGTACTTTGCTTAGGGTTCGAATGAGTAATCAGCCATTTCAAGTGATTAAGTGTATAATGATATAAACCAGTCACATTTGTCAGAGGTTTGCCTTACTAATGACAGACCCGAGCATCCCATCAATCATTGAAAGATAATGTACTATATCATGCTTTCCAAGCAGAGTATTTTTGATTCTGTATCTAACGCTTTCCTAGATGATCCACTGTTGCCATAATTACAAATTCTGGATGGTTAAAAATATCTTGAAATGGAATTCAGTAAGGAAATTAATTTACATTTTAATGACTAACGAGTGGCTGGAAGTAGAATGGAAAAAAGTCTAGAAGGAAATATTCACAATGGAATTTCCTATCAAATCATGAAAATTACAGGGTTTATATCTTGCTAAAAGACTTATTACACCAGCACAGGGAAAATCATTTCAGGGTGGGCAAGGAAATGGGCTGCAGCAGCCAGACAAGAACCTGAATTTCAATAACTTATCAGCATCTTGGTCACACGGAATTGTAACTAGCACACATCTTATTTTTAATGTTTGTGCCACTTTTATAATGTCACATTTCTAACTGTATGTTTGGGGGAGCTTGTCATATAGGACAATATGGAGAAAATTATTCTGAGAGGAATTTAAAGTATCACATTTCCTTTTATTTTCTACCAAGAGGTTAATTTAGCACCAGATGTAAAAAGTGCACTTATGTTAAAAAATTAAATTGAAGTACCTTTTTTATATACTTGGTAAGGATTCAAACTCTAGTTATAAAACAGCCTGTGTCCCGCAGAAGCTGTATAAGGGTGAGTTACTGTACCTAGGTGGTGTGAGATGATAGGTAGTATTTTTTTCAGTTGACTTTTATCATGGTATGGGAGATCGATCCTGTATAGTTTGTGATGGGTCTGAGTTTCTTTTGCTAACAGATAATTGTATTTATATCTTCTTCTGAAAAGCAAAGGTGGGAGTTATTGCCAGATGGTAGGGGGAGTGAGGAAAACGTGGGTCACACGTTGAGACAGGGAAAACATCCAATCTAACACCACATATATATGGATATACATGTGGATATATATATGGATGTTTTTGTGTGTGATAGATAGATAGATAGATAGATAGATAGATAGCATTCTGTCACATCCCTCGTTCATGTGGTCCCTGTGCTCTCATTCGCTGGGCTCCAGACTGGCTGCTCCACAACCACTACCTCCTCCTGGATGACATTTCAGATCTAAGACAAACCATTCAATTTCTGTAAGCTTTCGATTTGCAATTTGCAATTCAGCACACAGAAATTTCAGGTTAAGCACTGCCCATGCAAGTCTATGTGTCTTTTTCACACCAGGAGAGCCATTGCTACGCAACTGAGAAAAATCCTGTTTGCATCAATTTTGTATGATCCCTATCAGTTTCTCTATTCAAGTCTGTGGAATCGCAATCGCTTTTCAAACACACAACTGCAATTAAAAAGTGATTGTTCGTCTAAAGACACACAACTGCAATTAAAAAGTGATTGTTCGTTTAAAGAAATACAAAATATAAAACAAATTGCCAACAAAATACATGTAGGAGATGCCCCCCTACCCTGCTGTGTGCTCAATTTTTTAAAATGGTTTTAAAATTTTCCATATGACAAGATATGGAAGAAGTTATCTTATTCCTGCAGGATAGAATTTGACTGAACTTGCATCAATGGATATACTGTACAGCAACAGCAGTGAATGCCATTGTCAATAGCTTAAGCACGTTGTACAGGTTAATATAGGGGCTGATTCAGAGCCTGGTGGGAAAACTCACTTCTTTTTTAGGAGAGAAAATTGCCATTCGTTTTAATTGTCTATCTTGGGGCTGATTCAGAGCCAGGTGAAAATGTACACCCAGTAGACAATAAAAGCGAATGGCAGTTTTCTTTCCTAAAAAAGAAGTGAGTCTTCTCACCAGGCTATAAATCGACCCCATAGCCACAGGAAATTCTTGTAGACATGTCTATATTTGAAAAGAATGTACTTTTTTTGTTAAACATTTAATGTAGATTGTTGTTTTTTAATAATTAAGGCATTAACATCTTTTGGAGCAAAAATTAATCATAAAGCACTGTCATATTTTCAGGAAAACACGATAATACAATAAAAAACATCACATGAGCAGAACCTCAGAATTTGATTGGTCAATCCTGTATTGTGCCCCGCCTTGAAAAATGTAGTGGAAGAACAAAACACATTGGTGGATGTTACGTCACATGGGAGCTGGCAAGGGTTCTACATTCTGGCCTATAATCGGATCACTATAAAAACTATGTATTTATAAAGTGCAAGTGCTCCTAGTCAAACAATCAATTAAGAATTAATATTCCAACCATAACAACTCATAAACATATCAATCTACTCTATTCACCAATTAAAGAATATGAAAATATAATCACCTGTATATATTATTAGGCATCCCAAAGGGAAACCACTGATGTATATCACAATACCAATCAAAAAATAAAATCACCAATCTATCACAAAATACATCACCAGAAATGAAGCCACGGTATCATGAAAATAACGTGTGAAGTCTCCCCACTGCCTACTGCACCAGGAGCCACGCGTTCCGTGGGCACATCACCCACTTCATCAGACTTCCTTTTCAGAGAGCGCTTGCTCCTGTCAGTTTGAGAAGCCAGGCCAGAGGGTGGGTGTGGTGTGTATACATTGGCTCATATTATCTGATATCTATGGGCACCTCTATACGAGGTATCTTCTGTGCACAGAAAAGTCTGTGAAAGAAAAAAAACTATTTTTAGGGTACCTCAAAACACTGTCACAAGCCACCATTCAGAGAGATCCATGTTAGAAAACAAACTCTCAGGGCTAAAGGAAAACAGGCATTTTCCAAGAATGGAAAGTAGTTACACTGCACCCAACAAAAGGAATAATAGACTTAACTATCACTCCTTGCAGTGGGTAGAGCCATGCAAATCATCTCTTTACATCTCCAAGCACTTAGAAGCCACCAGAGTGTGTAATGCCCAGAATTAGCTTGAAATGTACACTGCCAAACACCCCTCCTCCTGTGGACATGTGTTTTGAGCTTGTGGCTCAGATCAGCACTAAGTTGGAAGTATTTGGCAGTATAGGGGTGAGACTTTGTGGGTACCAAAACACAGTCGCAAGTCACGGTTTTAAGAGACCCATGTATAGGGGGCTGAAAAGGCCCAAAACCAATTACTCGAAGGTAAAGGAAAAGAGGCACTTTCACACAACAGAAAGTATTTACTTTACTTAGGACACATTTACTTAATAAATGTAGAGAAAAATAGATATGTAACCTTTAGTTAAACTGGTGATCTATGAATTACCATGTTAAACATCTTAGCGCCAATAAGCCAGAAATTACCGTACAATTATTCAGATCATGGCATTTTCTTGTAATTATCTTAATTTGGCACAAATTCTCCGCCTCTCTAATGTGAGATACCATTTATCAAGGCAAGGTGGGTTTGCGTGATAGTCTTCCACCAAGGTTAATTTTTAAACACTGTGAAAAATATTTCTGAAATATCATGACATTTCCTAGTTTGCCAGCAGCACATTATGCCTTTGTCAGCATCATTTACAAATAGTTATCTGTGCAAGCGCATACTCGTGCTTTAATCCCAGGGGAAACTTTTATAATATATGGCATGAAAGACTTCAAGATATTTTGACTACAGACGGCATGAAATATTCCCGCCACTGTTACTGAACATTATTTAAAATAAAAATAATTGCTGATAAAATATGTATGCACCGGTATTATATTCTAAGTATACAGCACGTCCTGTTCCAGAAGATATTCCTTACACTTGGGTTATACATCCAGTAGATGGCGCTGGACTGCAGAGACAGAAAAGTGGCTCCTCCCGACCCCATATATACCAGGGACCTTACACAAATTCCCAGTTCTTCTCTGCAGTCTGGGCTGCGATGACTAGAAGATGGCTCTCTCTACTCACAGGTGAGCGGGGCTATTAGCCTGCGGCCCTGTAGGACTATTCCCACCCGTTTCCTTTTACTGCCTCCCAGCTTAGGCTGCACTGGTTCGGGTGAAGGTAGGCAGCACCGCTGCTAGGGTCTAAGGAGCACTGCCCCAACCACAGTCCCCCACCAAAGAGTAGGCGGTACAGGCCCATGGTGAGCCTTATGGGATGCCCCTCCCGCGTCTTATGCCCCTGTCCCCGCAGTTGGCTCCCTTAGGCTGGCCTTCGCTTCCCCTTCGCTCTCCCTGGTAGGTCTTGGGGGGGGGGCATGTCTTTATATATGTTTTATGTGATGATCCCTTTTTGAATTGGTTGCACTGGTTTCTTTTGCCGCCGCATGCTTGTGCTCCGCTCCGCGGTCTGTGGCGACATCACCTCAGGCGCTGCAGCGCCATCATTGGCTGGCTTTGTCATGTGGGCGCGTTTTTGCTCTCTTTGGGGGGGCGGGTCTTGCGGCTGACGCATTCTGTATCACTGTCTCCGTGGCCAGCCCCTCGAGGTATATGCGGGCGCCATTTTAGTTCTCTGCTACGTGTGTCTGGCAGCTCCCTATCGTGGTCCGTATGTGCCCCTGCGGGCTGATTTATTTTGTATTTCTCTGTATTGCACATTGCTTATGAGATCTTTTTGCCCATGTCTTGCAGGCGGGTCAAACTTTTGTGGTTTCTCACGGTCCTATCCCCTCTATTTAGTGTTAACTCCCTATTGGAGGGCTTTTATATTTTATATCTCCCACTTCCCTAGCGGGCTATTGGGGCATCCCAGATAGCCTTATTGGCATCAATCCCAATTGGCCTATTGTGCCACAATAATCACCATTTGGAGGCTTCTCAGGATAATGTGCTTGGGGTTCCTTCGGGACAAGCCCGGCTGTGTGTGGCATGTGGGGTATCCCCTATAAGTGATGATGTCAGGGCGTGTGTACACTGTGCCCAGCAGACGCTTGCATTGCAGTCTGAGTTACCGGTGGCTGGGCCTGCGCCCCCTCAGGCTTTGCCTACCCCCCACGCTTACATCTGACTCCCAGTGAGGTGCATACCAGTGGGGAGTCTCAACCTGATTTGGCTGCTCGGGTGGCCAGCATTGAGAGACATATTGCTGGCTCTGGCCCACGTAAGGCTTCTGCTAAGAAGCGGCATTTATCACCTGGTGTTTCCCTCTTTCCTATGGAGGCAGAGGAATTTTTTTATGTTACCGGTTATACCCCCCCCAGAAGAGGGGGAATTGTTTTCTGATTCAGAATCATCTGAGGAACATTCTAGAGCATATGGTGCCGATTCTGGGCGTGACCCATGGGCTTCAGATGATACTGACAGGCTTTTGGCTCACATTTTTGATGTACTCTGTATCTCTCCTCCTGCCGTGGCTCCGCGCCAGCAGGGGGAGCTGTTTCATATTGTTAAATCACGCCTGGAGTTTCCTGAACAAGCTAATTTTAATAATCTGGTGCTCAAGGAGTGGGAGCGACCTAGCCGGCTCCCCGGGGTGCCAAAGAGTTGGGATAAGTGGTATCCCTTTCCTGCTGAAATGGTTAAACGGTGGTCATGTCCTCCCGAGGTGGATGCTCCAGTTCTGGTGTTGTCTAACACATCCGTCATGCATTCCCCTCTACTACACTGAGGGATGGGGAGGACAGGCGCATTGATCAGCTGGCTTGCCATGCTTTTGCCTGTGTAGGGACCGCGCTCCGTCTGGTCTGTGCCTCTGCTATTACGGCTGTTGCTATTAAAAGCCTGCTCAGGGGTCTCTTAGATGGGGCCCCTGATGATGCAGGTAGTGAAGAATATAGAGCTCTTCTGAATTCTGAGGAATTTGTTGCATATGTTCTCTCTGCCTTGGATGATACCATTAGAATGTGTGGCAGGGCTTCTGCCTTGTTGGTGACGATACGCCGCTCGGTCTGGCTGTGCCAGTGGGAAGCTGACAACACTGCTAAAAAGGCTCTCACTGGGTTTCCCTTCAAGGGGCTTCCCCTCTTTGGTAAATGTCTGGACTTGTTTGCTAAGGGAGGCAAGTTACCTCAGCGTAGAAGGCAGCCCCGGTCCTTTCGGGGTTCAGGTGCCTTTTCTCCTTCCTTCAGGGGCTCCAGAATTGGACGGAGAGCTTCCTTTGCTGGAGCCCGCTGAGAATTTTGGGGCAGGGGCAGAGGACGTGGCCGCCCTGGCCCCACCTGGGGTCCCAAGATTAAATCCTCCCCCAAGCCCCCTCAGGCATGAGGGGGCGCCCTCACCCATCCGGGGGGGGGGACGGCTTCTGCTCTTGGCTCATGTCTGGAGGCTTCAAGTCTCAGACCGGTGGATTCAGGAGGTAGTGTCCTCCGGTTACAAGATAGAGTTTGCAGCCTGGCCACCCCCAAGATTCATCAAATCTTGGTTAGATTGAAACCCCCTGACAGCTCAGGGTCTGTCCCTGGCTGTACCAGGCCTTCTGGAACTGGGTGTCATCTGCCGGGTGCCCTTGAGGGAAAGGGGCAAAGGCTATTATTCCATTCTTTTCATTGTTCCCAAAAAAGATGGGTCCATCAGACCCAACCTGGATTTGAAGCACCTCAACAAATTTGTCAGATTCAGACACTTTCGCATGGAGACTCTGCGCTCAGCTGTGACTTTCCTACGCCCAGGGGACTTCATGACCTCTGTAGACATCAAGGATGCTTACCTTCATGTACCTATCTTTCCAGGTCACCAGAGATTCCTCAGGTTCGCTCTGGAGGATCAGCACTACCAATTTGTGGCCTTGCCCTTCGGTCTCACCTCGGCTCCCAGGGTATTCACCAAGGTTCTGGCAGGAGTGATGGCTCTGTTGAGATCTCAGGGCATTCGCATTCTTACCTACTTGGACGACATGCTTATTGCTTCTCAGTCCTTCCATCAGGCAAAGCTGGACATTAAGCGGGTGGTGTCCACACTGGAGTCATTCGGCTGGGTGATCAACCACCCCAAATCTTCCATGTCTCCTTCCTTGGTGAAGTCCTTTCTGGGCATGATTCTGGATTCATCCCAAGTCAAGATCTTTCTTCCTCAGCAGAAGGTGGAGATCCTTCAAGAGAAAGCTCAGCTCCTGCTGTCTTGTCCTCATCTATCCATCACGCAGGGAATGCAGCTGGTGGGCCTGATGGTGTCCTGCTTTGAGGCGGTTCCATATGCTCAGTTTCACATGAGGCCTCTTCAGCTTCACCTCTTGTCAGTATGGGATCGGGACCCTGTGTCCTTGGATCGGGTGTTTGTCCTGTCCCCTCTGGTCAGGCGGTCTCTATCGTGGTGGCTGGACTCAAGGAACCTGCTTGGGGGCAGATCCTTTCTGGCCCCCTGCTGGGAGACTGTCACCACGGATGCCAGTCTGACAGGTTGGGGGGGCTTTTGGAAGTCCCTGAAATTCCGGAGTCAGTGGGGCCCTCAGGAGGCCCTTGCCCCTATCAACATTCTGGAATTAAGGGCGATCAGGTTGGTTCTCGCCCACTTAACCCCACACCTGCGGGGTCGGGCTGTTCAGGCCTGCTCGGACAACCAGACGGCGGTTGCCTACATCAATCTTCAGGGAGGGACCCGGAGCAAGAGGGCCCTCAAGGAAGTGTCCCTGATACTGTCCTGGGCGGAGGAGAATGTTCCCTGCATCTCAGCTGTGTACATCCCAGGGGTGGAGAATCTGGAGGCAGACTCTCTGAGCAGGGGGACCTATCGTCTGGGAGAATGGTCCCTCAGCAGCAGGGTGTTTCGCTCCCTGTGCCACCGCTGGGGTCAGCCAGATGTGGATCTGTTTGCATCCCGTCACAATCACAAGCTTCCAGTCTTTGTCTCTCTGTCCCAGGATCCTCTGGCCTTGGCCATGGATGCCCTGGCAAGGTTTTGTACAAGGTTCCAGCTCCTGTATGTGTTTCCCCCGTTTCCCCTGCTGGGCAGGGTGTTGCGCAAGATAGCTCAGGAAGGGGTGCCAGCCATCCTGGTGGCCCCCTGTTTGCCAAGAAGAGTGTGGTTCGCAGACATCATGCAGCTGGCAGTAGATCAGTACGCCCTGCCCCGGGTTCCAGATCTGCTCACTCAGGGGCACCTACGCCACCCTAATTTATAAACGCTGGCTTTGACTGCCTGGCTGTTGAAACCTCCATCTTGATGGAAAAGGGGCTGCCTGCCTCGGTTGTAAATACCATGATCAGGGCTAGGAAAAGGTCCTCTTCTTCCATCTACTACAGGGTTTGGCGTACTTACATTCATTGGTGCGAGTCTAACTCGCTTCCCTGTCGTGTGTTTCCTATTCCTAGGATTCTGGAGTTTCTCCAACATGGTTTGGATCTGGGTCTTCAGCTCAGTACTCTGAAAGGTCATGTTTCTGCCTTGGCCATTTTTTTCCAAAGATCCTTTGCTCAGCATCCCCTGGTCAAGACCTTCTCCATGGGGTTACTTACTGGTATATATGGGGCCGGGAGGAGCCGCTTTTCTGTCTCTGCAGCCCAGCGCCGTCTACTGGATGTATAACCCAAGTGTAAGGAATATCTTCTGGAACAGGATGTGCTGTATACATATAATACCAATTCTACAGGTGAGTAATCACAGAATTGTATTTTTCTACATGGTTAGGAGTAAAACAAAAGTAAATACAGTACTAATATAACAGAGTGAGAATACAAAATACAAAAGACGGGGGGCGTGGCTTGGCTATGGTGGCGTGAGGACGCAAACGAGGGAGCTCTGCACCATTTTGGCTAATTAATCGATAAAATCGCACTGAAAGACCCACCTTTAAATATGTCCAAAGGAAAGAGGAGTCGGGCGGCTTCCAGAGGTGGACAGTCGGGTGGAAGCAGCAAGATTTGCCGCTTTTTTGCAACAGAGAGGAGGACGGCGTGCCCAGCGGCAAGATGGCGGACATGGCGGAGCTGGAGAGGCAGCAGATGAGGGGTGGCCAGAGCCCCACGCACAGCGGGGGGGAGACCCCAGCGTGGGATGACTCCTCGGCGTGGAGCCCGCAGGAGGCAGAAGTCCCGATACCTGGTGAGGAGAGACCGACGGAGGCAACATGCGGAGTCCAGGCAGAGAGAAGGGGGAAGGTGGCACAGCACGCACGTGCTGCGGCTTCACCCGGCGGCGAAGACAAGGTACCCGGGAGAGCAGGTGGGGGGGAAGGGAGCGGGCCCCCTGCTGCTCGTGACAGCGCTCCGCCTGTGGAGAATGTAGAAGTGCAGAGGAGCCCCCAGAATGGCCTCTCGCAGATCGACTGCTGTGCGGGAGTCGGACTGGGAAAACTGGGACGGGGAGACTACCCAGTGGAACCCAGTGTAGATGAGCTCCTGGATGAGGGCAAATGGGGGACCTCAAGAGGCCACACACAGGGTGACTCTGAGCAGGGGGGACTCCGGGCAGTGGGGGAGGCTCGATCCCCCGGCAGTCTGAAGAATACACACCGCAGCAGGTCCTGCCCCAGCGCGCACAGAATTAAACACCCCACTGTGCCGGATCAGCAAAATGTCCACCAGGGGGAATTTGGATGCAACACAGGGGCCTTCGGACAGGGGCCCCGCATTACAACATATGCAGAGGTGCATGCCCCAACCAGAAACAGCCTGGACGAGGCTAATAGGAGCGAGGGACCCCAGGGAGAGGCACCCCTTGGGGACAGCGCCGGAATTATCAGTAGGTGCATCCCGGGAGTTGAGGGGCTCGTTTCCAGGCCAGATGAGGCAGTCGCCTGGGAAGTGCCCGCAGGGGGCCCTGTCCCGCCTAGCCCTGGAGGACAGTCATCCGATTTTTCCGATAAGGAGGCCCGACCAGCGGGGGTGATGAGCCCAGTTTTTTTCCGAGGGTCCCAGCAGCCATGCATCGCTAAGATCTCCCACCCAGTCCCGGATGACAACGGACTCCCCTGAACGTGTAGACCACAGATCTCTATTTCGAAAACAATACAATCTTGACATACTATTGAAATTTCTCCCTTCTCGAAAGAACTTTGAGAATTACAGCAATAGGATAGAATCCCTACTGAGAAGAGAGCTCGAAGAGGTTACTGGAGCGGTTTCTGAGGTGTCTAACAGAGTGAGCTCCCTTGAACAACAATAGACCACCACTGAACAGCGCCTAGGAGCACTTGTAGAGCACAAGCGGCAGCACAGCAGGCTATAGCGGATTCTAACCAACAAACCACTAAAGTGTTGATGCATTTGGACGACTTGGAAAATAGGAGTCGTAGGAATAACATTCGGATTCGTGAGCTGCCGGAGTGGCCCGAGACCTGTGACCTCAGGGACTTGGTCACCGAGATATTCAACAGCGCCCTGGACAAACCCCTGGGGGCCACATTGAGATTGGCCCTGGGCCTGCGCTCTACCGATCCTGCGAGACCGAGAGATGTTGTGTGCCGAGTGCACTTTTTCAAGGTGGTCAAGGAGTCAAGGTGGACATAATGAGGAAAGCGTGGGAGAAGCGGCCTATTCAATATAAAGGGTCAATATAAAGGGTCATCCTTCTCCCCGATCTCGCCAGGTGCACCCTCCAGATGTGCCGCGTGATGAAACCGTTGCTGGAGGCTATTAAATTTACTGGGGCCACGTACAGGTGGGGCCACTCTTTTCACCTGGTGGTCACGAGAAGAGGCCGATCATTTATACTAGGATCCCACGCACAGCTGCCAGACGCCCTCCCTATCTTGCAACCGGCCATGGACTGTGTTCGGGAGCTCTTGCGGGCCCTTCCTGCGGGATATATGGACGACTGGCTGCCCTGCTGATGAGCCTTGAGGAAGGAGGGGATTTGGAGGCTTGACCAGTGGCCGGAGGTGTCGGGATGGCCCGGGATGCTGGCGGGGTCGGTGCCGAGCGCGGGCCGGCGTGACTTGCTGGGTCGGCTCGTCCCGGGCGTTGCCCGCCTCTAGCCCCGGGTCGGTGGAGGGGAGATTCTAGAGGGGGACCTGATGACTTTGGGCACCGGGTGTATCGTGCCGCCGGGTTCGGCATCAGGGTTGCGGTCTCCTTGACCTGGGCCCGTGCGCCGGATCTGCGGTCACCGTGGACCGCTCCGACATGATTTTGGTCTGGTTGGCCGGTCGGCGGTGGGGTTCCCCCTGGCTCTCCGCGGCGGGTGCGCTGGGGGGCTCCGGGAGGTTGGGCCGGGGGGCCGCCGGCGGGCGGTTGGAGCCGTTGGTTTAGTATGGCGTGACGCTAGGATGGGTAGGGCACGGGGGGGATCCGCTACGTCTCCTCTTCGCTGTAAGTGGGGTCGTTGACTTGGCTTTTGTTACAATCTCTGGTTGTGGTTCTGGACTAGTCTGGGAGTAGTTATAGCGCAGAAGTGCGGTTGCTTTAGACTTGAATACAAAAGAGTGCATCTCCTGGCCTACGACCGTAGTCTTACACTTTCCCCCCAGTAGGCCGGTTCGATTACTCCATATTGGAGGAAATTAGTGAACATTAGCGCAAGCACTCTGGTGTTTTTTTTTCCAGCAAATCTTTGTTTTGCTGGTAGATTCTTTTTCTTACATTCTCCTTTTTCCGTTTTCTAAAACTTTTTTCTTAACCCCTCCCTTTCTGTCTAACCCTCCTTTTATTCACCTAGCCACCCCATCCCTACTGTTTAATACTAGGAGCGGGAGCACGTGGGCAATGGCAGAAATAATCATAGGTTCCTTTAATGCTAAGGGGCTGAATATCCCAGAGAAACGATCAAAGGTACTATATGATATGCATAAGCAAAAGGTAGCCATTCTGCTCCTCCAGGAAACACACTTTAAGGTAGGACACATGCCCACCATCAAAAATCGGTACTACCCCTCTTGGCATCATGCCCCTAACCCTAACATCAAAGCAACTGGGATTTCAATTGCCATCCACAGATCCCTCCCTCACAAAGTGCTAGATCTTACAGTAGATCCAAATGGGCGATTTATATTTCTTAAGGTAGAGCAGGGTATATACCATAGCTAATATCTATGCGCCTAATACTGGCCAGGTCAATTTTTGTATAAAGGTGCTGAGGACATTAACAGAATTTTCGGAAAGCACACTATTGGTGGGGGGAGATTTTAACATTCCCTTGCAGCCGGAGCTGGATACTTCCTCGGGCGGGTTGGCTGTGTCCCTAAGCCAAAGGAATAGATTGCGAAAGCTACTTTCTGAAATGCAGCTGGTGGACTCTTGGTGGGCCCTGAATGGGAGAGACAAGGACTTCTCGTTCTGCTCGGCCGCTAGGAATTCATATAGCAGAATCGACAACATATTCCTTGGCCATCATGCCTTGGAATGGGCTCCACGTGTGTGGATTGGTCAGATACTATGGTCAGACCATGCCCCAGTCTTTCTATCAATAGCTTTGCCTGGACTCTACTCAAAAAACTGGTGTTGGAGGCTTAATAACAATTTGCTCTGGGACGCAGCGTGCCTGTCAGGGGTAAGAGAGGTTATAAGGGACTTCCTTAGGAATCATGAACAGGATTGTACGCCCCTTCCATACCAGTGGGAGGCACTTAAATGTGTGGTTAGAGGCAAACTCATTAAGCATGGAGCTAGATTAAAGAAGCAGGGGGGACTCCGGGCAGTGGGGGAGGCTCGATCCCCCGGCAGTCTGAAGAATACACACCGCAGCAGGTCCTGCCCCAGCGCGCACAGAATTAAACACCCCACTGTGCCGGATCAGCAAAATGTCCACCAGGGGGAATTTGGATGCAACACAGGGGCCTTCGGACAGGGGCCCCGCATTACAACATATGCAGAGGTGCATGCCCCAACCAGAAACAGCCTGGACGAGGCTAATAGGAGCGAGGGACCCCAGGGAGAGGCACCCCTTGGGGACAGCGCCGGAATTATCAGTAGGTGCATCCCGGGAGTTGAGGGGCTCGTTTCCAGGCCAGATGAGGCAGTCGCCTGGGAAGTGCCCGCAGGGGGCCCTGTCCCGCCTAGCCCTGGAGGACAGTCATCCGATTTTTCCGATAAGGAGGCCCGACCAGCGGGGGTGATGAGCCCAGTTTTTTTCCGAGGGTCCCAGCAGCCATGCATCGCTAAGATCTCCCACCCAGTCCCGGATGACAACGGACTCCCCTGAACGTGTAGACCACAGATCTCTATTTCGAAAACAATACAATCTTGACATACTATTGAAATTTCTCCCTTCTCTAAAGAACTTTGAGAATTACAGCAATAGGATAGAATCCCTACTGAGAAGAGAGCTCGAAGAGGTTACTGGAGCGGTTTCTGAGGTGTCTAACAGAGTGAGCTCCCTTGAACAACAATAGACCACCACTGAACAGCGCCTAGGAGCACTTGTAGAGCACAAGCGGCAGCACAGCAGGCTATAGCGGATTCTAACCAACAAACCACTAAAGTGTTGATGCATTTGGACGACTTGGAAAATAGGAGTCGTAGGAATAACATTCGGATTCGTGAGCTGCCGGAGTGGCCCGAGACCTGTGACCTCAGGGACTTGGTCACCGAGATATTCAACAGCGCCCTGGACAAACCCCTGGGGGCCACATTGAGATTGGCCCTGGGCCTGCGCTCTACCGATCCTGCGAGACCGAGAGATGTTGTGTGCCGAGTGCACTTTTTCAAGGTGGTCAAGGAGTCAAGGTGGACATAATGAGGAAAGCGTGGGAGAAGCGGCCTATTCAATATAAAGGGTCAATATAAAGGGTCATCCTTCTCCCCGATCTCGCCAGGTGCACCCTCCAGATGTGCCGCGTGATGAAACCGTTGCTGGAGGCTATTAAATTTACTGGGGCCACGTACAGGTGGGGCCACTCTTTTCACCTGGTGGTCACGAGAAGAGGCCGATCATTTATACTAGGATCCCACGCACAGCTGCCAGACGCCCTCCCTATCTTGCAACCGGCCATGGACTGTGTTCGGGAGCTCTTGCGGGCCCTTCCTGCGGGATATATGGACGACTGGCTGCCCTGCTGATGAGCCTTGAGGAAGGAGGGGATTTGGAGGCTTGACCAGTGGCCGGAGGTGTCGGGATGGCCCGGGATGCTGGCGGGGTCGGTGCCGAGCGCGGGCCGGCGTGACTTGCTGGGTCGGCTCGTCCCGGGCGTTGCCCGCCTCTAGCCCCGGGTCGGTGGAGGGGAGATTCTAGAGGGGGACCTGATGACTTTGGGCACCGGGTGTATCGTGCCGCCGGGTTCGGCATCAGGGTTGCGGTCTCCTTGACCTGGGCCCGTGCGCCGGATCTGCGGTCACCGTGGACCGCTCCGACATGATTTTGGTCTGGTTGGCCGGTCGGCGGTGGGGTTCCCCCTGGCTCTCCGCGGCGGGTGCGCTGGGGGGCTCCGGGAGGTTGGGCCGGGGGGCCGCCGGCGGGCGGTTGGAGCCGTTGGTTTAGTATGGCGTGACGCTAGGATGGGTAGGGCACGGGGGGGATCCGCTACGTCTCCTCTTCGCTGTAAGTGGGGTCGTTGACTTGGCTTTTGTTACAATCTCTGGTTGTGGTTCTGGACTAGTCTGGGAGTAGTTATAGCGCAGAAGTGCGGTTGCTTTAGACTTGAATACAAAAGAGTGCATCTCCTGGCCTACGACCGTAGTCTTACACTTTCCCCCCAGTAGGCCGGTTCGATTACTCCATATTGGAGGAAATTAGTGAACATTAGCGCAAGCACTCTGGTGTTTTTTTTCCAGCAAATCTTTGTTTTGCTGGTAGATTCTTTTTCTTACATTCTCCTTTTTCCGTTTTCTAAAACTTTTTTCTTAACCCCTCCCTTTCTGTCTAACCCTCCTTTTATTCACCTAGCCACCCCATCCCTACTGTTTAATACTAGGAGCGGGAGCACGTGGGCAATGGCAGAAATAATCATAGGTTCCTTTAATGCTAAGGGGCTGAATATCCCAGAGAAACGATCAAAGGTACTATATGATATGCATAAGCAAAAGGTAGCCATTCTGCTCCTCCAGGAAACACACTTTAAGGTAGGACACATGCCCACCATCAAAAATCGGTACTACCCCTCTTGGCATCATGCCCCTAACCCTAACATCAAAGCAACTGGGATTTCAATTGCCATCCACAGATCCCTCCCTCACAAAGTGCTAGATCTTACAGTAGATCCAAATGGGCGATTTATATTTCTTAAGGTAGAGCAGGGTATATACCATAGCTAATATCTATGCGCCTAATACTGGCCAGGTCAATTTTTGTATAAAGGTGCTGAGGACATTAACAGAATTTTCGGAAAGCACACTATTGGTGGGGGGAGATTTTAACATTCCCTTGCAGCCGGAGCTGGATACTTCCTCGGGCGGGTTGGCTGTGTCCCTAAGCCAAAGGAATAGATTGCGAAAGCTACTTTCTGAAATGCAGCTGGTGGACTCTTGGTGGGCCCTGAATGGGAGAGACAAGGACTTCTCGTTCTGCTCGGCCGCTAGGAATTCATATAGCAGAATCGACAACATATTCCTTGGCCATCATGCCTTGGAATGGGCTCCACGTGTGTGGATTGGTCAGATACTATGGTCAGACCATGCCCCAGTCTTTCTATCAATAGCTTTGCCTGGACTCTACTAAAAAAACTGGTGTTGGAGGCTTAATAACAATTTGCTCTGGGACGCAGCGTGCCTGTCAGGGGTAAGAGAGGTTATAAGGGACTTCCTTAGGAATCATGAACAGGATTGTACGCCCCTTCCATACCAGTGGGAGGCACTTAAATGTGTGGTTAGAGGCAAACTCATTAAGCATGGAGCTAGATTAAAGAAGGAACGGGCCTCCGTGATATCCCAGACTTTACAACTCATACATACCCTGGAACAAGACCACAAAAAGAACCCATCTAGCGCTGTACTCTTTGACCTAATGAAAGCAAGGGATAAGCTGCAGAATTTATACAACCAGGCGTACCTACGATTCAGAGAGAGGCAGAGGGTAATCTATTACAATTCCTCGGACAAATGCGGGCGGCTCCTCGCCAGGGCCCTGCACCCTAGGCTCGCCGCCACATATATTCCTACTATTCCTACAAAGGGAAGCCAGGGAAGGATCCGTCATTATGCAGCAGTTACAGGCCAATTTCCTTGATAAATGATAAACTGTATGCTAAGATTCTTTCTTCCAGGCTTAAGCCACTTCTATGGGGTTTGATAGACACGGACCAGGCTGGTTTCGTGCCTGGGCGGGAGGCTCGGGACAACACCAATAAGCTGTTTGACTTAATTGCACATACCATGATGGAGAGAGCTCAGGTATGCCTTCTCTCGTGTGATGCGGAGAAGGCATTCGACAGAGTGGACTGGACGTTCCTCAAGGCGTCTCTGTTGCAGATTGGTGTTGGCCCGGTACTCCTATATAGGATCATGGCTCTATATTCTGAGCCCACTGCAAGGGTGAGGGCAAACAGTCTCCTTTCCTCCCCCTTTAGGATTAGAAATGGCATGCGGCAGGGTTGCCCATTATCTCGTCATCTCGTTACTGTACGTCATCACCATGGAACACCTTGCTGTGGCCATAAGGCAGAATCCAGACATTAAAGGTGTAATGGCTGGGGATCAGGAGCACAAGGCCTCTCTATACGCCGATGACCTGCTTCTACACCTAACTGCTCCGTTAACATCCTTCCCTGCGGCCCTTAAGGAGTTTGTGGCATTTGGCAGGGTAAGCAATTTTAAAATTAATTACACTAAATCAGAAGCCCTTAACATATCCCTCCCCAAACAGATTGTAGAGCAACTTAAGGTGAACTTTAATTTCAAATGGCAGCCCCACTCTATAAAATATCTTGGGGTACAGATCCCTTCGGACCTATCGCACCTGTATGAACTTAACTATGCCCCGCTACTCACAAAGGGCTGAAATGACCACGTATGATAATCCTTCCGAACCATGTGAAATTCCGCTTAATATATTAAAAATGGACATTCTCCCTAAATTCTTATACACATTCCAAACAATACCTATTCACCTTCCTAACAGTTTCTTTAGGAAGCTAAGGTCCTCCTTCCTGAGATTTGTGTGGGGCGTGGCGAAACCCCGAGGAAGATTTAGCACCTTGACCAGGCTTAAGACAGATGGCGGGGCTCCCAGATCTAAAAACCTATCATGCAGCAGTCATAACGCGTCGCATATTAGACTGGAATCAAGGGGAGGAGGGGAAGCGATGGGTTAAACTGGAGAAGGCGATTTTTCCAGTCTCAATTCACTGCCTTGGAGGGGAGCGCTCCCTAGGCAGGTAAGGGAATCGCTCCCATTTTTGGCTGGGCATTTCCTGCTGGCCTGGGATAAGATGACCAGACAATATGCTGCAATTAGCAGACCAGGCCCAATAGCCCCTCTATTTGATAATTACTTATTTGCGCCAGGAGTGGGGGCTAGAAGTTTTCTGATGTGGGAGGCATCGTCCAACGTTACAATGGGTAGTGTTCTGGCGTTGGGCGGGCTCCCCACGCTGGCGGATATCAGGCAAAGGGTTCCAGGACAGTATACCTCCTGGTTCCTATATAGACAGCTGAGTGCATTTGTTACGACTCAAAACATGGTGGAACGGAGTGGGATTCCCTTGACGCAACTAGAGCAGTTACTTACACAGGCACCCCCTAGCGGGCATGCAATCACTGTCCTGTATCGGGTTCTCTTGGCAGCTATGCACGACTCCCCACTGGGATATGTTAGGAGATGGGAAGAGGAGCTGGGAATATCTATCTCAGAGGAGGATTTAACCAAGGTATATCTGCTCACCCACAAACTAGCAGTCCCGAGCATATCACAGGAAAGGAACTTTAAGGTGTTATCACGATGGTACAGGTGCCCGGTAGACCAGAGCAGGTTTGACACCTCCGACAGGTGCTGGAGATGTCTATTGGGGTGTGGGAACATGGCGCATATATAGTGGAGCTGCCCGCCAATTAAAGCCCTTTGGGCGAGAGTTATCTCTCTCTACAACAATCTCACGGGAGAGTCGATACAGAACTCCCCACAGGTGGCTTTGCTGTCCTTGCTCCCTGGTTCCATCTCCCGCTGTAAAAAAGGAGTTCTGCGGCATTTCCTCACAGCGATGAGAACAATTATCCCCAAGCGATGGAAAACTACAACCTCGCCATCATTTGTTGAGTGGGCGCAAGAAGTAGAAACCATTCGCCGCATGGAGGAGATGACCTCAGAGCCAGAGGGCACATGGGAAAGGTACTGGATGACATGGGCTGTATGGATAGATTATAGGGACACCCGCCTGCCAATGGAGGTTTAGTGGAGAGGGCTGGGCTTGCGCGCTCCTGCCTCGGCTGTTGCCCTTGCCCATATTCATGCCTATCCTTGCTTGTACCCCCAACCCCACCCCTAATCCTACCCTACCTCTAATAGCCCCCTGTCACCTTGCACTTCTATCTTCCTATATTTCTGTACTCTTCCTTTTTTCTCATGCTCCTCACACCCTGGGACCTCTGGGCTTTTTTGAGCCCTTCTCCTGCCTTGGGCAGCCACCTACCTTCCTGGTGTAGAAACCCCTGGTGGTCCCCCGCGGGTTCCCGGTTGCCGCGGTTGCTACTGGCTCTGGACATAGTGAGATGACAGTAGTCTCAGCATCATATCCAGTGGTGCATCTGGGCTAGTTGGTGGTCCCGGTCTGGGGCGGGGGGTACCGAATGGACTTGGGTTCACACATTCCTTTGTTTGGCTTGGCGCTCTGGTGGCGGGCGCAGGGTGGGGTCGGGTTTATTCAAATGTGTTACAACTATGTACAGGCATTGGGGGTGGAAGTATGTTCTGTTTCTGTTTTACTTTTCTATGCTGCAAAACCTTAATAAAAAGATATTGAACAAAAAAAAATACAAAAGACATCATTTTAATACTAAAAATTGAATTATAGAAACTATAGAGTTCTTTTAGCACGGGCCAAAAAACATCACTTATGTGTGAGATCATTCTTGCATGAGAGAATTCTTTTGCATAATTCAGGGGACGCATAGAAAATAATCTTGCATGTGAGAAATCTGTTTGAGATCACTCACACCATGACCTATTTTAGCGAGAAATTAAAGCTTTTCCTTTCACCTTCTATTATTGCTCTGAGAATATTTGTGCCCCTTTAATGATTTTGTGAAATAAATTAGTGTTTTATGCGTTATATTATTTACGACTAATGTATGTTTGATGCACTAATTCCTTCCTAATTCTTTTTTATCCTTGTGTAAATAATCACACAACATCATTTTTAATAAAACATTTTGTTTAGTTTGTACTTTTTAGTAGTTATAGAAGAAGTATAAGGCTCTATTCACACCTATCTGCTTGCACTACGTTAAACTACGCATTAACAGCGCAAGGGAAAATGCTGCCTATTATTTTTTGGGGCCAGTTCACATATATACGCTGTGTATTTATGTGAACTGATGAATTCAAAATAATGAGCAGCATTTTACCTTGCATTGTGAGTGCATTGTCCAACGCAGGGAAAGAGGATAGGTGTGAATAGAGCCTAACTACTTAAAGTAAATAATATGAGCTACATTTCAAAATAAAAACATTTAGACCCCCCCACAAAAAAATCCTTACATGTTCCACTAGAATCACAAAAGGACAATCAAGATTCATCTGTCTTTCCTCTTGCCAACGAACATAATAAGCAAGCAATTCATCAAAAGACTCTCCAAAAAGGCTACTTAAACATACCATAACCACCAGTCACGCCAGAAAAACAAAGGGGTAATACTTCCACCAAATTATTGCCTAAATATCCTTTCTCAAATCTTAATTGTGCTCGGCAAAGTGGTAGTGAATTTGCAAGAATTGTTATAATGTGCCAAAAAAAGGCAAAACTACCTGCAAGCTTCATAAGCTTGTGCATACATTCTCGCCAAATAAAAACTCACGCCAAAAAAGGTGCCTTCTGAATCGTACAAATAGAGGCAGCGGGGTTTGGACCGCCCCCCTTTGCCAAGGTAATGGTGCTCAAAAGTTTTTGACCTCGCCCAAATAGAGCTTCACAAGCATTTAAAAGATAAAAAAAATTTATTTTGTACTATAAAATGGCTATGACGATACAACAGAAGTTTCAAAGAATGTGGCATCATTCATTGGTACAATGGCACTGTTCCCATATCGGCGTTTCCGAGCCCAAGTATGGCAGACTAGTTTCACCTTGGCAGGCTCCTTCAGTGCCTTTTCAAGCTGGAAACCCCAACTGTATTTGAGATGATTTTACTCCTGAGGATGGATTAGTAGTTTGAAAGGTTAATCAAGAGGTAAGTAGATGTATTGTCCTCAAAATTATTATGGATTTGTCTAATGCTAATGTTCCTTATAATGATGCAAAGCGTACCCCATGTCAAGCTGACATTCCCATCACCCTGCCAAAGGTTCGGTGCGTAGCGTGCACAAGTGAAGAGTGCCTTCTGGATCACTTGAGTGGCTAAACAAATTATTCTCTCCTAAACTGTGCAAGAGGTCCTCTACATATTACAGTACAGGTTCAACACTATGTTGAGTTTGTATAAAGGACTAAAAAAAAGTTAAAAACACAGTGAAATTGCTCAGACAAAAATACTTTAGGTCCACTTTAAGTCCCTGCCTATGCACATGATAACTTTCTCTTCATCGCCCATAGAAACTGTGCAAGAACAATAAAATGAGCCAGGTGTTTCAAAAAAATTGATTATGCATAATAGCATAGTGAAGCTGCTGGTTCCATTTTATTTCTGGGCATGGCTATACCAGGGAGGGAGTATCCATGCAAGGGGTTAATAAAACCTACAGCCTCCTTACCTCTTAAGTGAATGTGGCTGTGGCTCTTCTGTGCAGGTTTACAGTGTCTAACCCCCTCCTGGCTCTGCCAGCAAATAAAAACCCTTTGTCTTTTCTGACCAAGGGCCACCTAACCAACTCTTTCTCTTAGTTGTGCACAAGCATGGCACAAGCATATTCGCCCTGCTCTGCATGGCCACATATCAGGAGAAGGGCCACCTAACCAACTCTTTCTCTTAGTTGTACACAAGCATATTCGCCCTGCTCTGCATGGCCACTTATCAGGAGAAGGGCCACCTAACCAACTCTTTCTCTTAGTTGTGCACAAGCATGGCACAAGCACATTCGCCCTGCTCTGCATGGACACTTAGCAGGAGATTAATTTGTACTGTCTGGGGGAAAGAAGGGTAAGAGGAGACGTGGTTGGGGGCTTTAAATATGTGTAAGGACTGAGGATCAGAAGGGAAGTGTCTTTAAGGTGAAACATAATGATAGAACAAGGGGGCACAAGCTGAAGCTAGTCAAAGGGATGATCAGGAACAATGTCAGAAAATATTATTCCACTGAAAGAGTGGTAGATAATTGGAACAAACTTCCTACAGAGATAGTTGAGGTAGCTGGAAAATCAACATTAAAGGAGCAGTATCGCGAAATTTGCATTAAAAAAGATAAATAATTAAATAGCCACACAATAGCTTCTAACATGTGTATAAATAATCTGGTGATAGAAAAAGGAAAAAATATATGCCTTTCTTTTAAATTGTATAATGACAATGGCTCAGTCCATTTGCTGAATAGGGGGATCTGCTGGGTTGTATTTAGTGAGCTGCTTCATTTAGCCCACTGGTCTCCTAGCAACACTTTACCTCAGAGGCTGACACTGTAATCAGTGGTAACGGCTGTGTGTGTGTGTGTGAGGTGCTGCTTTTATTATGAGACCAGGTGACTCAAATGTGTAAAATCTATACAAAATAAACTAAACTGACTGAAAACGACTGAAATTCTTCTTTGAATAACTGTGCAGGAAAATCTAAAGGTAATCCACAATAATTTGGAGTGGGCGTGCAAAGAACACACCAATCTCCCAAAGGAAGCACCACTACAATCAACAGTATATATTAATGATTTTATTAGTACAAAAAAACAAAGAATTAAAATACATACACCACAAGACAAATTTAAAAACAACCAGTATGGCCAAATGTATCTATATCAATGTATATGGCCCCTAAGGGCCGCTTAAATAACTGCCCTATGGGTGAATAATATTGATTATCCTAGAATAGTCATAACCCATCCTTTTTGTGCCGGCACAAAAAATCCTAACCACATGTAAATATATGTGCAAATTCATGAAACCAATACTACAAAAATATTAATAATATATATGGCAAAAATATGTGCAAAAACAGTGAATATACAATAAAATAATATCAATATATAAAGTGCAAATACATGAAAAACACATAAACCTAAAACACTACCTAATATTGCACAGGGAAACCCATACCAATAAGACTTTAAAGTGCAGACAATAACAATATATGATATAAATGCAAGTGCCAGCAGAGAGAAAATAAATGGTTAAATCTCACGTCATAAGATAACACCCAGGGCAACAGTCAGGCCAACCTCAGTGAAAAATGTCTGCGCACGCAGCCCCCATGCTGCTTCAAGGACAAGGGTAATGTGTGTGGAGACAGCTCTCCCTTAAATAGAGAACACCCACTAATTTGTCCCGCCCTCCAAATACATCCAAGCACAGTAATTGGCCAAATCATGCCCTCAATCTCTACTCTGAAATAGCCACCCCGCCCCCGCACGCCCCATGCCTTAATTGATGTCAATACATGACACCTGACACCGCAGGTGTGAGCACTATCCTCCCCATCGTGCTGGAATATACACTGCACACACTGAGGATGGCTGTCATCCCCATCCCAATCCCCACAATGAAAAGCACGCAGCTGCACACGCTACAAGGGAAAATCTAAAGGTATTAAAGTGGAACAAAACCCTGAGTTGCCGACCCTGAAGTCTATAAGCCCCGGCCATTGACCTTGCCCCTTGGGCATTCTAAATCAGGATGCCCACTGTGTGAAACAACCCCTGGATAACCACAGATCCCCCCATTTTTCTGGCGCGCTCACGCAGATAGTCATTTAGACAGGCCGGGTGGCCAGGAAGGTTACTGCTCAGGCTCCCCATCTACGTGCAAACAGAGCTCATTGGATGAGAGCCATGCATGCGCTGTGGGACAGGGAAAGGTACATTTCACAGGTGAACTTGGGGATTTCACATATCAGGGCATCCCAAGTCGAGATGCCCCTAGGGGCACAAAACAAAACTCCAGATAGTGAAAATCCTGGGTTGGGCTTTGCTCAAAACACACAAAGCTGAAAGAAAGATCATATGGAAAAATGTGTTGAGAAAAGAGAGAGAAAATGGTAAACTGAAAGATTCTGCAGCAGAGCCAACATGAAGGGAAAACTGTCAAAATCAGCTAAATGACTTCTAGAGCTTTTCTCTCTGTTTTAGATATATAAGTTCTGGCCAGGCAATGTTGTTATCTTATGCTAGACGGCTGCCAGCACTGAACAGCTGATACTTTGATACGTTGTTTCACCCCTCTCCTCAGCATGGAACAGGCCAGAGTGTCGGGCTCCGACACTCAGAAGACATAAACATGAGCTATTAGTCTCCAGCTGCTCAACACAGACATCATTTTTTTCTAAATTTGTAATTCTTACTCCAACACTTACCTACATTCAAAGTACCATTTAAATATAAGTCACCAAGAAAAATTTACGATACTGCTCCTTTAAGTGAATGTAATCATGCCTGGGATACATACATCTATCCTAGGATAAAAAGAACATACAGAATGCAGATTAGACGGACAGCATGGTCTCCTTCTTCCATCAACCTATGTAAGGCAGTTTCTGAGCAAAATACAGGAAAGAAAAATGTGGCACCTTCACTCATCCTGTGGTGCTGCTTCTGTCCCATACGGTACATACTATTCTATGCCCCTTTATTAGCAGCAGGTAGTGCCCCCTACCATTTACTAAGCCCAGTATGGGGGATGAGAGGCCTGTCTTGTGGTTTGCACCATTAACACTGTCCCTGACAGGATGGCTGTGATAAAGGTGCCCTTCACAGCCTTGGCTTCCAGGGTGATCTGTTTGACCTTCCCTAGAACGAATCCGGCTTATATCTTCAATCTTATATTGTAAAGCTTCAGAGCTTCAGTTTTGCTATTTATTTAAAATAAAAGCAGCATTGACAAAATTATTTTATATCTGAGGGATGCTCACTCCTTTTTAAGTTGAAGAACAGATGGACTCCTTTTTCCACCCTGTAATAGCGCATTGAATACCAGGCCTGGTGCCATTAGAGGTATACTGTAGGTCAACTGTGGAGCACTTTAACATTGACCTAATTTTTCAGTGGTTTGTTATACGGAGTCAATGTAATTGATTTTAAGTAAATCTTCTGTTTTTTAAGTCAAGGCCATAAGATCAAATCCTGCTGAAGAGTCCATCTGTAAGGTATGTGATGTAACCCAGAGCCACAACGTTAAATACGCTTCACTGACAATAGAGAGGCTCACACACAAAAAGAATAGTGTTTGTTAACTTCGGCACACAATTCGCCTAGATGACATGTTTGGTAAATCATGGACCTTGTTTGGCAGTAATTATACGCTCCAACTTTGCTTTTACATAGTTAAAAGGTGTAGCCTCCATGATAATATGCTTTAGTGTACAACCAACTGCTACAATTTTTTTCTTTTTCAAGAATATTGACAAACACCAAAGAAAAGCCTTTTTTGGTAGCAATGATGGTTTAGAAGAAAAGTAAAGTGTTGGCTAATATCATCTTTGAATTCTAGTATCAGAATATCGGATTGAAAAAGCCTTTGAAGCATAAATCAAGGACCATGAGGACATGCGAGTCAATACCTTAAATGACTTAATGATAGGGAGGCAATACATCAGAGTGGCTGAGTAGCCAGCAAGGTGTTCTTTTGTGCAATAAATGCACACGGTATTATTGGCAGCATAAAGCAATAGGTGGTAATGTCATTTTATAGATCATTTGTAAGATCTTAAATTAGAACACAGCACATTTCTCGAGGCTACATCTGAAAATAGTCAGACATAAAATAGAAAGCAATGAAAAAAAAATGTTTTTAAGATAAATCATGCTCTGCACAACGCAGTTCGGAATGAACAACATGCACAGCGTGATATGGTGAAGACTACCTTTTGAAATTGCTAAACTGATTCAAAAGCATTTAGAATGACATTATCAAGGCTGCATTCAAGTCTAAAATAAAGACCCCGGTTACATATGTATACAGATTTTATCCAGTTATTGTTTTAGCACATTTTCCATCAAACTACAGAAAAAATCTCTTTCTGCCTGTAATCTGGTGTTCAGGGAGCACCATTGCATGTGTATCCCTTACTTTATACAAATCCCAATCCATAGTGTGTTGAAGAACATATACTGTTCTCTGGTATACATTTCTTTACCTATATCCATTATTCACTTCCAGTCTCACTCCACTAACCCACATGGCTTCCTCTAATTCTCCCAAATCAGATTTACACTTTGGCCTGATATACCAAGTTTGCACACTGCAACATTTTAAATGGCACAAGGCTCGCCATGGTAAACCCAATGTGCAACAGTATGCTTGTTTTTTGGCACACCGCACTATAGTTTCTCCCACAGAATGCAACTGACGACAACAGCATTTACATAGGCTACACCTGGATGCACCAATATTTAGAATCTTATTTAAGTCAAAACACCTGTGCTTAAAGGAACTATAAACCCAACGGCATTAATATGGCAGCAAGTATCCCACCTGATGCTTGTGCGTTGCGTCTCTCCTTCATGAAAGGTCTCTTTAACCCTTTCGCTGCCAGCCTACCTACAGCTTTTGTCACCCTCTGTTGCCAGACCATGTTTCACTATTTTGCGCTACACATGTTCAACTGTGATTTTTGAAAGGATTTCCAGTGATTTCCCATGAAAATTTGTAATAAAAAATGTAAGTTTGTCAATAAAATTTTATTGCATGCATAACTCCAATTTCTCCCGGTCACAGCAGTACCACATATGTATAGGTAGACACCCTTTCCTGCCCAGGAGACTCCCCCAAACTGAAACAGAGCTTTAGGAGATTTTCAGATAAAATACAACTGTGCTATGCGCACCTTGCAGTTTTTCCAGAAAAACAACCCTTTACATTTGAAATACCCCCAACAAACTATATATTCTCTGGAAGTACACACCTCAAGCCTTCTAAGCGTACCAAGCTTGTTTATGTGGGCTTAGTTTTCTGGAAGTAATCCCTCAATGTATTCTTTGGTTGCACAAAGTTTCCCTAAAAAAGAATAAAATGGAAGAATCAAGCCACATTTTCCTAAAAAAACCTATATACAAACAAGAAATAACAAGTAAAATCTCAAAAAGCAACATGCCCCGAACAGAACGATACCCAGCATGCATAGGTACTGTCAAGGGAAGAGTTGGCAAACACCACAAAGTAAAGCGTGCGCGTAACAGTAATTTTACTTGAAAATTTCAGCTCTGCAAAGTGCGCACCTTGCAATTTTTCAACCAAAACAACCCTTTACATTTGGAATATCCCCGATAAACCATATATTCCCTGAAAGTACACATGCTAAGCTTTCTAAGAGTACCCAGCTTGTTGTAGTAGGCTCACCTTTATGGAAGTAATCCCTCGAAAAATTCTTAGGTTGCACAGGGTTTCCCTAAAAAATGATTAAAGAAACTGAAAAAATAACATGTTTTCCTAAAATATAAATATGCAAACAAGAAAAAACAAGCTAAATCTGAAAGAGCAAGGTCTCCTGAGCAGAACAATACCCAACATGAATAGGTACTATTAACTTCAGCCTACTTGAAGTTTTGTCACCCTCTGTTGACAGGTAATTTTTCCCCATTCTGCGCCATGTTTAACCGTGATTTTTGCCGGAATTTCCAGGAAAATTATAGATTTTAGAGTTTAGGCTTTAACATGAAATGTCTTTGTAATTTTTCTACTGTTTTTTTTTAATATTTTTGTGTAAAAAAACAAAAAAAAAAATATTTTTTAGACAATTGTCTCCTTTATTTTAAATTAAAACATTTAGAGAAAACCATATTGCATGTGAAAGCCCAATTTCTCCCGAATACAACGGTACCACATATGTATTAGTAGCCCCCCATTCTTGCCCAAGAGACCCCCTAAACTGAAAATAGCACTTTATAACATTTACAAATAAAATACTACTACTATCCACACTATAAACATAAGGGGTTAATTAAAAAAAATACATAGGGTCCCTCTATGGTTAAAAACCCTTAAAACTCCCCCAAAAAAATGATATGGAGTCCCCCTTACCCATCATAACCAGCCCTGGACCAGCTATGGGGGCTTGTAGAACAGGGTGCAAGGGGGGCCAACTTTGCAGGCTACAAGCCCACATAGCCATGGCCCAGGTTCTTCTGCCCCCCTGGGCTTTGGGGAGGCAGGTAATTGGGGTGCCTGGGGTTAACGCTAGCGGGTGACTTGCCAGCCCCCCAGCCTTGTGAACTGGTATAGGGATCTCATGGATCCCTTACCAGTTCACAAGGGGTTAAGTGTAAGTTTTTTTAAGGGGTTAAAAAAAACAGAAACAAGCAGAAAAAATATTTTATTTTCTTTTATTTTTTTTCAATACTTACCTCCCATCCATCCCTGTGTCCCACGCTGATCAATCTGGCTTCTGCTCTCCTGCTGCAGCAGGAAGCCTTTTATAGCTGCTGGGCGACAGAACATAAGGGCTTAATTTAAAAAAAAAATGACATAGGGTCCCCCCTCCCATCGCCTTAAAAAAAACCCCAAAAAATGAAATGGGGTCCCCCTTACCCAGCATTACCAGCCCGGGACCAGCTATGTGGGCTTGTAGGAACAGACTGGAGGGGCCAGCTTTTGTGGCCCCCCCATCTTGCAGCCTACAAGCCCACATAGCCTATGTGGGCCCGGGCTCTTCTGCCCCCCTTGGGCTTTGGGGAGGCAGGTAATAGGGGTGCCGTGGGTTAATGGCAAGTCACCTGCGGCTACCGCAGGTGACTTGCCAGCCCCCAGCCTTGTGAACTGGTATAAGGGGTCTCATGGACCCCTTACCAGTTCACAAGGGGTTAAATGTAAAAATAAACACACACTGACACATAAGAAAAAAAATGACATTTATTTTTTTTTTACTTTACTCACCTCCGATCCTGTGTCCCCCGGCGATCTCCGATGACAGCTGTCAGTCTGCTCAGGTGTTTGGAGGAGAGAGCCTGGGGGGGGGGCGATCACAGCCCTCTCCCCCTCCCCACCTCTATTCTCCAAGCACCCGAGCAGACTGATTCTTAGTCTCGGGTGCTGGACTTAAGAAGCTGGCTGCTGGTGACATCACAATGCAGTCGCGATCCAGGAAGTGAGGAGGAGGGCGATTTCTGCCCTCTCCTCGCCACGGAAGAGCCTGAAGGGGGCGATCGGAGGCCTCTTACAGTTAGCAGCTGCTGCTGCGGAAGCGGAGGGGCCTATTCCGGGGGCTCTCCTGGAGCCATCTGAGCCCCACGGGGGATTGGATGGCACCAAATTAAAGAGGAGACCCGGCCGGATCCAACGAGGGGTCAGGTGAGTAGTTTTATTTTTATTTTTTTTAACTAGCAGGAGGGGAAAGTCAAGCAGGTAACACCTATGTGCTTGGCACTTAAGGCACGGACATGCGAGCACGTAGGTGTTACAAGCTTGGCACTTAAAGGGTTAATTTCATTTCTCCAGAACTAGACAAAAAAGTGATACTCTGTCCTTTTCAGGCTCTCCGTGTGAGTGAGTACGGCAAGTCACCGTGGTCCCACAGCTGTCTCTGACCACAGCAGAGCATGATGATGACTCATAAAACTGCACCATGACTTGCCCTTCCCAGCTTAGCCATGCTCCAGGAAAAAAAATTACATAAAGAATTTACATACATATAATGAGAGATTTAGAGATTCTTTGAATAGTTTTTTTTAACATTTGTTATAAGAGGGATACGGTCAGAGAATGTTAGTGTGCGTCTGGCCAGGGACTTTAAATAAGCAGCTTGCATTGACAAACTAGGGTTATCCCTATAGGTCAGCCTGAGTCAGAGTTTGTGTACTTATTTAGTCCTTATGCTGGAGCATTATTGGCCCTTATTCACCTGTTCCTTATGCTGGATTTAATAATGAAATTAGTTCTTTGGCTTTGGGTAGCATAAAATCTTGCATTTTTAATTCATTTTTTTTTTTTATTGCGGTTAGAAGAACAAATTGCTGGGAAAATTAGAAGGAAAAATAAATTTGACAATTTGTAAAAGCAGTTGGGAACATCAAGTCATGTTTTTGCACCTTTGACATGTCAGTAGCTTACCTTTCATTGAGTGGCTGGAGTGTTGTGATTCCTCTTCTGTCTCCCGTTTTCTCATCGAGCCTAATGTAAGTGTTAGAATGTTAGTCTAAACTCTCTAACACTGGCAGCCAGTGAATGGACTTACACAGAGAAGCAGAGTGGGAGTGGGAGATGAGGCAGATGCAGTGAGCAGCAGAGTTCAAAACAGATTGAAGGGGTGCCAGTTTGTTTGCTGGTTTAGCACAGTAGTCTAGTAAGGATATATCCTGGGCACAGACCAAGATTTTAAGGGTAATAATTTTACAACAATTTTAAGCATGATGAATAATGTAATAATAGCATATGCTTTTGGTGAAAACTATTAGAACTCCTGTGGATTGAAACGCCAAATGTTAATAATTATATGTTTAGATTTTTATCAGCCAAAACACAATTTAAAGTGGACCAAAACCCACTAAACTTGTGGAATGCATTTGGCCAAAGCCCCTGCCAATACTCCCCTCATAGGGTGTAGAACTAGAAATTGATATTTTCACTTTCTGAATTGATATTTTCACTTTCTGAATTGGGCTGGAACACTGTTTTTTTGTTGTTCTCTGTAAGATGGCAGGCGATCATTTATTGCATAGGTGTGGCAGTGACATCATTACCACATACGACAGTGGCAATGAATGGAGGAAGCGGAGCTTTACAGCTAAAACATGTGGCATTATCTGGGATTAAGCAGGGGCAATTGGCAAAAGGTACTCTTCATGGGGGGAGCAATTCAAGAGATGCTAGTTAAAAATGTGGATTTTGATCCGCTTTAACACAAGCAACCATAGAGGAGAATGCTGCAGTTGCCAGCATGGAAGACCCTGAATGGTTTAGTGTAGCATGTTAATGGGCTTCTTAGTTGTTTTTAAAATTGTCCCACTCCCGTTTCCTAGCTAACGGCTGTGGGGCTGCATCATGACAGGCTCAGGGGGTGGATCCAGACTGCTCCCCTGTGCAATGCCTTGCAATACCCTGAAATCCTTACCTTAACCTCGGGTAAAATGCCCTCAGATTGGCTACAGGTGTTTCCAGCTGCCAGTCAAGGCCTGCCCAAAATGCACAGAAGTGCATTTCGGCCAAGGATTGAGGTAAAGGTAAGGATTTGTTTTTTTTTATTAAGAGAATTGAGCAGGGTGGGGCCCAGCAAACTGGACCCCCCAAGCCTATCATGATGCGGCCCAACATTTATTAGCTAGGAAACGGGTGTGGGACGGCTTAAAGGCGTGGGAGCCCCAATAAGCATGCTCATGGGACCTAAATGCCTTTTTTTAATTTAGACCTGCATTAAAGATTTTTTACACATGTCGACTGCCACTACCTGCATGTAGGAATTTCTCACCGGTGTCTGCATGCAAGCACATCTAAAATATTACATCTAAAACGATTGCTCTAAGCCAACTGTTGTTCTCTCAGATAATACATTACATAGGGCAAATTGCTAAGTTGCTAGACACCAGCATAGCACTAGATCATTCGATGCAGCAATGTATAAAACATGTTCAAATGTAAATTTAGGATACAGTAGAAGTATCAACCAGCCCAAGAACAGATTAGTCACTTTTTTCTCCTGAACAAAATGATTACATGCAAATATATATAAACTTTCTTTGCAACCACCACAAATAATAGGATAAAGTAATATTGTGTTCCCTCCCTTATTGCCTAAAGGAATGGTAAAATTCCCCAGAAACTGACAAACAGCCACATTCATTTTGAAGGTATTGTGATGGATAGCACAAATTAAGTCAGGCATATTTTCCTTGGTTATCTCTTATTGCTGATGTAAAGCGCTTATTAAATTTTGTATGTATAAAATATTGATATGCACTTATAAGTTTGTGAAATAGGAAACACTTTGCTTTACAGTTGTTGGTTTGCTTATAAACTTTACCATTTCATTGTGCTGAATTCTTTTCCTGAGACCTCAGACCAGTCAAGTGCCAGGGGGCACAAGGCAACCCAGTTATCTCAACTGCAAAGGTAGCTTTTATGCTTCTATTGTGATAGGACAGCTAAGAGATCTTATATATGGCCAGTACTACTGTGTAGATAGATATTAGGTGCCGGTGCTGCAGGATAAACTTACTCTCCAATCACTTGTATATCCCTCTTTACTGCACCAGCCTAATTTTTACCTTTTTTACACTGTGACTGGCTACTATGGTAGAAAGACCTAACCATTTCCCTAATCCATATCCTAAAACATATATATACAAGAACACTGGCATTCTCCCCAGTGATCATAGTCTGCATATAAGGTACCTGCCTAATCACTGGTAACTTCACTCTGGGTCACTTGACCCATCAGTCCAAACTCTCTATTCAGGGTCATGATAAAGATCTAGGAAAGCAAGTTTACGTTTGAACACTTAAAAATTCTGTAAAAATGTTTGCTCTAACTGTTCCCAAAGAATAACCTACCACTGTGATGGTGCATTTTTACTGTTGAGGTACTTCATTTTTCCAATTATGTAAGGATATTTTGGAAAAAAACAGCACCTGCATAGTCTATTTTTCCACATGTTGTAAAAATACCCCTACCTCACTGGAAAAATGGAGCATTTTTAGAGTAGCGAAACGTCATTTTTCCAATTAGATAAAATGATGTATCTCACCTGTAAAAATGCCTCTTAGAACAGATATGTTCTAGAATCTTTTGTGTGTTCAAGTAAAAAAAAATCGTAAACTTCAGTTCACACCCAAGAGCATACCCAAAGGTAAGCTTGCTTCACCAGATCTTTAGCATGACCCTGACCGGGTGTGTGTGTCTGTGTGTGTAAGGGCTGAATGCTAGCAAAGTGCTGGAGCACCCTCACTGAAGGAGCAATCACTACATGGAAACTGGCAGGTCTTATGATCCACTATTTTGTTTCCACATTATTTATAACTGGAAAAAGATAAGTTAATGCTTTTTATATGATGGGGGAAGGTTCAGTTTAAAGAGAAACAACCCGTGATTTTCACTCTCCTGGGCATTGTTTATCTATTTATCCAGTGGGATCACCATAAAACGTCTTTCCAACCATCCCATCTGAGGTCAGATTGGCTAATAAGCTAACCTCAGTTAGAGTGTAGGGTGGGACCATGGCGCAGCCTGCACATGCGTCGTAGGTCAAAGAGCAGTCACAGCACGGAAGATTTCAAGGTCTTGTGCCCCACTTTTCCAGTTCAAAATTATTTTGATTTGAGAGTAGACATGTATGTGCTTCTTTCGGTTTAGGGGAAGGAATAGTTCAATAAACAAAATATAAGAGTTAAGCACTTTCTTGTGTGGTTGATGGACAGATTCACGCGGCTGAACCTTCCCCAAACTGTTTCCACAAACATTAGACTTATATTATTGTCCAAAATGTCTTGATATGCTGAACCATTAAAGTCTTCCTTCACAGGAACTAAGCACCTAGATCAAAACCTGAAAAACTTCCCCATAACATTATTCTTTCTACAGCCCTTGGTACAGTTGGCACAATGCAGTTGAGCAAGCAACTTTCCCATGGCATTTGGGAAGCCCAGGCATGTTTATCAGCCACAAGGGTCACACAACCTCTGCAAGTAAAAGAAAACAAAAATATACTGGACTATCTAGATATCCATTTCCAATACACTCCATGCTTTCAACAAAAACCTGGCCATCTCTAGACATACATAAATACCTTTTTTTGCTAGCAAAATTGCTTTGACATTAATTGGACAAGATATGAAGGAAAAAAGATTAAAGTAATAATAGGGCGCTTGGGTGGTGCAATAATGCTGCAACTATCATTAATATTCTGCAGACCACTTCCTACCTGGAAATAAAAATTAGAATTAGAATGAGTATATTAAGGTTCTTCATCCATGTCATACTTAACTGACAGCATGCTGGCTGTGTTGTGTGCATTATTGGTATTGGAATTCTGCGGTGGATGAGGAAATTACATTTTATGTCTTTGAAATAAGATTGAGAACACAGAAGTTGAAGCAGCAATTCAGAAATAGTTATTTTTATGATGAGTGGAGCGGGAATTGTAATACATTAACTTCAGCTGTTTCTACGTGAACACACCAATATATGGGAAATTGGGATATTTGTCAATGAGCGTATATGTAAATGCCTGTGTGTTGCACAATGCACTGGAATCATATTTGTAACATAATTGTGAATGTATTTGAAAAAATGGAAAAGCTAGTGTTGTAACCTAAATTTCTAGTCTGAAGACTGATGTTCATATTAGTTTCTGACAATTCTTGCACACTCACAATATGTTATCTAATTTTTGGATACCTATACATTACACCTACAAGTGTTTCTGACACTGCATTCTAAATCTAAAGGCATTACAATGGAATTGCCCCCCATCTAGTTAAAACTAAATTAAGATGCTCTTCTAGGAAGACTTTCGAAAATATTTTGGAGTGTGTCTGGGGGAATATCTGCCTATTCATCCTATTTGTGAATCGAGATACTTTATTCTTAGTATACAGTACGTCCTGCTCCAGATAGAATACTTACATTCGGGTATTACTCCGCCAGATGGCACTGGACTGCAGAGACATCGAAAATAGGCTCCTCCCGGCCCCTCAAATACCCAGGGACCTCCCACAATCCCCAGATCTTCTCTGTAGTCTGGACTGCGAAGGACAAGAAGATGGCTCTCTCTACTCGCAGGTGAGCGAGGCTATTAGCCTGCGGCCCTGTATGACTATTCCCACCCCTTCCATCAGTAATTGCCTCCAAGCCTTGGCTGCGCTGGTCGGGTGATGGTAGGCAGCACCGCTGTTAGGTGCTTAGGAGCGCTGCTCCACCGCAATCCCCCACCAAAGGGTAGGTGGTAGATGCATATGGTGAGCCTCTATGGGATGCCCCTCCCGCAATATTGCCCCTGTCTATCGGTGGGCCCTATGTTAAGTGGCCGCTGTCCTCCCTCAATCTCCTTGTAGCCTTTGGGGGAAAGAGGGGGTGTGTGTATGTATATACGTGTATTGGCCTTTATGCTTCACTACATTATGCTTGGTCTTGGCTTGGTCAGCCGCCGCTCTGACTTGTTTTATTTTATTGTGCTTAAAATTGCCGCCACCGCGTGCGCCTTTTTCCTGTGTTCCGCGCTTGGCGGCGGCGTTACCTCAGGCGCCTGTGCGCCGTCATTGGCTGCTTGTCACGTGTTGGCTTCGCGCTCTTCGGGGGGGCCATTTTGTTTGCATGGTTCCGGCTGCTGTGTGACGGGCTTCAACCTACCGCGGTCCGTGAGTGCCCTCGCGGGCGGCTTTATTACCGCTCCCCCAAGGTTCATCAGATCCCGGATTCCTCAGGACCCTGTTTCAGCTCAGTATCTAGTGCAGGCGGTGCAAAGCCTTCTGGAGCTGGGAGTCATCTGCAAGGTCCCTTTAAGAGAAAGGGGCAAGGGCTTCTATTCCAACCTCTTCACAGTGCCCAAAAAAGATGGGTCAGTCATGCCCATCCTGGACTTGAAGATCATCAAAAAATTTGTCAGGTGCAGGCGCTTTCGCATGGAAACTCTGCGCTCTGCCATCAGTTCCCTGCGTCCAGGGGATTTCATGACGTCTGTGGACATCAAAGATGCTTACCTTCATATTCCTGTGTTTCCAGGTCATCAAAGGTTCCTCAGATTCGCTCTGGAGGATCAACACTACCAATTTGTGGCATTGCCCTTTGGTCTCACTTCAGCTCCCAGGGTGTTCACCAAGGTGCTGGCAGGAGTGATGTCGCTGCTCATGTCTCAGGGCATCCGCGTGCTGCCCTATCTGGACGACATTCTCATCACTTCCCAGTCTCTACATCAGGCAGAGTTGGACACTCAGCTGGTGGTGTCCACCCTGAAGTCATTTGGCTGGGTGATCAACCACCCCAAGTCTTCCCTGTCCCCCTCCTTGGAGACTTAATTCCTGGGAATGAATCTGGATACAGCTCAGACAAGGATTTTTCTTCCTCAGCTGAAGGTGGACAATCTGATTGCGCAGGTCCAGTTCCTGCTATCTTGTCATCATCCCTCCATCAGACAGGGAATGCAGCTGGTGGGCCTGATGGTGGCGTGTTTCGAGGCGGTCCCTTATGCTCAGTTCCACTTGAGACCTCTGTAACTCCACCTCTTGTCAGTATGGGACAAGGACCCCGCGTCCCTGGACCGGGTCTTTGCACTTTCCCCCCTGGTCAGGCGGTCCCTCTCGTGGTGGATGGACTCCAAGAACCTGTTGGGGGGCAGATCTTTTCTGACCCCCTCCTGGGAGACGGTCACCACGGGTGCCAGTCTGTCAGGTTGGGGGGTTTCTGGAAGTCCCTGCAGTGCCAGGGGAGATGGGGCCCTCGGGAGGCCCACACACCTATCAACGTCTTGGAGCTGCGGGCGATCAGGTTAGTTCTGGTTCAGTTGACTCTTCACCTGAGGGGCCTACCTGTTCAGGTGCGCTCGGACAACCAGACGGCAGTTGCCTACATCAATCATCAGGGAGGGACCCAGAGCAAGAGGGCCCTCCAGGAAGTGTCTCTGATACTGACCTGGGCGGAGCCCACTGTTCCCTGCATATCAGCGGTGTACATTCCGGTGGTAGAAAATCTGCTGGCAGACTCTCTGAGCAAGGGGACCTCTCACCAGGGAGAATGGTCCCTCTGCAACAGGGTGTTCCAATCTCTGTGTCACCGTTGGGGCCAACCAGATGTGGATCTGTTTGCATCCCGTCACAATCACAAGCTCCCGGCCTTTGTCTCCCTGTCCCAGGATCCTCTGGCCTTGACCATGGATTCTCTAGCAATGTCATGGCAGGACTTTCAGTTCCTGTATGTCTTTCCTCCATTCCCCCTGCTGGGCAGGGTTCTGCGCAAGATCGCTCTGGAGGGGGTGCCAGCAATTCTGGTGGCCCCCAGGTGGCCAAGAAGAGTGTGGTTCGCAGACGTGGTGCAGCTGGCAGTAGATCAGTACATTCTGCCCAGGGTGCCAGACCTGCTCACTCAGGGTCACTTACGCCATCCCAATTTACAAGCTCTGGCTTTGACGGCCTGGCTGCTGAAACCTCCATCTTGATGGAGAAGGGGCTGTCTACCTCGGTTGTTGATACCATGATAAGGGCTAGAAAGGAGTCTTCTTCTTCCATTTATTACAGGATTTGGCATGCCTACATTGACTGGTGTGAGTCTAAGTCTCTTCCCTGTCGTGTGTTCTCTATTCCCAGGATTCTGGAGTTCCTGCAGCATGGGTTGGAGATGGGGCTCCAACTCAGTACTCTGAAGGGTCATGTCTCTGCCCTGGCTGTTTTCTTCCAGAGGTCCTTTGCCCAGCATTCTCTGATCAGGACTTTTTTCCAGGGGGTTACTCATGTGCGTTCCCCATGTAAGCCTATGGTGCCTGTTTGGGATTTGAACTTGGTCTTGTCTGCCTTGCAGGGTGCTCCCTTTGAACCTGTGCAGGATGCTGCCCTGGCCATTCTTACTCTCAAAGTTGTCTTTTTGGTGGCTATCACCTCTGTTAGGCGTGTGTCTGAGTTGGCGGCGCTTTCCATTAAGGCCCCCCTACTATGAGAGACACCAGGACAAGGTGGTGTTTCGCTTCAAGCCAGATTTTCTGCCTAAGGTGGTATCTGCCTTTCATTTGAATCAGGATATTGTTCTTCCTTCATTGTGCCCTAATCCTAGTAATGCTAAGGAGAGGGTTTTGCATTCTTTGGATGTGGTTAGGTGTCTGAAGTACTATCTGGTGGCTACTGCACCTTTCAGGAAAACTGATGCTCTTTTTGTGGTCCCTTCTGGTCCTAGGAAGGGTTTGACTCTTGCCAAGTCTACTATTAGACCCGTCAGGCTGTGATTCAGGCCTACTCTGCTAAGGGGAAGAATCCTCCCTTCCGCCTTACTGCTCATTCTACTTGTGCTATTGGTGCTTCTTGGGCTTTTCAGCACCAGGCTTCTGTTGAACAAGTTTGCAAGTCCGCTACTTGGTCTTCTGTTCATACCTTTTCAAAGTTTTACAAGGTTGATGTTAAGGCCTCAGCTGATGCTGCTTTTGGCCGCAAGGTTCTGCAGGCAGCAGTGGTTTAAACTGTCTGCTGTTACCTTTGGGGATCCCACCCTACTTTATGGACACTGCTATTGGATGTCCCGAATGTAAGTATTCTATTTGGAGCAGGACGTACTGTATACTAAGAATAATACAATTCTGTGATTACTCACCTGTAGAATTGGTAATATGAGTATACAGTACGTCCTGCTCCACCCCACCCTTGGTTTTTGCATTATTTTTGATCCCCGTATGGTGATTGTTATCATTGTTATAGTTACCAGTTTGTGTTGTTTTAATTCTCCCGGCTTCTCGTTAACTGCTTTTCAATGCTGGGGATTGTGGGAGGTCCCTGGGTATTTGAGGGGCCAGGAGGAGCCTATTTTCAATGTCTCTGCAGTCCAGCGCCATCTGGTGGAGTAATACCCGAATGTAAGTATTCTATCTGGAGCAGGACGTACTGTATACTCATAATACCAATTCTACAGGTGAGTAATCACAGAATTGTATTATTTCATATTTAAATGAGAGGGTCTAGCTCACAATCTCTTTTTTTAGAAGTATGATTTGTTGCTCCACAGAACACATTTGCCCTGCTCTGGAGGCCATTGGCACTGTTATTCTTTGAACCACTAAATCTGACATCTGGCATTGTGCTTGTAGAACAACAATGCCCAATCAGCAATTGCGGACGTGCCCGTGAATGACTTCACCAAATCCGCAGCCAGTTTCCTCCTGGCCGCTTGCATCGATTCATGGAATATATACACCTCCCAGGTGCAGCAAGACGGTGGGACGGGAACGTGTTATTTAGGAGCCGGCAGGCAGGTAAGGTTAGAAGGTTATTGCTAAACATGCAGCGCATTGCATGTTTATTAATTACCTTTTTTAACAGATTAAAGGATACAACAATAGATTCATTTAAAGCAGACCTCTAGCCTGATGTCCCATAGTATACCCCATTAACCCCAATTTAGGATGCTCTTCCCCATAGAATTTCCAGAAATTGTAAGTAAAAAGTGCAATTTTATTTTCTACAAAAGGGGTTGATACATTACCATATCTTTTCTGTGGACAATAGGCTTCCTTCTGGCTGATACATCCTAATATGTGAAGACTTATTCTAATGGTAAACTCATGCACTTCGACATCAGTAGGGTTGAGAGCTACCAGCAAGTCACAAGTCCATTATGAGATTTTTGGGGATGTTGCCATCTTCTACTGTTGTTTCTGCAGTAACAGACATGCCTGTGCATGTTGGCAGTTACTTGAAATCCTGTACTTGTAGTTTGTTTTCCAGACACTGAAATTATTGATGTTGTATTGTTAAGCGATCCCTTGCCAGGCTCATCGGCATCTAAAACCTTTTTTTCTGAAAGCCTCAGAGAGTTCCTTGTAGGTGATACAGCATACTTCAGTAGCAAAGAGCAAACCAAACTAATTATCTCAGGTTTAAATAAGACAGGCTCCTGCAATATCCTCCTTGTTTTCTAATCACTTGTAGCTGATTCTGATATTTAGTGTTGGAGGATAAATGTAGGGGTATTTACATTTTCTACATGATGTTTTCATTTAAATTACACAATGTAAATGTTGGTACATTATATCTTTACCCTTTATATTTGAATATTTTTGATATGAAGACTAGATTTGTGTTTTGGAAAGTAAAAAAATACTACCTGGTAACATATGTTTATATACACTACTGGTCAAAGGTTGTAGAACATTTCAACTTCATTTTTCAGGGAAGACATCAAGGATAGCACAGAAAGCAAAAGCAAATGATGGTTTTAAATGGGATTCAAACTTTTCTTACAGGCCTCTCAACTTCAAGCTTGTTAATTTTATTTATTTAGAGTTAGAACAGGTTGCATTACAGTGCCCTCTGGGGCAAAAATTGCTCTTCAGGACAGGACACATTATTATCATATGGAAATTAATAGAAGAAGACAGATAATTATAACCCTTAAAAATGTAGCTCTGTCCTATCCTGTCCTGTCCTATCTATCATCAAAAAGCACCTGGAATCTAATAAAAAAAAAACTCTGCAAGCCTGGTAGACCAAAGGCAATTTTTGAGAAATCTTCAGCCTAATGCAGCAAAAAATAACCAGATTTCAATTTCAGCTGTGCCTAGGCCAAGCAGCATCTTCAGTGGACTACTAGAGAATGGAAAATTCTCATGGACTGATCAAAATATGACATCTTTATGCCATCGAGTTTTTTGTACTTTGTTGAATCAGTAAAAGGACGGTTCCTACATGTGTAACACCAACTGTCCAAGATGAAGGAGTGATGGTCTGGGGCTCTTTGTCCAGGATGACCCGCACACTGGACAAAATTAACCACCACAGCATTTTGATGCACACACAATACCCTTTGGTGTAAGTTTATTTGATCAAGGGTTAATGTTACAGCAAGACAATTCACGAAGAGTTGAAAAAAAAATCATAGTAGTGAGATATTCAATTCATGAAAAAAAAGCCTGAAAAATTCACTTTTATTGAATCACCAGATAGGAAGACAATGAAAGTCAATGGCACTTTTTACTTCTGAGAAAAGTATTGAACTTTTTACCTGTAGTGAAAAGTGCTATTAACTATCATTGTGTCCCTATCTGGTGATTCACTAACAGTGACATTCTCAGACTTTTTCTTGTGAATTGAATTTTTTACTACCATGGGAATCTTTTTCAACGTAAATGCCCAAGCTCCGTGCGCATTGTGCAAGCTAGGGAAGTCACCGGTCCCTATTGCGCCATGTTTCTTCTTTTACTTTACTGTTTAGCATTGGCAAATTGTCTTTTCTTTATTGCATGGCACGGCCTGCTTCGGTATTCATAACAGTTGGGTTATTCTGCCACAAGGTGGTGCAGTGGTACTGCACAAAGCTGTGGCATCTCCCGGCCCCCTATAAAAAGGGGGATCAAGGGGAGTTCCCAGTGTTTCCTCTGCAGTGAAACTGCGAAGTTAGAAGATGGCTCTCTCTCTTGTGCAGGTGAGCAAGGCAACCAAGCCTGCGGCCCTGCAAGTCTATTTCCACCCATTTCTGGACCCTCACTGGCTCCCAGCCTTGGCTGACAGATCGGGTGAGGGTAGAAGAGCACTAGGGTCAATTGCTCCTGGAGCGCTGCTCCAAGCCGCAGACCTTGTTCCACAAAGGGTAGTCGGCCATAGGCTTTATGGTGAGCCTACTAGGGATGCGGAGTTCCTGTCCTGGCAGGAGGGTTGCATTAGTGACCCTGAGTCTGCGTCCGAGGAGGAATCATAGTACCCTGAGGACACTGATAATCTGCTGTCACAAATTTTTGAAATCTTGCACATTGCTCCCCCTAAGGTGGCTAAGAGAAAGCAGGGTGAGCTTTTTCATCCTGGTAAACAGCGTCTGGAGTTCCCTGAGCAGGGCCATTTTACTTCTATGGTGCTTAGGGAGTGGGAACGTCCTAATCGAATGGCCGCTGTGCCCAAAGGATTGGATAAGAGGTATCTGCTGATATAGTAAAGCGTTGGTCCTGTCCCCCTGAGGTGGACGCTCCCGTGCTAGGCCTGTCTAATACATCGGTCATGCCTTCTCCTGACACTACTACTCTGAAGGACAGCGAGGACCGGCGCATGGATCAGCTGGCCTGCCATGCTTTTACTTGTGTGGGGGCTGGACTGCGCCCGGCCTGTGCTGCTACCATTACTGCTATTGCCCTTAAGAAACTGCTCAAGCGTCTATGTGGAGGGAGGATTATAGGGCCCTCTTGCTTTGCTCTGATTTTGTTACATTTATCCTTACTGCCATGGATGATGCTTTGAGGCTGGGCGGTAGGACTTCTGCACTTTTGGTGGCTATGCGCTGCTCTGTTTGGTTACGTCAGTGGGCAGCTGCTGCTGCTGCTAAGAAGGCTCTCACTAGGCTCCCCTTTGCGGGGCTGCGGCTTTTGGTGAGTGTCTTGATATTTTGGCCAAGGATGGCAGGCTGCCTCAGCGTAGGAGGCAGCCCCGACCTTTTCGGTGGTCCTCCGTCTCCCTTCCCTCATTTCGTTCTTCCAGAGGAGGTCGTGGCTCCCTCTTCTCAGGTAGCCGCAGAGATTCTTGGGGACGTGGCAGATCCCATGGACGTCCCTGTCTCTCCTGGGGTTCCAAGCCCCAAACCTCCTCCCAAGGCCCCCCAGGCATGAGGGGGCGCCCTCACCCATCCAGGTGGGGGGACGGCTTTGGCTCTTTGCTCACTTCTGGAGGCTCCACGTTTCAGGACGGTGGATTCAGGAGGTGGTGTCCTCCGGTTACAAGATAGAGTTTGCAGCCTGGCTGCCCCCAAGATTCATCAGATCCCGGATGTCTTTAAACCCCCTGTCAGTTCAAGGGTTACTTTGGGCGGTTCAATGCCTGCTGGAGTCAGGGGTCATTTGTCCGGTGCCCCATCAATAACAGGGTTAGGGGTACTATTCCAATCTCTTCACAGTCCTCAAAAAGGACGGCTCTCTGAGCCCCATCCTGGACTTGAAGGGCCTCAACAAGTTTGTCAGATTCAAACATTTTCGCATTGAGACGCTACGCTCTGCTGTCGGTACCCTTCGCCCGCTCGACTTCATGACCACCGTGGACATCAAGGATGCTTATCTTCATGTACCTATCTTCCCAGGTCATCAGAGATTTCTGAGGTTCGTGCTGGAGTATTAGCATTACCAGTTTGTGGCCTTACCATTCGGTATCACCTCGGCGCCTCGGGTGTTCACCAAGGTGCTGGTGGGAGTGATGGCTCTGCTGCGAACCTGGGGCATTCGCATCCTTCCCTACCTGGACGACATCCTCATTGTGGCTCAGTCCTTTCATCAAGCCGAACGGGACACCCAGGTGGTGATCTGCACTCTGGAGTCCTTTGGCTGGGTGATCAATTTTCCCAAGTCTTCACTGTCCCCGTCCTTGGTGAAGTCCTTTCTGGGCATGACTCTGGATACCTCTCAGGTCAAGGTGTTCCTTCCTCAGCAGAAGGTGGAGGGCCTTTAGAAGCAGGCACGGGCTCTGCTCTTGTGTCCTCATCCCTCAATTCGTCTGGGGATGCAGTTGGTGGGCCTGATGGTGTCCTGCTTCGAGGCGGTCCCCTTTGCTCAGTTTCACATGAGACCTCTTCAGTTGCACCTCTTGTCAGCTTGGGATCAGGACCCTGTGTCCCTGGATCAGGAATTTGTTCTGTCTCCCCTGGCCAGGCGGTCCCTTCCATGGTGGCTTGACTCAAGGAATCTTCTGGTGGGCAGGACCTTCCTGCCCCCTGTGCTGGGAGACTGTCACCACGGATACCAGTCTGACGGGCTGGGGAGGTGTTTGGAAGTCCCTACAGTTCCAGGGTCGGTGGGGCCCCCAGGAGGCCCATGCTCCCATCAATGTCTTGGAACTGAGGGCGATCTGGTTGGTTCTGTCCCACCTAACCACACACCTTCGGGGTCGGGCTATTGAGATCTGCTCAGACAACCAGACGGTGGTTGCCTACATCAACCATCAGGGAGGGACACGGAGCAAGCGAGCCTTCAAGGAAGTGTCTCTGATACTGTCTTGGATGGAACAGAATGTCCCCTGCATCTCAGCGGTATACATTCCGGGGGTGGAGAACCAGGTGGCGGATTCCCTGAGCAGGGGGACGTCTCATCTGGGGGAATGGTCCCTCAACTACCAGGTGTTTCTCTCCCTGTGTCACCGCTGGGGTCAGCCGGATGTGGACCTGTTTGCGTCCCGTCACATTCACAAACTTCCCAGGTTTGTCTCTCTGTCACAGGATCCTCTGGCCTTCGCCACGGATGCACTGGCAATGCCTTGGATGGATTTTCGGCTTCCCTATGTGTTCCCTCCGTTCCCTCTACTGGGCAGGGTCATGCGCAAGATTGATCAGGAGGGGGTGTCAGCCATCCTGGTGGCCCCCTGTTGGCCAAGAAGGGTGTGGTTCACAGATGTCATGCAGTTGTCAGTAGTCCAGTACGTCTTGCCCAGGGATCCAGATCTTCTCACTCAGAGACGGCTACCCCATCCCAATTTACAAATGCTGGCTTTAACGGCTTGGCTGCTGAAACCTACATCTTGACAGAGAAGGGGTTGCCTGCCTCTGTTTTGGATACCATGATTCGGGCCTTTATCTTTTACAAGGTCTGGCATGCTTATATTGCCTGGTGTGAGTCGCAAGTCTCTTCCCTGCCGGGTTTTTTCCATTCCCAGGATTCTGGAATTTTTGCAACATGGTTTGGATTCTGACCTGAGTACCCTCAAGGGCCATGTTTCAGCTCTGGCAATTTTTTTTCCAAAGATCCTTAGCCAACTATCAGTTGGTTAAAACTTTTTTCCAGGGTGTTACTCATGTGCGTCCACCTCGTAAGCCTGTGCTACCAGTCTGGGACTTGAATCTGGTGTTGTCTGCTCTGCAGGGTCCTCCCTTTGAGCCTATCCGTGGGGCTGCATTGCCCATTCTGACTCTTAAGGTAGCCTTTTTGGTGGCTATTACTTCTGTAAGGCGAGTTTCTGAGCTGGCGGCGCTTTCCATCAAACCTCCTTATTTTGAGAGGCATCAGGATAAGGTGGTGTTTCGGCTTAAGCCAGATTTCTTGCCTAAGGTGGTGTCTGCCTTTCATCTCAATCAGGACATTGTCTTGTCTTCATTGTGTTCTAATCCTGCTAATTCCAAGGAGCGGACACTGCATTCTCTGGATGTGGTCAGGGCTCTGAAGTTTTATTTGGTCGCTACTGAGCCTTTCAGGAAATCTGATGTTCTTTTTGTTCTCACTTCTGGACCTAGGAAGGGTTTTCCTCCGGCTAAATCCACAATCAGCAAGTGGATCCGTCAGGCGGTGGTTCAAGCCTATTCTGGTAAGGGGAAGGAACCTCCCTTTAAAATTACTGCTCATTTCACTCGTGCTATTGGTGCCTCTTGGGCTTTTCAGCACCAAGCTTCTGTTGAACAAGTTTGCAAGGCCGCTACTTGGTCTTCTGTTCATACTTACAAGGTTGATGTTAAGGCCTCAGCGGATGTTTTTGGCCGTAAGGTGCTTCAGGCGGTAGTGACTTGAACTGGCGGCTGTTGCTTATTGGGGATTCCACCCTACTTTTGGACACTGCTTTTGGATGTCCCAACTGTTATGAATGCTGAAGCAGGCCGTGCCATGCAATAAAGAAAAAAGCAATTCTGTGAGTACTCACCTGTAGAATTGTTTTTGTTCTTGCATGGCACGACCTGCTTCGACCCACCCTTGGTTGCCTCTTATGGTGATTGTTCCAAGTTAATTGGGTTTTTTTTTTTTTTTTTTTTTTAACCTTCTTTACATTTTTTACTTTTATTCTCTCCCGGCTTCTTGTCTCACTGCTTGTCTACGCTGGGAACTCTACGATTGATCCCCCTTTTTATAGGGGGTCGGGAGATGCCACAGCTTTCTGCAGTACCACTGCGCCACCTTGTGGCGGAATAACCCATCTGTTATGAATACCGAAGCAGGCCGTGCTATGCAAGAACAAAAACAATTCTACATGTAAGTACTCACAGAATTGCTTTTTCCAGCTTCTGTGTTTGAGACAAATCTCTATTCTCCAATCTGTTGTGAATCCCCCTTGGCACCTGCGTTTTTCTCGTTTTTATGTGTAGTGTTTTATTTGGTGATATCCTGTTGACCTACAGTGTTGTGTTTCCCAATGTTTGGTCCCAGATGTTCTCTATATCCCCCCTCATCCTACCTTTGTATAGTGTTCTAGCGCTTAATAATTGAGCTACTAATGTATTGTTTCTCTCTATTTTTTAAATAAACATTTGTGGCCAAATGTCCACCTTTTTGGGTTTTTTTTAGCTTTTTTATTTGTCGACTTTTTAAACCATTACCCGATTAGTTGTTTTTACAAAAACAGTAAAAAATAGTTAAAAATACTGTTAACTTGCAGATGACACTGTGACTCATAATAAACATGCCAGCTATTGCTGCCATGTCTTTAATGAATGAATTAATCATGTCAGTTAGTGAAGTCAGCATTTTCCTCCTGCCTTTTGCTGAAGGAAAATGGTGCATGAAAATAACACATTTGCACATACTTTTCACCCTTCAAAACAATCCCTAAATCACACACAAAAAATACTCTAAATTTGTGCATGAAATCTTACTCCATGTGCCATTTTTACTCATGAAAAGTGTACACAAATGACTTAAATCACGGCCATGAATCGATCCTATTGTCTACCTTAGGGCTGATTCAACACCAAGTGAAAATGTACATCTGGTTGTCCCCAAGGTGGACAATGAAAATGAATGCCAGCTTTTTCTCCTAAAAAAGGAGTGTGTTTCCTCACCTGGCTCTGAATCAATGTTTTCTTCAAAACTTCCTAAAACAACAGAAAAAGGTGGTAGGAATGGAATGGCCTGCATATTCTCCAGATTTAAACCCCATCAGGCTTGTTTAGAATGAACTGGACAAAAAGCAAAGCAACATACAAGTGTAGAATATGTGTGGGAGCCTCTACAACAATGTTGAAAAGACATTTCTAAATAATATCTGGATTCAATTGTAGAAAAAATGCCTTGCTTGTGTAAACTGTTATACCAGCTGGGGGAGGCTACGTATAATCAAAAATCTAGATTACATAGTAACATAGTATGTATGGCTGAATAAAGACCCCTCAGGCATCTTTTTTCCAAATTAAATAAATATAACTTTGACAATATTTCAAGATACTCTAGTCCCGGCACTTCTTTTATTAACTTAGTTGCCCTCCTTTGAACGCCCTCCAATTCTAATATGTCCTTCTTAAGCATAGGTGCCCAGAACTGTACATATTACTCCATATGGGGTCTCACCAGTGACTTGTGCAGGGGTAAAATGATGTTCTGGTCATGAGCACCTATGCCCCTCTTGATGCACCCCATGATCCTGTTTGCTTTGGCAGCTGCTGCCTGGCGTTGATTACTACAGTTAAGTTTATTGTTAACTAAAACACCTAGGTTGTTTTCCATTGCTGTTTTACCAAGATTTTCTTAAGTGTGTAATCATGTGACAGATTTATCCTTTCCATGTGCATAACTTTACATTGACCTGTGTTAAACTTCATTTTCTATTTAACTGCCCGTGCTTCCAATATATCTAAGTCTGTTTGTAGCTGCCTGCTGTCCTCTTTTGTGTTAATTACTTTGCACAGCTTAGTATCAACTGCAAAGATTGAGACTTTACTGTTTAATCTGTACCCTATGTCATATATATATATATATATATATATATATATTGAAGAGAATTGGTCCCAGAACTGACCCTTGTGGTACTCCACTAGTAATGGTGACCCAATTAGAGTATGTACTATTGATAACCATCCTCTGATTCTGATCATTAAGCCAATTTCTCACCCATGTGCACACATTTTCCCCCAGTCCAAGCATTCTCATCTTTTGTACCAGTCTTTTACCTCCTCATTAAAGCTGATTAGGTTTGTCTGACAGGAGTGATTCCTCATAAATCCATGCTTATAGGAAGTAATATGGTCATTTTCCCCAAGATACTAAAGGATAATATCCCTTAAGAAACCTTCAAACAACTTGCCCACCACAAATGTTAAACTTACCGGTCTGTAGTTCCCAGGTTCCCCCTTAGACCCCTGTTTGAATATTGTTATCACATTTGCTAAGCACCAATCCCTCGGAACAGCCCCTGTAATTATTGAATCTACAAATATTAGAAATAATGGCTTGTCTATTGCTGTACATAACTCCCTTTAAACACAGGGATGTATGCCATCTGGTCCTGGAAACTTATCGATTTTTTATTGCTTTTTATCTGCTTGAGACAGCACTGCACTTCTTCCTTGGTTCCTTGGCTAGACCAGTAACATTTAATGGAGAGTTTGGGTTATTGCTCTGCATTTCACCTGGCATGTGGTGTTGTAGTGTGCCACCCCTGAACTAACATCCTCATCTGCCAACTGGGCAAACTTGTTGGGTGGTCCCTGTTCAGGGCTAGCCTCCCTGTAACTTTTACCTCTACCCCACCTTCTAACTGTTATCCAGCTAGATGCCTCATTATCCTACTTTTCCTGTCCCCCATACTACCACCCTCCCCCTCCCATAACCCAGAGAGTGCTAGCTCAGTGAGCTCCAGACTTTTTCATGATACCAATGTCTCTCATGTTGCCAATTGCTTCTTTAGATCGTCGGCTTCCAAATTTGCAATTCACACATATCCGGAACATAAGTATGCACCCTCGACCGATTGTTCAAGCATTGCATACATAGCACTGGACAGCATTGTCAGCCATGGGGCACATTGTATCAGTTTGTTGGAACACAAATCCCTTTATTAAGTGAAGAGTTTACAAACACTTGAATAACACTCTGGATTCAAAGGTAGATACTTACGGCTTTAGCACTTCTGACTTTAACTCCTGCTTTAACTCACACTTACACTCAGCACTTCCAGAGCCTGCTCCAAAAGTTGTGGCCTCCCTTATAAACCACCTACTTCAATAAGACCTCAGCAGGAATCCAGAAGAGAAAGATTTAAAAAAATAAATACATTTCTGCCAGCATTAATACACTGATTCACAAAAATAAACCTACTATAGTTTATACTATTTTATTTACCCAGTGAACCCACAGCTGTTTCCCACAGCTTACCACAGTAGTTCCTGCTTGAAATTACACATACCAAGAAGCATTTAACAGAGTCAGCCTTCCAGAGCCAGAGTCAGCCTTCCAGAGTCATTGAATTTCTTACAACATTATATTTATCTTGTCTTGCTAATTTCATGCCCGTTTTTACTTTAAACTACAGCTACTTAAAGATATTTACCTGTTTAAATACCGATAACAACTAGAAAAATGTAGATGTTCTAAAACCGTTGACCAGTAGTAGTGTATGTGTGTGTGTCCAATCCAGTGTGCTTTCTAACCTAGCTCATTCCTACCCACCACATTTATACGAATGATGATTTTGACCATGTTTTATTGCACTTCAAGGCTAAACCACTTTTATAGATTAGGCTCTAAATTGTGCACTGCGATTTAGAAATGCCATTTTGTAGACATAATTCAATGTGAATTCTCTGACCATTCCTGTGTATTTATAGATATATTCTGTGTAAATGTGTGCCATTACGTAGCTCTGCCTGGCCAGTAATAGCTTTCAGAACATTAGCTGTTTGTGACTCAGCATCTGTAAAATGACTCTTTTATAATTTGCCAGGCCAGTATCGAAACGTTACCCTTAGTGGCATGGTTTGTACATTCGCAATGGATTACATTAAGCAGCATATATTTCATTGTAAATTGTGATGTATTTTTCGTCATTTAGACCAGTGCAGGATTTGCTTTATAGCTTACTAAATGATACAAAATATTTGCTTCTGGCTCCTATAAATAAATCCATTTCCTTAATGGAATTTGTTATATTTTGTCCCACAATTACATTTGAGCTTCTAAAGGTATTCACTATAAGCACAGTCTAGTTTGTTTAAGAGCAAATGTCTTAAACCAAGGTGGATTGGGGATACGCACTGACTGAATCCTCATCTGTCTTTTGCATGCCTGCTGAGAGGTGAGAACTCTTGCTGCCACTTGGCTGCAGATGCTTGTCCTGTAGAATTCATTGGCCATTGATATCACCACATCACTGGCTCATGTTACCGAAAGAAAACCAGAGTCTAAGTGATGCATTGTTGACAGTGGTGTTCACCAGAGTGGCATGGATTGCCAGAAAAGTATCTTGTCTGGTCAAGGAGTTTGGTTCCCTATAATTATTATTCTTAATTGTAGGAAACTGGAGTCACAGATATCAAACAAATCACAATAAAGGAAGCATAGGGCTTACAGGCAAGCTGGTGAGATATAGCTATGCGGAGGAAAAAATCCTATGTGAAATCCCAAGTGTGCGTAGGCATACAATGGCCATCAATGTCCCTCCATAAAATATAAGGCTCAAAAATGTACTGCTTTTTAGGAGATAAAACTGCCATTCGATTTCATTGTCTAACTTCGGGGGTGATTCAGCAACCAGATGTACATTTTAGCCTGGTGCTGAATCAGCCTCAAGGTAGACAATGGCAGTTTTTTTCCGCTGAATCAACCCAATAGTCTATTCTTTTATTTTCTTATTCAACCCCCTTACCATGCACTCCTGTCATTGGATAACCAGTACCACAACAAATGAAGGAAAGTAACTTCAACCTGGCATGACATTGAAGTTTTGGTGTGCTGTTCATTGGGAAAAAGTAACATTTAACAACTAAGGTGTAGCAGTGTGAAAGTTGAAGCTGACATAGCTAGTCCCTTTATTATTGAGAGACCCAGCTTTAGGTCCATTCTCCCATCAGTTTATATTAATATGTAATTAGTCTGTTTGTCTTATTACATCAATGCCAATATATTTAGAGCATTTGTTTAGCCTTTGTTTATCTTTCAGCCTGCGCACTATGCGGGTTGAATCAACACCGGGTGAAAGGCTTTCTGGTCGCATTTGCACCCTGCATTTCACTTCAGGAATTCAGTTTTGTGTGTGCATTTTTTGTCTTCCTTCTTATTTGTGTTCGCATTTGCATCTGTGTGTTATAATATCCCTGTTTCAAGGAATTCATTTGCGGCCAGGACGCGGAAGGCAGAACTTTTTGAGGCCGCGTTTTCCCCTCTCTGCAAAAGAGGTGCAAAAGGGGCCATAGAGGTGCCATTGATGTATATTTTTTGCGGTACTGCTGTGTCTCCCATGAAGGCAGAAACGCATGCAGTACCGGACAGGTGTGAACAAGGGCAAAGCGAGTGCAAAAAGTGTGCTACTGTTTAGGAGAGAAACTGCTATTTACATTCCTTGTTGAATCAACACTGTATTTTTTACTTTTTTTTAGAGAGAAATCCCTGTCTTTAATTATTTTTTTCCTCAGTACAATTTAGCAACATCTTTAGCTGTACAGCTAAACATGGTGCTGAATTGCTCTGAGGGATAAATCATGAGAAAAAAGTGTTTTCTCTAAAAAAGACATGAGTAAAAAAATTACAGTGCTGAATCAACCCTATTGTCTATCTTGTGGGTGATTTAGCACCAGTTGAAAAAGATGTTCTATTTACATTAGGTGCTGGAACACCCCCAGGTAGACAATGAAAGCTTTCATAACCTAATAAGTAGTGCACCTTTTCTACCTGATGCTGAATCAACCCTTGTGTCCCTTTATTTTGTTTATAGCTTTGCGCAAAAGCTTTTTCCACAATATAATAGGTCTGGCAGCAAAGGGTAAGTGCATCTGAGAGAGATGCATTTGTTGTTAGCCAAAATGCTATGAGTTCTAAAATATTTTACTCTGTGTTAATACGCCTTTTGCTCTGACACATAAGGGCTGATTTGGCACCATAAGAATTTTTTTCTCAGGTTTTTCATGCAACTCAGCATTGTTTTTAGCTCTAGCTTTAGCACTGAATTGCAGCAAGGAACAAAATCAAGATACATGTATTTTTCTCACAAATAATTTCTCACTGTGCTGAATCAGACCTTTTATTTTAGCAGTCCTTTCTGAGCAGAGGGGCACAAAAGCTGTGAAAGAGTGGAGGTCAACATTTCCAAGTAGGTTCATTATTATAAGAGTATGGTTACAACTTGATCAGGAGCCCACACTGTTCATATAGGAATTGGTACAATATATAAAAAAACACTACTTTATACAATACTTATTATATTACTAAAACAAATTAGAAAGAACAATTATTGATTCACATGCTTTACACCTCAGTGAACTATAGTGTTCAAAGTTGTAGAGCAAAATGGTGGAGCTTCTAACATTAAAGAGAAACCTCCCCCAAACCTCACCGGACTGCCTCTGGTTTTACAATTGGGGAGTGTTTACTCACCTTGCCTGGGGATCCATCTTCTGGGTCCCTTGGATTTCAGACGACCTCCCGACGTGTGGTGCCTTCTTGCATCCCATCAGACACTGCATGTGGCCCCTGATCTTGCGTCTGTGCAGTGCCTATGAATGGGATGCAATGGTGCTGCCCAAAATCCCACAAGACTTTGTGGAGCTGCAAGAATGGAGAGGGACATGGCTAAAGCCATGGCTGGGTGGGTGGTCGGTGAGGATTGGACCATGAAGCAGCTGGATGTCGCAGCAGCAGGCAGCGGTGACATCCAAAATGTAAGTAGGGGCCAATGTGCTCTACTCTTTATAATGTGGGTAAGTCCTGGAACCAGTGCTTAAATGCACTTACCAGATATAATGTTTTTCTCTTAGGCGTCAGCCAGCCACAGCCACACTTGTAAGTGTAGCGCTTGAGAAATCTCACCAACACATTTTATACTTTATATACCGAGGTTGATCGTATTTGAGCTTCTAAACCTTGTATTCACTGTAATTACAGGCCAGTTTTTTTACAGTTTTTAAACAGTTTTAATCCCAAATTCCATAAGGTGCATTGGGGATACCCTCTGGCAGAGAAACATGCTACAGATCAGTGAAAACCAGCAGGTTACTCTTTTCAAAACAGACCATTGAAATCAATGGTGTATTTTCAATAGTGTTGTTTTCTTCAACCCAATATTTTTTAACTAACTTTCTGAAATTACCAACATATGCTAAATAGTAAGCAAAGGTAAAACGGTGACATTTTTAAAGTAATACTAACGTGTAATTTTATTGAAGAGCTTGAGACATTCTTAAAGCAGGCATAAAGCGCATGTGTGTGAGGGAAAATAAAAACGCTACAACATGTGAAATAGAAATATATAATTGATAAGCATGCAGACTGCTGGATGCTTATCAATAATCAGCTCCTTACTGACCCGTACGGTTGCTCTGGAAATCTACCGCCTCTGCGCCACCTTGCTGCACCAGGGCTTGTACCAGTTGTATGTACAGTACTATAAGTGATTGGGAACTGTTGTTAAATGTGTCTTTGACTCTTTTTTTCACAAAACAACCTATAGCAAAAAATGTTGTGGCCTGCTTGCTTAGGAGAAACTGCAATTTGGGGAACTTGCCCAACAGACCTCAGACCAGGACTGTGGAACCAAGCTCACCTACAGCAGCTCCTGCAGAATCTTTTGCACTTTCAAAGAACCAGCATCTAGGTGCTGGCTTAAGGGTCTGTGTGGAGTACTAGCCCAGACCAAGGCTCCCAATATTCTCTATTGTAACAATTATCCAGTTCCCCCTGGCACCTATTAGGTGAAATATGATGGTTGGTCTGGTTTAAAAAATGGTTACGTACATGGGGAGGCCTCATCTGAGACGCTAGGCAGCACCCGCACCACGACGCCAGCTTCAGCCTGCCAGCGCTATCAGCTGTAGTGCTCCTGGCCAGGCAGTGTTATGCACTAGCTATACCTAGCGCTGACCGAGAGCATCGCAAGTTGAAAGTGTTTAAGGAAAAACAACATAGCGCTCGCAGAGGCGCTAATAAAATGGGATTCTAGGCACACAGTGTCTGTTGGAATCATTTTTCACAGTTTTCACTTTTTTAATTTTTTAGGGCAATGGATTAATTTTATTAAAGATAGGAATTGCATTGGGGACACTTGAAAGACATTACACAGCATTCTCAAAGCCCAAACTACAAAAGTGCTAAAAATGCATACAAAAATAATCCCAAACACCCCAGAGATCCTGTGGCACATGCACCAGCCCCCCAAAGAATATAAAAAAATGATTATAAAATGCCTAAATAATTGTATCCATTCAAGCCTATTGAAATGTATGGGATAAGGCCACACAGTGCAGGGTGAGCACCTGGTCTTATTTGGCACTGTAGGGAACTCAGTGCCAGCACTCATCCCATCGCTGGTGCTGATGATAGATGGGACACTACCTGGCACAATCACAGGCGATCTGGATTTTTGACTTGATAAATACACCTTTTTCAATGGGACCTGACATTCACCTGATGTTCATCTGGCACTACGTGGCCTTAGCATTTCTTAAATAAACCCCTAAGTCAAACATTGGCTACATGCAGCTTGCTTTGCTGAATCCAGTTACGTTTGAAGCAACTGAGAATCAAAGCGAAAGTATCGCAAATGCATTTCATACTGCTGTGTGTGCTCCATCTATAAGAATAAGCACCTTTTTTGAAAATCCAAATTCAATTTTCTTTGCTTTTTGATTCTGCTTCAGACTAACCACTCTGAGACAAAGGCCTCTAAAAGCCAGACAAAACATTTGAGAAGGAACAGTGGTAGAAATGTGTTGGGTATAAGTGACTTTATGGAGGAGATTTAGCCATTAGTAATGTTTGGTCACTAGAGATAGGGAGTTCATTTAACTAATAAATCCTTGGGTGTCTTCAGCAATAAATGGTCATGACTAGCAAATACTGGTGCTAGTGACACATCTCTGTGCCAAGTGATGCCATTTGATGCCATTTTTACCTGCTTGGTTTCAACTGTGAGAATACAAGGATACATTTCTGGGCTCAACAATAAGGAACATGAAAGCCAAAACTTTGGGTGCATAGAAAAACTTGAGTGCATAGATTACTGCAAGATTAAAACCGAGTTAATATTATTTTTATACCTGTGACAATATTATGAGATATAATGTGAGATATAAAATTGGTTGGAGATGTTAACATCAGCACTTTTGCCTTGATATTCAATAGTAAATTCTCTCCGGGTATTTTGAAATGTGTTTTCTGTCTGTACATTTAGGGGGCTTAAAGAGGAACATTGGACACTACTTTTGGCAGGTTTAACTTACCTGTCTTCTGTTCTTCCTCCTGCGCTCGACCATTTTTCTCAGGCTTTTTCTGTAGGGCAGCGCCATCTTGTCTTCTTCTCTGTCCCACAATGCACTGCGCCACCCCAAGATCTCACGTCTGCACAGTGAAGTCCTCATCTCGAGCCAGGGAGGCTGTAGGAGATCAGAAATGCCACAAGATTTCGGCATGACTAGCGAGGGCAGAGGGGGAGGACGACAGGATGGCTAAGCTCCCCCGGCGACTGTCACAGACGGCTAAGATGCCGGGGGGTGGAAAAAGCAGCAGGCAATCTGGAAGGCATCGTCATCCAAAAGGTATGCAGCATTGCAGTGGGGGGCTTTCAGGACCTAGTAGTTTAGAGGTAGTTTAGAGTAGAAGAAGTTTCTCTTTAATTCTGAAGAAAAGAAAAAAATACAGATGATAGCAATAATAATGCTTATATTGACATAGCAGACTGTAGCCATTTAAATGCTCCCAGCAAAATGCTAATGAATTATATGCTTGACTTTAGAATTTGCATTATGCCTGAGGCATGCATAAATTGCTATAACATTAGGTGGACCTTTTATTCTGAAACACATCCATAGCCTTTGTGTAAGCAGAAATGTAAAGCGCTATAGCTATAGCGATATGTTGTCATTTTCATATGCTTCTGATATATAACAGGGTCATTGAAATACTAAAGTCTAAAGAAAGTAAAAGAAAAAAGGAACTCTGTAGATATCCAAATAAACTTTTAAATGTCGTCTGTGAGTAAAAAGAAATATGAAAAAACTATGCTCACCTACCTTCTCCTGCAACACATTAGATCTGTTTCCTCACTCATACGCCTGCTGCTTCAGATAGAAGAATACACAAAGTTAGTGCCTAAGTGACAGTCATCTGTCCTTCTTCCCTTGTGGAACCAGTCGACGAGTTAATAGCTGACCTACTAGCTAGATCAATTGTATACTAAAGATTTTGTATTTTTGCACCTCACCTAGGTTTTAGAGCAGGAAAATAAGAAAAAGAATGTTCTGAAACAATAATAACCGGCACAGTGTGGTTTCCCCTACCCCCAATCACCCCAAACCAGTGTGGAAGAATCACCCCTAATCACCTCATAACAGGCCGTCTGCAGATTTACCCCTAACAGCAGGCTCTGGGCAGAATCCCCACCATACATTACTTCATAACAGCCAGTATACCGAACCTCCCCCAATCACTCTATAAAAGGCAGTGTGCACCCCCCCATCACCTTATAAAAGGCAGTGTGCAGAACCCCCTATAATAGGCAATGTGGCCAAGTCCCCCCCAATCACTGCACTAAGGCAGGGCAGAGGGGGATTACAGCAAAAAAAACTCCTTACCTCACCCAGGATCCAGCAGTGATGGCAGTGCATGGACAGCAGCCATACAGACAGTGGCTTCCCCCTCTCTGTGTGCATGCCTGCTCACTCAGTCAAGTCAAATTAAGCAGGGAAACTGCCCCATTCTTCTGCAGTTCTGATTATGTACATAGGACACACCCACATGCCATCCAGAACTAGGACTGCAACCAACAGCGCTGGAGCACTAGTAATGTCAGTAGACTCACTTTACTGGTTTAGTAAAAGTTGAAAAATATAAAATATACTCTTGGTAGTAAAAAGAATGATAATGTCACTGTTGCCTAATCACCAGCTGGGAAGACTATGAAAGTCAATGGCACTTTTTACTCCTAAGAAAAGTAGTGAACTTTTTACACGGTAGTGAAACGTGCCAATGACTTCCATTGTTTACCTAGCTGATGATTCAGCAACAGTGAAATTATCTTGCTTTTCCCCTGAAACACCTGAGTTTTTTACTACCAAGAGAATTTGTTTTGAACTCTTACTAAATCCAGGTTAAAATGTTTGTTTTTGCATTTTTTTACATGGTTTCAGGTGACTGACAACCCATGTGTTCCAGCCAGGTAGTACTTGAAATTACTAATAATGGAAAGTGATACTTGATTAACCCTTTAAGTGCCAGCCTACCTGGAGTTTTTGTCACACTCTGTTGCCAGACCATTTTGCACTCCCCATGTTCAAATGTGATTTTTGAAGGGATTTTCAGGGATTTCCCAGGAAAATGATATATTGTTTTTTTCAGCAGAGTCTGAGCTTTAACATGAAATGTCTTGTTTGTCATTTTATAGGTGTATTCTCAATTTTTTTTGGCAAAATATGTGCAAAAAAATAAAATAAAATCTATTTTTTACAATTTGTAGTGTTTTTTTGTAATAAAAAATGTAAATTTGTGTGTGAAATCCCAATTTCTCCCGGTTACAGCGATACCACATATGTATAGGTAGACACCCTTTCCAGCCCAGGAGACTCCCCCAAACTGTGATAAGCGCTATGCGCACCTTGCAGTTCTTCCAGAAAAACAACCCTTTACATTTGAAATACTCCCCACAAACTAAATATTCTCTGGAAGTACACACCTCAGGGTTTCTATTTGTACCAGGCTTGCTGATGTGGCCACAGTTTTCTGGAAGTAATCCCTCAATGTATTCTTTGGTTGCAAAGAGTTTCCCTAAAAAAAGGATAAAAAAGCAGAATCAAAGCCACATTTTCCTAAAAAAAACTATATACAAACAAGAAAAAACAAGTATAATCTTAAAAAGCAACATCCCCCGAACAGAACAATACCCAACATGCATAGTTACTGTCAAGGGAAGAGTTGCCAAACACCCCAAAGTAAAGCATGAGCATAACGGTAATTTTTCTTGAAAATTTCAGCTCGGCAGACAAAGTGCGCACCTTGCGATTTTTCAACCAAAACAACCCTTTACATTTGGAATATCCCCCATAAACATGTTAAGCTTTCTAAGCGTACCCAGCTTGTTGTAGTGGGCTCATCTTTCTGGAATTGAATTGATCCCTCAAAGAATTCTTTGGTTGCACAGGGTTTCCCTAAAAAATGTATAAAAAAGCTGAATAAAAAACACCTTTTCCTAAAATATAAATATGCAAACAAGAAAAAACAAGCTGAAAGCGCAAGGTCCCCCGAACAGAACAATACCCAACATGCAGAGGTACTATTAACCCTTTTAATTGCCAGCCTACTTGAGATTTTGTCACCCTCTGTTGACAGGTCATTTTTCTCCATTTTGCACCATGTTTTGCGACATTTTTGCTGGAATTTTCACGAAAATTATATATATATATTTTTTGCAGCAGAGTTTAGGCTTTAACATGAAATGTCTTGTTTGTAAATTTTATTTATTATTAATTTTATTTATTATTAAGTAAAAAAAATAAATAAATAAAAATTTTTTTTAGAAAATTGCCTCCTTTATTTTAAATAAAAAATGTATTTTATTAGGGAAAACCATATTGCATGTGAAAGCCCCATTTCTACCGATTAGAACGGTACCACATATTCATCGGTAGCCCCCTGTTCCTGCCCAGGAGACCCCCCTAACTGAAACAAGTAATTTTTAACATTTACAAATAAAATACAATTGCCATCCACACTACAAAGGGTTAAATCGAGAAAAAAAAATGACATAGGGTCCCCCCTCCCGGGGGGCATTTTTTTTTTTTTTTTAAGGGTTAAAAACCCTTAACAATCCACCCAAAAATGACATGGGGCCCCCTTACCTAAAGTAACCAGCCCGGGACCAGCTATGCAGGGCTTGTAGGATCAGGGCGCAGGGGCCAGCAGGCTACAAGCCCGCATAGCCCGTGGCCATGGGCTCTTCTGCCCCCCCCCCCCTGGCCTTTGGGGAGGCAGGTAATGGGGGTGCCGGGGGTTAATGGCAAGTCACTGGCTAGCACAGGTGACTTGCCATCCCCCCAGCCTTGAGAACTGGTATAGGGGTCATGGACCCCTTACCAGTTCACAAGGGGTTAAATGTAAAAAAAAACACACCACACAGAGAAATAATATTTTATTATTATTTATTTTTTTAATACTTACCTCCCATCCATACTGGAGCACTCTGTCCCTCGGCGATCACTGGCTTCTGCTCACTTGCTAGAAGCCTTTTATAGCTGCTGGATGACAGAACACAAAAGGGTTAATTAAAAAAAAATGACATAGGGTCCCCCCTCCCATTTTTTGGGGGAATTTTAAGGCTTAAAAACCCTTAAAAATCCCCCCCAAAAATGACGTAGGGTCCCCCCTACCCAGCATTACCGACCCAGGCCAGCTATGGGGGCTTGTAGAACAGGGCGCAGGGGCCAGCGTTGGTGGCCCCTGGCCCTGCAGGCTACTAGCCCACATAGCCACTAAGTGGCCCGGGCCCTTCTGCCCCCCCTGGCCGTTGGGGAGGCAGGTAATGGGGGGCTGGGGGTTAATGGCAAGTCACCCACTAGCCGCAGGTGACTTGCCAGACCCAGAGCCCTGTGAGCTGGTATAAGAGGTCTCATGGACCCCTTACCAGCTCACAAAGGGTTAACTGTGAAAAAAAACACCACACAAGTAATAAAAGTATTTTATTAAAAAAAGCTCTTGTCCCTCGCCGCTCTGATGACAGATGCCAGTGATCGGCATCCAGAGAAGGGGGAGGCAGGAGATCAGAGGATCTCCTGCCACCTCCTTCCCCGGGCACCGATCACCGGCATCTGACAGCTGAGAAGGCTGAAGCCGGAGATCGGGGCCGGGATGATGTCATTAGCCTCGCCCCCAAGGTGCATAGGTGGTGCCATTGTAATCTGGATGAATGGGATTTTTACATGCAATGATTTTCTAGAAAAACTTTAAAACTTAAAATAATAGTTTTTTTTCACATATTTAACCTAAGAATATTGAGAAAGCACTGAAAAAAACATTTCATATTAAAACCCAAACTCTGCTGAAAAAATATATGATTTCCTAGTAATCAATGAAAATTCCTGCAAAAATAAACACATTTAAGCGTATATGGTGAAAAATGGCCTGCAACATAGGGTGACAACATCTCTAGGTAGGTTGGCACTAAAAGGGTTAACTGAATATATATATTTTTACATCCATTTTTGAGCTACAGTATCTCACAAATGTGAGTACACATTTTTGTAAATATGTTATTATGGGGGTTATTTAAGAAAGGTTAATGCCACATAGTGCCAGGTAGTGCCGGATGAGTGTCAGGTCCCAGTCAAAAATCCAAAGCGCTTCTGATAGTTCCAAGTAGTGTCCCATTGATCAACAGCACCGGTGATGGGATAAGTGCCGACACTGAATTTCCTACAGTGCCAGGTAGGACCATACGTCACCTAGCACCGTGTAGCCTTATCCTATACATTTCAATGAGCTGGGAGAGTTAAAATTGTTTAAAGTGGACCAACAGCCAGGATTTTGACTATCCTGGGTTTTGGTCCACTTCAGGGGGGCACCCCGCTGTGTAAAACCCCCCAGAAACCCCCAAACTCACCTCACCACGCTCCCACGGACAAGCGGCGGACAAGGCAGCGCGTCCGCCGCCGCCTCCCGCACGCCCCTCTGACAGTGCGCGCGCCCGCGCCAGCCTACTTGAGATTTTGTCACCCTCTGTTGACAGGTCATTTTTCTCCATTTTGCACCATGTTTTGCGACATTTTTGCTGGAATTTTCACGAAAATTATATATATATATATTTTTTTGCAGCAGAGTTTAGGCTTTAACATGAAATGTCTTGTTTGTAAATTTTATTTATTATTAATTTTATTTATTATTAAGTAAAAAAAATAAATAAATAAAAATTTTTTTTAGAAAATTGCCTCCTTTATTTTAAATAAAAAATGTATTTTATTAGGGAAAACCATATTGCATGTGAAAGCCCCATTTCTACCGATTAGAACGGTACCACATATTCATCGGTAGCCCCCTGTTCCTGCCCAGGAGACCCCCCTAACTGAAACAAGTAATTTTTAACATTTACAAATAAAATACAATTACCATCCACACTACAAAGGGTTAAATCGAGAAAAAAAAATGACATAGGGTCCCCCCTCCCGGGGGGGGGGGGGGGGCATTTTTTTTTTTTTTAAGGGTTAAAAACCCTTAACAATCCACCCAAAAATGACATGGGGCCCCCTTACCTAAAGTAACCAGCCCGGGACCAGCTATGCAGGGCTTGTAGGATCAGGGCGCAGGGGCCAGCAGGCTACAAGCCCGCATAGCCCGTGGCCATGGGCTCTTCTGCCCCCCCCCTGGCCTTTGGGGAGGCAGGTAATGGGGGTGCCGGGGGTTAATGGCAAGTCACTGGCTAGCACAGGTGACTTGCCATCCCCCCAGCCTTGAGAACTGGTATAGGGGTCATGGACCCCTTACCAGTTCACAAGGGGTTAAATGTAAAAAAAACACACCACACAGAGAAATAATATTTTATTATTATTTATTTTTTTAATACTTACCTCCCATCCATACTGGAGCACTCTGTCCCTCGGCGATCACTGGCTTCTGCTCACTTGCTAGAAGCCTTTTATAGCTGCTGGATGACAGAACACAAAAGGGTTAATTAAAAAAAATGACATAGGGTCCCCCCTCCCATTTTTTGGGGGAATTTTAAGGGTTAAAAACCCTTACAAATCCCCCCCAAAAATGACGTAGGGTCCCCCCTACCCAGCATTACCGACCCGGGCCAGCTATGGGGGCTTGTAGAACAGGGCGCAGGGGCCAGCGTTGGTGGCCCCTGGCCCTGCAGGCTACTAGCCCACATAGCCACTAAGTGGCCTGGGCCCTTCTGCCCCCCCCTGGCCGTTGGGGAGGCAGGTAATGGAGGGCTGGGGGTTAATGGCAAGTCACCCACTAGCCGCAGGTGACTTGCCAGACCCAGAGCCCTGTGAGCTGGTATAAGAGGTCTCATGGACCCCTTACCAGCTCACAAAGGGTTAACTGTGAAAAAAAGCACCACACAAGTAATAAAAGTATTTTATTAAAAAAAGCTCTTGTCCCTCGCCGCTCTGATGACAGATGCCAGTGATCGGCATCCAGAGAAGGGGGAGGCAGGAGATCAGAGGATCTCCTGCCACCTCCTTCCCCGGGCACCGATCACCAGCATCTGACAGCTGAGAAGGCTGAAGCCGGAGATCGGGGCCGGGATGATGTCATTAGCCTCGCCCCCAAGGTGCATAGGTGGTGCCATTGTAATCTGGATGAATGGGATTATTACATGCAATGATTTTCTAGAAAAACTTTAAAACTTAAAATAATAGTTTTTTTTCACATATTTAACCTAAGAATATTGAGAAAGCACTGAAAAAACATTTCATATTAAAACCCAAACTCTGCTGAAAAAATATATAATTTCCTGGTAATCAATGAAAATTCCTGCAAAAATAAACACATTTAAGCGTATATGGTGAAAAATGGCCTGCAACATAGGGTGACAACATCTCTAGGTTGGTTGGCACTAAAAGGGTTAACTGAATATATATATTTTTACATCCATTTTTGAGCTACAGTATCTCACAAATGTGAGTACACATTTTTGTAAATATGTTATTATGGGGGTTATTTAAACCGGACCTTCAGCGTGATTTAATGAAAGGCCCAAACTCTTAAAAAACGATTCCCCAGCATCTAAAATTAATATATTTTAGGTTTTTAGTCACTAACTTATTATTCTCTCCCCCACTGGGCTGCAACTCTGTTCAGGAATTTAGGATATGGGCGCCGCCATCTTGACTCAGAAGCATCACACTTACTGAGGAGAGGAGAGTGGGATAAGGTACAGGGGGCGGGTTATAGCTGTGCTTTGCTCAGACAGAGCAGAGCTGGGGTCAGGAAAAGGTCAGCAGTCCCAGAATGCAGAGCAGCACAGTCAGGAGGCACTTCCTGTTTGCAGGCTGCCTGATAAGATGGCGGCTTCCATAAGCCACCATCTTGGATGTTTAAAGGCTCCTAACATGCAGTAGATGCAGGTAGGATGATTTTTAATGTGAGCAATCTGTATGTACAGGGTGTGGGAAACATATAAGATAGGCTCTTATTCAGAGTGAAGGTCCACTTTAAGAAAGGTTAATGCCACATAGTGCCAGGTAGTGCCGGATGAGTGTCAGGTCCCAGTCAAAAATCCAAAGCGCTTCTGATAGTTCCAAGTAGTGTCCCATTGATCAACAGCACCGGTGATGGGATAAGTGCCGACACTGAATTTCCTACAGTGCCAGGTAGGACCATACGTCACCTAGCACCGTGTAGCCTTATCCTATACATTTCAATGAGCTGGGAGAGTTACAATTGTTTAAGCATGTGCCACAGGATCCCTGGGCAAGTTGGGATTATTTTTATATGCATTTTTAGCACTTTTTTTTTGTGCTGCTAACTTGTGATTTGAGAAAGCCTTGAGAAAGTTATGTCATGTTTGTCAAATGTCCCTAATGCAATTCCAATTTTATATTTAAATTAAAAAAAAACACTGGGATTCCAACTGAATTCCCTTTTTGAGTGCCTCTTGGAGCACATGGTATTTTGGCCGAAAATCTTGTCAGGTTGCAGTGCTCTTGGTGTCACTAGCACATAGACTTATATAAGCCGTGCGCCACGGACACTGTCTGGCCAGGAGCACTACAGCTCTGCCGGCCTGAAGCTGATGCTGTGGTGCCGGCGATGGTGGCGCCCGCACCAATAATAATGAATAAGCCTACACATCTTTCATATCTTTTTATGGAACAACACTGATGATATGACACTTTGATACAATGTATAGTAGTCAGTGCGCAGCTTGTATAACATACAGTCATTAATGTCTAAACCCCCTGGCAACAAAGGCTAGTGCACCCTTAGGTGAAAATGGCCAGATTGTGTTAATATTTGGTTTGCCCACAATTATTTTCCAGCACAGTCTTAACTCTCTTGGGCATAGAGTTCACAGCTTGCCATTGGTATCCTTTTCCACTGCTCCATGATGACATCACAGAGCTTGTGGATGTTAGAGAGCTTGTTCACCTCCACCACTCGGGTTGAGGATGCACCACAGATGCTCAATAGGGTTTAGGTTTGGAGACATGCTCAGCGGCTCCAAGGCATTTACCCTCAGTTCCTTTGCAAGGCAGTGGTAATCTTGGAGTACCTCGCCTGGTGCTGAATTGACTCTAATAACATTTACAGAAATATGAGGGGTATATTCACTTTTGTGAGATACTGTACATTCAGTTTTTCTGCTATTTGGTTATAGAAAGTACCAAAGGCTTACATGAAAATGTCGTGCCCATATTGGTTTGTGAGTAACATTTGTTTCGCAAATATAAAGCCAAAATCTGAGTGAACATAACACCAGAAGCGAAATCTAAAAAGAAATGACATACATTGAGCAATGTGCTACCGCAGTGCTCTGACCGTCCACATGACCCCAGCAAACCCTATTAATCCCTGGCAGTCACATGGGAAACACAGCGGAATCATGTTTCTTGCCAATTTTTCAGGCATTTGTGACCAAATAAGTATACTTGGTTGAACACAGTGGCCCTAAGGCTGTGGGGATTTTGGGGCACCATTGGGAAAATTAATCAGATGGTAAAGTCATAGTATAAAATGAAAAACATAAAGTGTCCTACAGTACATGCCAGATAGTCTGATTTGCCATAAGAGTATGGGATGATTTCTTGTCTCCTATGTCTTCAGTCTGTGTAAGAAACATACCTGGAGTTCTTTGAGGGCAGTTAGTTTTGCATGTCTGTGTATATGTGTATTTTTGTCACTCTCGCCAGCATAAGAACCAGATTAATTTTTTTTGCTGTAAGGCAGATTTTTCCTGCGTGCAGCGGGGGCAGTAAAATGTAATGGGCTGCTGGACATGAAATGGGCACTAATTATTAGTATGCATGCAGCCATGTGTATTCTTACCGATTATATTTTTACATTTTAGCTACAGTTATTAAACAATTTATTTACGCTATCAAAAACAGACTTTGGTACTGCTTTACGCACAGTCCTTTCTGTCAGGTGGATTTGGATAAACACGGGGAGGCCGATTCATTAATAGCGCCAGGTAGCGACAGATGAGCGCCAGTAGCGTGATTTTCACAGCGCCAGCTAGTATTCGCTGCGCTTGGCCGGGGTTTGCTTGTTGTCAGCGACTCAGTCGGTGTGCGGTAATGTTGAATACGGGGTTAGGGGTCGCTGTTTCACAGGTTCCGCGTTGTATGGGTGCGCCTGACAGCGAATGGCCAGAGCGAACGGCTTGCTGCAGATTCATTAAAAAATCACGCTCAAAAATTTCTCGCGCTGTGAATTCCTTGTTTAAACCCCAGTGCGCTGGCGGCGATGTGTGTAAAGTAGTTTTTAACCCCCAAACAACCTTTTTTTTTATATGTAAAAATTATACAAGTTTTTCTAAACATTTTGTAATATGAATACATGAATATCAGACCTGTAATATCAATTCTGCACATTTTTTTTTTTTTTTTTTTTTTTACTTTAAAAAAAATCCTACCATTGCAGAAGTGGTCACAGAATTTTTGACATTAAAAAAAAAAAAAAAACAGTAATAGCAATTAATTATGATTATTTAAAGATTGCTCCATTGAAATGCATTGGACCACACCAGGGAGCGCCAGGTCATACCTGTCGCTGTGATGGGATTAGCAGCGGCCCTGTTCGTTGCAGTCGGCTACATGATGAATCCCGCGCTAGCTGACGCTCTCGCCGGCGCTAGCCTCATTTAGCGTGATAAATGCGTCATTGTGACCGCCGCCGTTAGCTGGCGGTACCTGGCGCTCGTCAGACACTACCTGGCGCTAGACCTTGATAAATAAGGCCGTAAGAAATTTTAGGATTTCTTTAGTGCTGTGTATTTTAAATATAAAAATACACATATATTAACCAGATACATTCCTGTCAATTAGACATGCTTACTCAAATACATGCAAACAAAGACAGTAAACAACTTGAATTTACTGCATTAGCTGCTTAATTTGTGAGTAAGCTTTTTCAAAAGTAAAATCTATCACGATTTTATAATTATAAAGATGCTGCTGCAGCTTACAAAGAAATGCCTAATTAGTTGTCAGGATAATTAACACTTGTCTTCTTTTATTTTTTAATAACTTGTGATTGCTGTGTAGGTGGTCAAGACAGAGCTAAATATATTGACTATAGACAGCAGGATCTATGTACTAATCATTATGCCACTAACTTTTTTTAAGCTTTTAGCCCATCCCCTAGGAATATCACAGTTTTCTTTGATTAAAAGATCAAATTGATTTCTCCTGAAAAAAAGCAAGTAGTATGTGACACTAGTCAACCTAACCTGTGCTGTATAGCACCCACGTACACTGCACCAGCAAGATACAAGTTTGGCTGGGATAGAGCTGAACCACACTGTATAAGCTATTTACAAGGTGATGGGCATCACCATTAAATCGGGCCAAAAGTTATATTTTTCTTTGGTCTGTTTATTATGATTCCACAACTGGAATGACTAGCTAACCTTCTGCCTGAGCAGCACACTCACCTAGTCGTGGTCCAGTTCTGTAGTCAAATGCAATACTGCACAGTGTACAGCGTTATCTCCTGCCCCCCCAGCAGGGGATGCTATTGTACTAAATTTGTGTAGAATGGTTGATTTTAGCTAGGATAGTGTCCTGCACAGGCAGGGGGTTAGCTAGCGATTCTGTCTCTGCGCATCCCTAGGAATCATAATATCATGATTTAGGATGCCCCAATGTGTGAAATCCCTCTGAGTATACTCTCCTCTCCTCCATGTGCTATGGCATCGCGGTTGAGATTGAGTAATTTCACAAAGCCTGTTGGGGTGTCCAGCCAGAGAGGAGCAATACCCATAATGGTAAAACCCATATGTGTTGAGTCTCTTTAACCCTAAGTCTGCTGCAAAATCATTTATGATTCCTAAGTGCCATCCCAATTTGGGAGCTAGAATGACTAGCTAAACTCCCACCCGAGCAGCACACTCACTTAGTTGCAATTTCTGAATATCAGGCACAGGTATGTACAGCTGAACAAGAGTAGCCAACATTACTCTGAAGTCAGGCAGGTTAGTAATGCTAAATCGATTGTCAGTCACTGACTGAGGGAGAGACTGCACACGTGCCATGGCATCATCGCTGATGTAAGTTACTGCAGTAACTTTGGGGATTTCACAGAATGACCCACTGAACAAAATTACAGATGTTGCTGCTGCTTCAAAACAAATTCAAAACCTCCTCTGGGCCATGTCTACCTTGCATTTTTGATATTGCTGATGAAGAATACCAGCTGATGTCGCCACCCCCAGCTTACCTCTAGTCTGGAGAGCTCCTGCCCCCAGTCTATGTGAATGCTGGGGAAGTACTCCTTAGTTACAGGGATGCTGGGGATGTAGCTGCAGCCAGTTGAAGCACTGTGGAAGCTGCCAGGAAAGTTGAGTTTACTAGCAACTAATTTGGGATGCCCCATCTATGTGTGCTTGACAGATGATTTACTCTGTACTCTGCTGCTACATTGTAACAAAAAGAGGGGGGCATGTGTGCAGACCCTAAGCTTTTTTTCGGAAAAGGTTTGTTACTAAGCAGCAGTAGTGCATAAGGTCCAGAATAACATATGTTTCTCACATTTGAATTTACAGGTTGCTTAGTATAAAATCCCCTTTACATTTCTCAGGTTGCCTAAAAGTATGAATGTAGGTCACATTAAATCTAAAAATTGCTAGTTATCCAATATGTATTTATTTGTATTTAGAACTACACGGTGAAGCTGGCATACTGTCAGACACAATTATATTCATTGTTTTTGAACATATGGTAACCCAGTTTTTTGCTACGTAACTGGCAAACCTTGCACGTGCAATCATTTATATTCATTTTCACTTCCTCTGATGTATTGTGCTTTGAAATTGATAGAATTAGATTACTGTCTAGAATGGATGTTATTAAAAATATTATATACTAGTGATTAGTAGTGATTAGTCCTAATCACCTATCTAATTTTCCATCTAAAATGAATCAAGAAAGACGTTTTAGCATCAATCAAATAGCAGCTCTTATAGCACCTAAAGTCGCATTTGCAATACAGAATGTTAACTGTAAAATGGAATCATTTAGGGTATTTGTTGCCTGTTGCAATTACGAATAGACCGGCTTGTCAAACAGTAGACTCAATTTATTTATTAGCACCGCTGACTTCATTGATCTATATATAGAAGGGCTAGGATGGAGTGCAATCAATACCTATCTCGTTAGTGCAAGCCATGGAATGTGAATTGATGTTTGAAGAATATCATTTTTCTTATTACCTATCATTTTTTATATCTACTAATTCCAAATTTTGGAAGGTTCTGCAGCATAGAAATTTTAATTGAAAAACATTCCCCGTTCTGCAACTGAATATCTATTTGAATTATCCTGAAATTCTCCTTTAGAGTTTATGACAGCTGTTCATGAGGATGCTTTAACTTGACAGTCAAGGAACTAACTCTGTCATCCATGCTCTGATAGAGGCGTCTTAACATACAGCTGTATCCCCTCTGATGGAAGTGTACCAAACAAATGATTTAGTTCCCTTACCACAAGAAGAATATCACTGTACATTCCATATTTATTGGCAAGAGTTAAACACATAAAATATAAATATATATATATATATATATATATATATATATATAGTGCATATCTGCACTGCATAGCAGCTACCAAGATGACAGCTTTCAGAGGCACAATGCCCTTTCTGTGATGTAACCAGTGTCAAACAAGAAAGAAAATTAAAACAATACATGTTACAAAAGCTCCCCCCCCCATTATATCATAGGGTCTGGCTAACTGTAATAATTCATATTCAAGTCCATTTTTGAGGATGTTGGAAATATAAGCCCGACTCCAAAATAAAGCCTAATTACAGTTCATTAAAAATGATTTTTTAATGAACTGTAACTAGGCTTTTTTTTGGAGTGTCCAGATGGCATTACACCCCAAAGTATCACACTCAAAAAGCCCAAAACAATAAGGGTTGCCAAGTTATGGGCTCTCACACACAGATCAGATGTCCCACTGGTGGCACTCTTCTTCCGAGCTTATATGCAGATTGCTATATAATGGAAAAATAAGTAAACCCCCAAAAATATACAAAGTGTTCCCCAACCCTCTCCCCAAGAGCAAACAACAGGTCATGTTTTCCAGATTTCCACACAGGAGAAGTAATTAGTGCTCAGACAGACAAGAATTAATGTAAGACCTTGACTCACTATAAGCATCCAAAATCATTCATACAAAGCAAGTATAGATAAAAAAAGAATGACATATGACAACACCACACTCTCCTGAAATACACAGTATCCCAATTTAAATATCTTGCAAAGATTTTGAAAGTTAAAAACACTGTTGGTATTGCAGAGGGTTTATACTGCACCTCAGTATGAACATGGGCACGGTTTTATTACAGTAAAAGGAATTGTCAGCATTTACAGTTGCTTTCACATCCATTCAAAGCTGAAATGCCACCTTACTGATTTTCTCCTGGTTGCAGCCATATTGGAGCAGGCAAGAGAGTTCCTTTCTCAGCATCCTAGCTGTGCTGCTGCCTGGATATAGGGCCACTGGCAGATCCATAGGATGCCAGTGAGGGGTGGGGGGGACCTCAGGAGTATCAAAAAGATAAATTCATTTTTATGTTCAGGAATCTGAACACTGAGCACTCTTTCTTATAAAGATGTTGGTCTGGTTTAAATCCACGTGCTTCAGCACCCTGCTGTGCCCAGTGAATGCCATTCTTATATGTATGTTTCTGATTGGGATGGACTTCCTTAGTTTAAAATTAATTTACTACCTTATATCTTGTCATAGGTATTTTATTATCTATAGTTTAGCACTAACTTTCATACAGTACTTATCCAAAGGTTTATCTTTCTATTTGGCTTGTACTTGGTTATTTTCCACTTTATTTAAGGATCATCTACCTTATCTTTTATAGTTTTGTGATTTCTTATTTTACAATTTTATCTTCATTCTGTCACCCATTGTTTAGCAATATTTCCCAATGAATTCCAATTAGATTTATGCTGTTCCTTTTAGGTCAAAGGCTAGGCAAAACAATATTCCTTCTCTCAGCTCTATAGATTACATATTTAGGATATTTGGGGGGTTGTTTAGGAAACTCTAAGGCCACTTATTGCCAGGTAGTGCCATATGAACGTCAGGTCCCAGTGAAAACGGTGTATTTATTAAGTCAAAAAAGCACCTGTGACAGTGCCAGGTAGTGTTCCATCTATCATCAGCCCCAGTGATGGGATAAGTTCCCTAAAGTGCCAGATAGGACCAGGCTCTCACCCTGTACTACTTCAAACAAAAGGATACTCCGCACCACCCTCTAGTAACAATGGGTGCAGGCTAGGTACACCTCCCTCTGCAGTATAAGCGGAGATGACAGTATTGCACTTATAAGGGGATCCGCCAGATCGATCCCAAATGGAGCACCAGTAAAACACCCAGCCGCACTACCAGAATAATATGAAATGACCCTTTATTATCAATGGGCATATAGAAATTACATATGAAATCTATACACATACAAACCAGACATCTAAAAACAATAAAAACAATTCAAAACACAAGGCTTCACCGGACATTTAAGTAAATAGCTCTCAAGTAAACCAAACAATTGATAAGAAATAGTCCTCTCCAAGAGCAATAAATATCTATGGAACAACTGTGCTATTATAATTGCATAAAAAATCTAATAAATTCAATGAATCAATTAATGAATGAGTGAATAAACCCTAATATATACAATTTATCATAAAGTGCCTAGTGCATGACAGTGTATCACAAAGTGCTAACGTTAGTGCTGCTGACCACAATCAGCCAGCCTATCCAAATCCCTAATCTACAACCCCCTTTTAAGTCCCTGTGCAACAGTATACAAGCTGTGTTGAAAACAATAAGACAAGGAGAGGATTAATGTAATGAAAAGAATATCACCGTATAGCTGGAGCTCTAGTCTGGTTTCAGCAACAACTGGCGACACCGACGCGTTGCGTGGTTTCCCCTAGCAACCACTTCGTCAGGGTGTCACTCTGTACTATGGGGCCTTATCCCATACATTTAAATGGACTGGGATGGTTATAATTTTTTAAGGTTTTTATTTTTTTGGCTTGGGATTATTTTTGGATGGATTTTTGGTACCTTTATGTTGCTCTGCAAACTTGTGTTTTGGTCCATGAGAAAGCTTTATCATGTTTTTATAGTGTCCTTAATGCAAGTCCTATTTTTATTTAAAAAAAAAATCCAGGACCCTAAAAAAATAAAAATTGGGAATCCAACAGGCGCTGTGTGCCTGAAATCCTGTTCTTTGCACGCCTCTTGGAGTTCTATGTATTTTTGAAATTAATATATTCAGCTTGCGGCGTTTCTGACCAGCATAGGCATATAAAAGCCGTGCGCTGCGAACACTGCCTGGACGGGAGCGCTACAGCTAGCTCGGACAAGGTGCTCAAGTGCCGCTCACACCTGTAATACTTTAGCCTCCTTGTCTTTTCTGGCACATCTTACTGGCTCTAGGAATAGGTTGCCACTGCCTCAGGGTGCAAATTTAAGGCAATAGTATCCTTTTTTTATTTTTAGCTTTTAGGGTTTATTTTTGAAAGCTAAAACACAACTTTTTATTTTATCATGTCTTGTCTGCAGTGATTGAATAAAGTTCATGTAACAGAAAATCCATGAGCATCACTGGAACCAGAGGGGTGTCCCGGGCACAAAGAGTCCATAATAGGTGTTAATCACAACTCTGTGGCCCAGCTTTTCTGTTATTTGAAGCTCTTAACTTGGGTTAGACAACAAGAAATAAAGTAAGATTTCACCAGTGAGATCAGACAATAAAAACACTAACATTGTTCTAACCCTGCTCTTTCAAACCATAAACAGAAAGATGAAGTTTATCTTCCATTGTGTTAAAATGATGGCATTTTACACTGTAACTCATACCTCCTCTATTGTTAATACTTCGAGGAGCAGTCTTCCATATCCAAGGCGAACAACTACTGTCAATGATCTGTATTATACAATGCAAGTTTAACACCCCATTTCATGACACAGCAGACTGCTGCATCTCTTCTGAGGTTTACAACCTCCTTCATAAATAAGCAAAACCAATCTAAGCTAGGATTACTAATTTTTATGCATTGTTTTATATGAAAGTTTACTGCTTTTTGCTGCTAATCAAATTATTTCAGCCCACTTTCTGTTTCTATGGCACATACATTAATTATCTCCCTGCTTGCAAAACAATTTATTAAATATTTGAAAGGTTGTTGCAGGGTTGTGATAAAAAACATTACTCACTCTACCCCTAAACCCAGCATAGTGCTGCCAATTTTAGGCACCAGTACTGGATCAGATATCCCAGGGCAATCTCTTTTTGTTCCAACCCAGAAAGCCTTTTCCTATATTAACACTGTTAGAAGTAATAATCTACAGTATGCCACCAGGTATCTTTAATTGTATTATAATAATATATCTCCCTTGAGAGATTCTCTGAAGGACAATCACTGATGTGAATGCTTTTTGTAAAGCAATGCAGTGTGTGTCAGCACTATATAAACACACACAGTTAATTATTTTATAGCTTAAATTATAAGAATGATAATATATTATAAGAATGATAATAGGCTACAAACAAAAGCGCAGTTTTGTTTGCCCAACTCGTTGCATACTGTAGTCTTAGACAAAAGCTTTCAGCACAACCATTTACTACTTGACTCAATAGGGTTGATTTATGGCCGTGCACCTATGCATTTGTGCACGTTTTTTGAAGCGCCAAGTCATGCTCGTGCTTCCTTCTGATTTATGGTCAGCAAATTTTGAAGCGCATTGTTTAAGGCGGAAATTTTCACACAAGTGCAAGTGGAAACTCTCCGCAATCGCAAATTTGGGGCTGTTTAGAGGGTAGAAAAGCGCATACAAATGTGTGAATTTCCAAAGTGAATTTCCTCCAGAAAAAAAAAACCTGGAGTAAACTGCTTCCTTCACTGACTAACAGGCTTATTTAATTCCTAAAACACATGTCAGCAGCATCCAGCATGTTTTGTTTAGCTAGTAAGTGTCAGCCGCAAGTTTATTTTAGTAATTTTTCCCGTTTTGGGGGGTTTTGGTGAGAAAAAAAATGGTAAAAAGTTGACAAATCTCAAAATGTTTAATGATAAAAAAACACCAAAAGGCTGATATTGGGCCCCAAAAATTAATAGTAAAAATAAAAAAAAACATTAGTAGCACTATTATTAAGCACTAATACGCAAAACAGAGCAGGGAGGGAGGAATGGTAAAAAGAACATCTGGGACTAAACATTCGGAAAAACAACACTAGAGGTGACCTGGAATCAGGATATCCCCAACAAAACACGATACCTAAAGAAAAAGATAAATAAACACTTTTTGCTTTTTTCGCAATTTGCTAAATTTGCAATTTTGTCACTAAAATTTCTGTATTAGAGAAATCTCTTTTGTCCATTTCGGAGTGTATTCACTGTCACCTAACAGGGAATATACTTTGAAATGGAGAATAGAGATTAGCCTAAACACAGAAGCTGAAGCGACAAAATCGCAATGGAGAAACAGTAAAATAAGGGGAGAACTATGGCAGCCATTGGGACCAGTTAAGGGGTCAGCCAGCCATTTGCCCATGGGGCATGGCCATTTGTGCTTTAAAACAGCAGAATTTTATGTGGAAGGCGTATGAAGAGGAATTTTGCTCTCGTCACAAGTGCATACCATTTGGTGTGCGCCTGCCGTGCAAATTAATCCATGGTTTGGGTTTTTTCTGCACCGACCATGAATTGACTATGAATTTTATATTGAGTGTTAGTATTAGCCATTATTCTGTCCCAGCAATCCGGTGCGTAAGGAGATCCCTTAGACCCTCTATACTTGTATGATCTGTGATAGTTTGCAGCCTTGTTATCAAATCGAGTAGCCAGACAGGGCTCACCACAACTTTACTCCTTCTAGCCTTTCATGTAGCATAGAGGAGAATGCTCAGGATAAGCTTAATTGGTTTATTGCTACCTTGAAAGCTGTGAAGAAGCAGATTCAAGGCAAAAAATGGGAAACACGCAATTTATACACAACTAATGAAACTCCATTGAAATGTATGGGAGAGCGACAGGTACTACATGGCGCTCCTGACCCTAGATAGAGCGCCGGCGCTATACATGTAACGCTACATGGCGCTGTTAGATTCACTTTGTGTGGTTTTGCGTACAGCGCCCGGTATTTATCAGATACTGTCTTCCGCTACGTGGCACTACCTGGCGCTATCTGTTCTTAAATAACCCCCTTAGTTTCTTCTATAGAGTGAATTTACATTACATAGAAGGTTGACAGCAGAAGGAGACCATACGGTCCATCTAGTCTGCCCTTATGTGTATACTGTATGTACTCTTTATCTTAGGATAGATGATGTGCTGCTAAAATTTGTTTAGTCACCATACGTTTGCAGTAAATGACAAAGCCACATCTTAGTGTGTAGAATATTTGGCTCTTAGTGAATAAGGCCCTAACTTAGCATTGATAAATTGTGCTCATAAAATCCCATCACTGGGATAAAGTAGAGTGATAAATGGGAGTTTTTCATTCTGATGCTTTTGCTACTTCAGTGCAATCTAGGTTGTTAATGCTTGATTCATACAACTGTCAAGCAGAGCAATTTATACAGAGAATGGCAACAGAAGGAATGCTGTGTTTGTAGAAAGCTGCAAAACATTGATAGCATGAGCAAATAGCAAGGCTTTCTATTTAAGGCTTAAAATATGTAGTAGGATAAAAAAAACTCAGACTAACAGCAGCAATTAGATAATGTTAAATGGTTTATGTCTTACTTAAAGCGGACCAAAACCCACTGGACTTGTAAAATAAATTTGGCTAAAACCCCTGCCAATTCCCTTCTTAAGATGTAGAACTAGAAATAAATATATTTTTGGGAACACTTTTTTTTGCTGTTCTTCTCTGTAAGATGGCAAGCGATCAGTAATTTCACGGCAATTACATCATTACCACACACAATAGTGGCAATGAATGGATGAGGCAGAGCTTTACAGCTAAAACAAGCACTATTAACTGGGATTAGCGTGAAGCGGGAGCAGTGAAAATTAGCAAAAGGTACTCTGCATGGGAGGAGTAATTCAGGGGATGCTAGAAAATATGGGTTTTGGTCTGCTTTAAAGTACACCTACCACCTCATCTAACCTTTTAAAACAGCATATACATTAAATATTTTCAATTTTGGTATTTTGTTTTTGAAAATGAAGTTTTACCTGCCCAGCATATCTGGAATTATGTTTAGACTTTTTCTGACTGTTGGCTGATACACAACAACCATATAGCTACTGCCCTGAGGCCTTCTTATTGGTTTATTGCAATAGGCACCATAGTAAGTGTCTACCATTAATACTGTATGTGCTGTCAGTGCTGGATGCTCATCTCTGCTCCAGGCAACTGGCAATAGGACATCAGTAGCTGAATGAGTAGCAATGACCTAGCACACATATTTACCCCACAGGGATAGGTCCAAGTTCATTTCAACACCTTGTTTTCCTCCTTTGCACAGGACCCCACATCTCTCTCTGGGCAGCAGCCTTTAATAAATTATTCAAGCAACACTGAAAGTGGTTTGGTCCCAGAGTATGGCACATGTCTTTTGAACCCTTTTTTCTAAGCCTGTCAATAGAATCTCTGAGGTTAAGCCTGGGTTCATTGTGACAGCCTGGCACCGTTGGAAATGAAAGGTATCAGCCATTTTCGGAGCTTCCTCTTCCAGCACCTCAGCTATGTTGCTGCCTTTATTCAACTGACATGACTGACAGTAACAGGAAGCCCAGCAGCACTTCCTGTTTGCAGGTGGCCTGAGTCGCAATTTTGTTTCTAAAATTTACTACAGCAGGATTTAGAAAAAGGTAAATTATATTTTATGTGCAGCAATTTAAATTCCCCTGGGGAGCAATACATATGATCATTTTTGACTGTTGGTCTGCTTTAAAATAAACCAACAGTCTAATAAACGTATAAAGCTTATAAAAAACTGATGTGGTCCCGCAAATAATGCTACTGAGACTTGTGGCTTGGCTAGCGCAAGCGATGTGTGTCTGTGCCTGGCCCCATATTGTACCTCCAGCAACAGTTTTATCTAATAGGGACTATGGAGTGAATGGCCTTCACAGTTATATTATTATAGTTATATTACAGACCCCTGAACCTTGATCCTTGTTCTTGTTCCTTGATTAAACATTTTCCTTATTAGATCAGATCAGGTTTCAACTTTTACTATTCTCCTCTAGAAGTCTTGCCAAGAAGGCCTCAGTTAAAACAGTACTTAAAGGTACTAAACCCAATGGCAATATTTAACCAGCAAGCAGCTCGCCTGGTGCCTGTGCCATGTGCCTCTCCTCCATTTCCTGCAGTGCTGGGTAGACACAAAAGCAGGGCTTCAATGTTTGTCCTCCTTTAATTTCCATTTCTTTATGTTGTTCCCAGGGGGTACACTGTGGGAGAAGTTAGTATTTGCCTGGACAGGGACTTCCTGTCTCTTCCTGTTTTAACCTCTTCTTTCTTGATTGGATCTAGTTGGCCACACAATCTCTCCCAAAAGCCTACTGCCACATTAAATAAGCTTTCTAGTTCCATTACTTGGTCAGCACACTAAAACCCACTTGTTATACTTTATACATAAGTGTTCTTAGTATACAATACGTCCTGCTCCAAATATAATACTTACAAGTGGGATATACTCCGCCAGATGGCGCTGGACTGCAGAGACATCGAAAATAGGCTCCTCCCGGCCCCTCAAATACCCGGGGACCTGCCACAAAACCCCAGAATTTCTCTGCAGTCCGGCTGCAAAGGACGATAAATTGACTCTCTACTCGCAGGTGAGCGGGGCTATTAGCCTGCGGCCCTGTAGGACTATTCCCACCCGTTCCACTAGTAATATGCCTCCCAGACTTGGGTGAGGGTATGCAGCACCGCTGTTAGGTGCTTAGGAGCGCTGCTCCACCGCAATCCCCCACCAAAGGGTAGGCGGTTCAGGTTTATGGTGAGCCTCTATGGGATGCCCCTCCCGCACTATTGCCCCTTGCCCCTACCTATCGGTGGGCCCTATTTAAAACGGACCTTCAGCGTGATTTAATGAAAAGCCCAAACTCTTAAAAAACAGTTCCCCAGCATCTAAAATGTATATATTTTACGTTTTTAGTCGCTTATTTATTATTCTTTCCCCCACTGGGCTGCAACTCTGTTCAGGAATTTAGAATACGGGCGCCGTCATCTTGACTCAGAAGCATCACACTTACTGAGGAGAGGAGAGTGGGATAAGGTACAGGGGGGCGGGTTATAGCTGTGCTTTGCTCAGACAGAGCAGAGCTGGGGTTAGGTAACAGCAGTCCCAGAATGCAAAGCAGCACAGTCAGTTTGCAGGTTGCCTGATAAGATGGCGGCTTCCATAAGCCGCCATCTTGGATGTTTAAAAGCTCATAACATGCAGTAGATGCAGGTAGGATGATTTTTAATGTAGACAATCTGTATGTACAGAGTGTGGGAAACATATAAGATAGACTCTTATTCAGAGTGAAGGTCCGCTTTAAGTGGCCGCCGTCCTCCCTCATCCTCCTTGTAGTCTTCGGGGGAAAAGAGGGGGGGGGTGTATGGATAGGTATGTTATGCATTCTGTGTTTTTTTACACTGTCTTTTCACATGCCTTTATTCTTGTGTCAGCCGCCGCGCTGACTTGTCTTTACTGCATTTTAAATTTGCAGCCGTCGCCGTACACTGACTTGGCTCCGTGCTTGGCAGCGGCATTACCTGGCTGGTGCGCCATCATTGGCTGCTTGCCGTTCTGGCTTTGCACTCTTCGGGGGGGGGGGGCGGGGCCCATCTTTGGTGCGTTCCACGTCATCGATGTTTCTGGCCCGCCCCTCGAGGTATACCGACGCCATCTTTCCTGCTTGGTTGGCCTATACACGACGGACTCCTACCTACCATGGTCCGTAAGTGCCCTCGCAGGCTGCTTTATTTCCTTCACTTTGGTTATGATGTACTTAAGGTCTTGTCTGCTGATGTCTTTCAGGCGGGACAAACCCTTCCTGCCTTCTCCCGGCCCTGTCTTAATATATATTACTTATAGGCCTTATAAAAATTATACTCCCACTTCCCTAGCGGGTTATTGGGGCATCCAGGGTTGCTATATAGCGTTATTCCCTATCGGCGTATAGCGCCGCTATAATCACCATATGGAGGCATCCCAGGATAATGTGACCGGGGTCCCTTTGGGACAAGACCGGCTCTGTGTAGCGTGTGGGCAGCCTCATGCTGACCCTGCCAAGGCGTGGGTCTGTGTACCCTGTGCTGAGCAGGTGCTTGCATTGCAATCTGGCCTGCCAGTGGCTGCACCTCGTTTCACTTCGCCTACTCCCCCAAGCTTAAGCCTCACTCCTGCTGAGTTGCATACTAGTGGGGACTCTCAGCCTGATGTGTCTTCTAGACTGGCTACTGTTGAACAGATTATTGCGAAGTCCTTAGCGCGTAAGGCCCTGCTAAGAAGCGGCATTTGACGCCTAATGTTACTGTTTTCCCTATGGGAACTGAGGAGTTTTGGAATCTGTGTGGCTATACCCCGTCTGATAAAGGGGAGCTCTTTTCTGATTCAGGCTCATCTGATGAGAGACCAAGGGGTGATGACGATTCTGGCTCTGACCCCTGGGCCCCGGATGACACTGACAGATTATTGACCTTGATTTTTGAGGTTCTGTCTATCTCTCTCCCTGTTGACGCTACCAGGCAAAGAGGGGAGCTTTTTCATACAGCAAAATCACGTCTGGAATTTCCAGAGCAGGCACATTTCCATAACCTTGTGCTCAAGGAATGGGAGCATCCCAGTAAACTTCCCGGGGTTCCAAAAAGTTGGGATAGGAAGTATCCCTTTCCTGCTGAGGTGGTTAAATGTTGATCATCCCCCCCTCCGAGGTGGATGCCCCGATCCTAGGGCTATCTAACACCTCTGTCATGCATTCCCCTGATTCTACTACCCTGCGGGATGCTGAAGACCGGCGTATTGATCAGCTGGCATCCCACGCCTTTGCATGTGCGGGGACGGTGCTGTGCCCGGTCTGTGCCTCTGCCATTACTGCTGTGGCCACTAGAACCCTTATCAGGAATATGCTTGATAGTGCCCCTGATGATTTGCCTTGTGAGGTGTTTAATGCACTCTCCAGTTGTGATGTTTTTGTAAATTTTGTCCTATCAGCATTGGATGACACCATCAGAATGTGTGCCAGAACTTCTGCCCTCGTGGTGGCTATACGCCGCTCGGTTTTGCTGCGCCAGTGGGCTGCTGACAACGCTGCCAAGAAAGCCCTCACTGGGTTTCCCTTTAAAGGACTGCGCCTGTTTGGGGACCGCCTGGATCTTTTTGCTAAGGGAGGCTGGTTGCCCCAGTGCAGGCAGCAATCTCGGCCCTTTCGGGGTCAGGATTCCTTCTCCTCCCCTTTCCGTGGTGCAAGACAGGGGGGTTTCTTTCCCTGGGACCCGGGGAGATTTCTGGGGTAGAGGCAGAGAACGTGGACGTCCTGGCTCCTCCTGGGGTCCCAAAGCTAAATCCTCTCCCAAGCCCCCTCAGGCATGATGGGGCGCCCTCACCCATCCGGGTGGGGGGACGGCTGCAGCACTTTGCTCATGTCTGGAAGCTTCATTTCTCAGACCGGTGGATTCAGGAGGTAGTGTCCTCGGTTACAAGTTGGAGTTTGCTGCCGATCCCCCTTCAAGATTCATCAGATCCCGGATTCCTCAGGACCCTGTGTCAGCTCAGGAGCTAGTGCAAGCAGTGAAAGGCCTCCTGGAGCTGGGGGTCATCTGCCAGGTCCCTTTAAGAAAAAAAGGCAAGGGCTTTTATTCCAACCTATTCCCAGTACCCAAAAAGGATGGTTCTGTTAGGCCCATCCTGGACTTAAAGATCCTCAACAAGTTTGTCAGGGGCAGGCGCTTTCGCATGGAAACTCTGCGCTCTGCCATCAGTTCCCTGCGCCAAGAGGATTTCATGACTTCTGTGGACATCAAAGATGCTTACCTTCATATTCCTGTGTTCCCAGGTCATCAAAGGTTCCTCAGGTTCGCTCTGATGGATCAACACTACCAGTTTGTGGCCTTGCCCTTCGGCCTCACTTCAGCGCCCAGGGTGTTCATCAAGGTGCTGGCTGGCGTGATGTCTCTGCTCAGATGTCAGGGCGTCCGCGTGCTTCCCTATCTGGACGACATCCTCATCACCTCCCAGTCTCTACATCAGGCAGAGTTGGATACTCAGCTGGTGGTGTCCACTCTGGAGTCATTTGGATGGGGGATCAACCACCCCAAGTCCTCACTGTCCCCTTCCTTGGTAACTCCATTCCTAGGAATGAATCTGGATACAGTTCAGGCAAAGATCTTCCTTCCTCAGCAGAAGGTGGACAGTCTGATTGCACAGGCTCAGTCCCTCCAAGCTTGTCCCCAAACCTCCATCAGGCAGGGGATGCAGCTGGTGGGCCTGATGGTGGCGTGTTTCGAAGCGGTCCCTTATGCTCAGTTCCACTTGAGGCCTCTGCAACTTCACCTATTGTCAGTATGGGACAAGGACCCATCGTCCCCTGACAGGGTCTGTGTGCTTTCCCCCCTGGTCAGGAGGTCCCTCTTGTGGTGGATGGACTCAAGGAACCTGTTGGGGGGCAGATCCTTTCTTGCCCCTTCCTGGGAGACAGTCACCACGAATGCCAGTCTGTCAGGTTGGGGGGGTTTCTGGAAGTCCCTGCGGTTCCAGGGGAGGTGGGGCCCTCAGGAGGCCCACACACCTATCAATGTCTTGGAGCTGCGGGCGATCAGGTTAGTTCTGGCTCACTTGACTACTCAGTTTCGGGGCCTGCCTGTTCAGGAGCGCTCGGACAACCAGACGGCAGTTGCCTACATCAATCATCAGGGAGGGACCCGGAGCAAGGGGGCCCTCCAGGAAGCGTCTCTGATCCTGACTTGGGCGAAGGCCAATGTCCCCTGCATTTCAGCGGTGTACTTCCCGGGGGTGGAAACTCGCCTGGCGGACTCTCTGAGCAGGGGACCTCTCGCCAGGAAGAATGGTACCTATGCAGCAGGGTGTTTCAATCTCTGTGTCACCGTTGGGGCCAACCAGATGTGGATCTGTTTGCATCCCGCCACAATCACAAGCTTCCAGCTTTTGTCTCTCTGTCCAGGGATCCTCGGATGCGCTAGCAATGTCATGGAAGGACTTTCAGTTCCTGTATGTCTTCCCCCCAATTCCCCTGCTGGGTAGGGTTCTGCGCAAGATTGCTCTGGAAGGGGTGCCAGCAATTCTGGTGGCCCCCAGGTGGCCAAGAAGAGTGTGGTTCGCAGACGTGGTACAGCTGGCAGTAGATCAGTACGCTCTGCCCTTGGTGCCAGATCTGCTCACTCAGGGCTCACTACGCCATCCCAATTTACAAACTCTGGCTTTGACGGCTTGGCTGCTGAAACCTCCATCTTGATGGAGAAGGGTCTGTCTTCCTCAGTTGTGGATACTTTGATTAAAGCCAGGAAGAAGTCTTCCTCTTCCATTTATTACAGGGTTTGGCGTGCCTACATTGACTGGTGTGAGTCTAAGTCTCTTTCCTGTCGTGTGTTCTCTATTCCCAGGATTCTGGAGTTCCTGCAGCATGAGTTGGAGATGGGGCTCCAACTCAGTACTCTGAAGGGTCAGGTTTCTGCCCTGGCTATTTTTTTCCAGAAGTCCTTTGCTCAGCACCCTCTGATCAGGACTTTTTTCCAGGGGGTCACTCATGTGCGTCCCCCACGTAAACCTATGGTGCCTGTTTGGGATTTGAACTTGGTTCTGTCAGCCTTGCATGGTGCTCCCTTTGAACCTGTGCAGGATGCTGCCTTGGCCATTCTTACGCTCAAGGTTGTGTTTCTGGTGGCTATCACTTCTGTCAGGCGTGTGTCTGAGTTGACGGCGCTGTCCATTCAGCCCCCCTACTATGAGAGGCACCAGGACAAGGTGGTGTTTCGTTTCAAACCTGACTTTCTGCCTAAGGTAGTGTCTGCCTTTCATTTGAATCAGGATATTGTTCTTCCTTCTTGGTGCCCTAATCCTAGCAATGCTAAGGAGAGAGTTTTGCACTCTTTGGATGTGGTTAGGTGTCTGAAGTACTATCTGGTGGCTACTGCACCTTTCAGGAAAACTGATGCTCTTTTTGTGGTCCCTTCTGGTCCTAGGAAGGGTTTGGCTCCTGCCAAGTCTACTATCAACAAGTGGATTCGTCAGGCTGTGATTCAGGCCTACTCTGCTAAGGGGAAGAATCCTCCCTTCCGCCTTACTGCTCATTCCACTCGTGCTATTGGTGCCTCTTGGGCTTTTCAGCACCAGGCTTCTGTTGAACAAGTTTGCAAGGCCGCTACTTGGTCTTCTGTTCATACCTTTTCAAAGTTTTACAAGGTTGATGTTAGGGCCTCAGCTGATGCCTCAGCTGATGCTGTTTTTGGCCAAAAGGTTCTGCAGGCGGCAGTGGTTTAAACTGCCTGCTGCTGCCTTTTTTCTTGGGGATCCCACCCTACTTTATGGACACTGCTATTGGATGTCCCACTTGTAAGTATTATATTTGCAGCAGGACGTACTGTATACTAAGAATAATACAATTCTGTTATTACTCAACTGTAGAATTGGTATTATGAGTATACAGTACGTCCTACTCCAACCCACCCTTGGTTTTGCATTATCTTGGATCCCCTGTATGGTGATTGCTATCATTGTTATAGTTGATAGTTGGGTTGTTTAATTCTCCTGGCTTCTCGTTAACTGCTTTTCAATCCTGGGGATTTGTGGGAGGTCCCCGGATATTTGAGGGGCCGGGAGGAGCCTATTTTTGATGTCTCTGCAGCCCAGCGCCATCTGGCGGAGTATATCCCACTTGTAAGTATTATATTTGGAGCAGGACGTACTGTATACTCATAATACCAATTCTACAGGTGAGTAATCACAGAATTGTGTTTTTACATATAAAAAGTTAATTTTATAATTTTGAGTTTTTGTTTTAATATTCGAAAAATATTAATGTGTGTGTGTGGGAGTTAAAAAATAGTTGTTTTTCAAATCTGCCATGTAAACATATTAAATGAACAAACTGATGAAATGAAGAGACAGATAATTTTCCCATTATGTTTTTTTTAATCTGTTTTCTGTCAACAGTGATGCAGCCTTGCTAATCTAAATTCCTTTGTAGTCATAATTCACCCTTTGTTAATGACTGAAAGATGCAGGTCATTAGGTTTTAATTAATAGCACGGACTGATTAGCAATGGTTCAATAGCATTGTAAAATGTACTTGGTGACAAGTTTTTATTAATATTTCGCCAAAACATATGAATCTTTTAAAGATTTTTTTTTTCAGCTGGAACATGTTATGATGACAGGTCAAATGCCAGTTACTATATCTTATTAGTTAGTTGTGCAGACTGTTCATACAATGGTTTTCCAGGATTGTTTCTTAACCCTTTAAGTGCCAGCCTACCTGCAGCTTTTGTCACCCTCTATTGCCAGACCATGTTTCACTACTTTGCGCTACATATGTTCAACTGTGATTTTTGAAAGGATTTCCAGGGATTTCCCACGAAAATTATATATTGTTTCTGTCTTGGTTTCAACATGAAATGTCTTGTTTGGCCTTTTTTTAGTGTATTCTCAATACTTTTTGGTGAAATATGTGCAAAAAAATAAAAGAAATCTATTTTTTGCAATTTGTAGTGTTTTTTGTAATAAAAAATGTAAGTTTGTCAATAAAATTTTATTGCGTGCGAAACCCCAATTTCTCCTGGTCACAGCGGTACCACATATGTATTGGTAGACACCCTTTCCTGTCCTGGAGACTCTCCCAAACGGAAACAGAGCTTTAGGAGATTTTCAGATAAAATACAACTGCGCTATGCGCACCTTGCAGTTTTTCCAGAAAAACAACCCTTTACATTTGAAATACCCCCCACAAAATATATATTCTCTGGAAGTAAACGCCTCAAGCTTTCTAGGCGTACCAAGTTTATGTGGGCTTAGATTTCTGGAAGTAATCCCTCAATGTATTCTTTGGTTGCACAAAGTTTCCCTAAAAAAGAATGAAAATGAAGAATCAAGCCACATTTTCCTAAAAAAAATCTATATGCAAACAAGAAAAAAACAAGTAAAATCTCAAAAAGCAACATGCCCCGAACAGAACGATACCCAGCATGCATAGGTACTGTCAAGGGAAGAGTTGGCAAACACCGCAAAGTAAAGCGTGCGCGTAACAGTAATTTTACTTGAAAATTTTAGCTCTGCAGACAAAATGTGCACCTTGCAATTTTTCAACCAAAACAACCCTTTACATTTGGAATATCCCCAATAAACCATATATTCCCTGAAAGTACACATGTTAAGCTTTCTAGCACCCAGCTTGTTGTAGTAGGCTCTCCTTTCTGGAAGTAATCCCTCGAAGAATTCTTAGGTTGCACAGGGTTTCCCTAAAAAAATGAATTTAAAAACTGAATAAATAACATGTTTTCCTAAAATATAAATATGCAAACAAGAAAAAACAAGCTAAATCTAAAAGAGCAAGGTCCCCCGAGCAGAACAATACCCAACATGCATAGGTACTATTAACCCTTTTAATTGCCAGCCTACTTGAAGTTTTGTCACCCTCTGTTGACAGGTAATTTTTCCCCATTCTGCGCCATGTTTAACCGTGATTTTTGCCGGAATTTCCAGAAAAATTATAGATATATATTTTGCAGCAGAGTTTAGGCTTTAACATGAAACGTCTTGTTTGTAACTTTTCTACTGTTTTTTTTTAATATTTTTGTGTAAAAAATAAATAAATAAATAAATATGTTTTAGACAATTGTCTCCTTTATTTTAAATAAAACATTTACTTTATTAGAGAAAACCATATTGCGTGTGAAAGCCCAATTTTTCCCGATTACTACGGTACCACATATGTATCGGTTGCCCCCATTCTTGCCCAGGAGACCCCCCCCCAAGTGAAAATAGCACTTTATAACATTTACAAATAAAATACTACTACTATCCACATTATAAACATAAGGGGTTAATTAAAAAAAGAATTACATAGGGTCTCCCCTCCTGGGGGGGGGGGGGGGATTTTTGGGGGAATTTTAAGGGTTAAAAACCCTTAAAACTCCCCCAAAAAATGATATGGGGTCCCCCTTACCCATCATAACCAGCCCTGGACCAGCTATGGAGGCTTGTAGAACAGGGTGCAGGGGGGCCAGCTTTGGTGGCCCCCCCCACCCTGCAGGCTACAAGCCCACATAGCCATGACCTGGGCTCTTCTGCCCCCCCCCCCATGGGCTTTGGGGAGGCAGGTAATTGGGGTGCCGGGGGTTAACGGCAAGTCACCCGCTAGCCGCAGGTGACTTGCCAGCCCCCAGCCTTGTGAACTGGTATAGGGATCTCACGGATCCCTTACCAGTTCACAAGGGGTTAAGTGTATCCCTGTGTCCCACGCTGATCAGTCTGGCTTCTGCTCTCCTGCTGCAGCTGGAAGCCTTTTATAGCTGCTAGACGACAGAACATAAGGGGTTTATTTAACAAAAAATGACATAGGGTCCCCCCTCCCGGGGGGACCCCATCTTTTTTTGGTAATTTTAAAGGTTAAAAACCCTTAAAAATCTAAAAAAAATGAAATGGGGCCCCCCTTACCCAGCATTACCAGCCCGGGACCAGCTATGGGGGCTTGTAGGAACAGAGTGGAGGGGCCAGCTTTTGTGGCCCCCACCCTGCAGCCTACAAGCCCACATAGCCTGTGTGGGCCCGGGCTCTTCTGCCCCCCCATGGGCTTTGGGGAGGCAGGTAATTGGGGTGCCGGGGGTTAACGGCAAGTCACCCGCTAGCCGCAGGTGACTTGCCAGCCCCCAGCCTTGTGAACTGGTATAGGGATCTCACGGATCCCTTACCAGTTCACAAGGGGTTAAGTGTAAAAAAAAAAACACAGAAACAAGCAAAAAAAATATTTTATTAATTTTCTTTTAATACTTTTTAATACTTACCTCCCATCCATCCCTGTGCCCCACGCTGATCAATCTGGCTTCTGCTCTACTGCTGCCGCTGGAAGCCTTTTATAGCTGCTAGGCGACAGAACATAAGCGGTTAATTTTAAAAAAATGACATAGGGTCCCCCCTCCCGGGGGGGGGGGGGGGTACCTCATCTTTTTTTGGAATTTTAAGGGTTAAAAACCTTTAAAAATCCCCCCAAAAATGAAATGGGGTCCCCCTTACCCAGCATTACCAGCCCAGGACAAGCTATGGGGGCTTGTAGGAACAGAGTGGAGGGGCCAGCCCCCCACCCTGCAGCCTACAAGCCCACATAGCCTGTGTGGGCCCAGGCTCTTCTGCCCCACCCCCGGGCTTTGGGAAGGCAGCAGACGCAATCCAGGAAGTGTGGGGGAGGGCGATTTCTGCCCTCTCCTCAACACGGAAGAGCCTGGGGGGCGATCGGAGCCCCCCCCCAGTGAAGAGGAGACCCGGCGGGAGGCAGCGTGACCGCAGGAAAGTAAATGTCATTTTTATTTATTTTTTTTTTTTTTACAGTTAGCAGCTGCTGCTGCCGAAGCGGGGGTCTGCTATTCCGGGGGCTCTCTTGGAGCCATCTGAGCCCCCACGGGGGATCGAATGGCAACAAAATAAAGAGGAGACCTGGCCGGATCCAACGAGGGGTCAATTGAGTTTTTTACTTTTATATTTTTTTTACTGTGGGGGTTTAAAGTCAGCTATGTGAGTCTCACGTAGCTGGCACTTAAGTGGAGTAGAGGCTGCTATGTGAGACTCACGTAGCTGGCACTAGAAGGGTTAAATAATATTTTAGATGATCAGAGGCATCTAAAATAGAAAATGGGGTCCTAGCTGCAGAACTTTATTGCATTATTGCTTATTAGATGTGCTTGCTGTATATGCCTAGTAATGCTTCACAGCAACTGTGCTTTCTAGGCAGAATACCACACATTTCACTCCATAAGACGCATCTGACCAAAATACCGGAATTTAGAAGGCAAAAAATTAGAAAACATGTATTCTTAACTGAATTGTGTGCTAAAACACCCTCCTCCCAGTACCCAATAGCAGCAGGTAGTGTCCAGAATCCCCCCAATACCTCTATAACAGGAAGTGTGGCAGAATTACCCCAATCCTTTATAACAGGCAGTGTGTCAGAATCCCCCCCCCCAGCCCTTTATAACCAGCAGTGTGTCAGAATTCCCCCAGCCCTATATAACAGGCAGCAAGGCAGAATCCCCCCATCTCTCTGTAACATGCACTGTGGCAGAACTCCCCCAATACCCCTATAACAACCATTGTGGCAGAATCCCCCCAAACCATCTATAACAGGCAGTGTGGCAGCACCCCCTAATCCCCCCATAACAGGCAGTGTGACAGAATCCCCTTATCCCTCTATAACAGGCAGTTGGCAAAATGATCTCTCCCCATCCCTCTATAACAGGCAGTGTAACAGAATCCCCCCAATCTCGCTATAACAGGCAGTGGGGCAGAATCCACCAATCACTCCATAACAGGCATTGTGGCAGAATCCTTTCCAATTCCTCTAAAACAGACAGTGTATCAGACCCCATAAAAGCTTTAAAACATTCCTCCCAATTCCTTCTATAACAGGCAGTGTGGCATATTCCCCCAATCCCTCTGTAACAGGCAGTGTGGCAGAATCCCCCCATGACTCTATAACAGGTAGTGTGGCAGAACCCCACCATCACTATAACTGGCAGTGTGGAAAGGGTCCTCCCTCCCAATTTCTCTATAACATGCAGCGTAGCAGAATTCCCCTCCCCCTAATCCCTCTATAACAGTCCACCCAGTCCCTCTTCGACAGGCAGTGTAGCAGAATCCTTTACCCAATGTATCTGCAACAAGCAGTGAGGCAGAATACCCCCAAATCCCTCTATAACAGGCAGCATGGCAGAATTCCATGCCCCCATCCCTCAATAACAGGCAGTGTTGGCAGAATCCCTCTATCCCTCTATAACAGGCAGTGTGGCTCTCCCCCCCAATCATGTGTGTGAAGTGGGAATAGACAAATGGCTGGCAGGGAGCAGTGAAACTTGGTCCCTGCCTACCTGTCCTCCAATGCCCGGTGTTCCACACGCACGCACACACACATGCACACGCGCATACTCACACACACAGACATAAATATAGAAAGCTCCATACCTTGCAGCATTGCCCCACTGCGCATCGTGCCATCGCATTCCGGCTTCCAGCGGGTGGGAATGGCCTATTCACAGCCAATGTCTATGAATGAATTTCAGGCCTTGCATAGGCCACGTCTGAGCATTGGAGAACCATCAGGCAGGGAGCAGGTTTAACTGTTCCCAGCCCACTCCCTCCTCACACACACAAACACACATTCTTTCCATAAGGCCCACTGATATTTTTCCTTCACTGATGCGTCTTATGAAGCAAGAAATACGGTACGTCTATTAGATAAGCATAATCAGGATATATTAAACCAGATTGATCTCCCAGTCTGTTTAAAGTTAAAGGGAAACTTTTCAAGAAATTTTAATTTCTACCTTCATTTTAAACTTCAGCCGTCAGTCTTTTACAAAATCTGCAGTAAACAATAGATCGGTTGGCAGAGTGCTATTGTCAGATACAAAACAGAAAATCAGTTCACTTCAGGTAAGAAGGATGGGAATAGTACCTGTTGTTTGCCTTAGTGGTGCCTCTCTGTAATCCATATCCAGGCCACTGCTTTTTAAAAACTATGCATAACTGGAAATTTTTTGTTGTGTCTATAGATCAGCTTTAATTTTGGATAAACATATTCAGAATCCAGAAATTACTCCAAGCAGGAAGATAAAAAGAAAAAACAAGCCGTTTCGCTGGAGCTAAAATCTTTAGGCCTGGCCTTGATCCTCTTTAAGATATCTCTATAGGAATGGTCTTGATATCATACTGTATGTGCCCTAGTATATGCTTATCTCTATTTGGTATACTACACAGTGGATGAATGCAGACTGCCTTGAAGCAGCTGACCCTCTCCTCCCTGGGGGGATCCTAAAACTGCTAGGACATGCAAGGCTCTAATACAGCTAAATAATTCTCTTGCATACTTGTATTTCAAGCTTTTTGGCTGACTTCAGTGTAAGGTGGCTCAAAGGATAGTGCTTGGAGAAAAACTGCATTTTTTAGTATACATTGCAAATATAACACTTTGATGAGAAAATAAAAGTAATGCATAGGGACTGCTACAGAGGACATGGTAAAATGTACTCTCAGTTCATCATTAGTGCCTGACATTATTATTTTCAGACTCATTTTGAGAATGGGTCACTTTACATTTTTTATTTTAATGTATTTTGTAAGAAGCATGAGAAATTCCAAAACAAGAAATGGAAGTAAGGACACTCTCTCCAAAAAGCAGGGGATGGCACCAATCCTCTAATATCAACATTCAATTTATTTCTACTTATTAGTAAAATACAAAAAGCATTCACGATACAAAGCAATCACTCACAAAGACACTTAAAACCAAATAAAGTGCAAGGGGAGGGACATAAGAATAAGCATAAGAAATTATGTTGTAGCATACAGACTCTAAAGCAAACCTGACATGGAAAACACTGCAAGTCTGCATGGCTGGCAACGAGCAGGCTGCATACAATGTAAGAAATCAGGTACTGTGAAGTTTATGTGGTGGGAGAGAAATTAGCAATGTGGGATGAGTAGATGGAGGAATGATATATATATATATATATATATATATATATATATATATATATATATGTATGCACACCACACACACACGCGCACACGTCACATTAACCCATATTTATGCAGGTTATACATGTTAAGTATGCTCTAACACGCATCGCTAAGTCCTCAATGTGCAGGGCTACTCCTTAAATGTATCAACTTCTCTTCTCTGAGCACAGGTCGTTTCTTCTTGCACAGAGAATAAACAAACGTATACTATGTAACATTAGCACGTTGCAATCCCTGATAAACACAGTGGAACTTCCTTTGTTTGATTTCACAGTTCCCCATAGACAGTGATGGACTGGGGCCAAAAATCAGCCCTGGATTTTACCAGCACCTGGCTGGCCGAGACATCCTTACTGAGGCTCCCCCATTATGATGCGGGGGCTTTTGCATTGGGAGCTGGGGTTCCTTGGCTTGTGGGTACAGTGAGCTGGCTACAGGGGGCTGACAGGGAGACTAAAGGGGCAGGGATTGGCTGCAAAATTGCCTGCACTCTGCAATTTAGTAAGACTCAGCCAACGGCCCAATCCAGCCAAGAGCAGCCGAGTGAAGCCAAGTGCATGGACGGCCGTGTCCCCGCCAGCCCCTAACAGGGTGTGTGCCTGCGTCGGCCATTCACAAATGCTTGGCACGGGTTTGGAGCAGGCTAAATGTATAGTTTACAGCAGCTGCAGCTTGTGCATGTGCCATTGGATTGGGGAGAAGAAGGTTTTATGCAATACCTTGACACATGGTTGAGGAAACAATCTGATAACTGTGTCATGAAATAAAGGTATGTACTGGTAATTTGAAGCTTTCTTTAAAGTTTTTAGGAGTAAGATATTTTCTAAAGTTTGGTGAGAACTTCTCAAATTTAACACCTAGGGGCTACAGATTTCCTATATTAAAAGTCTATATTTATTCTACCACCCCACCTAATTTATCGAGGTGGGGATTCTCCAATTGAGTGGAGTTCTTTATTCTTTTGAAAAGAAAAAATACATTTGTAAGCATAAAGGTTTGTTTTGTGTCTATTTACAGTGCATCTGTAGTCCTGAGACCCTAAAGTCTTCTAATAAAAGCATACCTCTGTCCTCATCCAAGAGGACATTCAGTGATGTAAGCTATTTGAGAGGGTTTCTCTCCATGCAAATGTTGTGGAATAGTAGATTCTATGCTAATGAACTGCATCGGGGAACCATCAGTTTGGTGTAGGCTGCTCATAGCAAATCATAAATGTTGAAACGGATATATATATCCGTTTGATCATAAGGACGCTCCCAGCTCATCTGCAGTGTGTCTGTGTGCTAGGCTCTCTCCAACCACTCATTCATGCTCATGTGTAGGCAGGCCTCTCAGGTGTAATCCAAGATGGGTGCTCCCATGTAATTATAGGAGGGCAACTGCTCCACAATATCTGCATGGGGTTAAGCCCTCCCAAACCGAATACAAAGGTATGTTTTATGTCTATTTACAGTGCATCTGTAGTCCTGAGACCCTAAAGTCTTCTAATAAATGCATACCCCTGTCCTCATCCAAGAGGGCTCAGCCACAAGACCTGAATAAAACCCCCAAAAATCACACAAATGGACCAGGCAGCCGTATTGCTGCTTTTATAATTGCGTCACCATGCAAATGTTGTGGAATAGTAGGCGATTCTATGCTAATGAACTGCATCGGGGGACCATCTTGCCACAACCTTGACTGTCCTACTTCTATGAAAAAACAGTCCTACAGTCAAAATTACCTTAAATATAGTCATTCTAGCTAGAAGTAAAATGGCATCAGCTGAAATGCCTCTTTAGTGCTCTCTGCAGCAGCTGTGGCCATTGATATTGATACATAGTTGCATTCATCCCCTCCAACAGCTGTTGATTCAGTGTGTGTAACATGACAGGCATGCTGGTCCCTTTTCTGAGGCAAATCTCCCTCTCAGTTTGGTGTGGGCTGCTCATAGCAAATCATAAGTGTTTAAACAGATATAATATCTCTCTGGCTGGTTGGGCTGATCATAAGGACGCTCCCAGCTCATCTGCAGTGTGTCTGTGTGCTAGGCTCTCTCCAACCACTCATTCATGCTCATGTGCAGGCGGGCCTCTCAGGTGTAATCCAAGATGAGTGCTCCCATGTAATTATAGGAGGGCAACTGCTCCACAATATCTGCATGGGGTTAAGCCCTCCCAAACCGAATATACCACTGTCAAAGAGGGGCTTAAGGGGAGCAAATTACTACTTTTTTCTTCTACACTGGAGGTCCACTCTAAAGTGTTTAGTCAAATATGACATCCACTAGGCTCTGAAGAAGGACTGGGTGGTTACAAAAAAAAAAAATCTTAGCTCGAGACTAGCGCTGTCGCCGGCGCACAAATTGCAGCAATGCAGAAAGTGAATGGGCAGGCTTGGCCGCACACAGGGCAAGGTATGCTGCTCTTGCCTCGGCAAGATGGCTGCACTCAGCATTAAAATCATGGGGGAACATTGCTGGCTTTTTAGGTACCCTCCCCCTCCTGCTTCACTGCAGAAGCAGGGGGAGGGGATTACTTTGAAACTGGACTTACACTTTAAGTACAATTCCTCCACTTTGCTAGTTTATTTTTTTTATTTAACCCATTCTGATATGCTTAGTGGCAGGAATGGAATTATCTGTGGGAAGGTATGAATGAATTATCTTTTTACCCTAATTCCAAAACTAGTGGCTTACAGTAACCACATAACATGTTTCTATTTGCTAACATTTAGATCCTATTTACAAATGAAGGGGACTCTATAATCAGCATTTGTAATAAGAAAAATATTTATAATAGGCAATGAGTATAGAATAAACCTGTAATGAACCACAGTGATAGGTGGAAAATACCTTAAGGGAACTTAATACGGACTGCTGAAAGTGTCCATCCAAACTTTTATTTCTCAACGTTTTGTTAAATCCTGGGCTTCTTTCTATAACTGTGTAACTGTTCTTTATAATTGTTCTTTCAGAAAAAACTGAACACTAGCATAACCTATGTTTCAAAGAAGAGAGAACATTACATACGTTCATAATTGTCTAAAAGTGCACAAATGTTAGTTATAACACATAAAATGTTCTCAGCATGACAGTAAATAGATCCACTGACTATAAAAGCTCAGATTTATAGTAGTTAAGATCTAAAAGCAAATGAAAAAAAGCCATCACATTACTGTACTTCATTGTTCTGTGTATACAAAAGCCTGTGATTTTACTGTTGTTCTGACTAACATTATGTCTCAGAGAGAGAACACCTGTCCCATGGCACATGTGCGAGCTCTCGGCCAATCAGCCCTGTATGCCATGCATAATAATGCATAATTATAATAGTGCCGACATAGAGAAATGGGATTGGCCACATCCCTAGACTACCTGCGGACTGCGGTGCACTCCCACTACCATCTGAATGGCTGGGCATGGGAGTGCACCTCAGCCCTAGGGAGGCCAGGGATAGGAACTTCGAAAAAGGCATGGCGTCACAGGAAAGGTTAATGTTTTTGATGTTATCATTAGAGGCTCACACAGTAGGTTTTGGTATGCCCCAGGCATACTTAATCAGCTGACAAAATGGTGGTTGTACTAATTTACTCAGTAAGGTATTGCCATATTACTTCACGTTCCACTACATTAAATGACATGGTACAACACATTCTCTAACTTCCTCTCTTTACTGAATCACACCTTTTTAAATCTCATGGCTTATTGTGAAATAAAACAGGGAACAGGCTTTATTTTAATGAGATATTTTAAGGCAAGTTCGAATCAAAGCCATTGTGTTCAGTATATACATGAATACAGATTCTTGTTAAAATCACACATTTGATAATGGTTTTAACATTCAAGTTTTGATTTGTTGATTCTGTCATATTTAATCTACTAAGGCTTGATCATAGAATCGCATACATAACCTTCAGTATATATGTGCCAATAATTGTGGCAATCTCTTTCATAACACTATTTCAGTTGAAATACTGAAATGAAATGAAAAAAATATACTTGCAAAAGATTCACTAAAGGGTATTCCACATCTAGGAAATGCTATGGACTGAACAAAGTTTTCAAACCCCAGAGCTGATAAGGCATGATCAGCAAATTATTGATTGTGGTTTGTAAGAGAGGTATTTTAAATGCTACAATAATTACACTAAATATGATGATATTTCAGGGAATATTTAATTTTTCTATTGATTCGAAAAAAATATTTTTTTTCCTTGAAATAGGTAAAAGAAACAACAACAACAAACTCACCTGCTGCCTTGCTATCCAGCTCTGGGTCTTACATTAAATAGAAAATGCAAGGGTGCCATTTGTCGCTGTACCACCCAGGAGTCCATGTCGCGAGAAACTCATGCGTTCCACCGGATGACATCACTTCCGGTGGACAATATCCGTTTCGGTGCCAGGACTGGTGCCCGGCTCCATTCTGCAGCTTGTGCATTGTTTTCTACCCTGTCAGCTGGTTTTATCTGGCATTCCTTATTGTCTGATGACTGTGGAAGCATCATCACTACTGGAACCGAGCAGGTGGTGGCATGGATTCCTGGATGGTGTGGGGTGAATAGAATCCTTGCATTCCTTATTTAAGGTAAGGCCTGGTAAAGCCTATTTGACACCCATGCCAGATGATGGACAATACCAGTGCTGGATAGAGAGGCAGTAGTTTTGTTTTCAAAAATTCTCTTCGGACAAACGCACATTTCTGGGGGAATTTCTGTGAATCGTCCATATCTAATTTTTTTTTTTACAAAATGTACTCATTTCAAGTTCAAATAATATAACTTAATAACCAATTAACTTGGTGGTACTTATTGGTTAATTAGTTCATTGAGCTTCCTACATTTACACAGGGATAAAATAGATTTTTATCGGGTCCCAGGGGACACACCTATTTTGTGCTAGAAGTTATATATTGTAAACAATAAAACACCATATTTTAGCAAGGGACCTGCGCCAGAAGGATCCAAAGTCCCCAGTCTGCCACTGGCATTTTTTATTTTTTTAAACAATTGTACTTTTTTTAACATTTTTAAGTCTCTTTTAGGAGTCCAAGTTATGCAGTTGTACAGTACTTTCTGCTGCAGGGATGCAGGGAATGCAGATTACATTTGGGAGCCATGAGTAGCAAGCTAGATATTTTCTATCTAATCTGACCTTATATTCCAACACAAAATGCAAATGGAGGTGTAAAAAGATGACTGCCACTAGGCAGATATGCAGTGTGAGAAAAACTGGGAGTAAAGAATACCAGCAGGCAGCAGCAAAGCCTTTGCAAGTATCAACAGGAAGTGTTTAAGGTTTAGTTCAATGCAATGTGCCTCTAAACCTTTAATAATTAATAAAGAACATCTGAATGATAAATGTAAAATCAAATACTTGCCTTACCACCAAAATTTCTGCATAGATGCTCTCTCAAAAGGTTGTTTAATTTATGTTGCATAGCCATGCCTTGCTACTTTCTCTGTAGGACCTAACCCTCACTGCCTGTCTGTTTATTTCAGTTAACTGTGCAAAACTTTCATGTAACAATATATTTTTTTTTGGTTGTTGCTGGAAGTGTACTAGAGCAAATGAAAAGAATCCCCTCCTGCACAGTACAGTAAATGGTGTATATTACACAGTGTAATGCAGAAGGGTTGGAGTTCAGTCATAGTCGTACTCAATCAAATCTCTGGGTTTGACTTTGATTTAGAAAAAAATCATCAGGGAAACTAGAGAAGGTAGTCAATCTGCAGCACAAGTGAGTGGAAAAGAATACCTGCAATATTTCAAAAGCATTTCTGTATCAAGTCTCCTGTGGTATGTTTCTTCTCATATACTAATTATAAAAATCTGCCCTCAATGTGGCGTTTTTAGGGCTTTATTGAGTTGTCACACAGCTAGTCTGTACCTACTTTTTAGCAGCATTGTAATATAATTTTTGCTCTGTGTCACACACGTTTGCAGTTGCCAGCTAATACATGTGAATTCACATTCTAACAGTATAAGTCTTACTTGATTGCTACTTCTAGCAATGAGCGTCACTCGCCACTGGGTGACTTCCAGCCCCATTACAGCCTTGGTGTCCCTGTTCCTTAGCAACAGGAGGGTCCAGCAGCCCCTGCTCATTGCAGGCTGCACATGGAAAAGCCGCCCACAGGAACAAGCAAACTCATGACCCAGTGAGCTCCAGTCTGTGCTGCAAGGTTCATTACTTGCTGTCAATTCTGTTGCTAAATCCCACCACTTGTGCTCTGCTGCCCTGTTTCAGACCTGTGCTAGGTCCCACCACATCTGCTCTATTGCTCTGCTGCTGACCTGACCAGGTTTGTTCTACTGCAATTGGAAATTGTTTTAGGTTAAACCACAGTCACATCTCCTGTTGCCTTCTTGGGCTGCTTAAGCTCCAGTTGTTCTAATGTCATTGTTTCAACTTGCTGTGCTGTTGCTGTCAGTCCTGTTGCTAAATCCCACCACGTGTGCTCTGCTGCCCTGTTTCAGACCTGTGCCAGGTCCCAACACATCTGCTCTATTGCTCTGCTACCGCTGCTCTACCATATTTTGACCACATCTGTTCTACTGCTATTGGAAGTTGTTTCCGGTTGTCTTCTTGGGTTGCTTAGCCTAAGTTGTTTCAGTGTCATTTGTTTCAACTTGCTGTACTAAAATGTTTAAGACATGTAGATATATTCAACATTAAGGCAGTGGATGCTAGGAGTGCTAATCATTATAACAGGGCTACCCCAATACTGTATATCCATAAACCAGAACATATTATTGCACAACAACACTAAATTGCAAGTAAAAAAATATTGTGCTTTATATTGTATATTGTATTGTGGTTTATTTATGAAAAAGTTGCCACATCCATATAACATATAATAGTAACCTGGCAGGCAGGCAATTGTTGCTGATTTTGCCCTTCTTTTGCCCTTCTGCTCCACGGGAGGTTTCTGTCCTCCCTGAGCTCGCCTTAGGACACCTGCGTTACGGTTTGACAGGTGTCCCACCTCAGTCAAACCCCCCACCTGCCACTGTCCTCAGAGCGGACATATATACAAGTGTGGATCCCCCGGGAGCCTTATTTATTCAATTTTTCTGTTGGGGCCAAATGAGCATCTCACACAACCCTTAGTGTCGGCTGGGAGCACTGCAAAGTAGCCACTTTTATTTTAAAAGAACACAATGCCACAGCGCTGTCAGTAAGGGATTCCAGGTGCCTTGCACCCCATTTCTATTTTTTGGGGGGATTGGGAAAACACGAAAGACAGGGCACATGATTTACACAGCCCATTTGAAGCACAACACAAAGGTACGAAAACAATTCCAAACAGCCTAGGGATCCCGTGGCACATGCTCCAGCCAACAAAAAAAAATAACGAAGGCCAAAATAATTATAACATCCCAGCCCATTGAAATGTATGGGATAGGGCCACATAGTGCACAGCGAGTGCCTGGTCTTATCTGGCACTGTAGGAAACTCGGTTGAATGGCACAATTCAGATGTAAAAATACAATGAAATAAATCTAGTCCCAGCTTGGATAGTGCATCCCAGCACTCATTACAAAAAATGTTACATTATACTGAGCAAGAAAAAGATCAAGTAGAATCCTTATAAAACTTCACATTTGTCAGGGTTAAGGGGCCCATGCATTGACAATGAGGGACCCATGATGACTACCTGAATCTTTGCCTTTTTAACTGTTTATATGTTGAGAGTCACTACTGCTTCTGAATCTGGGTAAATATACCCCTAATCATGCCTCTTTAAAGTGGACCAACACCCCGGATTTTGGGTCTTGGTCCACTTCGGTGGGGCACCCCCGATCAGGGTGCCCCGCTGTGTGAAACCCCCCGAAAAACTCACCTCTCCCCGCTCCCAGCGCCGACGGACAAGCCGCGGACAAGCGGCTCCTCCGCCGCCGCCTCCCGCGCGTCCCTCTTGTCGCGCGCGCGCCCGCGCCGGCCATTCGCAGACGGCTGGCGCGGGCGTGCGCACGCCTAGAGGGGCGTGAGGGAGGTGATAAGATAAGGTGAGGAGTTTGGGGTGTTTGGGGGGGTTTCACCCCGCGGGACATCCCGATCTCGGATGTCCCGCGGGGAGGGAGGTGATCGGCCCGGGAATCTTATAGATTCCCGGGCCGATCACCCCTGGGTGTTGGTCCACTTTAACCTAATAACAGTCTGCTTTGTTTATTTATTCTCTCTTGCTCTCTCTCTCTGTTTTTGGAACTGCCAATTAAGCTTTTTTGAATTGAATAATGTGAAATTTTGTAAGGATTCCACTTTATCTGGACGTCCTTTGGACTTGTACATATTGTGTGGAAATAACAGTTACCCCTTTAGCAGAGCAGGTCCTGTAGTTTGCCAGGTTGCGTTTGCTGTAAGTATGCTTTGTCCTCAAAATGTGCCTTGGTAGTAAAAGAGCTGGACAATAAGGTTGATTCAGTGTCAGGCGTTTGCATGCAGTTTCCGATGTGAGAACCTTACTTTTGTGCCTCGTATGATTCAGCAGGCATCTTTTTACCTGCACATTTTTTTTAAGGGTCAATTTGCGCACAAGCGATTATTCACATTTTAAGTTATTATCCGTGTGTAAATTCTTGCACTCACGTGATTCAGGTACCACAATTAATCTTAGAGACAGGTTATTAAAGTGAACCAACAGTGTGAAGAAACAGAAAAAAACCTGTACAAACTCCCTCTGATGCCATTATGCCCCTGTACACTAGAAAAAAATTGTCTAAAAAACAAACAGAGCAGTACTCTTGAAGTGTTCGGTTATCTCCCAGCTTCCCCTGAGGGGCAGCGAACCTCACGCATGCGCTATAGTACATAATCTGACAAGTGTACCCTGAATCATGCAAATGTGTGAGAATTCATGCGTGTAAGTTGGATCTGGCATGGGAAACAGAAGAAGATAATCTCGACCAGCACTGAATTGACCCTAATGTAATGATTTTCTACCAAAAATGGTGATCGGGAAAAAGGGGATACAGTAAAAATGAGTGTGACATGTAGGGCTATTATCACTGAAGGATTCCTAGTGCAGTATACAGCCTTGAAGATGGCTTCCATAATTGACATGTATACTTTAAAAGTCTGCAACTTGTGTCTTGCAGACAGAGGATGATTCATTACTAACGCCAGGTATCGGCAGATGAGCATCTGTATAGTGGCGCTTAGAGCGGCCGCTTGTAGACGCTGTAAGCGGGTATCGGGCGCTGTAACAGAGCGCATCAGTTGCTCTAGTAACCTGCCCAGCATTGATGAATGTGATGTATGTTGGACGCTGTAACACCAGTATAGTGCTGCAGGGAGTGAGAGGTAGCGCCAGCTCAATGCGACCGACTTGACGCTCCACACCATAGTTATCAAAAAAGGACACACACACAGTGTTGGCGATCTAAATCTGGTTGCTATAGCACAGAGCGCCAGACGCTGTGTGATTAAAGTCTGTTTTTGAATACATATCCACCAGTAACAAAACAAAAACACATGGAATGACATTGTGACATTAATACTTTAGTGCCAGACCTGTCAATTCTGCATAAAAAAATAAAAAGTAAAAAAAGTTTCTAAAAGTGTTTGTTTGCAGTCAGGAGAGGTCACACAATGATTTGAAAAAAGAAAAACACGCTGTTTAAACAGAAGCAAAAGAACGGCCATCGAAATGTATGTGAGAGCGACAGTGAGCAACAGGTAATACCTGGCGCTTTGGAAGCTAGAGCACCTGCGCTATATGCTGAGCCTCCTGTAATAACACATGTTACGCTACATATCGCTGTTAGAGTCGCTCACCAGATTCGCTTTTATAAATGTGGTTTTGCGTACAGCGCCCGACGTTCAGCAGACGCTGCCTGCCGCTACGAGGCGCTACCTGGCGCTATCCCTTCATGAATAACCCCCTTAAAGTATACATGCTTTAGCATCAGTTCCTATCCTTAGGGCAATGCATAGGTGCTTGGGTATTGTACATTGTAAATGTAAAAGTTGCCTTTAAAAAAGTGAGCAATGACAGAAGCAAAGCAAAAGATTTGCAAATGAAAACTAAGGAATTAGCCGAAGTTTATGGGAGCTTTGATGAGTCTATACAGCCATCTGCTTTCTGCTCAAAACTGTCATGTCTTCCATTATAATAAATAAATAAAACACTTAGCAGTTGTTTAAATGGCTTTTATGTGTTTGTGATTTTGTTACGCAATTACTCGGGGAATGTGGAATGTGCGATAGCCTGCTATTTAATATCTAGTGATGCATAAATAGACAGGGAGATTTTTGCATAGTGAATTTGCCACAGGCTGCTAGTATTGATAACCGCTATATCATAGCTAACTGCATTGACTGGCTACAAGGCAGATGACCTGCCTCCACTATATATAATTTGTTCTTAGGATTTCTCTGTTAACCTGAAAATAATTAATGGCATGTACTGCACAAAAAAGCTCAAAATCATTGAAATATGCAATACATTTCCTCCAGGCAAAACATTGCATGGGAAAGGGTTTGATCCCTTGTCAAGCCATGGATTAGGCTAATTGGACACTTTTTTGGCACAGTGAGGATGAAGGATCCTAGATTCAACACTGGGAGTGTTGGAGCCAAGGTTGTAGGACAGGGCTCAACTAATGGCAGGGATACAGACCTCCAGTAGTGACAAAGGCCTGCTAATGACCAGGTGAGGTGTAAGAATAGAAAACAATAGAAGACAACTTTCAGTTATGGTCCAGGCTAGAGATAGTATCCAATTAGAGTGTAAGGGCTAGGAATAATTGCCATCTTTGGTTAAAGTGGACCAAAACTCAGACAAGCATGTAAAATGCCCCCCAGTGTGAAACTCCCAGGTTTCCCTGCATACTACCTTGATCCTGAAAGTCCTTGTCCTTATCCTCCTTTGGAACATTTTCAAATGAGCTCTTTCAAAGCACCTCAAAATGTTCAATTACATGTAAATACCTCATGTATTCTAAGCAATAATGCTTTCTTTGCCTCAAGTTCTGAGTTGTAGCTGAGTGGGTATATGACATGGCACAGCTTTATGAGTCATGTGTGTCAGGGACAGCAGTGGGACCCCTGTGGCGTGCCAGATTCACGCACACAGAGAGCACCAAGGAACAGAGTTGTTATTTTTTTTTTGCTTGGTCCTGGAGAAATACAATAGAAAGAAGGGAAAACTTTGAGTCCTGCTATGACTTCTACCTGTTGCTACAGGAAATGGAGGAGAGACACATGGGAAAGGCATTAGGACAGACATGCTGCTTGCTGCCTTATTATTGCCATTGGTTTTACAGTCACTCTAATCCCCCAGCACATTCACCTGACTTCCCACTCTGGCAAGCTTGAATGTCTACTGCTGGAACCTCACTGACTGGACGCAAAGAAGGATGCTGGGGGTGCTACAGATTGGAACTAAGCCTAGTCACAGCTTAGCCACCTCCAAGGCCTTGAGGATTGAGGGAAATCTTTCTCATTTATTTAAGTTTTGGTTCATTAAAAAACTGTGATTCAGGGGAAAAGCAGAAAGGAATTGGCAGGCACATGACAGCAGCTGAAAAAAAGAGTAAGCCGCTGGAAGCAGGGGGACATAGGTGGTGCCTTGAACTTCAGTGGCAATACTGCAGTTTTAATAACCACTCGTGGTTTTTTGTTTGTAGCACAAGTGTTTTTATAATCTGAAGAATTGTTCCTTTCCTTTAAGGGAAGCCTCTCGATTGTATTTTGGAAAGTTCTTACCAAAGAAACCAAAGGTCTTCCCCTAAGGAAGTCCAAAGAAAGTAACTGATTGGGAATACAAAAGTCTATATTGGCTTAAAAAGTACAATTAAGGCTCCTTTTCTGCTTTTATTGTGTAAAGTGAAAGCAATGATAATGCTTATATACTGTATACTTAAATAAAGTCTGAAGTAGATATGAAAATCATCTGAATGTTGTACAGTTAAAGTAATCTAGGGGCAATAAATACAGTATTCTGATGGGTGTAGTGTGAAGTTTATAACTAGCTCTTTAGCGTTTTCTTTCCCTCAAAATTTAATCAGAATTTTGGTGGGCCGCTCACAATGTGCTTCCTGTTCAGTCAGTCAAGTGCACTTGTTATAGGCTGAGGCTATAACATTGCAGAGACAGGGAATGGGCAATGGTGGATATGGCTAAAACTGCGGGTCAGCGGTGGGTATTCAGTAGCTGCAGTCCCAGGTCTTCTTATGGCTTGCCTGATCCTCGGCCAACTCCCTAACAAGCTACTCTGAGAGCCTTTATGTGCTCGATGGTGGGTATTAGATGAATATATATATATATATATATATATATATATATATATATATATATATACAGTAATACATGTGTGTGTTTATTGAATGCCAGTCAACTAAGACTGGAAAGTGTCCATAAAAAAAAGCCAGCTCTCCCACAAGGTAGAGGAGCTCTCCACATTTTAATGAATGGATGTTAACGTAATCCTTCATTAACTATCTTTGGCAGAGCTAACCATCATTACTAGTCTTCCTCTGATTTCAGAGTCTGCTTTTGGCTCCACTGAGGTTTTAGATCGTCTGAGGAAATTAAAGGATGGCTGCAGGCAACTAATAAATATGTATAGTGAGAAGCTGTTTTCTACATTTTTATTTTGATTGTATGATTTGCTGCCTGGAATAAATTGGTAGGCCTTTCTGCAATAAAATGCTTCTGCACGGTTATGTCAGAAAACTAGGGTGGGTGTTTCACTTGATAAATCTGTGTGTTACTCATTGTAAGTCCCTGTTTGCTAGGGATCTTCTAAAATCTGAATTCCGTTAAAGGCTATGCGGGGTGGATTTTTGTTGTGTTCTCTGGTCTTTAATAAGCAGCTAGGACAGCCACATCATATTGCACAGGAAGTCCACCAAACATATTAAAATAAATAAAAAGCACCCTTTAGCCAAATGCATTTACATATACAGTGTGTACATCTGTGTACTTTTTAATGCATTTCTTTTTAGAAAGTTTAGAACTTTAGTAAACTAAAATAACTTCACTGCATACTACCATGTTTAATTAAATGTAATAACTTGCTACATTCACTTGCATCATTAGCTGTTACAATTGTATCACTAGAAGCAGTGTTTGAATGATACAAAAAGGCCCCTAATTTTGCGTAAGAGTAACTCTACCATTATATAAAGGGATAGTCTTCTTTCTCTATAAAATGCCTTGCAGAGGAATGTTTTCTGGCATTATATACAAATGCCTAAAGGGTCAACACTCATTTTGGCTGGCTCTGGAGTATAGGGCTTGGTGATTCACTGTTCTAGGAGCATCCCAATTTCCCCTGTATAAACTTGATTCTCAATTCCCTAATTTATAAAAGTCATTTATTTTAACCCCACATTCTGCATTCCACCAGATAATCTGCAAAATAAGGAATATATGAATTGTAGGACCAGGATTAAGGAAGAGGAAGACCTTTCCCAGTCATAAGACCCATAACCCAGGCAGCCAATTTCATGATCCAACATGATGCCCCTCTGGTCCAGAGCAGAGAATAGAAGAAAGGGGTTGGTCTAACTATTGGACCAAGCAAAGATTTGACTAAAAAGAAGGATTCTACCAGAATCTCTGACCCGGCTGCAATTCCAGTAGGAGGCACCACATGGAAAGAGGGGTCCTGATCCCAGAATATAAAGAAAACAGAGGTAGAGAATAGTTGGGTACAGAGGCAGAGAATAGTCAAGAGTAAAAGAAGAATTTATTGTATAAGAGGCCTCCCACCCAACAACAAAACAGCAAATAACAGTAAATTTATCGAAGCTTGTAATTACTTTGATAATCTAGCAGTAGATAATTCATTAAATATTGGAGAGACTCTAGGTAGGTAGTTTTGAGAGTCTCTTTGATCTTGCTACAGTAGTTTTTAAAGAGAACCAAAATTAATTTCCTGTCCCAGGGGCATTCTGGGTTAGGAAGCCCTGCAGTGTGAAACCCCCGATGGTCTCTGTATATTGAACTTGATCCTCAATCTTACAGCACAAACGTGGCCCACACCCAGGATACCAGCACTTTGCGCTCAAGCGGGAAGGCCAAGGCATGCTGTGGTTAAGCAGAGCATGACTAAGCTTAGCAGTAACACCCCGTGGCATCCTTGCTTCCTTTGCCATGTGTGCCCATAGGGTGTGGGATCAAGGATCAAAATTCATTTATTGAATTTTGGTCTTCTTCAAGATCTGAGAAACCCTCCAACTCAACACACAATAAAGAACAAAACATTTTTGTTTAGAAATAGGAGAAAATGATAATTATTGTTATTATTTTGGGGGGGGGGCATATATGTCCATTGTATGCTTGCACAAACATAGAAATGTTAACCCATCTGTGCAATGAGATGACACAAGCAGTAAGTGCACTCATGCCCAGAGTGGTGGGCTGCACTCAACACGTCGCTCATGGAGAAGTTTAGGGATAAGGTGCATTGCTCATGAGCACTTCAGTCATGTCCTGGCCAGGAATTGAACCTGCAACCCTCCATTCAGAAGAACACTTCTTTACCTAGGCCATGACTGCCCCTTCTCCTTCTTTTTTTGCCTAGATTGGGCTTTTAAAATCTGGAGAGCCGCTTTTAATGAATCCATTGAACTAAGATTGGAGAGTCTGTGGAAAGAACATTTTGGAATGTTTCCTGTCATGGCAGGCATCAGCACTGGGTGTAACTAGGCAAGTGCCAGGGCCCCTGCACCTTGGGAGGGCCCATCTCATTACCTCTACCCTGGGAAGCCCCTATGCAGTATGCAGGGCTGTGCAGGTACCAAGCCTGTCATTCTGACAGTCCTTCTATTCTTTCTTTTTTTCTTTCCTTCCATCTCTAATTTTTTTCTTCCATTACATCTCTCTTTCCTGCTTTTTTTCCTCTTTCAGCCATTCATTTATTCTTTCTTTGTTTATGGCATTCATTCTATGCTTTTGTTCTTTCTTTGAGGCAGCTTTACTATTAGCGCCACGTATCGACATGTGAGAGTCTGTGTAGCGGCGCTTAGAATAACCACTAGTAGATGCTGAGCAGCCTCTGGAAATACATGTGACGCTACATGTAGCTGTTATAGCCGCTCACCAGATTTGCTTTCTTAAATGTGGCTTTGCGTACAGCACCCAGCATGCACCAGACACTATCTGTCGCTATGAAGCACTACCTGGCACTATGAAGCACTACCTGGAGCTAGCCGTTCCTTGTCTCAACCTATTTATTTATTTCCCATCTATTCATTATTTTTTTGTCATTTTGTTTCTCTTTCCTGCTTTCGTTTTTCTGTCATTCCTTCTATTATTTTGCTCTTTATTTCTCTTTCTTTCTTTCATTCATTCTATATTTTGTCATTCCTTCTTTTTTTTCTTTCTTAGAATTTGGCAATGTTCACCATATAGGCAATTTTATCACCTTGTATGGCATATCATACCACACCGCAAGGGGCATAATGAGACTCTTATCGCCCAAGGGCCTGCATAAACATGGAGCCTGCACTGTTCCCCATAATTTCTCAGGAGGATAAAACCAGATAACTTCTCCAGGGATGAACACTTTGCATAGGTGGCGCATATGGTGACAGTTTTTGTAGCAAGTTAGTGTAATTGTGTTTGCCTGGAAGCATGTGGAGGAGTGATTTATGCTATACAGATTCATGCTGTCTCAGGGTAGCTGGGATGTGGAGTAGCTGAAATCTCTGACAGCATGGCGAGCATTTGGTTTCTAAGACTTTGCAAAGACTAAAGTGAATAGGCAGCGCTCTTGAGAATTAGGTAAACATGTGTGCAAATCCAAGTCTGAGACCTCTGCAAAACATTGTTTATCGGGAGTGTTATACTGACTTGCTTGACAAGCTTAGTGGCTGTGTGCAATTTCCCCGGGAAGCTGTTCAGATACAGATGTAAGTACACAGATGTATGGCGCATACAGCTGGGAATTGCCAGGAGAAGCAGCTTTGAGTGCCTGCAAGGTAATCACCTGGAGGCAGCTCAAAGATAAACCCGTCGATCCAGCGCTTGCCCATGATGCGCTGTCACTTCGCTGTCTCACCTTGCTGCACATTTTAATTTTGGCTTAGCAAACATGACGTTTCAAATCTGTATGCACTGTCATGCTCTGTATGCAGCTATGTAGCTGTGCCACTTATTAATTATGATAATTAAGAATGAGCAAATTGGATAGGACTGATTAGAATTCAATTCAGATTACCGATGCTGAGTCTGGATATCCATTCACAAAGTGTGAGTTTCCTAAAAGCAGACATAAAATGAAATATATATATATATATATATATATATATATATATATATATATATAGTCTAATTCCCCCGAACCCTAATTAGGCATGTTACATTTACAATATACAGTACTTACATATATATGATAGTACTTGCATATACATGATAAGCCCTTGCCTATACATGATAAGCCCTTCCCCCTTAGGTGGTTATTCATTATACTGTATACTCCGCTGAGATTCAGGTGACCCATCACCACCCAATTACTCCAGCAGCTGACCTGTGGCTGCTGCTGCAGCATTTGGGCAATGAAAAGGTCACCCATGATCTTCTTTGGTGTTTTAAGCCAAGGATTCAGGATGAGCTTCTGGCAGGAGGATGCAGACCTAGAATGGAAACAGCCAGTCCAAGCAAAAACAATAAAACGGATCAAATGCACCATATGCCAATCCCATGTGTCTCTACTCCATTTACTGCTGGAAGAAGCAGTAGCAGGGTTCCAAAGTTTTCCCTTTTGTCAAATGTATTTCTCCATGATGAGCCTGTCAAGCCAAAGTAGTTCCGCAGCAGAGCTTGCACATAACACAAAGCTGTGCCATTACATGCCCTTCCCAAATTAACCACACCTAAAAATGGTAAGTAATTTAGATACGATTTTGAGGTTCTTTAAAATAGCTAATTTTACGTTGTTCTCACTGAGGATAAGAGAGAAGAAAGCGCATGTCTAGACAGAGACTTTAATCCATGGGTGCTCAACCCTCTCCTCAAGGACAGGCAACCACACAGCCACTTCCTTTGGGCTGACAATGCCTGCGCTGCCCATATTTAAATTAGCTAAATAAGTAAACCGTTCCTTGTTCTTAAATATGCAGCAGCAGGGCAACCCGGGTCGGACTGCCCCATTGTGCATAGCCGCCGCTAAAATTTTGAACGGAACCATCTGGATACTCACATTGCATGATGGGCATCTCACGTGTCTCAAGCACATAATTCAGGTGTTTTGTCTTCCTTTAATCAGGAAGCATAACATTTTTCTTTTACACGGGTGGGCTGAGCAACTCTAAAGGGCCTCCTTCTGAGCCAGAATGTGCTGGAATATCCCTTTATTGCTACTGCAATTCTTCTGATATGTTTACATGTTTTTACCCTTCCTGTTCTGGGCCCAATGTTTTGGGCAGATATGTAGAGTGGTATAAAGAGGCTTTATACCACAGGGTGGCAGGAAATCACTCCTATAAATGTGGAAAGTGAAATGTCCTGGATTGTAATTCTTCCAGCAGAAAACCATAAGCTTGCCTAGATTTTCCTTTCCGTTTGGAGCGTATAAGTAGCTATTCCTTTCAATATCGGGCATGTTTACATTAATATATACTACTTTAAGAAAGTCTCCAGGGCGGGGACATAAAAGCAGCACATGAAGTTTACCTTACCTGTAATGCTATAATCCCCCCCAAAAGGCTACACAGACTCTTTACTGATTTACCACCAGTATGCTCATGGACCCCTGCTGTGTGACTCGCAGGGTGTCTGGGAATAATAAAGAGTTTGGTAGGTGGAGAAGTGGCTTACATGAAAAAGGTTTTCCAGTCTCACAACATAGAGAAATAGGTAAGCCAGCACACTTCTCCACTTAGCCATTAATAATTTATTTGGGGCCAGGGGATTCACTCGTGGGTAGCAAGTATTCTGTGAGGAGAGGTGAATCTATACATATTGTACTTATTGATCTGATTGGATAAGGGGGGAGTTTCTCACACCAAATAAAGTGTATATATATATATATATATATATATATATATATATGAACATGTGTACAATTTTTTTGTTTTAAATGGGGCTCCTGACCATCTATCAGGTGAATGTGGCTCTCAAGGTAAGAAAGGTAGGGGACTCCTGCTTTTGTGGGTGTGGGGAAATCAGCGGTGCAATTCACATTTGGTGGTTCTGCCCTGCAAATTAAATTATTATTATCATTATTATTGTATTCCATGGCACTGTATAAATAACAGGAGTGGGGCGAGTAACATACTTATAATACACAGGTCATTATGAGTCATATATATAACAGATATGAAATTGAATGCATTTAATATCTATAGTATTATGAGTTAAATGCAACACAACACATGGAGTACTTTAGAATGGAGGTTGGGTCGCAAATAGCATTTACTAAGCATGATAGCAAAGGTCGGGGTACAAGACTGTAAAGTGGTTTTGTTTGGCCAAATGGTAAGTTTGTCTAAATAGATGGGTTTTGAGGGTGCTTTTGAAGGTTTTGGGGGTTGTATGAGGAAGGGCATTTCAAAGGAGTGGAGTGGCACGTGTGAAGTCTGGACATGAGAGTGGGAGGAGGTGATCAGGGATGAGTCCAGGAGTAGGTCACAGCCCAACTGGAGACGTCTGGGTTGGTATGTGACTTCATCTTTAACTTTGCATATTGGGAATGACTGAAATTAAAAAGGTTGTAATTCCTCTACATAAATGAAATCTGCACACAACAAATAACATTGCAAATCTCCTAGGATGGAAATTCTTAATGTATTGACCAATTTTAATAACTGATACAGTTGGAGTTTTTTTAAATTATAAGTGCTGTTAAATTTAGCAACTTCGTAAAACCATGTTTGAATGAAACATTATGTTGTGTTTGGCATGCCTGCATTCCAGCAGGATGATCTGGGCACATGCCAGGCCAATATCCTGATGTCAATAAAACTGCTAATCTGTGCCGAACACTCTGTGCTTTTCATATCTGTGTGTAATAAATCATCCTGTAGTAAATACTGTAAAAACTTTAGTTTTCAGAAACTATCAAATTAGAACTGTCCATGTCAATCCTGTGTGTGCCTGTATATGACACCAACATTTAAGTTTTACAGGGTGAACACTAACCCATTTATCTTAATTGGGCATATATACTACCAATTCTACTAGTGGCCAATCACAGAGATAGATTTCACAGGAACATGGTTCCTGAAAGCAGAAACCAGACTTGCAGGGAGGTATCAGCAAACAGAATGCCTCCCCCCGCACCCATACCAACACCTATTTTGTTGAATATGTGTGGGGGTATACTTTAGTGGCTCTATGAGTGCTGAGACTAAAGACCGCCAAAATATGGGTATGTTCCAAAGGTGTGTATTTGTAGCATCAGCCAAGACAATTGAGCTTAGACAGTAGAGGGGTTTTCAGATAAGTGTCACTGATACCCATAAGGTTCAGAACATCTTGGTGCCCTCTCCATGGTGACTGCCCTGATCTTGTTCCTCATGGGTTATTCCATCACCATATTCCAACAACTGCAGACAGAATGGCTGTTGAAACCAACCAAATATTTTTTGCTGGTTCAGTGTTTTAGCTTTCACTATGATGCTGGTCTGTTCATAAATACATAGCTTTTTTACTGCCTGCGGAAGGTGTGTAAAAGGCACCCCCTTGGTGTGCTCCCTTTGTCTTGGATATCATTCGTATCTGTTTAACTCAGTTCTCTAGACACGAAAGGCACTTGCTCCTAGGGATCCAGGGTATTCTGTTTTTTTTTTTACAGCAGGCCACACTATGCAAAGCTCTATGATTGTTTTTTGCATGCACCCAAATTTAGTTCAGTGTAGTGTAACATGGTAAAATGTGGTGAAGGGTGCGCTGGAAATGTAACCTAAAGCTGCAGCCTAATAAATTAAGGGGTCACGCCTTAAGAGTGATATCAAAGAAGAGGGTGGTTTCTATTGTTAGATGTTTTTAAGAGGGACAAAGCCCATCTGTAACAATGAAACCGGTTTAGGTGCGCTTCATATAAAATGTTAGAGACGTGTGTACACAGATATAAATATAATCAGTTGATACCTGAAAGTGTATATCACCTCTTATAAATTATTGGATTAATATCAGCTGGTTACCTTGGTGTTTTTTTAGAAGATTTTTCAATGGCCAGCTTTAAGAAAACAGATGTAGAGCCTTATCATTAAAAAAAAAAGAATGTAAGAGACTCACCGCCGTGGCCCGGGGGTTAATAACCTACCCAGGGCCTCCAAATGTTCCGGATGAAATAGTAATGACAACTTCGTTGAAAAATGGTTGCACTTTTAGTTCCTCTTGAAAGTTCCAGATGATCAATGAATGTGCTTCTAACCTTTGCTTATAAAATCAGTATTTTTTATTGGTATATACACTCACGCTTAGAGTCCAAAAGATGGTTAAAATGTAGCAGCAATTAAAATAGTCCTTAGTCAGAAATGTCAGTAGTGTGCTTCCAGCATTCAGCATTGCTTAATATGTCTAAAAACCCATATAAGGTACACAGAGCTGATAAATGTCCAAAGTGAAGAAAGTTAATCCACACGTGATCTTCACAAGGTGAGTAATCCACCACCAATAGCAAAGGCTGCTTACCAGAAACCTGGTATGTAAATGCAGAATAATGGGTCTGTGTTGATCTCCAACAAACAATTCCAGATAGAGGACTCCAATCCAAATTCACAGGTCCAAACCAAATCACAGCAACAATCAAGGATGGTAGGCCATGTGAAAAAAATAAATAAAGATCTAGTGCAGATTGCTAGATTGCTTGGAGCCAATTTCATAGGTAAAAATGCACTCACAAACAGTCAAAATAAATAGGCATTGGTAAAACACAGCTCCAAATCGCCGCTAGCAGCTCTCACCACACAGACATCCAGACTTAGCATGTGTGCTCCATTGATTCCAATAGTAAAAACCACATATGTATAAAATGGAAAAAGCTGACCGTTCCAACGCGTTTCGTCCCTCTCTTGGGACTTTAGCTAGGATAGTCAGCTAATAAAACTTACCGATATTTATGTCAGCAGTAAAGAGAGCGCTGGCGGCCGTTTCCGGCCTGAACCCACTCACCCGGAAGTTGTAAAGCGCAACCTTGCAAGTAAATCCGGCCAGTGGAATGCAAGGAAATAATGTGCACAACGCGTCTCACGCGTATCAGCTTGACCGCGCTTCTGAGCTTCACAAGTTAAAGGAATGACATAAAACAACAGCCAGGGGGAAGTCTGCATTAAAAGCAGAATTACGCTATAACGGGGCGGGGTCAATTTAACCTGCTCCTTACATTACCAAACCCTGCAATGAAAATAACATTATGCTATCGCGGGGCGGGGCCAGTCTAGCTACCTGAGCTCAAACAAAGACGTGGCTTGTAGTAAAAAAAATATGATGTTATCAAAAAGCAGAGCCAGATTCGCTCACCAGGCTCTGAAAGAGATGCCAATGTGCAAAGGGGCAAGTGTAAACTAAACATTATACATGGCCCCTATGTTCATTACAATGCCAAAGCATTGTCAAGGCAATAATAGATGAACAAAACAGATCCTGATGGTCATATACAATATTAATAAAACCATTAGTCAAGGTATAGAGCAACAAAAGCACCTGCACATACACCGTCAGACATATGCAGGTGAGAGCTGCTTTACACGGTAACAGTTTAAAAATTGCTAAATATGTCCCATGCTTATGTTTCATTAAGTAGCAAGGCAAAATGTAGCAGTTGTAATAAAAATCTAAGGAAAGTTAGTCCGTTTTCCAATTGGAAGTAAGTAGTGCGCACAGTAGCAAAGTAGCAAAGTTCAAGCCAATTCTTATGTCGGCGTTTCAGCTGTCTCTGATATATATGCTCCTTGCTAGTGTCTGTGCTTCAGATATGTGTCCGACGCGCGTTTCGGCTCCTTTGCCGTTTTCCGGGTGTCTGTTTACAGACATGCGTGCTGCTTATAAGGAGGTGGGTGATATCATTCTTTCCCCCTGCACGCTGAGTAATGTAGTTTGTTGTTGTATGCTCACAAGACCATATTGTTGGCTTCTGTGTAATCACAGCATGCGTGTCTGCAGCTGTTTCTTCCTTATTAACTCATTCATTGTGAACAAAATTCATGAAGCATGGAGTAATAAATATAATTATAATTAGTCAGATTATTTTTAAAAAAGCCGAAAATATAAAATTTTAAACTTTTGCACTCTATTTAGTTAACCGCAAAAATTATAAACATTAAAAATCTATAATTATAGTCGATGTGTGAACATATTGATAAATTATTAATACATAAATAATGGGACACTGGAATACTATAAAGGTAGTAATTAAAACGTAATAGGGAATATAAATATAATAGAGGGATATTGATGTATAAAGGAGGGATATAAATGTATAACAGAGAGATATTGGTATATCATTATTGAAGTTCACTCAAGGGAATATTTAAGTGTATGTAGTGTAACATGTTGGCACTATATATACCTGTTATATTACCAAGCATGTGAGATGCCCTCAGTTTCTTAAAGTGAAAAAGAATATATTCTGGAATGCCTTTAGAGAGCTGGAACATTACAGCACAGCAACACAACTTTCCATTTTAAACCTTTGCCTTGTAGCCAAAATGTAATATTTAGAGGAAATATATGAGAACACATGCCTCCTATTGCTTAAAGCCAAAAGTATATAAACTTAATATAAACAGAAATATCAAAACACATGTAAATTAAGCTAGCCTGATTTGCATTGAAATACCCACTTTTATGATGCAGAGAGAAATTTGCATTAATTATGAAATGTATACAAGTTTGCTGACTCCTCTCTTTTTATTGCTTTTACACATAGAGTTTTGCTGTGGATTTCTTGTAAGAGATAGATACAAATTATGTATATTTTTACATTTTTATTCTATTATTTTTGGAAGTCGAATTACTTCACCTGACCCTTCTGATGGCACCTATTGTTGAATTTTGCTGACTTTTCTCTTTTTATTGCTCGTCCACATAGTATTTGACTGCATCGTATTCATGGATTTCTTTTAATAGATACAAATTATGTCTATTTTAAATTTGTATTCAGATTTTGGTACAATCAGAATACCCTCACTTGACCATTCTGATGGCAGCTTTTGCTGATGTCATATAAGATACCTATACTGGTTTGACTTATTAAGCTCAAATGATGCAATAATCAAGACAGCTCAGTCACAAAGAGGGTGTAGGCATGACTAGTCTTCCCAGCCCCATATGTAAATTTCAGCAGAATTACAGCATGTAGGTGAGGAAAGAGTGGTGGTAAGTGGATATAGGTGGAACATACTGTTATTTTCGCTCTATAAGACGCGCGTATTTTTGCCCAAAAATGGGAGGGAAATGTCTGTGCATCTTATCGGGCAAATGTAAAAGAAAAACGACAAAAAAAAGTAAACTCACACATTAACGGTGCTTCCGCGTTGCTGGCGGGGCTGCCTGCCACACTGCAGGAGGCCAGAAGAAGATAGAGAAGCGACAGGCTCTATCCCCATCCCCGCTGCTGCTATCTCTGTCTTTTCTGTCAGCAACAGCAGCGGCAGGGATGGAGACAGTGCCCGCCGCTCCTCCATCTTCTTCTGCCCTCCAGCGAGCACCCGGGTCCGTGCAGCAGTTGGGCGTGACCTGCACCAAGTCTGTGCAGGCCACACCCATCCTCTGCCCTGACTCGGGTATTCATATTTGCCCTGGCAGGAAGAGGCAGCATCTGGAGGGCAGAAGATGGAGGAGCGGCGTGCACTGTCTTTGTCCCTGCCGCTGCTGTAGCTCCCAGAAAAACAGGGATAGCAGCGACGTGCACAAGGACACAGCCCGCCGCTGCTTCTTACTTTTCTTTTTACTTTTGTTGACTTCTGCCTATATGGGGGACGAGAGGGGGGTGCCACACTGCTTATTTAGGGAATGGGAGGGGGGATGCCACACTGCCTATGGGAATGGGGGCAGGGGGAATGCCACAGTTCCTATTGGAATGGGGGGGATGCCACACTGCCTATATGGGGAATGGGAGGGGGGATGCCACACTGTCTATATGGGGAATGGGGGGGAAGCCACACTGCCTATATGGGGAATGGGGGGGGGATGCCACACTGTCTATATGGGGAATGGGGGATGCCACACTGCCTATATGAGGAATGGGAGGGGGAATGCCACACTGCCTATGGGAATGGGATAGGGGGAATGCCACATTGCCTATGGAAAGGGGAAATGACACACTGCCTATTGGGAATGGGATGGGAGGGGTGCCTGTAATTGGAGGATTCTGCACCTTGCCTATTATTTGGCTCAGAATATTATTTTTCTTTTTTTCCTCCTCCAAATCCTAAGTGCGTCTTATGTGCATGTGCGTTTTATATGGCAAAAATACAATAAATATTTGAGAAATTTACGATTAATGGGGGCCCCAGTCTAGTCTTCTACTCCATCACACAACCCCAGTAAGGCTGAAGTATAAAAACCTAGGACCTGTAATAATAGCACAGGAGTAGCTGCAAGTGAGTGTTAGAACCTTGGCTTACAACAATGTTTCTGATCCATAGACTGATGGAAAAGTCTACAACATTTACCAGTCTTTCACATGGCTTCCTGCATTTAATATCACTTACAGAGAATAGGCAGTTTGATCATGCTTCACGGCTCAAATCACAAATCCTAATCAGCACCTTACCTCCATAAGATTCTTGACACCATCTTGATTATGATAACTGATTATACTGACTGAAGTATCATTCTAGTACATATATACCAAGAAAACCTCTATAAAAATCATAGTGATTGAGAAATTTAGGACCTGATTTGTCAAGCACTTCTGCCAGACAATGCCATTTCAGTACAATTTAGAATAGTGGCAAATATGATTTATAAAATTCTCAGCATGTTGCTGTACCACTAATGTTTTAGTAAATGTGCAGTGCAGCAAGATACGCAAATGTGAAAATTATATTTTTCACTACTGTAATTTGCACTGATAAGGCACTGTTTGGTATAAGTTCTTGATAAATCAGGCCCTTAGATGACTGTCTGTCTACAAAAAATAGTTATTTGCTTTGACTTATTACAGATAAATGTAAAGCGAATGCATATAATGTTGCCAGCAAAAGCTGCAATGGATTATTAGGCTCGATTCAGAGACACATTCGTCTGCACTTCCGTAGCTGTCTGAAAGTTTTAGTGGGTGTTTTTTTGCTTTTTTTCATTCATTTTTCATTCGTACGAACGTTCGGGAAAATGCGTATATGCGCTTTCGATGAACAAAAGCAAATCGGAACATTTCCGTTAGCTCGGATCATTTTCCAACCAAAACCTGATATTTTTCGTTCGTTCAGATAACTTACGTTGTTGAGATGGGCTTGCGTCTGATTCAGAGAGCTGATTTCCGATGGACCACCACCCTATAAATCCGTTTCATTTCCGATCAACTTACGGGACCTTTGAGGGCTCAGATTGCTATTATTGAACATGTTTTGCGGCTATGTGGAGGAGTCTGCGCGCCTTTAGCACCAAGGCATTGCATGTATCAGCATGGCCGAGGCCATAAATTGTATAGCGATGCATACCTAAATAAATACATTTCATGTATGCCTTATCGAAGCATTTTAATGCTGACCTTAATTAGTCCTTAGCATGTAAACCTTTATTTTCCCACACATCCATACAATTGCTATATTTTTTTAGACTTATGTCCTTTGTGAATTATATTTGAATTGTTGAACTTGAATCTTAATTTGTTGTAGGAGTTATTGTTTTAGTTGGTTACCTTTGCTCTGTGTAATTATTTTATATTTGGTTGCAGGAACTGCAAGATGTGCCACTCGCACAACATACAAGCAGTGTTTGGTCCAGCTATGCGATTCCTCAGTGTTCTTGCAGGGCATCCAGGGTCATCCCACGATGCTTATATATTGCAGAGCTCCGGCTTATTTCGTCAGTTTGAGTCTGGATAATTATCTGGTGGATGGCTCCTGGGTAAGTTTGCTCACATTCCATCAATCCATTTTCACTGTATGGCAATGAATATAGTTGATGACTCATGTCTTAACCTATGGCTGTTTTTAGCCCTTGATGGCATGTTAAACAATATTGTAGCTTAGAATGTGTATTTTATGTTAGTATTTTAAATACTTTCAGGGGATTCTGGATATCCACTCCTGCCCTTGTTCCTGATGCCCGTTCTTTGCCTGCAGAATGCGGGCCAGGGGTTCTCTAATCGAGCACTATGCAAAACCCGGCCCGTGGTGGCGAGGGCCCTCTGGCTTTTGATGTCCAGATTTAGGTGTTTGTACCATACAGGGGGGGGGGGCACTGCAGTATGACCCCAACAAGGTTATACCAATATTTTAATTTATGTTTTTTAAAAGGACCACACGTGCCAGAGTGGCACAACTGAGTGTCAGGGTCCTTCAGTAGGTGGACCAGATGCAGGAGCTGCGCAACTCGTTGGGGACCACAGATGAAGAATAATGTTCTGTGGCCTGCCATTGCTATGTATTTTGTTTTATATAGTTGGAAGAAACCTAACCGCGAAGTGGTTTGGGTGAGCTTTAAGGGTCCAAAAGGGAAGATGGAGGATAGTGCTAAGTGATTTAGCTAAACATTGTACTAGAAGTGAGGGTGGCAAATATGTAGGCGAGCACTTTAATGAATTAAGTTTGTAGTGCGCAGATCGTAAGGATTTCCGTCTGGACGATTATTTATTGAAAAAGGGAAACAGAAACTAACGGGAAACGTAAAGGATTCGTGGGAGGATACGATGGGAAAAGGGCAAAAACGAAAGCCTACGTTGTAACATGTGAAAATGAAACGGAAAAGTCACTCTGGAAAATGACATCCTCGTATTCGTAATCTGCCGTACGAACGGACGGGAACTTTACAGAAGGATTGCAATGCATGCATAGAATCACTCATACGAGAGCGGAAACATTTCCAAAAAAAACAGATCGGCACTAAAACTAAAGTATTTTTTTGTCTCTCTGAATCGAGCCTATTGTCTAGAAACTAACAGAAGAAGGGAAAGACTAGGACCAAAAAGCAGGTGCCCGAGCTCTACAGCCTGCTAACAGCTTTTTTTTCAACGGGTCCCAGAAGATGGAATACACAGCCATCTCCCTCCCTGTTACATTGTAACAAGCCAATTGGCACCCGGCTGTATTAGATTGTAATGTCAGCTATGTATCCAGCTGTTACATCATAACAATACTGGGTTCTCATTTACAGAGGCAGCATCACTCAATAAAATTAGTTTAAAATTAGTTTATGGCTGGGAGGTTTTTACCTTATTCCACAGCATCTCTAACTCCTGCCGTTCAGTGTATGAAGCAGACACCCGTCATGCTCTTACATTGTAAAAGCCAGCCAGCTCCCTGCTGTGTAACACATTGTAATAGCCAAGCTATGGTTATGGGACAGTTTTAATAATAACTGCACATGCTGTGATACATTGTATACAAGTAGGTGTAGCTTACAGTAAGCAGCACACAGTCTTCTGTGGTGGGATAGTATGTTTTCTGTTGTTCTATGTTTACAATATAGAATGCTGTATTCAGACTCTTGAATTGCCCTTAGCGCATGGCATGGGGTCCACAATAACAGGCATTACTCAGTGGAGAGGATGGTTCTCAATACACTATGATGTGGCGGGGCAACTGCTGGTCCCATGTGCCACCTGACACTGCAGACACTGCAGGACGTGATCTTGCCATGCGGTGAGATTTTTCAAACCAAAGTGTAATGCAAGTGCTGCAGGGGACAGGAGCTGTGTATGACTTTTTCTCCTTAAAATGGTCTTTTCCAACAAGAACTATTGATAGTTTGATGAAATTCAGGTGGGGCTACTGCACCTTCTGCCTCCTAGATACTGTATTTTCATTTGGGATACCTGACCACTTAAATACCATGAAAATGCCCAAAATCAGGAGTTTCGATTTTTGCTATATGTTGCAGTGGTTAAAATGACTTTTGGTCCTCTGCATCCCTCACCTCATGCATATTTCACTTTACTATGCCTGACCACTAAAATACTGTGGAAATGCTCAAAATGGGGCAATGTTTTCCAACTCTTTCACAAATTTGTGGAAATTGCTGGTATGATTGTTGGCCATGTCAAATCAGAATAGAGTGGTGGCGGACTAAGCCTTGCTGTTATTTATTATGACTTGGCTTATTTTGTGGAAACATTTTTTAATCTGCCATGTGCAAAGTCCGAAGCAAGATTTATTAGTCTTGAGTTTGCAGCAAATGTTAGAACCTCTGATTTTTTATGCTGTCTGTGGAAAAAAATTATTTGAATAATATTTTAAAAATACTTAAAAACTAAATGTGTTAGATATCCATCTTAACCCATAAGTGTTGCAACGTCCCAAAACTCAAACCAAAATGAATTCAGATGGCGCATGGGTGACTGTGGTTGCAAGAACCACGTGCACTTATCCTGTCACATTCAGACAATGAGGACTGAAGGAGTAAACATAAAGAAAGAAATAGGCCATTGTCCAAATATTTGGGCTACTTACTGTTTATATATATATATATATTGATAGTTCCCTAGATACTTCTTTTAATTAAAAAGCTCATCAATAATATTTATCTATCCAAATTTGTTAAAGTCTTTGAAAATTCTAAATCACTTGAAAATTGGGTTTAGGAAAACATTACCAGGATCTGTTAGAGGTGAGACATTTAAGCTGATTTACCCTTTGCCTTTACAAAATAGGAAAAAAACACCTTGGCATGTAACACTTTAAAATAATTATGCACCAGTACAATAAGTAAAACAAATAGCTTTTTATTTTCTTTGTGCATTGTGTTTTGATGCATCTTATCTCCTAATTTCTGCTAACCTCATTTTTGATGTTTTCACTTGTAGAAATGTGAAAATGCATTATAGGGTTTTCAGAATGTTGAACAAAAGAAAAGTCTGATAAGAAGTAGCATGTGATAAATTAAATGTGACATGTTTTTATTCAGACAAAATGAATTCTGAACGCCTGGTAATTGTGCATATTTGAGCAGTCGCTCTTGATGTAGATTTTGTTGTGTATGTTCTCTACTAATGGGGTGTGAATTATACATTATAACATTGTCTTAGTCTCCTTCATATGAATTGGATAATTATGCAAGTTGCTAAGTTATTGTCGATAAACTTCCACCATTGTGGTATGATGGCACCTGATTGTGCTGTTAACTTTTGGGCATTAAATTGAATTAATATGGCTTGTTCTTTTTGTGAGTGGGATTTGTTATTCACAGCATAGGATAGAAAAGTGTCCACCGCCTTTTGAAAGTCTTCAAAGAAATGAAAGAGAATATTTTCTTTTAAATTATACAGTTGGTGCCTATTGAATGAGATTCATGCTTTTAAAAACTCCTTGAATGGTGCCAAGGGACCTGAACAGCATTCAAATCTGACATGAGGTTGACTTGCTAAGTTATAGGCAGGTATGCTGCGTTCTTGGTTCTTGCACCCACCTCATGATGCACTCTGGTTCCACCTGCTGACGTGCCCGGTTACCCGGGCAGCTTGAAGGAGTCCGTGTGTGCACCCAGACATGGCACTGCTTATGTTCGCGGTGACATCATGCCGGATTGCACGCAGGTGGTCTCTCTTATTCAATGGAGCACATCACGTCCTTTTTATTTCCTTGTTCCAGGTTATTCTTAGCTCCTGGTGTGGCAGTCGGGAATGGAGGGGCTGGCACAAATTGAATGGGACCCTAGACAATTTATGGGCAGGTAGGACCTTTTGCCATTACCTCGCCCTTTGGAAGTGGCATGTTAGCCGTGGCTGCATGGGTGCTACAGGAAGAGTTGATTGGTGATATTAGTTACATTATTACTTGCCACCAACTGTATTTGCTATTGTGTTCTCTATATTCTACCCTGCCTTGCTGACTTTGTGTATATATTTAGTGTGCACATGTAGCTTTATGGATTTTTGTTGTGGATATTAGTTATTAGTATATGAGTATATGGATAAGCACTAGCATTTTTTCAGTATCAAGATCTCACAGGCACAACCACTAGCAGTTTAGATTCACATATACAATTCACTGATAATTATTCATCAGTTACATTAATTTGTTATATCTTAGGTTGAATACAACCGCTTTTTGACATTTTAGTGGTGGTAACTTATTTATTAGTAATACAGGGCTACAGGACTACATTCCATGTGCTGTTTTTTTTTTTCATTTTTGCTAATTAAATCCGAGTACAAGAAAGGGCGCTTGAAAATAATTTGATTTTCGAAAATAATTTGTGTGCAATACAGGTGCCATTGATTGGCTCCATAGTACACCATAGGGAGGCCTGCGTAAAATGATATTTAATATTGACCACTGCAAAAATTAGCCTAAGCATTGTATTTGGCCACGCATTTATATGAAATGCACTATAGTGAATAGTATATAAGTGCATGTGTTGGATCGCATCGGAATGAGGCCTCAGCAATGGAAATAAGCAAGTCAATTTGAGTTAAATTGATACAGAGTTTCTTACAAATGTGGGCCCAGAGCAAATAAAATCATAATTTTCAGATAAAGAATGACTTTTATTTAAAGCGCCACAATACCATTCTTTTTATTAAAGTGGTTATGGGGGGGGAGGGGTAGTGTACCACTTTTTACACTAACTCGTAAAAGGTCAGAGGGTCCTCTTTATTAATTGAAAGGATAGGGGTGGCAGGCCTAGAACAGTTTCAGAAAATACGTGAAAGTGTGAAATAAGAAATAAAGAAGGCATTTTTTCAGATGCATTTTGGTGCCAATCCACACATTTTTTGCACTTACTGGATCTTTACTGGATCACATAACTGCAAAAATTGCACAAAAATATAACTGTATTGCTGTGCCCTTTTTACTACAAAAACACATGCTAACAGCACAACATTTTTGATGTATCAAAGCCATAAAATGAAGTGCCCCATCATCTTACAAAATCATTATAGCTTACTGTAGCAATAGTTATTCCTTTATAAAAAAAAAAAGAACCCATTTTAGATCTTGCCATTTATCTCCTTTAGGTTTTATTGCAAAATGTCACGATCAAAGAAAACATTATAAATACTTGCTCAGGGCAACCATTATTTACATGCTCATGGAATATTGCGAGCGGCTGTGCTCCTTTAACAAATTATGTACTGCAAAGATTTTTTTTCATAAACTAAACTATTTTGGATTTGCTGCATAAACCTTTTAACTGTATTCTCTGATCTCACATTGAATTATTCAGCATAACAGCTAGAGAAACTAGGTCATAGAGTACCATCTAAGGCAAAAAAAAGTTTTATTTTTCTTTTACTTCCTAAAGCTCAATAAAGGGAAAGTTTCTTATTATTATTTAAAGTGGAACTTCGCCATAGAATTCCAAGAATCTGCCTTGTACCCCATTTCCTCTATAGCCCTGGGAAATTTTCATTCTTCCACTACTATGATGGATGCAGGTTACAGCAAAGAACTCACAAAAGGGACTGTTGAGACCAAGGAGGGTTGCTAGAATGATGAACACAGGGGTTTGCATTCCCAGGGAGGTCACTTGGACAGCAGGGGCACCAAAGAATCCTTGCAGGAGCAAAGACCCAGTATGCTCAATTGTATTTTCCCAGGGTTTCTAAAGGAGGGGTATCTCTATTTAGGATGTCTAGGGGAAAAGTAACACAAGAGTGACAATGTAAAGAAAATAAAGCAGGCACATTTAAGAGCCAGAAATAACCTCATAACTGATTGCAAGGCAAAAGCAGAACAAAATCCAGGATTTTGACTTTCCCGGGCTTGGTTGCTTGCCCCACTATTAAACATGACACACTGTCTGAAACCCCCCATATCGCCCATACAAATTTACCTTGGTCTTACTGTTTACACCACTTCTGGGTAATCGGGAGCGAGAGTGGATGCATTCCCAGTACCCTTTAAATTGGGGCATTCTCTTACCCCCAGCCGATCTGAATGACTAGGCTGGGGAGCAGGCCCCAGCACTGAGATGCTGGGGATGTGACTTCCGCTTTTTAGCCATGGGAGCCGTGGACATAGTTGAAAGCCAGGGAAGGCCAGTTGCAGGTCCTGGAGAACTATGTGTTTTAAGTGTAGGTGTTGTAGCATTTGTGAAAGCAGACATTGTTGACCCTGGAGAGCTAAATATACATCTTCCCGCTGTGCTTCTATAGCAGTGGACAGAAGCCATCGATTTTATAGTCAAATGGGCATCTCTAGATGCACTCAAGGGATCCAATGGCCACATGAAGTGCAAGAAACCAACTGTTAAGGCCTGTGGGACACCCGCCTTCTTGGTGAGTTTACAACCTCCAATCTCCACTGCTATATTCACCTATAGCCAAGCCCCTGTTTGCCGGGATGCTCAATATGCCTCACCGGGCACAGTTGTCCCAAGAACTTAATAGCACAAAGGTAGTAGACTGAAGGCGGATGAACCTGGGGCAAGACTGGGCAACGTCGGGTAAGCCGTGGTCATACACAGGTTGGCAATCCTCATGATATGCAGCCTCAAAGGAAAGGCAAGACAAGGGTCAAAGGTCAGCCCAAGGGTCAAGCCGGGAGGTCAGCGGGTCCGCGGTATAAGGAATGTGATTGGTTCGTAGTATGAGTTCAGGCAGGCAGCGGTCACAGAGAGGTCAGGCAAACTAGGTTGGCAGTGCTAAGCAATTACAGAGGTCACTATAGCACCCAGCAGCACGCTATCTCGGGCAATGACCGTATGGCAGGGAATCCTCTTTATAGGGCTATGGTGCAGGGGATTTGCTAGGGCACTCAAAACTCATAGGCTCCTGAACATTTCAAGGGCTGATTTTCTCACTGGTGATTGGGGTGGCTGCCCCACATCAAACGTTGGGGCTCATTGGCCCATTCAACTAGCATCCAGCAGGCAAGCTGTTATGTCAGCCATGCTCACATGCAGTGGAGCAGGGGATGTGGCTGAGAGAGAAGGGAGCCATTGAAAGTGAGTTTTCAGGGCACTCTGGCGTGGTTTTCAAACAGTAGGGCATCAACCAGAACTGGGGATAGTGAAAATCCCAGTCTTTGGTCCACTTTAAATGGTTTTTATGCCGTGTTGATTATTTTTTAATCCTACATGCACAATCCTACTATGTTATTGAAAAGAGTGGTCTTACCCTGGACAAAAATTCATTTTAGTTTTGTCCTTCGCTTCATTGGCTTTTGGTAAAAGCATATCCATGTGGAGGAGGGTGCACCTCTGTCTGTTGTCTGTTGATGAACACCAAAGACATTTGTGGAGAGATTGCTTCTGCCTCTATATTGATTGTTTTACACAAAAGAGTATTTAGAAATTTACCAACACTGCTCTTTTGTGGTTATTGGTGCTTTAAAATTGTGATAACATTTTACATTGTAGCGGTCTGATATAATTAGTTTTAATCATTTATAGTTTTATTTTATACACTCTAATCTTATTTGTTTTCTCCAGCGCTGGTTGCATATATAGGTATCATTTATACTGTATTTGCATATTTATATATCTACAGTATATCCTACAGTATTTCTGTATTTAATTCAGATAAGCCTTTGTAACCACACTCATGCTGCTAGAAAACCTTCTCCTTGTTTTGATGGTTGAGGGTCCCCTCAATCTTGTGCCTTTAATACTTCATTGTAGCTGTTGTAACAATGGACACCAGCTGGGCTTCTGGTCATGGAAACACCATGGTTACTCCCAGGTGATGCAGATGTTCTATCAAAATGCTGAAATGCTGGGGAAACAGGGTCTGTCTGTAACTCTGATATATATTTTTAGCATGAACGTCAAGGTGTACCATGCCCATTAGAAAACTTACTTTATTCCATTGGTTTAAGAAGTGAGGGTCTTTGGTCTGCTCTCTACCTAGAAAACCAATTTGGCTTTGAGTACTCTGAAAACTACAATCTCCTGTATAGGCCCCTGATAGAAAAGCCCATCCCTATCATGGTAGCTGAATGTTTTGCTCTCTGTCCTCCAAAGACCTATATTTGAGCTTTTGGTATTTATAGTGGCTGTTACCAGTTCAAAGATTTTTTGAGCTGGTGCGGAGCTTTTATTTAGGCCACCCCATGTTGGGAAAACCATTAACATTTCATTCAATTTGACCATAATCAAGAGGGTACTCATTCTTTTCAGGCCTCACAACATCAAGATTAATTCAAACAAGTGGAGTCAAGCTGTTATCTGATGAACACTTTATACTTTTTCCCAGTTATAAAATGGAGGTGTTGGCTTCTGTGTAAATCAATTTTGTATGTAAAATTTGAGTTTGAATTCCTGTCTAGTTGGCATTGAACCTATTTCTGAGCATCTGTAGCCTTGTTTAAAGGGATTTCCCTTTTGTCCTCCTATTTTTATTCAAAGTTTAATGAAGAAGAAGCTTTTCTCCCGATGTATAATTTGGAATATTTTGGTTTGCTGCCCAGACCTGTACATCTGAGGACTCCTCCTTGTGATGTATCTGTCTGCATTGTTTCTCCTGAGCTGGGCATGTTATTTGAGTTTATTTTTGTGCTAATACTCTTTGCTATGAATGGATTCTTTTTTTCTTTGTTTGGAATTTTATAGCATCCCCTCCCCTCGTATCTAAAGCCTATACCCACATGTAGAGGTAGTAATGTTTACTTCAAGAAAAATATTTTCTAAACTCTTTGGCTGGAGTTGCTTCTTAAACTTTTATAGACCCCAGGAACACAAGAGCAGCACAAGGCCTGCTGCTTTCCTGCCGATGCTCTGCATCTATCGTTTTCTAAACTTTCTGGTGTCTCATGCCAGACTCCGGCTTCTGGACTAAGTGGTATGTGGTGCCCTGGCTTAGTTTTGTACATAAGCAGCAACGAAAAAGTCAGAAGTCCAGAATCTTGCGTGGGAAAACGGTGCTTTGGGAACCCAACAGACACAACAGAAGTAGTAGCAGGTCAGTAGGGGGACCTTTTGCTTCTATGACACTCCTGCTCTGGCGATCTGTGGAAACCTATTCTAGTGTTTGCATAACTGTATTTACTTGACATTTGTCACAGCTTGTTTAAAGAAGCTATTAGTTGAATTCAAAATCTGAAATAATAGTTTACACTGGACTGACCCTTGAAGCACTTGGCTAGAAGAATTCATTAGGATGGATTGCAGCACCTCTTTTATTATAGTCAGCCAGAAAAGCAGAAGAAAGGAAAAAAACAATAATGATCACAGCAGTTTATCTAAACCACGGCAAGCTATTACTGCATGGGCAGACTATCTGTGGCTTCATTCTCCACATCAAAAAGAATTAAAAAATATATTTCTTAAACTGTATTGTCTTTTACCCTATTCAGCCTTGCCAAAACTGTTCTCCTTTTGTGCCGGTTTGCTTCTCTGTGCATCTATAGCTCCTACACTTTTATTCTCCTGCATCTTTTCTCCCCATGCATATGTCTTCTGCTATTCTTACCTCGATTGCAGCACGATTCACTATCCCCAATGTACTACTCATATTAAGAGGACTATTTCATATGCAAATAAAAAAGAAAATTCTTCCCTAAGCATGTTAAATTAGATTATCATACCTCATTAAAGGCTAAACGTTTTCTTCTGCTTCCTTAGTACATTACTACATCAGGCACCCAGGGGTAGATTAGACCCAATGGAAACCTTACGGTTGTGTCCCAAGAGAGCCCCTTTATAGCATCTAGTCCTATCAATAACGTATTTGTTTTCCTCCATGGCCCTCCTCTAGTTAACAATTGTGCTTTAAACCTGACCTTTCTGCTCCTGGCTTGTGGTGGCCCTTTTTCCTTCAGCAGCCAATCAGATTATTTTGGTTCTTACACATCCCCACCTACCTTGGCAACTCCATTGGCTACTGGCAGTCAGCACAATTTCATGTTTTCAAGTTATTGTTAACTAAAGGAACATCCCAAATCGGGATGCCATGGTGATGGTTGCATTGTATGGTTGTGCACAAATAGATTTTTTCCCCTGCATTTAACCCTTTCGTGCAGTGAGTCAAATGCGAGCAGTGAGTGTACACATGCCCCAAGCAGTGGGCTGCTTTGATAATGGCACCCGGGGAGCAATTGAGGAGTCAGGTGCTTTGCTCAAGAGCACTTCAGTCCTGTGCCAACATGTGCCGGCCTTCCGAGTCACAAGATCACTTTTTTACCACTAGGCCATTACTGCCCCTTATCGGACCCAGGTTAGCAGACCTTTAGGGTATTTTTTACTGCAGGTACACCTTAAAGAGGAACAACCACCCCCCTCTATTCTATAAGACTCTTGCGGCAGTGGTCTACCTCTTTATAGAGCATCACAAATTGGGAAGGCCCGCTGTGTGAAACCCCCTGCAACACCAAATCCACTCTTCCAAGGTGAGTTTATGGGCGATCCCAGGGGATACACACAGTGGGGATGCCCCCACCAGGAGGAGCAAAATCCAAAATAGTGAAAAACCTAGTTTTTTCCCTTTAAAGCCTTTTGATTTTTTAACATGCCAAGTTCTGGTCTATGTCCCTGGAGCATTCTGATTTGGAATGTTTGTTGAAAACCCCAGGGAACACCAATTTTACTCCCAAAGCATGTGTACGGACTCTTGCCAATCAGCATTCAATGCCATGAATATGAATGGCATAGAACTGTGCACACAGAGTGTGTGGAGCAGTCAGCACACCTTGGGAGGGATGCTGCTGTGACCTGAGTATGCGCAGTGGGATTGCCAAACTTACACATAAAAGGCGATCCTAGGGATTGTCACTCAAATCCAACTGTCACTCAAGTTTACAGCTGCCATACAGAGTCCTGTCACTCAAGAGATTTCCAGTGGAGGATTGTGGCAGTGTGCAAGATTTTTATTATTTTAATGCCCAAATCAGGCATAGTACAGGGGGAGTGGTTGTTGGGGGCTTAAAAAAAGCTTAGACTTCCAGTTGAAATATATGACAATCATTCATCCCTGAACCCTTCAGTTAGAGCAGCAATACCTATTGAAGGCTAGCTGATAATGTTTAAACCGGACCAACACCCATGTTTGTAAAATGGAAAACTTTCTACAATACTCAGTTTTCTTCGTTAGGCCTAATGTCCTATAGAAAAACTAAAAAATCATACTCCTATACAAACAGAACGGTGCACATAAAAAGATTGTATTAACCTAAAAAGCAGGCTGGATGCAGTGCTATAAAGAGTGAGCTACTTTTCTGTTTTCCTGTATAAAATCGTGTCTGACAAAGAGAAGTAAGTATTCTCGAGAGATTACCTCCTGGGTTTTTCAGGGTCTCAGGAATACCTATCTCAGTCAGGTTGGGGGTAGTGGAAAGACAGGGGGTAGTTAAAATGTTTAGTCTTGGAGTAGGGCGTCCATTTAGTGTATATAGAGTTTTTCTTTGTTTAGGAACACCAGACAGATTTTAGTCTCTTCTTTCTCTTTCATATTCTTCCACTTACAAATGTATCTGCCCCTTGTAAGTAAAGGGTTACTTTGCTATCGCTCCATTCATTATGATTAAAGAGACTTGGAGGCCTCTGACAGTGTGTGCATAAGCGAAGTCGCACTCCATTTATTTTTTATCTGGATTTCTGACCTTTAACTGATCTCCATCTCTCAAAGAGAAGATGAAAAAGAATACCTGTACAATAACATGCTGCAAGGCGAGAACATGGATCATTTTCATATTACTAAAAAAAAGTGTAGGACTGCTCAGTAAGTGAGATGATAAAGATCAAGATATTTACATAGGGCTGCAAGTTAAAAAAAAAAGAGTCATATGTAATTCAAAAGCTAATCACATTCTTTTCTGAGAATACCAAACAAGAAAGATGGATGGCACCAAACAATAGATTAGAGTACAGGTGCCCTGCTCTGGTGAATCCCTATTAGAATGAATATAGTGCAAACACGAGGGGTGCCTCAACCCCAAAAAGGGAGTATAGCCAGAGACTAACAAAGGCACTCCATTTATTATAATTCATATCCAATTTATTTTGACGTAATTAAATTCTCACATTATCAAGACATTAAAAACTATTAAAAACATGTATCACATATGTAGACTGCCATCAAATGAGGGGCGAAGGGGTTAAATTCTAATGTGGCCAGTGGAAGAACCTAATATACCAATAAATAATTAATAATACCGTATTAATAAATAATAAAGTGTCAAGTGCTTCCAAAGTGCATCAGATCCCAAATATATATACAAACATAACAACACAACAATTACTGGGAAAGAGGTAGGTGCAATTCACAGACAAAATACATAAGATGATATTATCTTACTTGCCAAACAAAGTGCCATGTGCGGACCAACCACTGGGGACCCCCAAAAACTCCCTGCAACGCGTTTCGTGACCTAAAGTCACTTCTTCAGGCAGAGTACGCATCTTCTGAGAAGATTGAACTTCCTACTTTTCAATGTAATACCCCTTGACTTCAACAAACGTATTTCACTTCACCAGTGGATGCTCTCAGAATAGAAATATACTTGCTGCTGCAGAAACACAGTTGTTGCCTCTTTGAATTCAGTTATCATTGCCCTTGCAGAAATGTCTTCAGATTACGAAAAAGAAGGTATCGTATTTTTCTCCACATTAGACGCACCTGCCCATAAGACTCACCCAGGATTTGGGGCAGGAAAATAAGGAAAAAATGTTCTGAACCAAATAGTAAGCTAAAATACCCCCCCTCCCAATCACCTCATTATAGACCACAACTTACAGGCAGTGAGCAGCATCCCATATTACAGCAAGTGAGTGGTATGCCACATTACAGGTAGTGAGAGGAATCCCACATTAAAGGCAGTGAGGTGCATCTCAAATACAGGCAGTGTGGGCATTCTAAATACAGGCAGTGTGTGTGGCATCCCAAATACAGGCAGAATGCGGGCATCCCAAATACAGGCAGCGTGTGTGGTGTATTGTGGTCTTTCTCATTGATTTATTTATGGAACATGGCTCCAAAGCCCTTTCTTTTTTGGAGACCTGCACCATACTGCACTTGCCATACTGTCACTTCCAGTGTTTTCACTGGACTGAACTGGTACTGCGTGTGTTGCATGCACAGACAAGCTCAAATCTTTACCACTGACAGAGGATCTTTCCCCTTTCCAACAAAATCTCCAGTGAGTTGTTAGCCTCCTAGGTCCAGAGATCCGGCACTCAGAAATATACCACCCTGGCACCCATGAGCAACGGTACCAGGATTTTGCTGTGCTGCAACTTGGTCCGGTCAGTCCTGATCCACATGCCCTTGTAGGGGTGTATACCCGAGGTTCTCCCCTTTCCAATGACACCTCCAATAGGTCATTAGCCCCCCCCCCCCCTAGGTCCCGAGAGCCAACACTTGGAAGTGTACCACCCTGGCAGCCCTGAGGCAATGGTACAGCTTGATGCTTGGTACAGTCGGCCGCAATCCACTTACCCTTGTAGGAATATATGTCTGAGGTTCTCCCCTTTCCAACAATACCAGTGGGTTGTTAACCCCCCTAGGTCTGGAAATCCGACACTCAGAAGTGTACCACCTCGGTTCCCAAGAGCAACAGTAGCAAGGTTTTGCGGTACTGCTACCTGGTCTGGTCGGCCTTAATCCACATGCCCTTGCAGGGGTGTATACCTGAGGTTCTCCCCTTTCCAATGACACCATTAGCCGTTGAAGCGGCAGCTGGCAGCCCTGGTGCAAAGGCAGAATCAGCAGACCCTAGAGCTGAAGTGGCAGTTGCCCATCCACCTCCCTTCCTACTTTCCACCATGCTGCCCTATGTACCTTTTGGTCACATGCCCCTATTGGAGGTGAAAATGTTGTGCTTTGGTCCACTTTAAAGAGGAAAATCTAAAAGACTCCAGGGCTGTTCAAGTTCCACTCCCTAGGTCATTCCGAATTGGAATGACTTGCTGTGTGTAATTCCCGGATAACCCGATCTACTCACCTCTTCACAGAGCCCTCGCTGCATCTGACCGCTGCGGCTGCATTCCCAGCATTCCTCTAACTGCAGTATGTACCCAGGCCAAACCTTTCTGATTGGGCAGCCTGGACATGCACACAGCTAGAGGTCAGCTGGGATGCGGCCTCCGTTGCGCTCGGCTCCAACCGGCTCATTAGCTAACAGCGACTGGTGAGCTGCACCGTGGAATCCCAAATCAGGATGCCTGGTCTGAGAGGAACAACACCCGAGAGTGAAATTGCTGAGTGTTGTTCAACTTTAAAGTCCACATTTGGGAAAACCTTACCAGAGTGCGTTGTGAAGTGTGCATCCCTATGTTGGCAGTGTAAAGACCAGAGCCTCAACAGCACCCTTTGCCAACAAGTTGACCCTGCACAAAATGCTCTGGGTGCCCTCAGCCCAAAGCTCTTGATCTCAGAGGGTCTCTGCCAGGCTACCATACTGTCTGGGACTGCAGGGACACCATGTACATCATGGGAACCAGCAGCCTGCTTTGGTTGCAAAAAGATAAGCCTGCGATTCAGGGCCAAGCTTCCCAGAGACCCAAAACTCTGTTTTATGGAGAAGCCTGGCTTTGTGGAAGAAGTTTCCTGAACTAAAGTGGGCCTTATTACAAATGGATTTAGGTCCCCTTTAAAAGTGTTTTCAGCAACTTTCAAGTTGCTGGTTATGAAGCTCAGAACCACTCAATTGTACTACTGACAGCCATCACTGTGCAAGTGCCACCCCATAGACTTGTCACACATGGGGGGCAGTGTATAGGGGCTGGGGACACCATGCAGATGCCACCTTAAATGGTGGCTATACTACTATGTCATTAGAGCAGCACCCACAGATTAAAGATACCCCAGCCCCCAACCTAGCACCCCCCCATGTCTACACTGACACATTATTAAGCTGTTTACCATAGTATAGAGCCATCATGCTGCCCCCCCATCCAAAATGCTGTGCTTACACAGTAAGAAATCACTTCTCACAAACACATACAGAGACTTTAAAACGCTGCTACCCACATTCTAATGAGCACCCTAATCATCCTGATGTGAAGATTTGGGACGCTCATCATCCTGTAGAGGAAGCAAAGAAGACAACTTAATTCTGAAAACAACAGCTGTAGTTCTTTCCTCTCTGTGCTGTGCTGTTCTGCCTCTAGTGGCCGGATGAATAAACGCTGCTGATCAGCATACAAGATGCCTTACCATGGCATCATGCCCCATCACCCTGTCTGCTAGTGAAGTATAATTTGCTGTTTTGTTTTCATTTTAAATGCACCCTGCGGACCCAGGTGCCCCTAGGCACGTGTCTATGTTTGCCTAGTGGCAAATATGGCCCTGCCTATCTGCCCTCCCACCAACCTTGTTATCTGCTCTCCCACCTACCTACCCACTCATCTATTTGCCTAGCCACCCACCTTCCTACCTACTCACTTACTTACTTAACTATATACCTTCCTACTTAACCACCCCCCTACCTACTGACCTATGTATCTCCATGTTTACCCACCCTCCTGCCTACCTATCCTAAATTCCGGTCTATTAGGAATTCCTATCTAAACTCCCACATTCTCCTCTATCTGACTACCCCCTCTGTCCATCTGAGTACCTACCCATCTATCTGCCTACCCACCTACCAGCCTGCTGACTACCTCCACCTACCTACTAATCTTTCTACCTGCCTACCCACCTAAATGCCCACTTACCTACCCATTCACCTGTATGCCTGCCTGCTCACTCACCTACCTTTCTAACATAACCTACCTACCTAGAAGATAAAGGGAGGTCATTTTTTTTTAGGTTGGTGGAGTTCACACACACAGCACAGATGTACAGCACTAGGTTGGGTGGTTTTGAACAGAAGCACAGCTTATCCACTCATAGTAGAAATGTGTTTTTGTTTCTTAGTGGCGTTGGTTACTGACTGGTATGATTAAGGGCCCACCCGGGCCTGAAACGCGTAACGCTCCACAATACATATGGTTCAGACTATGGATACTCTATTTGATTGATTGATGCTTTTAGTGAGTCTTCAATAAAGTTAAAGTTTTATGGATACGCTGGACAAACTTTCTGCTTTTATATCTACAAACTTTGGGGGAGGACTTTCAGGATCTCCCCTGTCCGTGCAGACAAGAGGTTGGTGAGCTGGCTAAACTGCTACCTTTTAACTAGTTGGTTACTGACGTGTCTGTATTGGTCTAGTAGCTCTCAGTGTTGTGATCATTATAGTGACTGGAGCAAGGAGCAATGATTGGTTTTGCAGGGGAGAAGCATGGTTTATCCACTCAGTGTGTGAAATCAGTGGGAGGGGTAACCTGTTTCTACATACATGCAAAGCCCCGACATGCCCCCTCTATCACAGTGAATGGAGTGACAGCATTAACGTGACATTTTTTTTTTTTTATCATGCTGCTTCACTGGACTATTTCTTTGAAAAGGATTTCCAGTGTCTTCATACCCCCCTCCCTGGGTGCTGAGATGGGGGGGTTACAAAAAAAAGCCTTATCTCTACAGTAATTTGGAACTGTCACTCAGGCACAGGCAGTGGGAGCACAGAGAGTGGCATCCCTCCACTGTACATGCACCTGCCCGCCATGTGAGGATGGGATTATGAAGACACTGGACTTTAATGGAAAAAAAATACTGCATCAGGGGCCTCCACCAGATTTTCAGCCTAGGGATCTCCACCACACTTAGGGGGTTACTTAAGAAAGGATAGCGCCAGGCAGTGCTTCATAGCGCCAGGCGAACGCCGGACGCAAAACCACCATTTAAGAAATGAACTCTCATGAACGCCTCTAACAGCCCCACGTAGCGTCCTATGTATTATTACAGGCGGCTCAGCGTATAGCGCAGGAGCTCTAGCTTCCCGTGCGTCAGATATTACCTGTCGCTTAGTGTCGCTCTCTCATACATTTCAGTAGAGCTTCATTTGTTTGTGTGTTTGCCGATTTACATTTTTTTTGCTCAAATCATTGTGTGACCTCTCCTGGCTGCAAACGAACACTTTTATACATTTATTGGACGTTTTATATTTTTATGCAGAATTGTCATTACTGGCACTAAAGTGTTATTGTCCCAGTGTTAAAACAATGACATTCCATGTGTTTTCGCTTTGTTACTGGCAGATATGTGTTCAAAAACACATTTTACTTACACAGCATCTGGCGCTCTATGCTACAGCGCCCAGCTTTAGAGCGCTGCCGCTGTGTGTGTCTAGTGTTTAATTAAATATGATGTGGAGCACCGAGTGCTGGACGCACTGAGCTGGCGCTACCTCTCGCTCGCTGCAGGGCTGTACTGTTGTTAGAGCGCCCAACACACATCACATTCTTTTTTTAAAAGTTTCTTTTTATTTGCAATTCAACAAACAACACACCAAGACAAGTTACATATCACAATTAGATGCCGCAGGCACCAATCTCAGGATTGAAGTTTCAAGTAACCTTATAGACAAGACAGCCATTCACACAACACTCATACATTCAGGACTCGGACATCGAATAGACCGCTCATTAAGATAGAGGGACAGGAAAGTAGGCCGCAGCCCTCGGGATGCTCCCTCTGTTCAGATTTCCCTTTTTCCCATTCAGCCTATCTTTAGTTCCATGGGTCCCCTCAACCAAGCAAGGGTCAGCAACTTTACTCAGTCAAGCAACGCCCCCCTCCCCTAATTATCTTCAGAAGCGGTGTCCTGACACTGCAGCCAAGCGATCCCAAATCTTCCCAAATTTATCGGGCACCCCCCTGGCAGCATAAGTCAGTTTGTACATATGGAGTTTCTGGTTAACTAAAGCCTTCCACGCCTGTACCGATGGTTTGGCCGAGTGTCTCCAATTTAGCAAAACACATTTCCTGGCATAAAAGAGCAGCCACCTGAATAGCGACTTTAACGCCCTCGCCTCCGACAGTGGTTCAACCACCCCCAGAAGACACAAAGAAATTGAACAAGGGATCCGAGTACCCACCACCCTACTAATCAAATCCATTACCTCTCTCCAATAACCCGCCAGAACTGCACAAGACCAGGTTACAGTTGAGTACAAGGTTTTGAAGTGGGAAATGGGCAGCAAAACTGGCGAGGCCTGATATATGTATAGAAATTTGGGAAGGAATATCATTTTGTATATATTAATTCTGCCCATAACTGACAGCGGCAGGTTCGCCCATTGAGTAACTCGTTGTTTAAGCTTCGACACCACCGGGGAAATATTGAGCGATATGAACTCACTCGGTTGCCTACTAATCATGATCCCCAAGTATTTAAATTGCTGGACTATTTTCAGTTGAGACCTTGGGGAAATGTCTGGGGAAACAAGCTCATCCACTAGCATCAGACTGGATTTATCCCAGTTGATTTTCAGACCGGAGAACCCCCCAAATGTTCCGACAATGTCTAGTGCTGCATCCAGGGACTCATGGCTATCCGCCAGGTATAGCAGTGTATCGTCTGCATAGAGCGATATCTTTTCCTCCACTGCTCCCAACTTCCATCCAGAGATGTTTGGGGAACTTCTGATAATGATCGCCAGGGGTTCGATAGCTAACGCAAAGAGCAGCGGCGATAGCGGGCACCCCTGTTTAGTGCCTCTACTCAGTGCGAAGGAGTTAGAGTAACACCCGTTGACTCGTACCCGGGCTGTTGGTCATTCATACAATAGTTTGACGTATTTTATAAAACTGGTAGGAAGTCCGAATCTCTCTAATACTGCCCAGAGATATCCCCATTCTATCGAATCGAAGGCTTTCTCATTATCTAATGAGATAATCACCCGTCTGCCATGATTATCATGTCTGGTTTGGAGGTTCGACATCAGTCTACGCAGATTCACACATGTGGTGCGCCCTGGCATAAACCCTGATTGATCCTGCCCAATCAAATGTAGTATAACTTTGTTCAGCCTAGTGGATAGTATTTTCGCTAATATTTTGGAGTCCTGGTTAAACAGGGATATAGGCCGGTAAGACGCGCAAGAGTCGGCTGGTCTCCCTTCTTTATAGATAAGGACCACATGCGCCTCATGAAAGGAGGCTGGTAGGTGCTCACTTTCAAGCGCTTGTTTCAGCACCTCCCATAACTTCGGTGTCACCCGTTCAAGGTCCGGCTTGTACCACTCGGCCGGCATCCCATCCGGTCCCGGTGCCTTCCTGCTAGAAAGCATTCTGATTGCTCCAGAGACTTCGTCCATGGTGATAGGGGAGTCCAAAGCCTCCTGATCTTCCTCAGTCAGCCATGTAAAGTCGATCTGATCCAGGTAACGACTCAGATCAACCGCCCCATAGCTTGCCCTTGAGGAATACAAGGCCGAGTAGTACTCAAGGAACCGTTGGGCGATATCCCTCCCTTCTGTCACCCTCGTTCCATTGTCTAGGATCCCGGCTATATTATTTGATTTGCTTTCAGCTCTCGCTAAGTAGGCAAGGGTCTTACCATTCTTATCCCCTTTATCAAAGATTATTGCCTGCTTAAATAGCAGCAGTTTCCTAGCTGAGTCAGTCAGAAGCAGATTATACTCTCTTTTTAATGCCAACAGTGTGGAATGGTCCCTGCTGTCTGATGTGGAAATGAACTTCTCCTCTGCCACCGCTAATTTATTTTCCAATTCAGCTATTTCCCTTCCCTTCTTCCTCCTGACCGCAGCGATAGCACTGATGGCCGCCCCCCTGGTAACAGCTTTGAAGGCATCCCATCTTACTTCTATTGATGTTTCCACCGTATTGCATTCCCAGAAGGCCTCCGTAGAGGTCAGTAGGCTATTCTTAATTTCAGGGGATTCCAGCCACAAGGGGTTTAGGGTCCAGCCCACCCGGCTCTCCCGCCTCTGCGACAGTCCAGTTGTTATCAACAAAGGTGAATGATCCAAGATTCCTCTCGGGAGATAACCACAGGACGCCACTCTGGCCAGAAAATCAGGCAAAGAGAACGCAAGGTCATTTCTGGATAGGGACTTGTGGGCAGCCGAGTGACAGGAATATGCCCTGTCGGTTGGGTGCTTCCACCTCCAGAGCTCCTGTAGCCCCAGGGTCTCCGCCCATATCGCTAGTTGGGTCTTGGGGCCGGGATTCTTACCCAGCCTGTCCAGCGCCGAATCCAAAACCATATTAAAATCTCCTAGGAGCAGTATCGGGGCTGGGGGGAGCACTTTCTCCATTATTCTATCCAATATCCGTGCTGAGAATGGTGGGGGGACATACACTCCGACTATTATCATAACAGTATCCATAAGTTTGGCATGGAGGATAACATAGCAACCCTCCCGGTCAATTTGCACTGAATACAACACAAACGGGGTGCCCTTGGAGATCAGCACGGATACACCCCTAGAGTAGGCCGAGAAGGGGGCATGAAAGGAGCTCTGGGTCCATGGCTTCTTGAGCGCCAACACTCTCTGACCCATCAGATGTGTCTCCTGGAGAATCACCACATTAGGTTTGTGTTTCTTAACAAACTGGAGGACCGTTGCCCTCTTGATCTTGTCATTAAGCCCCCGGCCATTCCAGGAGAGAAATATACACTCACCCATTACTGCTGCTTAAAGTGCTTCTATCAGGGCCAAGGGTCACCTCTCTGCGGCTCACCGCCCCCCCCCCCCCCCCCAAAGCTCTCTCCATTAATCGAGTCCGACAACCACACTTCACACTCATACCAGCACAAAGACAACAACACATAAAACAGATAATACAATACTTTAAACAGTACCATCTAGCATGGTACACCCTTTTAACTTTCCCAACCCCTACCACCCCCACCCCTCTCCACCACCCCCCAACTTTGGCGAGCATCATACCCCCCCAAACAAAACTTTACAACACTGGTGTAACTAGTGGCAACTGGGGTGCGGAGGCCCACCGCTATGGGGCCTACAACATGACATTACCACTATCAAAATAGGTCGGCAAGCTATCCGCCATGGGTTCCCAGGGTTACTGGAAGGTGTTCAGAAGAGAGGGGGGGGGGAGGAGGGGAAAGAGGGAAGGGGCGAGGAAAGGGGGGGAAAAAAAAAGGGGGGGGGAGGGGGGGGAAGAAAAGAGGGGCGGGGAAGCTCAGGATGAGCGTCGGAGTAAGGGGGGAGGTCTGGGTACGAGAGACCTTCACACCATGGGAATCCAGAGCCACAGCCCCCCTGTAACATACCATTCAGGATGTACTTGCAGCTCGGGTAGCAAGGTTCTCAACTTAAACAACGTTTAACAGATCAAGCCCCCACTCTGGGTGGGGTCAAACTGTCCGGCGACCGGATCGCCGGTTGCACGGCGGAGGTGGTCCCTCCCGGGAGCCACAGGCCTCAAGCAAAATGCAGGGATGAGATCAGATCAGTTCTCTCCAACCGGAGCCCAGTCCATCAGGCCCCAGGAAGAGAGTCCAGCCACGCATTGGCCTCCTCAGCCGAGGTGAAAAACTTGGAGGTCTCTCCATCTTGAACGCGTAATCGCGCCGGGAACAGCATGGAATACTTTCCTAAGCCTCTCACTGCATTGAATGAGTGCCGCATCTTTTGAACTTCTGAGGTGAAGTCCGGGAAGAATGACAGCCGGGCGTTATTAAAGGACACTGTTCCTTTCATTCTAGCAGCAGCCAGGATAGCGTCTCTGTCCTTGTAGTGAAGGACTTTAAATATGAATGGTCTTGGTGGGGCCCCTGGCGGGAGGGGTTTCATCGGAATCCTGTGTGCTCTTTCCACTGTAAAGAATTTCGTCAGGTTTTCCGGTGCCAGAGTCTCTCGTATAAGATTCTCAGCAAACTGTTCTGGGGAGGGACCCTCCGATTTTTCGGGTAGCCCAAGGATCCTTACATTATTCCTCCTGTTCCTGTTTTCTGAGTCTTCGGTCCTCCCCTTCAGCACCGTAACCTGCCTCCTTAGTGTCGCCAATTCTCCCGCCTGAGCAGATAGTCGGTCCTCTGCATCGCCAATTCTCCTCTCTGCCTCTCCAGTGCGGTCCCTGATTTTATCAAGATCGTGGCGGAAATAATTAAATTGCTCCTGGAGGGTATCGAACTTGGCCGTGAGGGCGCTTTGACATGAGGCTATGGCTGCCATGATGGCTGCAGTGTCTGGGTTAGAGGGCTCCTGCATGGCTCTGTTTGGGGTCTCCATCGTTTGTGTGCTACAACTGACCGCTGTGGATTTGCGCTTTTTATTGCCTCTCATAAGTAGGAATAGGAAGGCTTTAGGATACTAGCAGCAGCTGTTGCACAGATGTTAGTCTTGGTACGCCCGCTGCGGCTGTTGCGCCGATGTGGTCTATACACCGGGGGGTTATGGGATGACAGACTGCGGCTGTTGCACTGATATGGGTTATGAGATGCCAAATGTGCGGCTGTTGCACTGATATGGGTTATAGGACGTCAAACTGCAGCTGCTGCACTGATATGGGTTATAGGACGTCAAACTGCGGCTGCTGCACTGATATGGGTTACAGGACGACAAACTGCGGCTGCTGCACTGATATGGGTTATAGGACGTCAAACTGCGGCTGCTGCACTGATATGGGTTATAGGACGTCAAACTGCGGCTGCTGCACTGATATGGGTTACAGGACGACAAACTGCGGCTGCTGCACTGATATGGGTTATAGGACGTCAAACTGCGGCTGCTGCACTGATATGGGTTATAGGACGACAAACTGCGGCTGCTGCACTGATATCGGTTATAGGACGTCAAACTGCGGCTGCTGCACTGATATGGGTTATAGGACGACAAACTGCGGCTGCTGCACTGATGTGGGTTATAGGATGACAAACTGCGGCTGCTGCGCTGAGATGGGTTATAGGACGACAAACCGCGGCTGCTGCACTGAGATGGGTTATAGGGCGACACACTGCGGCTGCTGCACCGATATGGGTTATAGGAGGACAAGCCGCGGCTGCTGCACTGATGTGGGTTATAGGACGTCAAATATGCGACTGTTGCACTGATATGGGTTATAGGATGTCAAATATGCAGCTGTTGCACTGATGTGGGTTATTGGACATCAATCTGCGGCTGCTGCACTGATATTGGTAATAGGACACCAAATTGCGGCAGCTGCACTGATATGGGTGATAGGATGGCAAACTGCGGCTGCTGCACTGATACAAGCTATAGGATGTCAGACTGCGGTCGTTACACTAATGCAGGCAATATAGAGGTAATAGTGTCTGATGTGCTGGTTTGGACCTTATGGGACTATGTGGGCCTGTGACTGCTGCCACCACTGCTGCACTGGCGTGGCCCTGGGGCACACCTCTGCAGTATTTATGCCACCCCAGCACCCCACTTCCGTGTGACTGATATTGCCAGGGGGGTGGTAATATGGAGGGAGTCCCAGGATGTCTCTCCAGGGGCACAGTCCAATCCAGGGGAGCCTCAGAGGGTTCTGCTGGCCGTTAGTGGAGGTGTCTTCCCTGCTCCTCTCCGCAGGTCTCAGCGATGGGTATTCTGCTTGGTCTGACGTGAGGTAGGACCCAGGGTCAGCCGCCCCCCTCCTCACCTTCAATCCAAAATGGCGCGGGGGCACTTCACGGTTCGCGCCCAAACCACCGCTCTCCGTCTTGAACCGCGGGGGGGACACCGCCGGTCCCGCAGCCCCCCTCCTCCGCAATCGCCGTCGCAGGAGACACCGCCGCGCCTGCAGGCATCCCTTCTCCTCCGCAGCCGTCTCTCCCGAGCCGCAGCCGACGCCGCTCCCCGCCTCCTCTCTCCGGCTCGCGCTGGGGCCACATGCGCCCGACACACAGAGGAGCAGCCACTCAGCTCCTCCAACGCCGCAGCAAGCCGCGCTCAGAAGCCGCCTCCGCCGCAGCAGGTCCAGGCTCACACCCCCGGTCCAGGTAGGGAGCCCAAACTTAGTTTCAGCTACTCCGAGCAGTGTGGTAGGCAAAAATTCAGGATGGGATCCAGAGCCCCTAGCAAACACGTCCGTCTAGGCGGCCATCGTAACCACGCCCCACACACATCACATTCATCAGTGCCGGCCAGGTTACTAGAGCGACTGAGACGCTCTGTTACTCTGCCCGATACCTGCTTACAGCGTCTACTAGCGGTTGCTCTAAGCTCCGCTATACAGACGCTCATCTGGCAATACCTGCACATCCGGCCATGTGTACACGTTATTAGTTTCCAAACCTATTCATATTCGTTTTTGGTATCATTCAGTTCAATATGACATATACCTTGCACTTATGGATTAATCCAATACTGTATAGATATATAACTGGAATAAGGAATACACATACACAAATATTCTATTTATTATTTAATTATTTATTAAAAATATTTTTTATATTATATTTTTTTAATACAATTGGCTATATAATTGGCTTTTCAATAGCGAGACTGCTGTTAACCTTGTCCTAACTTGTTTGAGATGTCTTCTGTTTTTTTTTTAATGAAATAGAAAATATCTAACTTCGAACTTCTCATACAGGTTTGTTTGTGTGTTGTGTTGTGAATAATCTGTTTATATTAGATTTCTAAAGAATTGAATTTTTGTTCTCTTTACAACTTACACAGCATCCCAATATTTTTTGGAATTTGGGTTGTATATCATATTTAGGATCCATTGTACATATGGGCTTGAATAAAACCCCAGATGAATAAAAAGTGCTAAAAATGAATGGAGAAATATACTCTGGTAAGTTTTAAAGGGCATCTTTAGTGAAACTCAAAGTGTGAAATCTAAGCATACTTAACCTCCCAGCTGGTCTGGTATATTTTTGAATTTTTTAACACACTTCCTGCTATTGAACCTTACAGCAGCCACACCCGCTGGCTGGAAATGTCAAAAATAAAGGAAAACTTCAGGAGCTTTAGGGCTATGTGATAATATGGTCTTTATAACTGTCTGGACAATCTCTTTAATAAATGTAATAAAACCACATACTTGTAACCCTGCCCTTAATTTCTTGATTCTATAATCCCTTATATATTATAGTTACAATATAGATAGAGTGCTCCCATTTCACTCTAATCCCAGATAATGGCACCTGTTTTAGCTATAAAGCTCCACCTCCTCTTATCATTGCCACTGTTGTGTGTGGCAATGATGTCATTGCCACACCTATGCAATGACTGATCACCTGCCATATTACAGTGAGGACCAGCAAAATGTGTTCCAGGATGATTAGAAAAGCAAAATTGTCCATTTCTAGTTCTAGTCGGCAGGGACTTGTATTGTATTTCATAAGTTCAGTGGGTTTTGGTCCGCTTTTTTGCCTAAAGTGATCCTATATCCAGAAATAAAGTATATGTTGTCGCCTTCTATTCCCAACCCAGTGCCCCAAAACAGCCTGTGTTTCTTTTTTTCACTAAAGCCTATACCCAATATTCATAGCAACGTGAACCAGGTGCAGTCACCCATATTGCTCCCTGACCAAGCAGCCCCGCCCCCTGGTGCTTTCCAGCTATAATACATTCAGTTACTATACACACAGCTCAGCATTGGAAGTCAGCCTTATCAGTTAGAACTGCAATAAGTCTGAAGCAACCTAACTGATATTAGGCGACAGTTTAACTTGTAAATTAATGAATTAGCATATGGCATGCCATTCAACATCATGCTGCTTCCTGTTAGTGTTTTTATGAATATTGAGCAAAGGCTTAAGTAAAAAGGAAACAGGGGCAGTTTTAGGGCACTGGGCTGGGGATAGAAGGTAACAACATAAACTTATACAACATAAACTTGGGTATTTTGGGTATTTGGGTATAGGATCACTATTACCTACTCTGGGTTTTAATTTCAACTGCACAGCTTTTATACTAATACAGTTGGGCAGACTCTTTACAAAATAGCTTTCTGTGCAGGAAAGAACTCCTCATCCATCCCCACCGTGTTTCACTATACTTCTTCCATAGCAGTAGGCAGTGCCCCTTCCCATGAGCTCAAAATGTGAGAGTGAGGGGCCTGATGTATGGCCAGCACCACTAACAGATCTGCTGAAAATACCTCCCACATACATAATGATCTTGGCACCCAGAACGCATTCTGTTTGCCTACCCTTAGAAACTGCCCTGTCATACAGTGCCATGTTCCTAAGGACTAGTCTGAGCTTTTCAGTAGGATTACGTAATTTCATTACAGTGGAATGGGCCACACTTTATTGCAACAGGCGGGCTGTATGCTACCCCTGTGCGAAGCTCCAGGACCCAGTATAAGAGTGCTAGGTTATGGAGGAGCAGTGGGGGAGAAGAGGTAAGTATTTTTTAGTTTTTAGGTTTGCTGAGATAGGGTCTTTTAATTTGGCAGCTATGGGCCATGTTGGGTTTGCAGTGGTAGATATTCTGTCAAAATAACTGTGTGTACACTTTGTTCAAGCATTGATAGCATTATCCTTGGAGTCATTCCAAGCTTTCCAGTGACTTTCATGCCTATTTTCACCTCGCTGAAGCCATATGACCCCTGTCACATCAGAAATAATATGTTAATTTGCTGAACACTATCCTGCCAGAGAACATTTTAACTTGGAAATATGCCCCCTGACACCACTTCTACCGGCGAAGAGATTTCACTATGAACTGCTGATCCTTGCAGCAGAACGCTCACAATTACCATACCTATTGATTACAATAATTCAGGGATCTGTCAGCCCATGACAAGCATTGTCGAACAAGTGCTGGGAAAGAAATTGTTTATAATTGTGGTTTAAATTACCAGACTTAGAAAGTCAACAGAAATTGCATGTCTCTTGAGTACAGTATATCGTATCTCTATTATCTGCGTAAGTGTATTGTATTTCTATTTTAATCCCTCCAATGAATGGCTCACTTGCCTGGCCTTTTGGCACTAATTTAGGAGACAATGCAATGAATGTGTCTATTCTGCATGGATGGTATGGATTTAGGACTATCTTTGAGATAATTGATTCCAGGGAAACAAAATATCTACAGCTGTGCGTTTGAATGTAGAATGCCAATGGTATAAAAGAACGTAGTGCGGCTATATGAATAATCCCACTGAGGGGGATTTAGGGACATGATTGTAGAGGAGTAGCTTTATGGAAAATGTATCAATTTATAGCTCTTAAAATGCCACATTTTATGATACTGCCTAAAAAGAAAGGTAGCATGGATTCCTGCTGGCCCTTTAAGAAGCCATTTAGTGCCACTGGTGGTCATGATAGTCCTGATTAGTAAGATAGGGAGCACTTTAGTGATGTCAAGGTTCCTCATAAATGTTTTATGCAAGACCAACAGGATCGGCAGTTTAATTGATAAACATTAGAAAAAGATCAGAATATTTCAAAGGGAGCTATTCACCAATAGTAGTATTGTTTTGATTTAGGGGGAACATTGTATAATATTTAAATTCCATATAAACCTGCTGAAAGGCAATAAGAAGCTTATACTTAAACACCCAGGGGGCAATTTACAAAAGGATTGACCAGCATCTGCTGCATATACACCGGTCATCCACTGGGTGTACTCATTTACCAAGTGAAATTTTGCCAGTTCCGCCGGCGATGTCCATGTTTTTTGGATTTACTTCTACTTCAGTTTGGCTGAGTGTATGCTGGCGAATACTTTTGCATTCACCACCTTTTTAATCCCTATAGGAATCAATGTTATTAAGGGAGAGATTGTGACTTTTTTTTTTTTTTAGCATCTTTAACTTATTTTGAGAGAGTGAACATTAGAAAGTTTCCCAGTATGTGAAAAACAACCTAAAATGTTTTTACATGACTTTATTCTCAAGCTTTTCAAGCAACTCACATATATTCTGAGACTCCTCCAATGCCGAAACATGCTATAAAAGTGTGTTTTCAGCAAGATTTCATGTTATTTATGAAAGAATTCTGCGACAGCAGTTCACCAGCATATCTCCGGCATTTTCCAAACCACTTTTCAATGTAAATACCTGTGACTTTCACCAGCTAATTGCGTCACAAACACAGCAAAATGCATGCGTGTCCGGCAAACATACTTCTATATCAAGTAGCAAATGGTAGGGAACATAGTTAAACACCCAACCCCTGCCAAGTTTGTTTTTTAGCTTCTTCTGGTAGGAGGAGAATAACAGATGTGCTGAACTTTAGCTCTTCTTTAGCTCTTTCCTAAGCCAGTCTGCAATGCGTGCCTGGAGTGCATGGAAGTGTAAGCTGCCCAAAATAATTTTGTTTGTAATAGGAAACCAATAGAACCCAACTGAAAAACGATAGTCACAAGAGGAAATTGCTTACCAAAATCATTTTAGAATTTTTCATTTACTATCCAATATACGATACTGGCCAGTTATAATAGTTTTTGACTGTCCCAGATCTGATTATCTTACTGTTTTAAAATAGTCAGCTCAGGCCTGGTGAAGCTTTGCCAGTGTCACAATCTAGCACTCATCTCCTCCCTCCTTCCTCTCAATAGTATATCAATGCTTACACTAGATGGTCTCACCTCAATTTAAAAACAATAATATAGTACCCCTCATGATAAACTCCTTAGATAATGGCAATAGCAACACTGGTTGGGTTCATTATCAAACTGATCAACCCATTCAAAATCCTCAACACCTTTGAAAGAACAAATCAAAAAGGATCATATCTTTCATCTATGTATTTCACAATCAATCTTCCTACATACAGTAGTTAGGGAATATTCCTCAAAACATTTTAACCTTAAGAGACCTATAATAGAATATGGAAAACCATTTCTTCCTGTTCCATCATATATAATGCTACATAATGCTATAATGCTACAATCTGCATATAAGGATGACGCTGAGGTGCCTTGCCCCTACTTGGATAAACACATTACTCAGGTCTCAGCTTTAGGGGCAGGGGTCTACTCATTTAGAGGCAGGGGAGGCAGCTGCTACCACGCCCATGAGAGAAGGGGGCCCTTTGGTGCCTCCTCAGGCTGTGAACATCGGATGGAGTAGTCCACACATACACTATGAGATCAAGGAGTGAGGGTAAAATTATGGGGGATTCACACAGTGGGGCTTTCCCCTGGCCCTGGAGACTTTTCAACTCTAGGGCCGAGTGTCATGGGTTTTGGTCAACTTTAATGCTGGGGGGTTAAGCCGCTTTTTGTGAGGGCTCCACCATGACTTTGCTATGGTGCCCTCTAAAACCTAATGGTTAGATCGGGGAAACACAAAATATTTGATGGGCATGCTGTTTTTTAGTCAGATTTTGGTTCAAGGTTTCCTGATATGGAAAATTGTTCTACTTTGAAACTGGTGGCATTAACAAACTTGGCGTTTGTGTTCTTGGGGGTAAAACATGAGTCTAGAAAAGGAACTAACCACAATCCAGGATCAATGTTTTTTTTACTGAACAAACTTACAATTATCCTTAAAGACATTCCGTAGACATAGATGTGTGCATGATTCAGGTGGATGCAAGTTAGCCTTGCTCCGCGCCCGTCAGCTGAAAATGGGAGATGTAGCACTCCCTAACATGCAGCTTACCTTGCTCTGAGAGGGGAAGCCCTCCTGTCGACATCAGGGTCCTCTGGGCCAAGAATCGATGGCGGCAGTTCACGGCAGGAGCAGAAAGTCCCTGAAAGATCAAGTGCTGGTCAGATCCAAGTTGGCTTTGGGCTCCGGGGCATCAGACCAGAAGGCTTCAGAAGAGCAGCGCCAATCGCTCAGCACCTCTTACACTGGTGCAGAAAAAATCACAGGCGGACTCGGAACCCCTGCTGTAATTAGGGCGACGGCTGCTGTTCGCAGCAGGAACCCAGAGGCCAGCTGGATGATGTTACATTTATACTTGAGTCCCATCAAGATGATGATTCCTAGGAAGTTTCTGCTACCCTGTGTTGGGAGGCACATGAGCTGACATTTTGACATTAGGAAGAGGGAAAGAAATGTCTGAATAGATTAACTTGAGGAACACTATGCAAAGTTAGCTGAGCATACAGAGAGGAATATGTCTCCCGACCTCAGGTCCAAAATAAATAGAGTTTCTCATGAATTGAATTTAGCATTGGCAGAGAAAACGGAGAAAACCTTACAATGGTTAAGACAAATTCTATTTAAAAGCCAATAAGCCTGATTCATTGCTAGCAGGAAAGTTGCAGACCCCAGACCAGCAATTTCTTACTATTTGTTTAAAAGACAAGCATGGTTCCCTTACGGCTAATCTGATGAAGTGCAAACCTTCCAGACTCAGTTGCAGAAGCTTTACTCTGCTTCCACATTGTGCCGAGCTGGATGTCTATGGACTCTGTCACCCTCCCACCTCTTCCCCAATCTCTTAGGGTTTTATTGGACCAAAAATTTTAATTAGAAGATGTCCAGCATGTTATTAGGCTTCAATGGTCATTTTGCTTTCAATGCTATTTTACCAGTTTCCCTTATTGTGTGGCAAAATCATGTTTTCAGTGTGCTAAGCTTATCTGTTATTTTTTTGATTTTCTATTTTTATGCAACTCTGTGTTTGACTTAGCAATAATGTCTTTACCTTAGCTATGTACACCAAAGTGGTGATTTTGGGTACATATCATAGACTTCCTCACTCTAGCTATCTAATTTTCTAATTGTTTTTTCTGCATTAATTATCTAATTGGTTAAGAAATATGTGACCGGATTTACCCATTCTGCTGAGATTTAACTTCTTCAGTTTGGAAGAATCTTAGACTTGTGTTCTAGTACCAAAAGGGTTAATAGCATGGGTTCTCAGCTGGATAGGTCATTGGGCTGCTTAGACTTAGCCAAAGATGATAAACTGTTCACCTGTTATGTTGGAAGAATTGGGACTTGTAGTCCATTGTTTTTACTCAAGGCCATGAAAACCACTCTGCTGTAGCGAAACAGAGTCCTAGGAGTATGAGAGTCATGGAAACTGCATGCTGATTGCAGGTCTGGGGCACAATCCTAACATAAATGATTATTTTACATCAAAACCTGCCAAAAAAGAGAGGCACTCTCACGAAAAAATGGCCCAATGATTTAAATCCACATAAATATGATGGATCACAAGAGGAGGGGTCACTTATACACCCGGCATCAAAAAATATCCAGCCAAGCTTTGTTTATTATGTTTTTAATAGAAGGAAGATGAATCAGGGGTGACAGGCTCTGTCACCTGCTTCCCGGGGGTGCCTCTCTCCTGGTTCTAATAAGCATGATTGGTGGGAATGTAGCATAGTGAGCAAATTTTGGGACAAGGTCTTCTCGGTGGTGTGCACTGTTTAGGGAAGACAGGTTGGAAAGGACCCATTGATAGCTTAAACATACCAAAAATATCTCAGGCAATTCGATTAACTGCTTTCTGGTTGCCCAGTGCTGGCTGTCAAGGGTGGCATCTTTCATTAACCAGCACTTCCCTTGTAAACCCTGCTGAACTTGCATAGATAAGTCCTCTACTTCTGTTGAGGAGGCCCAGCAGAAGGGGGAGAGCTCATTAGGTCTTATTAGGGAATATAAAGCATGCCAAATAAAAGATGCAGACCCTCACATCTCCTCCACCTCACCTGTTCATCAACGCTATCTTCATACCTACCAATGATTGAGAACGAGGGATTTCATCCTTCATTACTCTGCAGACATGGTAGCCTCTGTCTATATGGCTTTACGTCCCCATTACACTGCTATACCATTTATTGCAATGGAGGGGGTGTGTCAAGGCCAGGCGTGCTGAACAAGGCTCCATGGATACCCTTCATGAGAGGTTGCCGATGCGGGAAGGTGGAATCGCTGGCTTTCTATCATCGATAAGTATGAAGATGCTGGCACTGCATAGAAGAGCTGCGGGGGTGACAAAAGGCAGGTAAAGACTTTTTTGTTTGTGCCTGGAAAATTCTTTTAAATGTTTAGTTTAATTTTAAGTTTCAGGCATTGTAACTAAGTACCTTGGGGCAGCATGAAATATCAAGTATAAGGGACAGGGGAGATTAGAGAACTCATTATCTATCACCACTAGAACACCCTACTGCAGCTTATCACTGATTTATATAAACAAGGGTCTTAGATTAATAGAACATAAAATATATTTATGAATAACATTTCTCAAATTTCTATGAAAGTTACATTAATTATACAATATTTGTAAGATAATTTTATTTAATTTTTTTATCGGAGTTGTTACACTTTTTTCGACTCCGACTCCAGCTAAATCGATCACCGACCCTGACTCCAGAGCCCTGGAAGCAGAGATGCGCTGCTGTGCAAAATGCTGAATTTTGCAGCCAAGCTGGTATGGTAGGTATTCTATGCACTTACTCTCCAACACCACCTCAGGGACCTTGCTTGTCGGACCGAAGGTCATTTTAGACTTACATTCTTGTTTAAAGAACTCAAACTGAATCTGACTTAATAAAAAAGGCAAACTGACAGCTTGAATGATCAGCGGACACCTAAGGTACCATTAATTTTAGTTCAGAAAATCGGAAGGGGAGTCCAAGCTGCTCATCTTGATGCCACTGAAAGCAGGTCTGTAAAGCTCTATAGACCTTACTATGCCTTCTGTTTTTTCTGGCTGTCAGTTTGACAGATTTCTTGTTTTCTATTCAGCTTCTCTTTTACATAATATGGTGGCAAAAACAAATAGCAACACAGGGAATTTTTGCAATGGCTTTTCATTTAAAACAAAGTTTTGTGGATATGCGATGGACGTACTTCTGTCAACTGTTTTGAGCACCTCAAGCTTTCTAGTGTACTTCCAGAGAATATATAGTTTGTGGGGGGTATTCCAAATTGTTTTTCTGGAAAATCTGCAAGGTGCGCTTAGCTCGTAGCATAGTTGTATTTTATTTTAAGAAAAGAAAAGATTTTTTTTTTTTTTTACACAAAAATATTTAAAAACAGTAGAAAAATTACAAACAAGACATTTCATGTTAAAGCCTAAACTCTGCTGCAAAAAATATGTATAGCATTTTTCTGGAAAATCCAGCAAAAATCACGGATAAACATGGCGCAAAATGGGGAAAAATGACCTGTCAACAGAGGGTGACAAACCTTCAAGTAGGCTGGCAATTAAAAGGGTAATAGTACCTATGCATGTTGGGTATTGTTCTGCTCGGGAGACCTTGCGCTTTCAGATTTAGCTTGTTTTTCTTGTTTGCTTATTGATATATTAGGAAAACATGTTTTTTATTCTGCTTTTTTATAATTTTTTTAGGGAAACCCTGTGCAACCTAAGAATTCTTCAAGGGATTACTTCCAGAAAGATGAGCTCACTACAACAAGCTCAGTACGCTTAGAAAGCTTAACATGTGTACTTTCAGGGAATATATGGTTTATCGGGGATATTCCAAATGTAAAGGGTTGTTTTGGTTGACAAATTGCAAGGTGCGCACTTTGTCAGCAGAGCTGAAAATTTCAAGCAAAATACCGTTATGCGCATGCTTTACTTTGGGGTGTTTGGCAACTCTTCCCTTGACACTACCTATGCATGTTGGGTACCATTCTGTTCAGTGGATGTTGCTTTTTCAGATTTTACTTGTTTTTTTTAGTTTTTTTTAGAAAAATGTGGTTTTGATTCTTCTTTTTTTATTCTTTTTTAGGGAAACTCTGTGCAACCAAGGAATTGATTGAGGGATTACTTCCAGAGAACTACGCCCATGTCAACAAGCCTTGTACGCCTAGAAAGCTTGAGGTGTGTACTTCCAAAGAATATATAGTTTGTGGGGGGTATTCCAAATGTAAATGGTTGTTTTTCTGGAAAATCTGCAAGGTGCGCTTAGCTCGTAGAATAGTTGTATTTTATCTGAAAATCTCCTAAAGCGCTGTTTCAATTTGGGGGAGTCTTCTGGGCAGGAAAGGGTGTCTACCAGTACATATGTGGTACCACTGTGACCGGCAGAAATTGGGGTTTCACACGAAATAAGATTTTATTGACAAACTTACATTTTTTATTACAAAAACACTACAAACTGCAAAAAATAGATTTTTTTTTTTTTGCACATATTTCACCCAAAAGTATTGAGAATACACTAAAAAAAGGCCAAACAAGACATTGCATGTTGAAGCTCAGACTCCTCTGAAAAAAACAATATATCATTTTCCTGGAAAATCCCTGGCAATCCCTTCAAAAATCAAGGTTGAACATATGTAGCGCCAAATAGTGAAACGTGGTCTGGCGACAAAGGGTGACAAAAATTCTAGGAAGGCTGGCACTTAAAGGGTTAAAGCTTAACAGAAAATATTTTTTAAAAAGTGGGAAAGGCTGCATGTACATTTATATCAATATGGTGCACTGGAAATCTGGATTTCTGACATTAAAACAGAAATCCAGTCTCCCCTGCTATGCCTCCCACCAGTGCTGACCTAGATTTGGGCATTAAAAATAACAAACAAAGCTTACCTTGCAGTCCTGCTGCTGTTGCACTGATTTGGCTGACTAGGCGGACAGTCTCCCTGCAGTTGCCCCTGATCAGTGTGGGAGCTGCTGTCCAGTGGTGATAAGGTAAGCTTTGTTTCGTCATTTAAATGCCTAAATCTACAGTAGGCCCATCATCCAGCAGGGGGCATCGACAGCAGAGTCCATCTGGCTACACATGTAGGGAGAGACCAGGGGCACTGACAGCAATGCTTGTTGTTTGTTGGTGAATAAGTCATTCTCAGCAATTGATGTTATACTAGTGTATAAAAAATATTTTCCAGCCCCTGTGTTATAGATACATTCCTGTGTATAAATATGTTGTGGGACACATCTTGTTACCCATGGATATATTTATACATAGTCATTAGATCACCCCTCAGGCATCTTTTCTTTAAAGCTGAATAAACCTTATTTTGACACTCTAGCCCCCCAATCCATGTATTAATTTAGTTGGATGCCTTTTAACATGCACAGGCTTGGCTCCTTCTTTTGTACTGGTGCCCAAAAATGTATTCTTTATGAAGCCAGAGCAGCCACCTGGTCGCTGAAGGTAACTGTGTTGATAACTAAAACTCCTAGGTCCTTTTTCCTGCATGGTAGTCTTAACCAATGTTATCCCAGATTATACAAAATGTGGTCAAAAGGAGTCTCAATTACCCTAAATCAAAAAGAAAAACATTTTTAAAAACTCAAAACAAAAATCAAACAATAGGTAAAAAGCTATTCAGGTATTACAAATACCCAATGCATATTCATAACTTATTCTAATGGACTACATCTACAAGAAACCTTTGATTTTATGTCCAAATATATCTAGAAAAACAAAATGATTTCCTGTTTCCATTGTTGTGTTTCTAATCAATAAGGGGTTTATTTAATGTAGATACATGGGTACAATGGTTTGTTGTGAATGGGAACTGGGTATATTCCAAAGAATGACATTTGGTAATCAAGCTACTTGTATACTGTGGTGCATCACACTGTGTAAACTTTTCAATGTTTTAGATCTTTTCTACAATATAAAGTCTGTTAAGTCTCAGGCCCTCATGATTTTTGATCATTTTCTTGAAATACCTTTGTATTCTGTACTGTTCTCATTCACCTTTTTTTACCCTGGTGGCATTATGTTGTCTTGGATCTTCTTTTATTTTATGTCCTCTTCAGTATGGGGATTTTACGGTTATTTAAGTCATAAGCCTTTGTTTTCATAGAAATATTGTTTTTTCCTCCTTCAAATAACTTGTTTTCCCAGAGGACTCCTTTGGTTTGATATCTGTCTGCTTTAACACTTTTTGTTTCAGAAGAATCATCAAACTTCTTATGGGTATATCAGGTGGGGATCAATAGTTGCTATACCTTTATCCCACCAGACACAAGACTTGCCCAGATGAGTTTTTTTTATTAAATGAGAGTGGAAAGGGCATTGCTTTAATTTTAGGACAAATATTGCTGCACATAGGGTTCATTTGTTATTATACTATTTTTGTGTGTCTATAATGATTAAAATAGTGGCATAAAACTGTAGTCTGTTTGTAGTATCAATTACAAATAAACCCCACTCATAGATTATGTCTATGTAGATTTCTAATTTTATTTTTATTTTTTTAGCATGTATTTAATTTTTTTTAGAATGGTCTGTTTCAGTAACTGCATCTGGACACCATTCAGGTTTATTGGGGGTAATCTTGGTGGTCAATGAAAGCAGAGAAATGCCTCTAGACCACTGAATTTAAAATACTATGGGAGTGATTTTCTGGAGCAGCCGAGTATTGAGAGGCAATGTCATTCACTCAGTCACTCTGCACCAATGGGAAAAAATATTTTTTTACGTACTGTCGGACTGGGATCTAGAGTTACATGCAAATATTACTGACCTATTTTTAAGGTTTTATGCACACAAACAGTATTGTGTATGAGTGGATAGCATGTGCACTTACTATAGTAGAAGAGCAATATACAGCATTGCCAACTACTGCTACAAGCATCCACTGCACTCTGGAGCTGTATATATGGCCCAAACTAAAAACCAGCTGTATAATCTGTTTTTATTGAGACAAACAAGCAAAAACAATACATAGGGAACAGTCCCTGGATCGGTACAGTGTAATATCCTTGACGAGATAATCCAGTTAGCATTTTAACAGAAAACAGTTCAAAACAACAACCACAGGAGTCATATCACATATCAAAAGCGCCCCAGGCCTGGCCACCGCTCTAGTGCTCCACCGGGGCCAGCGAATGCCAGGGTGTTGTAAGATGGGAGAGACTCCATTACAATGTAGTTCCTACTGTACCTAACAGGGATAGATGTAGGAGAGAAGAGTAGAGGGAACGTTGGAAGGAAAGAGGGAAGGGTAGTTTACTCCATGAGATCCGTCGCCTGACCCATCTGTGACCTTAACAAAACTCCACGCCTTCCCCATCAAATACCTAGCCCCCTAGACGGTCACTCCAGACGCTACCCGGACTGATTGAGCATGGCCTTAAACCTATCTGAGTCCTGCAGAACCTCCCAACAGGTCCAGGTCAGCGCATATTTGTCCCTAAGCCTCTTATCTTCCAGGAGCAGTTCCTCCGCTCGCCTAATCCATTCCAGTTCTGTTATCCATTCGCGTAGAGAGGGAATCTCTTGTGATTTCCAGTGTCTGGGAATCACTGCTCTTGCAGCCGATAAGAAGTGCCGGAGAGGAGAGAAGTATCAACTGGGGGGGAGTTGACACACCGTATAGACGCACAGCACCATGTCCCAAAAGGAGCGAATGGCCAGGCAACCCCACCAGATGTGAGTCATATTGCCCACACCAGAGAGGCATATCCAGCACAGGTCCGAGGAATGGGGGTCAGCTGACTATTGTGTTTTCTGAAGGTCAAAAGTAAGTTGTTGTACCGTGTTAGCCATCGATGTAAGCCAATAAATGGTATTACCTTAACCTTGGATTTCCTGAAGGTCAAAAGAAAGAGTGCTGTGGATATTAGCAACATGAAAATTCAGCCACCCAGGGAGAGGGGGTGTTTTGGCAAGGAGGGTCCACAAAGGGTCCATGAGTTCAGGAGCCCATCTAAGATTCCCAGGTAACCTGGAGTGCCAGTCTAAGCCGGTTCTTACATTGAAAAATCCAACTTTCGTGCACCTTCAATGGGGCAGTTCTACAGAGCCATCTCTTTACATCTCATCTCTTCATGAGATGAGATCATCTCTCGTCTCATCTCTTTACATCTCAGAGCCATCCACTAGTGAAAGGTGTTTGGCTGTGTAGATTTACAGCTAATCCTTGACCTTGCACACTTATTTTTTTTTTTTGCCTTGGATGGCAATGAGATGTAAAGAGATGATTTGCATGGAGAAGGGTAATTATATTATTCCTTGTGTTGAGTGTGGCTTAAATACTTTCCATTTTAGAAAAGCACCTATTTTCCTTTGCCTTTGAAAGCAGGGTCTTTTGATATATTTAGCCCCATGTATATTAAGCCTAATGTAGGTCTCTCCATGTGGTGGCTTGCGACTCAACCTAGAGGCTTATTTAAGAAGCATCAGCGCCACACAGCATAATTTTTTTGGCCTCAGCAGCACTCAGTGTGGGATTTTAGAAAGAAAAAACTGTAGTGTCAATGCGGCTACTGGCTAGCATCTTATTTAATGCTAGCACCGAAAATGATACAGCGGCAAGTGCTCTGGCTGAAGCAGCACTAGGTGAAACCTGGCGTTGTAGCTCAAGATCCCATAGAGCACAATGGGCAGAACTGGACTGTAGTGTTTAATGCTTATAATTAATATTACACACATTTATTTGTACAGAACTTGCATTGTGACTTATCAATAATCGAAACACAGGACCTAGATGGGCCCAATTTTTTTGGGGGTGTTATTAAAATGTATTTTACAATAACAACTAGAATGCTCCCTAAACCCACTGTAAAGTTTGTCCCCTTTGTGATTTCAGTGCCAAAGATTTCAAGGCATAAAAAAATTCATAAATATACTGTTGAACACCGGAATAACGGCAGTACAATGTGGCACTCACTGACACTAGGATAATCACATCAACAGACGCTGACATAGGCCTACCAATGCCTCAGTGCAACAGTCAAAGCTAATTAATAGCATTCGTTGCAGCAACCGCTAGCACCAATGTAGTACACAGCATAGTGCCAGATAATACGGCAATGCCGACGCTCCGAAGCTAGTGCTATAGCCAAAATAATGCTAAAAGACGCATATCATAAATAAGGCCCCAGTTAAGGAAATATTACTTATTATAAGTAAGGAGGTTATAAAGTATAATGTAATAATACTATGACTGTATAATGTATAAACATATAATGCATGATTTATTTTTCTGATAAAAGGGGGAAGGTGAAGCTATGTATAAGAAATGTGATCACCAGTGACACCATCACCAATTTCTCCCATCTTATGTTTTCTCTCATTTTCACAGTCAAGTAAATACAGTAGTTGCTAATAATAAGAAGATAACATGGTTAGGAAAAAGTGCTATAATAACCTCCCAATATTCTGTGACTATAGGATTGATTCGGAGCCAGGTGAGAAAACTCATTTCTTTTTAGGAGAGAAAATTACCATTAACTATTATTGTCTACCTTGGGGCTGATTCAGAGCTAGGTGAGAATTTCTCTCCTAAAAAAGTAGTGGGAATTTTCACCTGGCTCTGAATGGACCCCATATATATACATTACAATGTAGTTTGAAGTTTATATTTTAGATGGACCAAAACCTGGACTAGAGTCTAAAGTATTCTAGAGCAGGTTAGATCCTTCTCCAAAGGGCATCTCACAGAGTGAACCGTCCTAGTGTTTGCATACTTACCTCAATATATGATATGTCTGAGTTATGGTCTATTTTAAGGAGGATCACGTTCTATAGAAGGTTAAATACAAATAAAACGTATCAATGCCCCTTATTGTCCTGGTAATGAATTGGATAAAAATATTTTGGCTATAAATGAGAATTTGGAGGGAAATGAAATCTTCTAGCACTATTTTCATTAGGTTCCAATGGCTCCAATGGCGGGTTGGTCCGCTTTAATGAAATCCATGCCGTTTCTAAATTAAATGACTATTCCGCTATTGCATTTAGATTTCCGCTCTTGTTAAATCTCAGAGTGTGACTGAGTACAGTGACAATATACTGAGCACTTACATGCCATTGCTATGCATTGGCTCTAGAAGACATGTTGTACTTAGATTCTTTTAAAGGCAGCCTTTCCTAAATTATTCATCCTTATCCACTAATGTAACTATAATTGCTTCCCTGTGGTGAAAACATTTAGGCATTGTCTCCCAGATTTGCACTGTTTATTTAAATTGCCTTAATGAGCTGTTAATTTGATTGTAATTGTTGTGCCATAAATACTGGGAAGTACTGGTGCCTATTTTTTGAGCTTGTTCATGACTTTATCATAGATCAAATCAAGAAAATGTCACTGCTCTTAATATATCAGACAGCTTGATAGTAAAAACTGACTCATGACAGAAAGTGTGGAGGGGGATATCAAATGTTAAAGAGGAACACTACGATCCTGGGTTTGGTTCCTACTGTCTGGGGTATCTTGTATTGGGATGTCACAATGTGTGTGACCCCCTAGATCACTCGTAAACTCATTGATGTGCCGTCTCATTTGTTGCCAAGCACAGCATGCATCCTATTTAGCTTCGCTTTGGAGACTTGAGCTCAGAACAGCAAGCAAAGCTGAAAGGAGGGTGTGCCATTGACTGCACTCCCATTCCCCAGCATGCACCCACAACAGGTTTTTCAAAATGGCTGATATGGGTACACAAAAACAGAGGTGAACGGGTGCATCTGTGCATCTGCTTAGAACCATGTCTTGGAAGCTCATGGAGTCTTTAAAGAATAATTTTCCAGCTGGTCTGGCTGGGCTGTATGTGTTTATCAAAGACACTTCTTTGCCTCTCAGCTGATAAATCAGTTGCTTTCTTCTGCTGCAGGGTAAACATGTTACATTGAGATACATTGGTGATTATAAAAAAGCACTACAGTATATCACAAACGGCCAGCTGTGTTTTTTTTAGGAGAGAAGGAGAATGAAACAGATTTATCAGCTGAGAGGCAGAGAAGTGTCTGTAATGAAAATGTATTCGGTCTGATGCCAAAAAACCTGGCAAAAGATAGCTGTCCTTTAAAATGGACCAATCACGATCTACACAGGCGACTGGCCAACTAGGTACCCAGATTCAGGATGCCCCACTGCATGAACCCCCAGATCACCCGAAAATCCTGGCATCCCTGCAGCTGCGCTTGTTCCCATGCCCAGCCCTTTAGATAGGCTAAGATCACGAACTCCACAGGGAAGCCAGCGATGTGGCCACCAGTGTTCCCTATGCCGCAGTGCTGTCCAAAACAATGGCTTTAAGCCGTGTCTCAGTATGTACAGCAGAAATCACTGATTGGACGAGTGCCATTCGAACAGCAGAAAGGTGAGTGGAGTGGGTGATCTGGGGGGTTTCACACTGCGGGGCATCCCGATTCAGGATGTCCCCAGGGCAAGAACCACTCATCAGGATAGTCAAAATCCTGGTGATTGGTCCACTTTAAGGTACAGCCAAACTGTCCTCATGGAAGTATACCATTCATGTGACCCTTTACAGTCTGATATACGCTTCCCCATTTCTCTGATGTGCTCAACCTAAAGCAGATCAACCACGTCCTATGAAAGGTTACATTTAAAATATATCAACTCCCCTTTGTGTCCTGGGAATTAATTGGCTAAAAATACAAACAATTTTGGCTTCAAAGGAAAAATTGGGGAAAAATTTAGGGAAAAATAAATTTCTTTTGCTCCCAGAATGATATTGTGAGAAGGGGGCTAAAACAGCTAGTTTAGAACATGGTATCCTGTCAGAAACAAATGGCATAGCTGGGGAAATCAAAAATTAAAATCACTTTAACATGAATACCAGGCAGCATTGAGGGCAGAAAAAAGTTTTTTTTTTTTTGGGGGGGGGGGGGGGGGGGGATTGGTCCGCTTTAAATAACCAATTAAGCTATAGTGGAAGTCTGGTTTGGTCTGGATATGATAAATCTACAGTAGCTTCTGTTAAGAAGTCTCTTAATTATGAGAAATTGTGTAGAATTCCCAATTTTCTCAGTTTTTTTGGGCACTTACACATTTTCCCTTTGGGTTTTCTTATTTTGGTATATTTATATAAGCCCAAATGCTTCAATTAAAAAAAGAAATCAGAAGAACTCCATAGAATTAAATTCAATTAGAATTAAATTAGATCTGTTGGCTCAGTAAACAAACCAAGCCCCCATATACATGTTTTCCAAGTGGAAGTGGAAACTTGGGTCACTTCAAATACAAAACTTGGTGGGATGGATATAAACAACCAGAACTGAATACGTCACATGACTGAATATTGAAATTTAAAGAGGAACACAGGATTGGAATGTCACTGCCTATGTGAGCACTGGGGATTGGCTGCGGCGCTAGATTCCCGCTTGGAGGACATAGAGAAAGGTAAGATTTATGGGCCTTCTGGGGGGTTATGTGCAGGGGGGCTCCAGGATTCTGGCCCCCCCAGCCTGTCATTTAGTGGAGGCGCTGGCGGTCACCAACACCCTCACCACGGAGGGGGTTGGTCTGCTTTAAATCTTCAGAAGAATATGCCTACAATTTGATGCTACAATGTAATGCCAAATGCAGCTGTGTATTCAGTGTTCAACATGCAGCTCTGACATTATGCCAGTTATATGGTAGGTAACATGTGCACGTTAGGTAAGTCTGGTGCATTCCCCTGTCCTGTAAAACACAATACAAGGGATTCTCTTGGCTGTATTGCCTGGCTGGCTTGCAGTTGCTTGGCAACCTCTGTACTCTATCAGGTCTCGCTGTTTTCAGATCTGCGTTTAGAATTTATAAGAATAACTCCAATATTTATAAAAGGAGCTTTGCCTAAACACTAGCATCAGTTCTTTTTAATTCTGTTAATCAATTACACTTTTGATAGAATCAAATAAAAATATTTCCAATTTTAATTCTTTTAGATATATTTTTTAGAATATATCTAAAAAAATATTTTTAGAATACTTGCTCTTTTTTTTCCTATAAAAAAAGCACATTAAGGCTGGCTTCACATTTGTGTTTTCTTTGTGGAATTAATGTGTTGGTCAGCACTCCCTATGCCTTTTCATGGGCCCCATGGGCCCAATTTATACCTACCTTATCTTCTTTAAGTTTTATTAATGATGTGCCGTCTCATGTGCTCCTTGTGCTGACCCAGGCATCTCTATGGGTTTGTTGGCCCTTACCTATTTTATATGGTTATACGCAGGGGCAAACTTAACATTTCTGGGGCTCCATGTCTTAGGGCCCCGATCAAAGACATTTTTTGTATATCAAATACAATATTAACACACCTTTTGTCCTGGCATTGTCCATCCATGACATAGGGAATTGTCTGCAAATTGCCCATATGGCCATCAAATTTTTACTCCCGATACATCCCAAACTAGGATGCCCCACAGTCGCAAAGCATATTACCTTGCCGTACCCACTAACCTAACCTTGTTTCAACTACATGCATAGGTCATAGCCTCGCTAAACCTTTAGCTAGATGCATACCCTGGGCAGCCATTTGTGGTTGGCCAGCCCGGGCACACCCCCAGCTAGAGGTGAGTGGGAATGCAACCAGCAGCCCACTCTGTACCATTCAACTTGCTTGTCACTGTGATGTCACATCTTGCATAAATGAATGGAGCTGAGAGCACTGATTCTGTAGCCGCTGGCTCATAAAAGTGTGTAGTGGCTTCTTATCGGCTGCACACTCTGCATTGTGTCAAACGGGCCACTCTCCTGGGTGTTTAAGGTGGTGTCTGAAATGAGAAAGGAGTGGCACGCTCTAAAAAAAATCACAGAACATACAGCAACAATATATAGGTATATATATATATAGTGGGTGCTGCCTAATGGGTAACTGTCTATTCACCCCAACATATATCAAAATAATAAATATCAAGCACACACCAGGTTATCAAGTAGAAGAATAAGTTATTTACTTAAAATATAGGCATGTATTAACTTCATACATCCCAGACAGATAGAGCACAGTACATCAGATAAATCGCTACAGTGTAAAGTCTTATGGATACAAGTAATTATTTAAAGTTGATACATTAATATGTACAGAGTAGTAAGTATACATGAACACGTGGAGGCTGATTCATTACTAGTGCCAGGTACTGTCAGATGAGCGTCTTTAGCTAGGCGCTCAGAGCGACCGCTAGTAGTTGCTGTGATCGGCTATAGTTCGCTGTTACCGAGCGCCTCAGTCGCTGGCCGGAATTGATGAATTTGATGTGTGAGTCGCTATAACACCAGTACAGCACTATATGGGAGCGAACGGTAGCGACTGGTCAGTGTGAGCGACTCAAACCATATTCATAAAAAAAACAGCCTCACACAGCGCCGGCGCTCAAATTTGGGTCGCTGTAGCCCAGGGCGCCAGACACTGTGTGATTAAAGTCCATTTTTGAACACATATCCACTAGTAACAAAGCAAAAACATATGGAATTACATTGTTACATCAACACTTTAATACCAGACATGTAATTAAAATTCTGCATAAAATATAAAAAATCAAAAAAAGTTTTCAAAAATGAAATGTATGGCAAAGCGACAGGCAGCGACAGGTAATACCAGGCTCTCTGGAAGCCAGAACGCCGGTGGTATATGCTGAGCCATCTGTGATGTCAGTCGCTACATGGGGCTGTTAGAGTCGCTCACTGGAATCGATTTCATAAATGTGGTTTTGCGAACAGCGCTCGGTGTTCACCGTTTGCTACCTGTCACTACCTGGCCCTGCCAGTCGCTACCTGGCGCTATGTCTTGATGAATAACCCCTAAGCCCCTCTATTGTAGACAAATGCTGTTGACCAAGCATCTAATACATGGTCTCAAAATGTAAGGAGAATCATATAAGTTAGCTATAGAAGAAGGTGCACAGTAAAGAAAAATACAGAGTCCATAGAGTATGTCTATTTAAATCATAGGACAGGCCTTTTGGCCATATATATGTGCTAACAGTGCATCAGCTAGTGCAAAGAACAATTATCATTTCACATATACTTACTACCTGGTGTGCGCTTGATATTGTTTATTTTGTTTAAGGTGGTGCCAAATGGGTGACTCTTTCCTCCATATATGATAAGAATGTCAAATGGTCTATTAAGCTATTAGATTTCAGAAGAGCCTTTACATGGCTGTGAAACAAAGCATCACAAGTGGCTGAAAGTGCTCTTCTTTAATATTTAAGGAAGCCAATATTTGACTATTTCTCTAATTTTTCCAAATTTTTAAAACAAGAGAATTGCAGCAATCTTAAGTGATTCATTAGGTTTGCAAATTGTTATTACATAAATGTGGTATTAGCCTTTCGGGTTCTTTTATGTTGAGTTTATGGAGAGTTTTCTTTCCTGGATCTTCTCTATTTCATATTATATAATTCATTTCTGTATTTCTTTACAAATAGTTAGTCTTCAATATAACATGCTTTCTCATTAGAAAATGCATTCTAATAGTTGTAACTTATTATGCTGTAACTCAAGCACTTGCTATTCCTCATGAGTATACAGTCATGGCTGTAAATGTTCACACCACTGACATTTTCCCAGAAAATGATGTTTTTCTTCCAGAAAATAATTGGGAATACACGTTTTGTTATCTGAGAAAAAAGACAAAAGTAAAATTATTTCATATAAAACTCCAGAAATAATCCAGACAAATTCCCTTGCACTCTTAAATTAATATTTGTTTGCATACCCTTAGGAATAAATAGCTAGGATGTAAAACCAGCTTTCTGACACTGGGCCCTACCTTTTAACATGCAATCCTTTGGTAATCCTCTGATTTCATGATGCCTTGCATGCAGTCAAGGCATTCAGTGCCAAAGGCAGCAAACCAACCCTAAAACACATTTGCACTTCCATGATATTCAGCTTTAGGTCTTTTCTTTGTAGGCCTCATTCTATTTTTGGTACACAATAAAGTGATGTGCTTGCCAAAAATTGCTTTTTTGATCTCCACAAGATTTTTTCCCAGAATGCTTTTGATTTAGTCACATACATTTTGGCAATACTGCATTTTTATCTTTTTTATTTCTGAGTGTCAGCAGTGGGGTCCTTTTGGGGCTCCTACCATAGCTTTTCATTTCATTTAAATGACATCAGAGAGTTCCCATTGACACTGATAAGGGACAGCTTGAATTTCTTTTCAGTGTCTTTGTAACTTGATTGGGGCTGCTTATCCAGCATATGTTATATATGTTTTCTCTTCCATCCACGTCCAGGGAGAGTAGATACAGTCCATGGGTTGAAAACTTCTTTATTATATTGCACACTGTGGACAAAGGAACATCAAGATCTCTGGAGATGGATTTGTAACCTTGAGACTGTTGATATTTTTCCACAATTTTGGTTTTCAAGACATCAGACAGTTCTCATCTTCTCTTTCTGTTGTCTATGTTTAGTGTGGCAAACAAAGAAAAGAGCTAGGGATGAGCATATCGGTTCTAACGAACCTGAATTCGCTCCGAATTTCAGGGAAAAACCGATTCAGCACGAACCCGAATTTTTCGGCATGGTGGGAGCGGGGAGACCGGCTGCGCTGTCAGCAGGCGGCGGAAGCCGGCTTCCGCCGCCCGCTGACAGTGCAGCCGGCCTCCCCGCTCCCACCAAGCCGGCATCCATTCCAGGGCTTGGTGGGAGCGGGGAGGCCGCCCGCTGACACCGCAGCCGGCCTCCCCGCTCCCACCAGAGATGAGCGATTCGCTAAAGTTCGATTCGGACGAACCCGAATTTCTTTGAGAAATTCGGCGAATCGCCCAAATCGAATTTTTGAGAAGTTCGCTCATCTCTAAAAAGAGCCAATGTCTCCTCTTTCAGGTGTGATTTTTATTTTGCCCACTCCTGTTACTTGCCAAAAATGAGTTTGAATTAGCACCACATGCTTGAAACAAGGTTGTTTACCCACAATTTGAAAAGGTGGAAACGATTTAGTCTGGACCATTTTTGGAGTTTTTTGTAAAATGATGTTCAATTAGCCTTTGTTATCTGTTATCTGTTTTTTGTGTATTTCCAATAAAGACAAATAAAATAACCATGTGTATTCTGGGAGTAAAAATATTATTACTGAGGTGCCATAATTTCTGAGCACTTTCAGACATGACTGAACTTTTACAGTCTTTCTTTTTGTATGTCACTTTATATTTTTTGGTCTACTGTTGTCTGTAGTTATCCTCATTTATTGCCTATATAATATTGCAATACATTCATATATGCTAGGCAGCCTCATCAAGACAGTATAATCTACTGTATGCATTGTTCTTACTCTCACTATGCGTATCCGTGTTTGTACAGACATTGCTACCTTTTTTTTTTTTCTCATACTTGTTTTATTAATTTTCATACAAGAAAGAAAAACAGAACATACATACATGCTCATAACAAGCGAGCCATAAGGGATATTACATTACAGTATCAGCTTTTCCAAAAAGAGCAGACAGAATGATATTCAATGATATACAGAGCAATAGACATATAGCATTCTACATCCTAATGGCCCCCCCCCCAAGGAGAGGGAAGTAACCGGGCCCTCCCCCAGCAGCCGCCAGTCCCCCCTTAAGTGCATTGAGATAAACCCATTCATATCTGCCGGGAAGGCCACACTACTGTAGAGACTTATATGTAGCATCTAGTAGGTCTCAAGAGGACCCAGGTGGCCTACCTCCTCGTCGCTCTGTCAGCCCTTCCCTAGGGCTCGCCTTCCGGGGAGAATGGGCGGCAACAATGCACCGATCTCTGTGTTAGGCCCTTCACCTCCCTCATTCGAGCCGGGTTGAGAGAACATATATAAGACACGAAGACCAACACGTAACTAATACGTAGACAAACAAACCAGACATTCCGGGATACATAGGGAAAGGAATAGTAAAAAGAGGCTGAGAAGGGCAGGAGGGAAAAAGAGGGGCAGAAAAAGAAAGACAGAAAGAGGAAAAGAAGGGGAAAGAGGGATGGAAGTCGAAACCACCTCCAGGAGAGTTCATCAAGCAATGCGGGTAAATAGGGCAGGGTAGTAACGTTTGGGAAGATATCCAGAGCAATGTTAGCCACCATATTAAGCTAAAGAGCAAGGGTTTCCATAGAACCAGTGGAGGCAACATAAGGGGTCAACAGCCAGAGGCCCCAATCTTGTCCAGTCGAAGACCTGGCAAGGTCAGGTCACGCATCCCAAATCTGTTTATAAGAGGCCGAGTCCTTGAACATTACCCATGGGGTCCAGATCTTGAGATAAGCATCCATTCTGTCCTGTTTAGCATAGCAGATTTCTTCCATCACCTCAACATGATTCATCTGCGTGAACCATTCCTTGATCGTGGGTGACCTCTGGGATCTCCAAAGCCTCGGGACAAGAACCCTAGCCGCGTTTAGTAGGTGACGACCTAGTGGGGCTCCACCAGCCACCCCTTTACCATCCGAGGACCACCCCAAGAGAACCATCTCAGCCTTCCAATCTAGGGGCTCTCCTAGGACCATAGCGCTTAAATCTTTCACTTTGTCCCAGAAGCCCAGCACCCCAGGACAGGTCCACCATATGTGTATCAGCGGGGCGCCCCTCTGCCCACATCTCCAACAAACGTCAGGAACTGATGGAAAGTAAGCGTGTAGTACCTCAGGAGTCCGATACCAGCGCGTGATAAGCTTATAGTTGGTTTCTTGCATGGAGCTGCTAATCACCCCCTTATGAGCATTCCTATATATATCGTTCCATTCAGCTTCCGATAAGGATCTACCAATGTCTGCTTCCCATTTCCTCTCCCAGGGTTTGGTTTCATCCCTCCCGTCACGTTGTAGCAGGTTGTAGGCCCAAGACAGAAGATGCGTAGTGGGCCCCTTACCTAGACACGCCATCTCAAATCCCGACACCTCCCTTCCTAATCCCTCTTGTACATCTTTAGAGCAGAAGAAGTGCCTAATTTGGATGTATGTGAAGACAGAGATCTCCCTCTCCAGTAATTGTTGCAGGCTATGTCTATCTCGCAGCATCCCCCCAACCTGCAAGTGGTACACCCTCAGAGGCTTGGGTCCCCTACAATCCCTCAGCATGGACAGAGCCCTGCCTGGGGGGAACGACGGATTCCCCATAATCGGTGTAAGGTAACCAGGTAGTAAGGCCAAGGCACTTTTACCTCGGCATAGAGCTCTTAGGATGGACAGTGAGGTTCCAATCAGCGGGTGGGCTTTAGCAACCGCCGGAATCTCTTCCCACCGAAGGGTGGACGAAATGTCCATACCTCCTCCCGTGGCCGCCTCTCCCTCTATGCACACCCAGTCTTTCTGCGCCCCGTTCACGTGCCAGTCCACCACCCTCCCCACATGGACCGCCCGGTAATACGTCTTAATGCAAGGGATCCCCGTCCCCCCTTTATCTTTGGGTAGGAGCAGCACGCTTCTTCTAATTCTAGGCGGCTTGCCAGCCCAGATGAACCTCCTGAAAGACTTCATCAATTCCCTAAAGAAGGACTCTGGCAATTTAATTGGGATGCACTGTAGCAGGTATAAGATCCGTGGAAGTACATTCATTTTCAGGACAGACATACGGCCAAACCACGAGAGCCGTAGTCGGTTCCATCCTTCTAGATCTCTCTTAACTTTAGCTCCAATAGGGGCGAAGTTAAGTTGAAACAATCCATTGAGCGAGGTAGGGAGTTGAACTCCCAGATATCTGAGACTTTTGTTTTCCCACCCAAAGGGGAAAATACCCCTTAACGCTTCAGCCTCCATTGCCGGTAGGGAGATATTCATAGCGCTAGATTTGCTGTAGTTAATCTTCAAGTTCGAAAGGCGCCCAAAGGTGTCTAGTTCTTTCAATAAGTTGGGCACAGACACCCTTGGAGAGCGCAGGAAGAACAGCATATCATCCGCATATGCCGCTACCTTTCTTTCCCTCCCCCCAATCGGGATGCCACTAATGCCCCCACATAGGTTGACCCTCCTAAGAAACGGCTCTAAAGAGAGTGCAAAGATCAGCGGGGAGAGAGGACACCCCTGTCTAGTACCATTGCGGATAAAGAATGCAGATGAGGAACAGTTATTCCTAGCCCTAGCCACCGGGTTGGAATACAGCGCCATAATCCTATTTTTTGCTGCCACCCCCAGCCCAACGTGATCTAAAACCTTCCCTATCCATCTCCAATCCACTCGATCAAACGCCTTCTCGGCGTCCGTAGAAAGCATCATCGAGTGTATGTTTTTAGCCTTTGCCCACCACTGAATGTTCAAAGCCTTTATGACATTATCCCGTGCCTCTCTGCCAGGAACAAAGCCCACCTGATCTTGACCTATCAGGTCCGGCAAGAAGGAAGCCACCCTCTTTGCCAGGGCCTTGGCAAATATTTTGACATCCACATTCAACAGGGAGATGGGCCTGTAATTTCGGCAGTCCGTGCCGTCCTTCCCCTCTTTTGGGATCACAACAATTTGGGCTTCCAGAGCAGAGCATGGCAAGGAACCCGAGGACGCCGTGGATTCAAAGGCTCTCGCCATGAGCGGAAGTAGAAGGGAAGAGAAGGTTCTGTAATATTGGGATGAAAATCCATCTGGACCCGGGGCCCTCCCTGGCCTGGTCTCCTTGAGGGCCTTTTCCAGTTCCCCCACAGTTATCGGCGCTTCCAGCTGGTCTGTATCTTCCTTAGATAGCGAAGGCATCTCTGATTCCACCAGATATTTTCCCATAAGGTTCTCTGAGCTTTCCCTCCCTTGGTGTGTTGGAAGATTATATAAGGCAGAGTAGAACTTCTTGAATAAGTCTGCTATCTCCCCATTTTTCTGGCAGAGAGTTCCCTCTATACTTCTAATCCCCTCAATTCTGGACTTGACGGTCTTAGGACGCAACGCTCTTGCCAGCATACGGCCGGCTTTGTTCCCATATTCATAGTAAAGACCATGACGTTTAGTGAAAAACCTACTCGTTTCCCTGAACAAGACATCTCTGAGTTCTTGTCTCTTAGCCTCCAGTTCTTCCCACTGTTGGACTATGAGGGAGCGTTTGTGCTTCGCCTCGAGATCTGCAATCTGTTGGACCAATTTGTCCACTTTTGCCCCCCTCTCTCGTTTAGCTCTCGCCCCCTCTTGGATCAGGTACCCCCTCAATGTGCATTTATGGGCTTCCCACGCTATTAGGGGGTCCACCTCCTCCGAAGCGTTTTCCCTGATGTACCAGGACAGATGTTGCCGGATTCTGTCCACGACCCCAGGGTCCTTCAGTAGACTCTCGTTCAGTCTCCAGTTCCATTCCCTCATCTCCCCCCCTGGCAGGGACAGGGAAAGCACGACTGGAGCATGATCAGAAAAAGATATGTTGCCTATTTGGGCAGAGGTAACCCTTTCCAGGTCTCTTTGCGAGAGGAAGAGAAAGTCAATTCTAGAATATTTCATGTGAATTGGCGAATAATACGTGAAATCTTTGTCTGATGGATGCAACAGGCGCCAGGTATCTATCAGGGTCAAATCTTGCAAGGCTTTCTTAATTTGTTTCAGGGCCCTGTAAGACATGGCAGATTTAGCATCTGATGTATCGACCAAGGGGTTGAGGGCGCAGTTCAGGTCCCCCCCTAACACCACCATCCCCTCCTGCAAAGCTCCCAGTTTGCCCAAAATTGTTCTACAAAATTTCTGCTGGTCCTTGTTTGGGGCATATGCATTGGCCACAGTGACGATTAATCCGTTGGGCAGCCTCCCTTTCAGGAAAATGAATCTACCCTCCTTATCTTTTTCCACTGCCATCACCTTAAGGTCTAGGTTCCTATCAACCAAGATCGAGACCCCCTTTGCTTTATTATGTTGGGAGAGGGCTGAGTAGCAGGCAGTGTACGTCTTATTGCCTAAATACGGTGCCTTATGGGCTTGAAAGTGTGTCTCTTGGATTAGTGCAATGTGTGCATCATATTTCTTAAGCTCCCTGAAAAGCGCATGTCTCTTTTGAGGGGAGTTAAGACCTTTAGCATTTATGGAGATAATATTTACCTTAAGAGACCCCATTGGGAAAGAGTATGCAATATACAGCAGAGGGCCCTAGACTTGAACAGATAGATTTCCCTCCCTCCTCCCGTGCCACCCACCTCCCCCCAATCCCAGGGAAAGTAATAAGAGGGCAGGTAGATCACTAGATTCCAAGGTTAGAAAGGAAAGAGGAAAGGGGGAGCACGCCAGGGATGGGAAAGACACTAGGACACAGACTAAAGGAAATACAGACGAGAGACAGACAACTACTTGACAAAAGACCAGAACCAAACTATGTACAACCACAGACCGAAGAGGGCCAAGGGAATGTAATTACCCACCTATTGGTGGAGACAACTGGGGCAACTTTATACTGAGAGCCAATAGCTCTCTCACGTTGACCCCCAGGACCCAAAGCAGAGGCTTTTAGGTCCAAGAGAGGGAGGAGAGATCAGCTCCCCTCTCGTCTCTTCCGCTCCACCCTGACGAACAAAGGCCCTTTTTGGGGGGAAGAAAGAACCCGTGGAAGGCCGAGAGAGCGACACCCAGAAATAACCTGATCTTACAGTGAGTGAGACGGCCCGAAGAGGTCCGGCGGAGCCCACCAGAGTCACGTTATACCCTCTATTCCTTAGTACGATATGCCACCCAGCATGGAGAGCCGCCAGGCAATCTTAGATCACAGGGATCTACCTCCTACCTAGGGCTGGAAGAATCAGCTCCTCACCTCCTGATCGCTCCCCGCCCCGTGCAGTCACCTGCTAGTCTACCCCGTCCCAGAGCGCCACGTCGTGAGCCTCTCAGCTAATGGCCTCAGTGGGCTGACCCCGCCCACCACACATCACAAGATCATGCTAGGCAGTGCAAGGAGACATCTCCACGATCCCCTCCCTCTCCAAACCCCCCAGCAAAAATCCCCTGCTCCCCAGGGCGCACCACTTGATCTACAGTGGGAATCGGCCGACCCCTTAGGGACCCCCTCTCCCGGCTCAAGTAAGGTTGCCCTCCCCATGTAACCTTCCATCGCCATCTCAGCTAGCTGTATCCTTGGCCTAGTTCCCCCCCTTGTATATGTATCCGGGCGTCCTGACCGCCCGTGAGCTGTATCCCGCCTAGCATGCGCCCAGCTCAGTAAGCCAGCTTGAGGTGGGCAACTCCTGCCTATACGGGCACCTCCACATTGGCCAGGGCCCTCGCTCACTGTTCAAAGAGGGGTCCCCCCGCCGAAGCCCCCCGGTCCAGGTGTCAGTGGACATCCCACATCCGGTGCAACCGGGCCCATAACCCACATCAAGCATCTAACCTTGAGCATTAACCAGTAATCTTTAGACCTTAAACATTAAACAGAAAACAGGTGAAAATCAACAATGGAAATCCTCTGAATATCTTAACACATTCGTGAGCCCAAGCTCCCTCCTTGAACTCCGGGGGGAGGCAGGGGGCCGCGCCGCAGAAGCCCAGCAAGCCCAAACCCAGCAGGCAGCACTGGGCCTCCGTGAGCAGGGACCACCACCCCCACCCAGGGGCCACCAAATCCTGTCACCTCATCCCCCCCGGCAGCGCCCACGCCACAGATATGGAATAGGGATCCGCCACCGGAGGGGGCGAGCGAGAGCGCAGGAGACAAGCTGTTCCCAGGGTCAGGCCCAGCGGGGTGAACAGTGCAATAATACAGCAGGTTCTCTTCTGTTTTGAACTATATCTTTAGTAGCGTGTTTCCCACTAGGTGGGTTAGCATAAAGCAAGCCCGGCCCTCTTGTGCATCTGCTCATATAGCGAACAGGCTCCTCGTGCCAGTCACAGAGGCCCCCCCCCGGGGGCGCGCCCCAGAGCAATCAGAACTGAGCGTGACAACTTATTGCATATGAATCACCAGCGCGCGCTGAACATCACATCTCTAACTGTAAACGTCATCCCTTAAACCGAGGGGAGTCAATCATAAAAGACCACTGAAAACATTAACATATCTATGAACCTTCTACGTATAATTTCCTAGAGGGATGGAATGTAACCCGTTGCACTGCTGATCAACAAGCGTAGGCGTATTAGGCATCGCTAGATCTCTGTATGCAAGGTCCTCCGCTCCCACCGCGGGGGTCCCCACGCGCTGTAACCTCACCCCCTCCCGCGGCGCCCACGCCAATAGTATGGAATAGGGATTCGCCACAGGACGGGGCGAGCGAAAGCCCCCCACTCACAAATAGTGCAGGATGCAACCGGGCCTATGACCCACATCAAGCATCTAACCTTGAGCATTAAACAGTAACCTTTAGACCTTAAACATTAAACAGAAAACAGGTGAAAATCAACAATGGAAATCCTCGAAATATCTTAACACCTTCGTGAGCTTAAGCTCCCTCCTTGAACCCCGGGGGGAGGCAGGGGGCCGCGCCGCAGAAGCCCAGCAAGCCCAAACCTAGCAGGCAGCGCTGGGCCTCCGCGAGCAGGGACCACCACCCCCGCCCAGGGGCCACCAAACCTTGTCACCTCATCCCCCCCGGCAGCGCCCACGCCACAGATATGGAATAGGGATCCGCCACCGGAGGGGGCGAGCGAAAGCGCAGGAGACAAGCTGTTCCTAGGGTCAGGCCCAGCGGGGTGAACAGTGCAATTATACAGCAGGTTCTCTTCTATTTTGAACTATATCTTTAGCAGCGTGTTTCCCACTAGGTGGGTTAGCATAAAGCAAGCCCGGCCCTCCTGTGCATCTGCTCATATAGCGAACAGGCCCCTCGTGCCAGTTATAGAGGCCTCCCCCCGGGGGAGCGCCCCAGAGCAACCAGAACCGAGCGTGACAACTTATTGCATATGAATCACCAGCGCGCGCTGAACATCACATCTCTAACTGTAAACGTCATCCCTTAAACCGAGGGGAGTAAATCATAAAAGACCACTGAAAACATTAACATATCTATGAACTTTCTATGTATAATTTCCTAGAGGGATGGAGTGTAACCCGTTGCACTGATGATCAACAAGCGCAGGTGTATTAGGCATCGCTAGATCTCTGTATGCAAGGTCCACCGCTCCCACCGCGGGGTCCTCACGCGCTGTCACCTCACCCCCTCCCGCGGCGCCCACGCCAATAATATGGAATAGGGATTCGCCGCAGGACGGGGCGAGCGAAAGCCCCCCACTCACAAATAGTGCAGGAAAAAGTCAGCCGCTTCTCAAACTAAGCTTAGCAGTGCAAACGGTGTAATTTTATATAAGACAATGGATGAGCTTATCTGTCCGTAGACGCCATAGACACTGGGATCACGGTGACTCAAATGGGCGCTGCCCGCTTCATCTACGGTTTCTTGAACGGCTTCTGTCTCTCCCTCTAAGCGAGGGAGAGTCCTCTGGGCCGCTCCTCTGAAGCTCTCCGGACATCCTCCGTCTCCCCGCTCGTTGGACCAGCTGCGGGATGGAGAATTCGCTAAACCAGTCGGGCAAGGAGATCATCGGGAGACGCAGCGCCTCACAAAACCCAGGTAGGTCCTCCGGCATTCTCAGGATTCCCGTTCTGCCACTGCTTGTAGCCGATAGAGCAAATGGAAATCGCCATCGATAAGGGATGCCCCTTTCCCTAAGGACCGCGGTTAGGGGTCTCAGTGCTCTTCTGTGCTGCAATGTGATGCCAGACAGGTCCTGGTATAGTTGCACCTCGCTGTTGTTGAATAAAATAGAGTCCCGGCTTCTGGCTTTCATAAGGATTTCCTCCTTTAATTGGAAACTCTGGAGGCAGCATATGATGTCTCGGGGGGGGGCCTCCCCGCTGCTCCTGGGGCGAAGGGCTCTGTTGGCTCTCACGAATTCAATAGAAGTTTCGGGGGGCCTTTCCAGCAGGGAGTTGAAGAGGGACCTCAAGGCCTCCTGGATCTGATCCGGCGCCACCTCCTCAGGTATCCCACGTACCCTAATATTGCACCTCCTGTTGCGATTGTCCAGATCTTCTAGGTGCCTATGAGCTAGCATGAGGTGCCTGTTGTGCGCCAACACCACTTCTTTCACCTCCGACAGCCGGTTACTAGTACTGGCCTCATCTTTCTCCACCTTCTCAATCCGGCCAGAGAGCTGTCGCATGTCATCTTTGAGCCCCGCGATGGCCTCTGCGATCGAGGCTTTAATCTCCCCTGCAAACTTCGCAAGTTCGCTGCGTGTGGGGAGCTGGCTGAGCTGCGCCGCCAACCTTCCGTCCTCGGCGTCCGAAACCGCATCATCCTCCCGCTCTGGAGAGGACTCCGGCGATGGGGCCTCCGCCATCTTGGCCCCACGTGGGTAGGCCTCGTCCGAGCGCTGGCTGCCAAACATCTCGGGTAGCTTCCTGGAGCTTGCTTTCGGGGTTTGGGAGACTCGGGGGGTCTTAGCTGTCGCCCCGGGTTTGTTGATTCGTCCCATGCTCTAGCTGGGGTGCAGGAACAGTCGCTTAATCAAGGGCTCCGCCGGGAGCTCACAGCTCACGCCGCCATTCCGTTCCTCGGCCAAGCCACGCCCCCCGGACATTGCTACCTTTTACTTATGTGTAGTATTTTAAACATTGAGAAAGTGCCTGGTTGGCACGGAACGCGTGGGTGAGGATCCTTCCAGCAGGGGTGAGCAAACTCATTACACTGAGGTTTAGGTTGGTTGGTTAGCTTGGTCTGGCACTATATTGCATATTTTTGCACATTTTGATTCAGCACTTAGCACTTTTTTGCATTTAGCACTTTGTATCATTTAGTTTGAGGATATGATGGATTTATATATAAGTAGTTTAGGGAGACAGCTTTTTTAGGGTTACTCCTGCTGGGAGGTAATTGTATGTTGTATTTTAAATGTAGGTGACTGTATTGTTTATGCTGATGTTTTAATAGTTATGAATTAATAAATTTATTATGATGAATTACTAGTGTCATTCATGGTTAGTAGATAGGTGGTGCCCTTAGGTATATAGTTCCCTTTGGCGGTGTGCTGACGCCACCAATCTTTTTCTTGTCTATTGGTGTATATTTGGGACACCAGGTCTGCTTTGAGTATTATTGTTTTGGGTGGTGCTGGACAAATAGCACTTTTGTGCAGGGTTTTTGTTTTCAGTATTTTAAACATGCCTGAAAAAAATAAAATTATATAAACATTTCTATTCTAATATTTCCTAAAAAAATCACAGATCCTTGTGCATTTTTACAGGCGAGGTACATCATTTTTCCAAAGTTTGGAAACAACAGCATACTATGGGATGTTCAAAACCATTTGGAATAATTCTTTAGCTTATCCCATAGGGTGCTGTTGTTTTGAAACTTAGGGGCCTTATTTATCAAGCACTTCTGCCAGACAATGTCATTTCAGTGTAAATTAGAGTAGTGCAAAATATGATTTTTACATTTTTCAGCGTGTTTCTGCACTGCTAATGTTTTAGTAAATGTGCTTCTTGTAGTGCAACAACATGCCCAAGTGTGAAAAAATATGTTTTACATGTATTATATTTTTTACTACTTTAATTTGCACTATTGTGGCACTGTCTGGCAGAAGTGCTTGATAAATCAGGCTCTTAATGGAAAAAATCCTTTGGAAAAATGATGTAATTCATCTGTAAAAATGCCCAATCACAGGGGTAGGTGATTTTTGGGAAGAATTGGAACAACATTTATTTACAGAACTGTTCCAAGTTAAAAATCTCACTCTGGTGTCAATTTAGGGCCTGATTTATCAAGCACTTCAGCCAGACAGTGCCACATCGGTGCAAATTACATCAGTAAAAAATATAATAAAATATTTTTTTCACACTTGTTGATGTGCATGTTGATGTACTACATGAAGCACATTTACTAACATTAGTAACTAACTTTAGCAGTGCAGCAACATGCTGAAAATGTATAAATCATATTTTGCCCTGAAATGGCATTGTCTGGCAGAAGTGCTTGATAAATCAGGCCCTTAGAGCCTTATTTATGAAACGTCAGCTCCACTTTTTTGTCCTCAGTGGCACTCAGCATAGGATTTAAGAAAAAAAAACAGCAGCCGATGTGGCAGGCGACTAGTGTTTTATTTTACACTAGTGCCGAAAATAATGTGGCGCCAGACCCTTTGGTTGAAGCATCACCAGATAAAATCTGGCGCAGTAGCTAAGGATCCCATAGAGCACAATGGGAATAACTGGATTATAGTGTTTAATACTTATAATTAATATTATACACATTTTTTAACAGAACTTGCATTGGGACCTGCCAATAATTTAAACCAGGACCTAGATGGGCCAAAATGTTTTTGGAGGGGGTTATTAAAATTGATTTTAATGGCTTCTTTTGCTTAACAATTGTGTAACTAGGACACCAACATCTAAAACGCAACCTAAAAGCACTGTAATATCTTGTAACTGTAATATAAAACATTGACCAGCGCCGGAAAAATACAGAGCCAAAGATTTCAAGGAGGAAAACTATAAACATAAATATGCTGGGGAGTGCCGAAAAAAACGGCAGTACAAAGTGGCGCTCACGAGCACTGGGATAATTGGCTGACGGGTCCAACAGGCACTGACATAGGCTGGTCAATACCTCAGTGCAACAATCAAAGATAATTAGTAGCATTCTGTGCAGTGACTGCTAACGCCAATGTAATCTACAGCCTAGGACCAGATAATACGGGGATTCCGGTGCTCTGAAGCTGGCGCTATAGCCACAATAATAATGCTAGAAGGAGCAAATTATAAATAGGGCCCTTAAACCGGACCAACAGCCTGGCACAGTTGGAAAAGAAAGGTAGTGACCATTTTGGAGATTCCTCTCCCAGCATCTCAGCCATGCTACTGCCTGTATTCAACTGACATAACTGACAATGCACAGTAACAGGAAGCCCAGCAGAACTTCCTGTTTAAAGGCAGCCAGCACATCCATGAACTACCATTTTGTTTTTAAAATTTACCACAGCAGCATTTGGAAAAAGTTAAAGTAATTTTTATGTGCAGCAATCTAAATTGCCCTGGGAAGAGATGCATATGAGAACTGTTTGTTTTGTTGGTCTGGTTTAAGTCATTTTTGACTGTTAGTCCGCTTTAAGTTCACACTCGAAAAGTTAAACTTGCTTCATCAGATCTTTAACATGACCCTGCATGTTTCACTTGACTGTACAGTGCTGATTGGAATAATTTAAGTGTAAAGTACGTGCAATTAACATGCTGGATATAGACCACCACTTATAAAAAGCTAGCTACATTATATGAGCAAGTAATTGTACTACATCGTAATGATTGTTTAATTCTTGTTTACTTAGGATAATGGCATTGGCTTGTAACCATCTACAATGGATTGTATCTTTTGGGAATGGGGGTCATGATATTTGGTAAAGCCAGTGTGACTTGCAGTGTGCATTATGGTTTGGATTGCAACCTGCATCTCGGTGAGCTTTTTAGCATTTAGATACAAAAGGGAGCAAAAAAAAGTTTTTTCTAACATTTTTCCCCCAAAATGGTCTGTACCCGTGATGGGGGCATTTTTACAAATTAGGTACATCATCTTTCCATTGAGGTAAGGATATTTGTTTTTAAGTTTGTAAAAATATTGTACCTAAACTGGAAAAATGTGCCATCACATGTACAGGGGGTTTTTGTAAGACAAACATTTTTTTTGGTGCTTTGTTGTGTGTTATCCCTTAAAAGTTCAACAGCATGCATGTTGCAGTCCACACCGCAATGGAAGTCACACTGGCTTCACCAAATATTTAACATGACCCCCATTGTAAGTGCAATACCCCATTATACACAAATTATATATCAGAAAAGTTTGTAAATTTTTAATTTGGAAAGTTTTTTCCATTCCTTAAAAATTGTTTGTAAATGCTGTATATGTGGCACTGCAGGCATAGGGATTGCAGTGCAGAGTCCAATTTCCCATAGACTTACAAAGACTATACAGGTAAGAAACAACTCACTGTGCTGCCAATTGGTAGTCATGCTATTATTTAGTGAAGAAAGTTTAAATTTGGGTGCACATTTCGGTATAAGTTGCAACCTGCATCCTGGTTAGTTTTTTACCTTTAACACACACAAACCTTCAGGGCCTCTTTCTCACCAGTTTTTCCCATAAAAATACCTGTTTTCACCCATTTTTCCTCCTTGTCAGATTGAGCAGACCCTTTTATCAGTGAGTTTTTTTATCAGCAGTTTTCATTTTTGGTGTGATTTTGGTGTGATTTTTCTTTTGGTAGTGAAAACTGCAAACTAATAATCACACAAAAAAGTACAAATTTGTGTGATTCAGGGGGTCCTTTTTTGGAGAAATTTGTAAGAGAATGTTTTTTTTTGGGGGGCGGTCATTTATGCCAGCAAAGAGCTGGTGAGCGGACGGCTTCACTAAGGCGAACTCGTGCTGTTGGAGATGACATGATTTTTAACAAATACATTTGACATGAGTATTTTTCATTAGATACAGTTTTTATTTAAGGAAAATGTATAAAAATCTAGGCAGCATTAATTTAATCAATGAAACTGTCAGCTAAGCTTTTCTTTATTATGAAATATTATTTTATGTTATGTTATGTTTTGTTATTTCATGTAAGTTACAAGCTCTGGTATGGACTTGGGGCCCACAGCACCCCTGGAAGAACCATGTGCCCACACCAATGGGCACTGGGTTTATCCGCACCCCTGATGTCCCAAATTGGGGTGCAGGTAATATGCAGGTGCAGTGGCAGTTCCTGACCATGGTGAACTGGGATAGTGGAAGTTAAAAAAAGACACCACAAAAAACACTTTACATTTCTTAATTTGACTCAGTGGTCACCTCTTTTATCTTCATTCCTTCGCATGGCAATGTCCTTCTTCAGGTCCCCCGGCACTTGCCGTGTCCCACGCAGGGTCTCCACTGGTCTTCGGGGCTCTTCTGTGCCCCCTCTGCTGTCTTACATAGTTACATAGTTAATACGGTTGAAAAAAGACATATATCCATCAAGTTCAACTAAGGGTGGCAATGCGCGCCATCAGAACCTGATGGTTGTGCTGCCACTTGGAGGAAGGGACAACATAGGTTCTTTTTTCATTCTCGCTGCACAGCGAGGGACTGAAGTGAGAGCCAGGTAGCTGACCTTTATACTAGGTGGTGGGGCCTCCATGAAGTCTCTCCCATATGACTAATGATGTCACAGAAGGGGGTCAGGCATTTTTTCATTAGATAAAAATTGTAGCTAATGAACAATGCCAAAAACGTTACAAAAAAACAAAAGAAAAACCCAGTCATTTTCATTGCTAAAACAAAACTGGCCCCAGCTGGGGCTCCCATGAGTGAGGTACTTGTCCACCTCTCCGCTACCACTGCTCTGCCTCACTGATAGTATAGGATCGTGGGTAGAGGTGAGTTACAGCAGCTTCCTGCTGCTGTAACCTGCTCAGCAGCCCATAAACCAGCTTCTCCGTGTTCGGGACTGACATCAAACTCAAACACAAACTTCTGGCAGAAGTCTGTATTGGGCTTTGGGGACCAGAACTCACAAAGTTTGGTACGTCCATCTCTAGTTACAGTTTTTCTGATTATGTAAGGATAATGTTTGGAAATAACGAGCAGGGCTATCGCTTTGGGCACCAAGGCCATTTATCCTGTTTTCTTCAGATGAATCAGAGCCACTATTATTGCTGCATGCAACGGGGTATTTTTAAAGATGAGGTACATCCTTTTTCCTATGAGGTCCTATAAAGTACAGCATCGCGATACACAGATAATTCTTCAGCATACCCCAAGTTGCAGTTGTTTCCAAATGTTTAACAAATTATCCTTACGTTATTGGAAAAAGGATGTACCTTACCTGTAAAAGCGGCCCATCACAGGTACAGGGCACTTGCTTGACTTGCTTGACTAAATAATTAGCATGACCCCCAATGCAAGGGAATGGCACTTTTTATGACAAAACAAAAACAGTAGTGCGCAAGAATTTGATTCAGCACCAGATGTAGAAATTGCGCATCTATTTTTATTTTTTATGTAAGATGCAGTTTTTACTCCAAAGTGCACTTATTGCATCTAGTGCTGAATTAATTCCATAGTGTTTAAGTACGTCTGTTCTTTAAAGCAAAACATTAGACCCTACTTGCCTGAGCTCCCATATTGCTGACATCCACAGGTCTGTTGTTGTGCTGGGGCCACTGACTCCTTCTGTCTCTCAGGAAGCCATGCACCTAACTTCATTACTTCATGAAATCTAGAATTCCCTCCAGATTTTCTCTATGTCATTAGTAGGGGAGCAAGGCTGTGACTGGCATAGCCCATGCAACTCAGTGTGCCAGATTTAAACCCACACGCTGTGAGGTAGACCAGTATACAACACAGTGGAGCAGGGTCAGATTATAATTGATCCAGGGTGCATCTGCTCTAGGCCCCTGCATCTCAGGGTGACCCTGCCCCCAGCAACAATTAACTCAAACCACACCCATGTTTCAAAAATGGATTGGAGTTTCAGGTGCAGGGCAGCATACCAGTTGCAGATGACCCCCTCCCCCCCCCCCCCTCTGGTAACCAGAGAAATCTTACCTTTTAAAAAATAGTTGTTGTTCTCATTCAATTTCCAGGACACCTAACCAGGGCCAGATTATATAAAGGGCACAACACAGGCCACCCCTTGTTCCGTGGTGGCCCCTGAACTGAGAGTCACACCATGGAAGGGAAGGGCATCTTGGCACACAAGCAGGTGGGCCTGTGAGGAAGCTGCATGTGGAATTGCTCCTCATTGCAATGCAATGGGCTGTTCTTGATCTGGGGATGTGAGTGTGTGTGGTGTTGAATGGTCTGGTGTAATCTGGTTGGATGTGCTGAGGTCTGGTGTAGTTTAGTCTAGTGTGCTATGGTCTGGCCTGTTGTGCTATGGCCTGGTCTGTTGTGCTATGCTAGCCTGTGGTGTTGTGTTCTGTGGTGTTGTCTGTTGTGGCATAGTATAAGTGCAGTATTATTCTATTTGTTTGTCCCTGGTTAGAGAGTGGGGGGGATTGGGGAGCGAGTGGTGGAAGATGTGATGTTGATGGGGGCATAATATAAGTTCTAGGTACGCTGAACCACCTTAATTCGGCCTTGTAACAGAGAGCAGTTAGACTTTTTGAACTAAAATGCTAAGCCAGGGGTATACAGTAGCTTATCAATGGGCAGAAGATCCACAAAATCCACATTTAGTAACACCAGACCTAGAAGCATGCTATGTAATACTTTCCATTCTAGGAAAGCACCTTTTTTTACTGTCCCTTGGATTCAGATTACCCTGAATAGTTTTTGGGGTCTATTTTGCCCCCCCCCCCCAATGTAATGCCAGTGAGTCTCAATGAGATCAATGAGTCTCTCCATATGGTGTCTTACCCCCATACAGACAAGTAGTTTCAGCCTTGTGCTGATGAGAGGCACATGCTTGGAAAACATATCCAAAGTGGACGGAGTTTGGCTGTGTAAATTTTAAATCCTTAAAGTGTACCAAAACCCAGGATAGTCAAAAGTTTTGACTATGCTGGGTTTTGGTCCATTCCGATCGGGGGGGCCCCACTGTGTGAAACCCCCAGGACGCCCGAACGGACTTACCTCCTTCCAATCCCACAGCGCGTATAAGAGCAGCTGCTCTGACGGCCACATCCTCCGCCTCTCTCTAACAGGGAGCGTGTCCGTGCTGGCTATTCGCAAATGCTTGGCGCAAGTACGCAGGTAGCTAGAGGAAAGCGGAGGATGCGACTGTCAGAGCTACTCTTAGATGCGCCGTGGAACCGTGAAGAGGTGAGTTAGCTGCGCCGATCTGGGGGGTGGGGGTTCACACAGCGGGGCACCCCCTATTGAGTGATGGTTAAATCTATTCCTTGTGTAAATACTTTCTGTTATAGGAAAGCATCTTTTTTACCTTTAAGTTATAACATTAAAACTTTAAACATCCTTATTACATACTGTAGTTACATAGATAATACAGTTAAAGAAATGTCCATTAAGTTCAACCAAGGGACGGGTTAAAATGATTTTATTGTCTATCTATTATCTTGGTTTAAATTTGGCTAGATTTACTTTAACCATTAATTATGTCAAGAATAATAAACCAGCCAGAAACACTTACCAACAAATACCACGATGGTCTTTAAAGTAATCTGCTATTTAGCTTTCTTCTTTAGTTCTCTTTTTAAACCAATTGACAGGATGTTTATTGACAGGCCTATAAATTGCAGAATACACAGCAGTCCTGTAATCTTTTTATTATTGCACATTTTACATAACTTCTTAGCTGACTGAAGCTTTGTATTACACAGAAAAGTTACGCTTAGTTTTAAGCTGAACAAATATACTTATACAAATGAGATGTTAGCCACGCTCTTCCCAGCTTAGAGGCCCCGTATCAAGTGGCAAAAGGTTCACGCAATTCACTAAGTCATTTTGGTGTATTATGACCTCAACAATAGGCACACAGTGTAAATCTTTTCTAAATATGACCTGCTGTAAGTATCTTTTAGAAAAGCTCTTGCAGGAGCGTCACTTGTAGGAGTTAACCAAGTGTAAATGTTCATGGAATCTGTACCGCCACAGGAAAACAATTTCACCATTCAATAAATTAAAATAATACATGGCAAACAGAATATGCCGTCTTATGGCAAGGTTTCAAATGGAAGGATTATGGAAATTCATTCCATTTCAAAGCATTCATCACAGGCGGCTTCCAGCAGAGAACGCCTATTGTTCACCTTCTTTGTTAGGCTGGAAAATGCAGAAAATGTGCTCTCATGTAGGAGAAAGAAATATTTAATCACCGGTTATTTAGATACATTATGTTGAAACAATTAATGGTCACAAGTGAAGTTATACAGTACCTGTATTTAGGGAAAAGATTTTGGCTTGCATTTCATCTTTCGCATTCATTTTGCAAAGAAAGAAAAGAGCCCACTAATCATCGAAGTGGGATAAATGCGTCAGATAAAAACCATTATAGACACATGGAGAGTAATAACAGTGCCTGGTGTTACCTCACTTACCCAGCATAACATCAAACATCAAAATACCCAAAGATCCTTAGGTTATATTACAATATTACCATCTTAAAAGTGGACCTACAGATACAGCTTATTGAAGAGTGAGCTCATCATGAGCAGCTCAATGGAGAGGTAACTCATACACAGAAGTAATCTGTGAATCAGTGGTGCATCTAATTACATTGCACGGGTGCCTGTCTACTATACAATGTAGCACAGCAGGGGGCAGACATTGTAACATCAGCCCCAGACCTGGCTGTTTTCAATGTGACAAAGCCTGGAGCTGCCTGGCTATTTATAATGTAGCGGTAGGTATCATTTGCTTTTTACTTTGTACAGCATGACTGCAACACAAGTGTTCTTAATCTGAGTGGAGCTGCCTCTGTATACTCAGCTACTGTAAATGGCCTACTTCCACTTTAGCAAAGCAGTCTACTTGGCAGGAAAAATGTCTTTTAGGCACAAACTAACGTTCTTTCCCCTTATCCCTCTTTGGGAACAGCTGATATCTTTGCTTCAATGGCTGTGTTGTAGTCTAGCGGGGGAAGGGGATGTCATGGCACAGCTTTATGAGTCTTTTCAATTATAAACAGTACCAAAATTAATAGGCCATTAATAGGCAATCTTTCCTCATAACTAAGATTTCATTCATCATGATTCATTCATCTGATTAATTTGGTGGCTCTCCTCTGCACTCTTCCAGAGTCAGAGCGTCCTTTCTATGGGTGCCCAGAACTGGATGGCATATTCCAGGTGAAGGTGCACCAGTGCCTTGTAAAGTGGCAAAATTACATCCCTATCCCATGCCTCTTTTAATGCATGATAATATTTTGGTAGCCTTGAAAGCAGCTGCTTGGCATTGCATGCTGTTATTTAGCCTGTGATCTACCAGTACCCCCAGATCCTTCTCAAAATGTGACTCTCCCAGTTTTACACCCCCGAGGATATATGTGGCCTTCAGGTTGTTAGACCCCAAGTGCATGACTTTACATTTCTCCACATTGAACTTCATGTGCCAAGTGGATGCCAAGTCAGCCTGAAGCTTGTGAACATCTTCAATAGATTGCACTGTGCTACATATCTTTGTGTCATCTGCAAAAATAGAGACAGTGCTTTTAATTCCATCTTCTATGTCATTTATAAACAAGTTGAATAATAGTGGGCCCAGCACTGAACCCTGGGGTACACCGCTTACAACTGGTAACCATTCAGAGTAGGTATCATTAACCACAACTCTCTGCAGACGATCCTTCAGCCAGTTTTCAATCCAGTTACAAACTGTATTTCTTAATCCTGAAGATTTCAATCTCCCCAATAAGCGTCTAATGGAGCAGTGTCAAATGCTTTTGCAAAATCCAGAAAAACTATGTCCACAGCCACCCCTCTGTCCAGGCTTCTACTCACCTCCTCATAGAAGCCAATCAGGTTAGTCTCGCAGCTTCTGGTCTGTAATTGCCCAGAGAAGACCTAGAGCCCTTTTTAAAAATGGGCACCACATTTGCCTTGCGCCAGTCCCTTGGCACTATACCAGTTGCTAGTGAGTCTTTAAAGATCAAGAACAGGGGTGATGAGATAACGGAACCTAGTTCTTTGAGAACTATTGGGTAAAGTCCATCTGGTCCTGCAGTCTTATTCACATTTAAATTATTTAGTTTTTCTTGGATGGTATCCACATTTAGCTTGTTAATTATTATACTTGGGCTATTGCTATCAATGGCATCTCCTGTGTTGGCTCCTTGCTCCTCTCTTGTGTACACAGAGCTAAAGAATCCATTCATAAATGAGAGGAGTATGTCATATATATTTAAAAGAACAATGTTATGTAGGGAAACTCCTTGCCATATTTATTGAAGCAAATCTAAGTAGCCTTGCCCATTGAATTCTCCATTTTTCTGACTGGAGTTTAGATATTTGAGCTGGGGGCAAATTGTGTTCCTGAAGAGTTAGTATCCCATAAAGTTAACAGAGTTAGATTCTAATGCTAGAACACCAAGCGAAACCATGCAAATGCCATGACCCCACACCCAATTCATGTCCTAACAGTATTAAAACAGTATCTACAAGCTTGACAGATTACCTACCCACAGTTCTGTTTCCCATATGTACAGCACAAAGAGCCGACTGCCAGTTCCATAGAGTTTAGGCATCCTGCAGCTTTATGAGTTCTTTTGTAATGAGAATTAGTGAAGATATTCTGGTAAACATACTTTAATTAAAAATTAAAAATATTTCTAGAGTTTCTAGGTTGGTTTTGATGAGCAGAATAGGTCACAGATTTATTATTAATAAACAGTGTGTCTGCATAGAGATCTACTGATAGTTCCGTCTGGATGTTGCTTGAATAATGAACCCTGACATATCCATTTAACATGAGTCCATTTATTTCTGCACCTGACCTACAGTATTATGCCTTACTATTAATGACTTGCTTTGGGAGTATTGTAGATCGAAAGATCATGGCCTGTGGATCCCATGCTAATTCCATACAGTGAAAAATAATACTGTAGGCCCGGCATTTTAACAAGCTGAACTTAAAACATTATCATTATTGTGTAACTTCTAGTAGGGTAGAAGTCTTCATTTTTCAATGTACGTGAGTGACGTGTACATGTAGGCTACAATGGTTGGCTGTAGAAGGCTTTTTAGCCCCCTTTACACGTGTTCAACAGGGATGGAATTTGTTTTCATACTAATGCAATTTGAAATATATTATATGTTATTTAAGGTCCAACTTTAATGACAGGTCAGTCTTAAGAAAACTTGTTTTATGTTAGGTAGTTAAAGTTATGACGAATTGCAAAACTTAATATATATTATATTCTTTTTGCTTTTTATGCCTATTTAATATAGATTTCATCATATCACATTTCCTTTGACCCAGCAAGAAGTTCATATGAAAGAATACATCAGGGGCACAGGAGTACACATAAATTCCATGTTGACTAAACAGGATTGGGGGAGTAGATCTAATTGTTGTGGTGACTGGCTCCTCATTGTTGTTATTTGAGTCTGGTTGATTTCTTTTTAACCAGGTCCCTAGCTGTTGAGCATCACATCAGCAATAGCCCGGGAGAGTCAATAGCCCTCCCTGTCTATTGTGCCTTTAATTAGCAGGTTATTTTCATTCTTATTGTCTTTGTAACTACATAACTACTTAATCACTTCAACTTCCATTTGCAGGTATGGTGATATACATTTGTCAGGTTTTTTTAAATCTAAAAATAGTCCATATTGTAATAATAGTTATTTTCTAGTTTCACAGATTGCTCTGAAAGGACCATACTGAATAAAACTGGATTCACGAGTAGGACAGGTACACTCATTTGGATTTCCAAACAGGTAAGTGAAGAACTTAATATGTGTAACAATTCAACATCATACTGCTTCCAGTTTTTATGATTATTGGGCAAAGGCTTTAGTAAAAAAAAAGCACAGTTTTGGGGCACTGGCCTGGGGTAGAAGGTGATGGCATAAACTTACTATTTGGGTATAAGTACACTTTAATAGCTTTATTCTGCAGCACAGGAGGATGAAACATCTGCATGGTAGGTAAGCAAACAATTACCTTTCTGACACTTACTCTTTAAAGTAGTAAAATAGGAAGTTATAAAACTCACTTTCTCACCAGGCCTATGCCACTGTTGACAAGCTGAAGTGTGTGATGGCGCTGGTAGTGAGGGGGTTAGCAAAGTTATATTAAATATAACTGGGGTAGAAGAAAAATAATAATATGCAGCAAACATATAGCAAGTAGAACATTTTATAAATATAAATTGGTCTTTGAAAAACCACAGGTTAAAGCCTTGATCGTGTTATTTTCTTGACTGCATTGGCCGAGATACTCGAGAAGCTTTCCTTATCATCAAAGTTTTGTAAATTTACTCAATTCCATTTCATTGGGAATAGAGATCATTCTTAACGTGTTTATGGCCAGACTAAGCTCCTCTGATCTTAACACGTGAGTAGTAGGGTCTACAGATAAATGTAATCATATTGCTAAAATGGACTATTACTCCGAATAAATGTGCGCCATCAAACAGATTACTCCTCTTCGTGCAAGTTAATGTTCTCTTTATCCACAGATGATAGGAGCTTTGAAAACTCTGCCCTGGCGCCTCTATTTCTCCGTTAACTGCCAACCTGCCAAATGTAATATATTGAAACCATCAATAATTAAGCCCACAAAATGCCAGGCTGGCTTGTTTATGTGTAAACAGGCAGCTTACTGTATGCATTCCCTGCTTATTGTTTCGGACACGGCTGCCTTTTCATGAGTTTGAAAGGGATCGGTAACCACTTTCATGCCATTATTTTGGATTGTGAAGCTCACATTAAATCTTGATTCACTCGGCGGATACTTGATGAATTATTCATTGTTATTATGATTCAAGTTTGCCCATTTGTTTTTGAGGGCTTATTGTCTGTAGGAACATCTGCCGGTGGTTGTGAATTCTAAATGGAATACTGGATTCACTGCTGGTGTTTCTAGCTATCCGGGGACTGTAGCATGCACAAAATCTTAGTTCATGGCTCAAGGTCACTGAGCATATAGCAGCAATGCTGAGAGGTACTGAAGAATAATTCAAATGCCTGTGTTGGCACCTCGAAGATGAACTAGAGAAAACTAGATGTTTGAAAGTTTTATGTGAGATGGTACATTGTGTTATTCTATTTAAGAGTCTAATAGTCAGATACTAGATTCAGGTATATGTTAGCTATAGTCAGGTATAGTTTGTACCTCCTGGGATGTGCACCATCCTCCTTAAACATCATGGTTAGGTAAATGTTAAATCTGTTATATTTTATGGTGAGTACCTTTTGACATGTGCACCAGGCTCAAAAAATATCAAGTTAGGCAAAAGTTGTAATAGTGTTTATTGTTTGCCACACTTTTTATATCTCTGCTTCCTCTCCTCATCTAATCAGATAGAAGGGTTGGTCTTCTGGTTAATTCTAGGAATTACTTATTGTTAGAATGAAAGTAAAATTAAACAAGATGACAGGAAATCAAAGTAGAAGCAGACACTCCTCAATGCTCTAGACCCAGCTATAATATTAAGCGGATATAGCTTAGGGCTTATGATGATGGAGTGAGCTATGCTGTGTTGTGTTCTTTAGAGTCCATACGTATAGTGAATGAATCCATTCATACCTCCAAACACCACCCCAGATACCACCCCCTTTTTCCATATACAGCATACCTTTTTCATTGTTGTCCATTCATTCAGGACTGGGATAATTTAACAAGTCTCAAAAAACATTTGGTTAGTTAGGTAAAGGTAAAATCTATCTCTTACGCTATGGTGATACTTGGAATGGGCACTATGGAATGGTGCACTATGGAAGGTGCACTGGTCTAAAAAAAAAAATCAAATGTGGTAAAAGTAAAATCTTTATCCTGATATATCATGACTGTATTGCCTGAATGTCTTTCACAATTTGAAAAATCCATTGGATGCTTTGTGAAATTTCAATAAAACACAGAAAGTCAATGTGCTACAGAGAGCTACAGAATGAATGAGGTCAGTAAGCCCACCAGGATATACACTTTGCCTCTTTTTCTCCTATTATTGTAGATGTACGCTTTTTGAATAATTTAATGGTGTTAGTTGTATTGTAATGCTGTGAGTCAGGTAGAACAAACAATAGACTAATGATGTCACTTTGAACAATTATCAGCTCAACAAGAGTACTAGTAATGTTAAAGTGGACCAATCAGCCCCTATAGCCAGCCTGGAATCTAAAACATTCCAGGACCAGCCACTAGCCTGCCCTTGGGGAATCCTATATAGTATGCCCCAATGTGTGAAACCTAGAGATGAGCGAACTTCTTTTTTTTTTTCAGATGAGCGATTCGTGAAAGTTCGATTCGGGCGATTCGCCAAATTTCCCCAAGAAATTCGGGTTCGCCCGAATCGAACTTTCACGAATCGCTCATCTGAAAAAAAAAAAATGCCGGCATGGTGGGAGCTGGCAGGCCGGCTACGCCTGTCAGCTACGCCTATCGGGTACGCCTGTCAGGCCGGCGGCGGCCCGCTGACAGCGTAGCCGACCTGCCCGCTCCCACCATGCCGGCAAAAATGCCGGCATAGTGGGAGCGGGCAGGCCGGCTACGCTGTCAGCGGGCCGCTGCCGGCCTGCTGACAGCACAGCCGACCTGCCCGCTCCCACCATGCCGGCATTTTTTTTTTAAGCAAAAATGCCGGCATGGTGGGAGCGGGCAGGCCGGCTACGCTGTCAGCGGGCGGCGGCACTTATCTTGCATCAAGCTGTGTGGGACACAATAACACCTGATTCTGCTTGAAGGATATAGATTATTGACACATGCATCTTACACGGGCATACAGAAACATAGAACTTGCCCTGCCTTCACGGACCTTCATGTTATGAGCCCTGTGTTTTCATTACAATACACTGGAATATTAAGCTCTTTTGCAGGGGAAGCAGCATTTCTGAAGTATAGACATTGGAAAAAGGCAAGTGGACAGGTGAACAATTTATTACCTAGTACAGATTATCAAAAGTTGTATGGAACCAAAGAAATCAGATACTAGCTAGTCCTGCACGTGTTCTCCACCAGCATCCAAAACAAAGTCACAGCCTGCTGAATTGTGGTGCTGAAAAGACTAATTTGCGAAGATGGAGTGGTGGCATGGAACTTTTACTGTGAAATCACTGTGTGATCTGCAATTTGTGGTCATTGTGTCATTTTTAAACTACGTTCACTGTGTATTCTTCAAACAGCAAGCTTTTGTCATTTTTAGACATCACAGTTGCTGCACATTCTGCTTTTTATGTAGCCTATTGGTTGTGATGCTATAGTAGTGATGAGCAAACCTGTGGAGATTCAGGTTCGGAAAGTTCGGCAGAGCTTGCAGCGAAAGTTTGGTGCTGGTGTTTGGGGGCCCAAAAATGGCTGTAAGGGATAAAGAGCTGCAAATTGGGGGGAGCGCCAGAATGTCTGCCCTGTACAAAATGGGCTAGGGAAAGTATTTATAACAATAACAGAAAACAAAAATATTAAAGAGATACATAAATTAAATATATATATATTATTGTTTCAACAACCAGAGGCCAATTTAGGGGTAACACCAAGGCAATTGCCTTGTACATATTTAAATTAAAAATAAATTAAAAACAAATAAAATATCATTTTTTTCACAGGCTTCAGACTCAGGGACCAATTTGGGGGGTAACACCAAGGTGATTGCCCTGCACAAAATGGGGTAAGGCAAGTACTCAAAATTATAACACAAAGTAAAAAAATATATATAGAAATACATACCTAAATAAATTAAAAATAAAATATACATTTTTCCACAGGTGTCAGTGGTTCAAGGGAAGGAGGAGGTGGAGGGGATGGATGTGGAGGAGGTGGAGGAAAGGGGTGTGGAGGGGCTGGAGGAGGAGGTAGTGAACACTGAAAGCACTCACCCAGGTGCTGGCACAGCCAAGTCCTGTGGGATTCATGCCTGGTTCATCTTAAGGGATGTAGGGATGTCCATGTTGGCTGTGGATAGGTGGATCCTTCTGTAGGTGATGACAATCCCTGCGATGCTGAACACACGTTCTGATAGGACACTTGCTGCAGGGCAGGTCCTCACCTCCAAGGCATAGAGGGCAAGCTCTGGCCATGATCCAGCAATTGAATGGGGAGGAGCTCAGTAACAGGAGATGCGTCGACAGATAGTCATCCACCATGCGAATCAAAGTCTGTATCCTGATACTATGGGCCATATCCAAAAGTGGGCAATTAAATAAGGTGTTCCGTATTATAGTCATGCTCACCATTCCTTGTGCAATGGTGCCGGTGCCCCTGCTGCCAACTTGCTCCTCCCCATCTGCCTCGTGCTGCCACTGAGCCCTTAAATACAGCTGGGAATTCCACCAATAGTGTGTCCACCAGAGTGTGTTTGTACTCTCTCATTTTGCGTTCCTGCTCCAGTGCTGGTATCAAGGTGGTGATGATGTCCTTATAGTGGGGATCCAGGAGGATGGCCACCTAGTAATCATCACTGGTGACTATGTCAGCAACTCTGTGGTTGTTGTGCAGTCACTGGAGCATGTAGTAGCTCATGGGGGTCAGTCTGCCCTGAGTCAAGTAGAGGCTGTCCTAGCTGTCAGGTGTCTCTTAATCCTCCTCCGGTTCCTCCCTCCAGCCATGCTCCATTGACATGCACATGTGGCCTGTTCAGATTCCTGAGCAGGTGACATGTGCACTTCTCCACCAGGGCACAAAGCTACTGGTACTGGGGCCTAAAAAGATGCTGTAAACCCTAGTGCCTGCTTGCACCAGAGGAAGTTGTAGCAGGCACAGATGAAATCCATCCTTTACCTGCAGCACCAGCTTCATTTAGCACCACAGCCACGTCCCTGTCCCTTATTACTGCTTTCTGCATTGTTGGACTGTTGGAGTGTAATGGCAGCCTGCCCAAGGCAATACAATTAAATAGAAGAAAAAATAAATGTGTACAATTTCCACTAACTGTTGGATGTAGATCAAGGAGGTATGCATTTCCCATTGACTGTGGAATGTAGATCAAATGTGGTATAAAATTTCCAGACTGTAGAATGTAGATCGAATTTAGTATACAATTCATACTAACTGTACATTGTAGATCTAATATGGTTTACAATTCCCACTAACTGTAGGATGTAGATCCAATGTGATCCAGTTGTGGACCCCTTCTCAATGGTATTGGTTTGATCCATAGTGCTTTCAGCTGGAGTAGCAGACACTTTGAGATGTTTGCTTGCAACCATAAAGAATGCACTGAGCTATTGCTAAACAAATCAGGATAGTGGCTTGCCCAACTCATCCCTCTTGAAATAGGACTGGAATTGGCCAAGCCACTGGCTAGTGGCATTACCTACATCACTGTAGCAGATTACTTAACAAGGCCATATGGCATGCATGACCTCACTGGCAGTGGCAATTAGATTAATCCTGTTGGTATTGATTGATAGCAATGATTCTAAGGAAACACTTTTCAGTGTATGAATTAAGGGACAGAAGCTGTTTGCATAGATAATGGGTGCCCTATTAGAGTGACCATTGATGATGGCATTGTCAAGCTTCAACAAAACAGATCAAGGCAGCCATAGCTCTAGTTTAGACCCCTACTGCTTTGCCCTTGTTTTAGCTTTTTGAAAAAAGGATCTTACAGTTTTGCCTGAGAAGACTGCTGACCCTTACTGTCCCCCACCACCGGCCTGTGCGCCAGGACTCCACAATTTGCAATGTGTTTTTGGAGATACTCTCATTCACAAATGTACATGTAAAGTTTTTTTTACAACAACTATGGGGTTAAGTGGATATAATAGATAGAAAACCTCCAAAATATTTTGGATAGGTGTATTTTAGATTAAAATAGAAGAACAGTGAAAGGGAGAATAATACTGTATCCCAGGAAGATGCAAGATATACTGTAAAAATCAAGCCACATTTATCCATAATAACAGTCCTGGGTGGACAAGTAAATCTCACTTGGCATCTCCAAGTTTACATAAACCTTCTTTCCTTTTGTAGACACGTCTAAATGTACTTTTGAAATCATCAATAAAATACTAACAGTGATGCGATTCAAAAGAAATTACATCATAAAAAATATACAAGATAAAAAATCCTTCAATGTAATTGAAAAAATAAATTGCCTTCCACGGGAAGTAATACAATATGCCTCTTCTAGAGAAGCAAAGCGTGCTTGTTTTCCCTCAGAGAGGAAGTTAAGTGTTTCTAAAAATTGTCCTTTTGTTTGTTTAGGCATGATTTCTCAGCAGCTCTTATTAGAGGTATATTCTTTAAAGGCACAGCATTTCTTTCTATTTAATCCAGATACCATGGGAAGTACTGAATTCTTACTTGTTTTTCTGAACTAAATCCTTAACCCTTTCAGTGGCAAGCACGTAGATTCTACGTGCTCGCTTATACTCCACTTAAGTGCCAAGCACGTAGAATCTACGTGCCTGACTTTCCCCCCTGCTAGTTAAAAAAAAAAATACTCACCTGACCCCTCGTTGGATTCGGCCGGGTCTCCTCTTTAATTTGGTGCCATCCGATCCCCTGTGGGTCCCGGAATAGCCCCCCCCCCCCACCGCTTCAGCTGCAGCAGCTGCTAACTGTAAAAAAAAAAAAATGACATTTACTTACCTGTGTCTCCTGACGGGTCTCCTCTTCACTGGGGGGGGCCTCCGAACACCCCCCCCAGGCTCTTCCGTGGCGAGGAGAAGGCAGAAATCGCCCCCCGCACTTCCTGCATCGCGACTGCTAGTCCCGCCTCCTGAGGGTGGAGCCAGGTGACATCATTGTGATGTCACCAGAAGCCGGCTTCTTAATACCGGCACCCAAGACTCTGAATCAGTCTGCTCGGGTGCATGGAGGAGAGAGGTGGGGAGGAGGAGAGGGCTGTGATCACCCCCCCTCCCCAGGCTTTCTCCTCCGAACACCCGAGCAGACTGTCAGCTGTCATCGTAGATCGCCGGGGGACAGAGGATCGGAGGTAAGTAAAGTAAAAAAAAAAATGTCATTTTTTTATTGTGTGTGTGTGTTTTTATTAATTCTGTTAACCCCTTGTGAACTGGTAAGGGGTCCATGAGACCCCTTATACCAGTTCACAAGGCTGGGGGCTGGCAACTCACCTGTGGCTAGCAGGTGACTTGCCTTTAACCCCCGGTACCCCTATTAAAAAAATGGGGTCCCCCCCTGGGATGGGGGACCCTATGTCATTTTTTTTTTTAATTAACCCCTTATGTTCTGTCGCCCAGCAGCTATAAAAGGTTTTCAGCTGCAGCAGGAGAGCAGAAGCCAGATTGATCAGCGTGGGACACAGGGATGGATGGGAGGTAAGTATTAAAAAGTATTAAAAAAATAAATAAATAAAATATTTTTTCTGCTTGTTTCTGTGTTTTTTTACACTTAACCCCTTGTGAAAAAAATAAATAAAATATTTTTTCTGCTTGTTTCTGTGTTTTTTTTTTACACTTAACCCCTTGTGAACTGGTAAGGGATCCATACCAGTTCACAAGGCTGGGGGCTGGCAAGTCACCTGCGTCTAGTGGGTGACTTGCCTCCCCAAAGCCTAGGGGGGGCAGAAGAGTCCGGGCCCACATAGGCTATGTGGGCTTGTAGGCGGCAGGGTGGGGGGGCCACAAAAGCTGGCCCCTCCACTCTGCTCCTACAAGCCCCCCATAGCTGGTCCCGGGCTGGTAATGCTGGGTAAGGGGGACCCGATTTCAAAAACTGTAGGCTGAGGGCATGAACATGTCCGAAGCTGGGGATGCGGCCCTTCTTGCTCCAGATTGCCGCAAGCAGAGGCATTTGCAGAACATTAAATATGCAAATGGATCTGATTGGACGAGAGTGTATGTATGCGTCGTATGACTGGGAAGTGGTGAGTTTGTATGGGCGATCTGGGGTGTTTCACACTGTGGTGTATCCCAAATTGGGATTCACCAGGGTCAAGGGACAAAACCCAGGAAAGTCAAAATACCTGGTTTTGTTCTGCTTTAATGATAAGATATAAACAGAAAAGGTAAAGAGATCAGAATCAATGTCTCTGATACATCACAAGAATTCTTCATCTAGCTCACTTTGTACAAAAATGTCTGAAAACTGGATTGGGAAAGCTATAATAGCAACAGATTTTGTAATAAAATCAAGATGCTAAGTAGGTATAAGCTGAATGTGGTGCATTTCTAAATTATTCAACCACATAACAGTATAAAAACTTTAATACAGTGGTAAGCAACAATGGCAAGCGTGCTGCAGAGCTGCTAAACTGATCTCCAGTAGTAGTGCCCGCTGTTCTAAATGGTGATGTATTATCTGTTTGTAAATAAAATACACCGGATGGACCCAACGGGGTATACGCCAGGTATTGTGCTCTAGCTTTTGGCTCCAAAAGGTTTCTTGCTGGGTTGATTAGATGGAAATTTCTGCGCTATACGGCTTTAACTTATTTACATAAAATGCAATTCTACTTATGTAATTATGGTTTTGACTGAATTTGGAGTAAAATCATACTGGGTGCAGCAATTTAGCTAAAGCTATTTTATTTATATTTTATTTATACAAGCTATTTAGAAACTGGGAAAAGTGTTGCTTACATAAAAAAAATAGCCCCCTCCCCTCATTTCTGCAGTCGCCGACAAAAGCTGTAAAAAAAAGAATTAAAAAAATTAAAATTACATTTTCTCACCTCCGTGCCCGATCCCTCCTGCCGAATCTCCTCTTCATCAGGGGAGCCTCTGATTCCCTCTTCAGGCCCCCCCTACCACGCTTTCGCCATCGCCACAATTTTCACCACTTTGGGGACGGGGCGGATGAAATCATCCCGCTGATGTCATCCTGCACCCGGCCTGAAATCTATAGATGCAAAGATCGCTGGAAAGAGGGATGAGGGGCATGGGATCCTCTGATACACTGCCTTCCCACCTCCCCTTCAGCGATCAACACATCTGTCATTGTGACCGGCGAGGGACACACGAGCTGACGATTGGAGATGAGTAAAGAAAAAACATTTTTTTTAATAAATGTCAATTTTTTCTAATGGTGTGTGTGTGTGTTTTTTTTTTTTTACAGTTAACCTTTTGTGAACTGGTAAGGGTTCCATGAGACCCCTAAACCAGTTCACAAGCCGCTGGATCTGGCAAGTCACTTGTGATTACTGGGTGACTTGCCATTAACCCCCAGCCCCCCCCATTACCGGCCTCCCCAAAGCCCGGGGGGGGCAGAAGAGCCTGGGGCCGCGACGGATACATAGCCCCCAGGGTCGGGGGCCACAAAGGCTGGCATCCACACCCTGGCTACACTCATGCTTTATTTTGGGATTTTTGGTGGCAACCCTACCCTTGACAGTACCTATGCATGTTGGGTATTGTTCTGTTCGGGGGACTTTGCTTTTTCAGATTTTTTTTTTCTTGTTTGCATATTTAGGAAAATGTGTTTTTGATATTGCTTTTTTATTCTCTCTTTTAGGGAAACTCTGTGCAACCAAAGAATTCATTAAGGAATTACATCTAGAAAACTGTGCCCACGTCAACAAGCCTGGTACGCCTAGAAAAATATATAAAGTATATCAAATGTAAAGGGTTGTTTTTCTTGAGGTGCGCATAGCAGTTGTATTTTATCTGAAAATCTCCTAAAGCGCTGTTTTAGTTTGGGCGAGTCTCCTGGGCAGGAAAGGGTGTCTACGAATACATATGTGGTACTGTTGTACCAGGAAAAAGTGGGACTTACATTTTTTATTAAAAAAACACTACAATAAAAAAAAATGTGCACACTTTTCTGTGAGATTAGAATGGAAAAAAACATTTGTCTGGGGGGGGGGGGGAGATGATTATGCGTTGATGTAACACTTTTAGTTTTTAGTACTTCCCGAAATGTTCTGCTGTCTGATTGAACACTACGTTGACAAGAATTTAGTTTGGTTAGCCGCCTTCTGGTTTCCTTTGAGTTGACTTTGGAACTCATCAGTCACTGCAATACTTGGCACTACCTTTTTTTGGGAAGCTCTCTTGGGAAGTCTACAAATCATTTACTTGTTTTGTCCTTTGCATAAATGTTCACACACTAGGAATTCCTCCTATTTTTAAACACATTTGGCTGTGGGTGTCAAGCCAATATTGAACATCGTAGAGTCTATCGCGTGCATTCATTGCTGGCCAACAAAATCTCTCTGTGATTTTTCGCTCTTGCAGCACATTAGGAATATTAAGTCTCCCATCTCTCTCATTGACATTAAGAATTAATACGTATTTGCAGTTTCTAGCACTGCGAGCAACTGACAGCACAGAGGTTATTGAGGAGATGTTTAGTCAGTCTGTAATGCGCTTGTCTTTCCTTCACAGTGACAAATGACTGCTTTCTACACTTTGTCACTTGAAATCTAAAACATTGTTACTAGCTATTAACCTTGACCTAAACTCTGGTGGACCGAAATATCTTTTGACAGGATTTTAGCTCTGGTTAGTCCTTGACTTGCCTCTCTAGAGGGGCTGATGAATTAAGTTCAGAGGCAAATAAGCTTTACTATGTGAAATTTGTTTCTTTTCCTATGCCCTAATCTGGGGGCATAGGGTGTATATATTATAATGAACCATTACACCACAGTCTTCTTTCTCCAGTAAAACATCACAATGAGCACCAATGCTATGGCTGCATTATTTAGAAGACCTCTCATCAATTTTGGCCAACTAAAATACCTCTTATCAATTCTAGCCCTCTGAAATACCTTTGATCAATAGTGGCCCTCTGAAATACCTCTGATCAGTTCTGGCCCCCAGAAATGGCTCTCATCAATTCTGGCCCCAAGAAATGCCTCTGATCAATTCTGGCTCTCTGTATGCCTCATGAATTTAGGCTCTCTGAAATAACTGTCATCAATGTTAGCCCCCTGAAATATCTTTTATCATTTCTGAACCTCTGAAATGCCTTGCATACATTCTGGCCTTCTGAAATGCCTCTCATCAGTGCTGGCCCTCTGAAATACCTCTCAATTCTGGCCTTCTGAAATGCCTCTCATCAATTCTGGCCCTCTGAAATACCTCTGATATATTCTGGCCCCCTGAAATGCCTTACATGAATTTTGGCCCTGTGAAATGCCTTTCATAAATTCAAGCCTTCCCCTCTGAATTGCCTTTTTTTTTAGTTCCGACCCTCAAAAATTACTCTCATCAATTCTGGCCCTCTAAAATGCCTTTAATCATTTCTGGCCCTGTGAAATTCCTCTAATCAATTTTGACCCTCTAAATTACCTCTCATTAATTCATAAATTACCTCTCATTCTCATCAGGTGTGGCCCTCTAAAATGCCTCTAATTACTTATGGCCCTCTGAAATGCCTCTCAGCAATTCTAACCCTGCAAAATGCATTTGATCAATTCTAGCCATCTGAAATGCCTTTAGTCATTTCTGGCCCTGTGAAATGCCTCTAATCAATTTTGATCCTCTGAAATACCTCTCATCAGTTATAAATCTCTGAAATACCTCTCATCTATTGTGGCCCTCTAAAATGTTTTTCAGCAATGCTGGCCCTCTCAAATATCTCCTATCAATTCGGAACCTCTGAAATACCTCTCATCAGTTCTGGCCCTCTAAATTGCCTCTCATCAGTTCTAGCCTTGTGAAATGACTCTCATCAGTTCTGGCCCTCTGAGATTCATCTCAACAATTCTGTCCCTCTGAAATAACATCTGTTTTGGCCCTCTGAAATGCCTCTTATCAATTCTAGCCTTCTGAAAAAACTCTTATCTATTTTGGCCCTCTGAAATGCCTCTTATCAATTCTAGCCTTCTGAAAAAACTCTTATCTATTCTGGCCCTCTAAAATGCCTTTCAGAATTCTTACCCACTGAAATACCTTTCATAAATTCTGGCCCTCTGAAATACCTCTCATCAATTATAGCCCTCTAAAATGCCCTCTTAAATACCATTTTTCAACTGTGACCCTCTGAATACATCACATCAACCGTGACCCTCTGAAAAACCTCTCATTAGTTCTGACCCTATGAAATACCGCTCATCAATTCTAATCCTCTTAAATACTTCCTATCAAATGTGACCCTTTAACAATTCTCTTAGCCATCCTGACCATCTGAAATATATCTTAGCAGTTTTGACAGAAAAATGAATTAGAAGCGTTTCTTTTGAATCCAGTGTTGAATTGACCCCTGTATGTTTTTAGTTGACAAAAGTATTTGTGGTCTACTTCCCCCCACAGTGGTTGCAATTGTCACAAGGTGACCGGTACATTGGTCTGCACATGCCTGGATGGCCCCTGTCCCTGTGTGCACTCTGTGCATGCATGGCAGGGACTCTCTGGGTACCCAAGACCCTTTTGAAGGTGGCCTGTGGCACTAGGAAGTTGCCTGCAGATCTTCTTGGAGTTACGCTTGCCTCTGTTCTTGTGTGACTTCCTGGTTTGACTTTCAGCTCTGACTATTGGCTTTGGATTATGACCTGCTCTGACTCTGACCCTTTGGCTCTTGGATTATGACCCCTCTTTGGCTCTGACCCCCTGGCTTTGTACACCAACCTCTCTCTGGCTCTCAACTTTAGCTAGGATGACTACCTGTTTTGGCTCTCTGAACTTTGGCACCTGATTACAGCTTTCCCTGGCTCTGGACTTCTTTGCATCAGCTTCCACAAAACCCTGATTGAATTTTTCCTATACTTGGACTCACTAGCCATTGGCAACAGTAGCCGGATCCTGACTTTTCTGCAGCACAGTATGACCTTCCTTGCGGAAGGCGCTGGCAAAGACCAGATCTGTCGGCAGACTCCCCACACTGAAACCAGTGTGTGGTTTAGTACTCTACCAATAACTCCCTGTTGGCTTCCCTCAGTTACAGTTAGCTTTAATTCTCTATTACCTTATAGATCATCAATTCCTGCCTGGTTTTCCTGATTCTGCATCATCTGCAGACTTGAGACTCCGGCCCTACCCTCTGCTAAGATTCTCAGGGCGCCCAGCCCCCCCCCCCCCCGCATCCTTATTTGCACTCCAACCCCTGTCAAAAAAACTAATATTTTCATTTTTTTAAATTTATGTATGTATTTCTTTTATTTTTTAGTTTTCCGTTATTATTTTAAGTACTTTCCCTAGCCCATTTTGTGCAGGGCAATTGCCAAGGTGCCGCCCACAATTTTGCATCCAATCCCTCGTAAAAAAAAATTTTTCTTTTTATTTATGTATGTATGCATTTCTTTAAACTTTTATTTTTAGTAATTTCCCCAGCATTTGGCGAAAGGCAATCAACCTAGTGTTCTCCCTGGTTTGCATCCCTCTAGACCTTGCTACTCCCATTTTGCAGCCATTGTCTTTCAAATTCAGACCCCCATTGACTTTGAAGGCATTCGGGTCAAGTCCCTGGACCCGAACCCTGACTTTAGCGACAAGTTCAGCCGAACTTGTTGAGCCTGAACTTCATCGGATTCGCTCATCCTTATTCCTGAATATAGTTCCTGCAGCTAGGAACCAAACCAGAGTGTCTGAAGAGGTGGACGCCTTTTATAAGTGTTCTGTGAAGTTTCTATACCTGTAAAGTAACTCTGAATAGATGGGAAAGTTTTGATCAGCAGCTCGACGGAAGATTTTTTCAAATAAACATTTCCTAATATAAACCTCTAGTTGCGACCCATGGGCTGGACATGTCATAGAGATGTTCTAATTGGTTTCACATAATCCAACTTGATAGCCAGGTGCTCCCCTGTAACTCTACACATGAGTATAGTTTTTCTTTTACACTTTGCCTACACAGGTCCTTGACTGGGCTAGCACTCTATATACTCTTCCCCAGTTTTCCTCCACCCACCAACAAATAAAATCTCCATTTCTTGGAAAGATTAAGTTTAATCGGCCACAGTCCAACATACATAACATCAAATAACAAGCAAATTAAGACCCCCCTATTGTTTTGGGTCTGAGAAGCTCAAAGCTTCAAAAGGAGAGGTAAAAGATTGTGGACAGGGGGCAAAAGGCCTAAAAATTACCTCTCAACCATCCACAAAGCAAAGGCCGATTTAAGCTCGGCTGCGTCCCTCCTAGGCCTGGGAGCTCAACTGGGCTAATCGCCAGTGGCAAAAATTACACCTCTCCTCACCTCTCCTTACAACAAAGATCCCTCCTGCCACAGCCGCCTGCTGTGCCAAACTGATCTGCTATCTTAGACCCGAAACCTAAGACCTGTCCCAGCTGTGACAAATCAAAGACAAAATTCCAACATTACAATCACACCCCTAAGTGAACCCAATATCCGACAAAAATCCACTTTTTACACATAACCTTTTCTTCTACAATTAACACAAAAAAGATATATATATATATATTTTATATAATCATAAATATATCTTGAACTCAATAAATAACATTGAAAACAATGCACCTCAACCAGTGCCTTCGAGAGATTTTTTTTTTATAATATATTACAAAAATACACTACATACAACAAAATCTTAAATTGTACGTTCCATATTCCCCCCATAACACTCCTTCAAAACCCCCCAAAAGGACTGTGGCAAGTTAAACCCCCATAAACAAAACAGGGCAGGAGGGCAGGAATGCTCGTCCATTCAGATAGGGGGGTCAAAGAGGAAGGGAAGGGAAACGACCGTGCCTTTTATTCTCCCCCCCATGAAGTCACTTCTCCCCGATCTCCCTCCCACAAGGCTGGACTGCTTCCGGACAGGATCGCAGGCCAGTCACGGGGCTGCCCTCCTTACAGGGATGACGCCCCTCTTTATGATATTTCTACAGCTCTGCTACTCAACATATGGCACCTTTCAATGGTTTATTATTTTGGCTGATGGAACCTCAAGACCTTATTCAGTGCTTGTGCTTAATGTGTGAAGAGAGTGGCGTGTAGTAGTTATGTAAACTAAACCATACTATGAACATATTTTTTACAGTATTTATGTTAATTTTTTATGTTTAAATTGAGTTAAAATCTATATTGTAGGTTCTTATGCTCAGTACTTATTCGGCCTGATTATCTTATGAGTTTTATCCTGCAGGAGACAGCGTAGGATGTGTCTGGTGCAATGTGAAATCTCAGCAGTAAAGCAGTTATTATTTTTATGATTGGTTAGGCCATCTGTTGGGTTCAATATTTGATACAAAAAGCTGTGGTGAGTCAGCAGATTTGCTGTCCGTCCTATCGCCATTACCTCAGCAGCTTTACAACTTATTTAATTAGATTGTACCAATTAAGAAATTGTAACGCACTACACAGAACTTTTAAGCACAGGACATTCTGTTTTTGTACATAAATATTCAGAATACATAGCTCCCAATTGTCTATCTGTGGGACCAGACTTCTCTGTCCTGCTTTCCACTTTATCTGTTGCTTGTGTGGACCTGATTTGTGCTGCAGGTAATGCGTGGTCCCCACACGTGAATGCTCCCGTATTTCCATTCAAATTAATTGAGGTGTGGGAGCGCACAAGCTCATGGGGAACGCAAGCTTCCACTGGCAATGAGGCAATCAGGATTCTGATTAGCAAAAATGGCGTTGAGCAGCATAGCCACTGGATTCCAGAACAGGTAAGTGTTTTTTTATTTACCCCCCTACCTGTTTCAGTGCTAGGGGAGGATGGCAGAGCAAGGGGGAATTAATAATCTGCCATCCTGGGCTGGATGGGCCCTTTAAGAGGACTCCCTGCCTCTTCTGCAACAGGTGCTACTGAAGAACAGGTTGGATGGCTTAAAAACTTTTCTGACCCAATCCGACCATGAAGGTCCTGGTATCCCAATGCCATATGGCTGAATTTGCCCTGGTGGCCATGGTGTTATTCGAGCATTCTGTGTTTTTTTGTTGAATATCGTGTGAGTCGCTGAGAGTCGGTCGCAATGAGCTGGCGCTACCTTTTGCTCCCTGCAACGCTTTACTGGTGTTAGAAAGCCCAACATACATCTCATTCATCAATGCCGGCCAGGTTATTACATCGAATGAGACGCTCTGTTACAGCGCCCTATAGCCGATCACAGCGTATACTAGCAGTTGCTCTTAGCGCCTCTGTACAGACGCTCATCTGCCGATAGCTGGTGCTAGTAATGAATCAGCCTGCCAGTCGACAAGCCACCTCAGTACTGGATAACCATTACTCGATTGAACCTTTAGTTGGCCATCTGAGCTTTATAGGGTTCTAATTTTAACGCTCCTGCTCCTTACTTGCCTCCTACTCTATTTAGACTGGATTAAATATGTATATGCGAAGGAAATGTCGGTACGAGAAATTCTTTGAGAACTTTTATGACTTTTATAAATAGATTTACATGATTTAAGGTATCTAGACATCCATTGTAGGCGGAAGACAGATGGTACCTAAGGTCCCTGCTGTATCCAAAGAGGTTTTTTGACAGATTAAAACAGATGGTTTCTTTCACACCCCTTTTAAACCATGACCTTGATATTGTAGTGATTTCATTAAACTATATAGAATATGCAGACTGGATCTCATTTTAACATAAATACTGGATTCGTTTTTTTTTATAGTACCAGCCATGCTGAATTATGAAATTCATATGAGTGCTAGACATCTTAAAGAGTACACAACAAAACAAGTCACTTTTTGCACAATAATGTAGATACACAGTAGATGAAAAGCCATTCTGTCCTAAACAAAAGATTTCACAGGGACACTGTGCTTATATGTTTTTTGGGCCCTGTGACACCTGTAGCTGTTCTATTAAGATAAGTCTAACCATAGTTACATAGCACAGTTGAAAAATAAATGTCCATCAAATTTAATCAATGGTCAGCATTGGGAAAAGTTATTTTCACTTATTTGTTAATGTTACTTTCTGCTAGAAAGGCATCTAAAACTTTTTTGAAGCTGTTAGCTGTTGATGCTGTAACAGCTTTTGTAGGAGGTTATTCCACAGATTTATAGTTCTTATGGTAAAAAATTATTGTCGCCTCAGGAGATTAAATCTTTTTTTTACAGATGGAGTGAAGTCCCCCTTGTCTTTAGAGAGGCTTTTATCTGAAATAGTGTTTCCCTATATTTTTGGCCATTTAAATATTTATGCAAGTTAATCATGTCCCCCCTCAGACGTCTCCTCTCAAGACTAAACAGATTTAATTCCCGTAATCTTTCTTCATAACTAATATTCTTCATTCCGCTTATCAGTTTGTTGGCTCACCTGTGCACCCTGAAGACCTCAATTTCCCCAATAAGCGTCTATGGGGGACAGTGTCAAATGCTTTTGCAAAATCCAGAAAAACTATATCTACAGCCGCCCCTCTGTCCATTCTTCTACTCACCTCCTCATATAAGCCAATCAGATTAGTCTGGATGCTTCTGTCACTTTTAAAAATTGGGCACCACGTTTGCCTTGCACCAATCCCTTCGTACTATACCAGGTTTACAATCTGCAAAAAATAGCCTTAAGGCAGAACTTCAGTTAAAATTGAACCCCCCCCTCGCCCTGCCATCCTACCCCGCCCATTCAAGTGAGTAGATGGGAGGAGAGTATGAGGAGTCGGTGGATACAGCTTTGCTTCTTTCCCTGCAGCGACCGTTGGAGACCTGGAGGATGGGCGGGCATCTGGCTAAGTTAAGGTTTTTTTTTTCTTTGGACTGACTCTGGGTAGGGTGGGAGGGCCAGGGGGTCAATTTTAACTGACATTCCAATGTCGCTCTCCCATACATTTCAATGGGCATTCATTTGCTTCTGTTTAAACAGCGTGTTTGAAATTTTTTTTATATATTTGCTCAAATCATTGTGTGACCTCTCCTGGCCATGAAAAAAACATTTTAAGAAACTTGTACTGGTGTTAGCGCACCCAACATACATCACATTTATCAATGCTGGCCAAGTTACTACAGCGACTGAGTTGCTATGTTACAGCACCTGATATCCGCTTACAGCGTCTACTAGCAGTCACTCTAAGTGCTGCTATACAGATGCTTATCTGCCGATACCTGGCGTTAGTAATGTATCAGCCTCCACATATTGTCTGGGTGAATACGAGATTACTCGCTAAGCAGCACCCATACTCTTGTATATAACACTTGATGTTAATGTAGAACCTGAGTGTGCTCCCTTTTCTAAAATAGATGAAGGCAGGAAAGCTAGACAGGAGATGGGAAGTCAGTTATTGTGAATGACAGGCTTTGAGGAAGCTTGGCAGAAGTATTCCATCCACAGCTATATGTTTAGCACAAATTGTATTCCGTTGCAGTGAAGCTTTGGGGGTGTGGCCTATGTACATATATAATGCCACATTTTTGAGAGCGATCTCTCCTTAACAACATCAGTGAGCTGTGACTTGCCTGTCAAGCCATTGATTATTTTGTACGATCAGGCATTTACCTGGCTGTCTGCAAATATGGCATTTCCCAGCACTGGAATCGCTCAATAATCGGTGCTGGACTTTGACCCAGGTAAGTGTTTCTTTTCATGTAACACCCCGTCCTGCTTCAGCACCAGTGGAGGGTGGCAGGGGGAGGGGAACTTTAAAATCAGGTTCTCTGGCTGGACTGGCCCTTTAAGCAGGTGACAAAGGGCAATGTGCACAACTGAGCCCAAAGTGAGTTTTTTTTTGTTTTTATATTTGCCTATACAGAGCCTTTAAATAACAATTGTTACCTGAGAAAAGTTGCCATGGCCAGCCCTTAGGGTGTGTGAGCTGTGCTATCCTACAGGGTACAACCAAATCTCTGTGTAATGGGGTGGCATGGACACCATTTGGATCCAGGTCTCGCTTTTCTATTTTGTTTCCGCCTCCACATTGCCTCCATCATTGCCTCCATCATTTCTTTTTTCTATCTCTATCTCTGGCTTTTTTATTTCTCTGTTTTCTGTCACTTTCTTCCCTATTAGTCACTATATTTTGACCTTTCCCTGTTGCAGCTTTTCTCTTTTACATGGTCTCTCCGTCTTTCTCTCATTTATTATCCCCCACTTTCCATTTCTTTTCCATATTTCCTCCGTCTTCAGTTGTTCACAAATGCACTTTTTTTCTTCTTTCTCCCTGTATCTGTTCCATCTCCTTTTTTCACATTCCCTCAATTTTCCTTCCTTTTCACCATCCCTCCTTTTCTTTCTTTTCCTCATCACCCTTTGGAATTTCTTTTCCAGGTTTTCTTATTTCTCACATTCCTTTTCACTTCATGCTTCATCTTCCTCCATGTTTCCATATTTCATCTGTATCTCTTTCTTATGCGTTTCTCTTCCTCCTCTATTACTCTGTGTTACATTCTCTCTATCTTTGCCCAGCATGTTCCATATGTTCCATGTTCCATATTTTATCAGCGCAAAAATCAGGGGTAGTCATGGCTAGAGATGTGCGAACTTAAGAAAAATTTGATTCGACTGATTCGACGAATTTTCCGACAAAAATCGTTTCGACCCAAATTTATTCGCGACGAATCACTATTAAAAACGGCTATTTCTGAGCCTCCTAGAGCCTCAATAGGGTTGTAAACCATTCTACCTTGCTGTAACACGCATAGGATGCGTGTTGGGTTAGTGAAATAATACTGTGAATAATTATCACATGCAGATCAGAGGCATCGCTAATAGAATCGCAGAGCGGCACAATTGCAGAGAGTTGAGGTGGCATCACTATGAAGGGCCCCTATAGTGCCTGAAAAACACACCCTGGAGCTGGCAGCAGCAGGAGCCCAAAAATTAGCTGAATCACACCCTGGAGTGGCAAGCAGCAGCAGCAGTGGCAGCTCATACCTGCCGTTTGCTCAGGCCCTTTGAGGAAACTACTTTATTAGTCAGTCGCCAGGACTATGAGATGAACGATGAGATTCCACTGCTTCATGTACTACAACACATGTTGGAAACTATGGCTGGCCAGGGCACTAGAGACATGGCGCATACATTTCACAGCCACATGAAGCCTGTGGAGGCTGAAGTGGAGGAGGAGGGGGTGGGGCACAGCGAAGCACAGTTTAGGTTTGACAAAACAACCATTTTATCTAGTCATCTGACAGGAGAGGAGGAGCAGGAGCAGCCAGAGGAGCTAGAGGGTTGTGAGGAAGGCGAAACAGAGGACCCAGACACACCGTGGCAGTTTGCAGTGGAGATGGAGACAGGTAGTCCCTCCGAGTCACTTGCACAAATGGCACGATGCATGCTCACGTGCTTGCGTAGTGACCACAGAATTGTCTCCATTTGTCAGCGGGATGACTTCTGGCTCTCCACCTTATTGACCCTCACTTCTGGCACAAAATGGGGGCATTTTTTACACCCACTGAGAGGGAGGACAAACTGACCTCCTACGTATTCAGTTGGGCGATGTCTATCTCCCTCATGGTCCATACTCTCGCAGGTCTGACTCGGGGGGACCTCTGTGCTCACCTTCCACTGCCATGGCTGCCGGGGGGGGGGGGGGTGGCAGCAGCAGCAGCTCCATCAGCAGCAGCCTCAGTCTTCAGTCGCTAATGAGTAGCTTTCTACACCCGCATAGTGAGTCTACTCATGAGCAGCAGGAAGACCTGGAGCAGGACCTGAACCAGCAGGTCATGTCATACCTTGACATGACCATGCCAACACACCTTGAGGATCCGCTGGACTTCCGGGAAGCCAAACTTGACTTGTGGCCGCAACTAGCAGAGTTTGCCCTGGAAAAGCTGTCCTGCCCAGCCAGTAGTTGATTTAGATGCCAACTGGGCTGCTCTATATTATGCAGCAAAATGGCACATTTACCTCACAATATAAGCTATTGCCCCACAGATTTACACAGGGGCTGCTCTATATTATGCTGCAAAATGGCAAATTTACCTCACAGTATAAGCTATTGCCCCTCAGATTTACACAGGGGCTGCTTTATATTATGCTGCAAAATGGCAAATTTACCTCAGGGTATAAGCTATTGCCCCTCAGATTTACACAGGGGCTGCTCTATATTATGCTGCAAAATGGCAAATTTACCTCACAGTATAAGCTATTGCCCCTCAGATTTACACAGGGGCTGCTCTATATTATGCTGCAAAATGGCAAATTAACCTCACAGTATAAGCTATTGCCCCTCAGATTGACACAGGAGCTGCTCTATATAATGCTTATGCTACAAAACCAAGAGCGGATTTAACTCACACAATATAACCTATTTCTCAGGTTTATATAGGGACTGCTCTATGTAATGGTTCAAATCCATGAATTTACCTCATAATATAAACTATTGCCCCCCAGATTTACTCAGGGGTTGCTCCATATAATGGTGCAAAACAGGGCAAATGTATTGTCCAATATAAACCATTGCTGCTCTGATTTACACAGGAGGGCCACTCTAAAGAATGGTGCAACATGGCGAATTTAGCTCAAAATATAACATAGATTGCAAAATGAGATTTTCAGACAGGGCCTGCTCTATAAAATGGCAATTTTACCTCACAATATAAACTATTGCTCCTCAGATTTACACAGGGATTTAGGTTGATATATATAATAGTGCAAAACAGCGAATTTAACTCACAATACTGTATAAACTATTGCTCCTCAGATTTACACAGTCTGCTTCTCTATATAGTGGTGCAAATTGGCGAATTTACCTCACTATATAATCTATTACTGCTCTATATAAAAAAAATAATAATAATAATGATAATAATAATAATTAAAAATAAATAAAAAAAAGAGCCTGTAGAAGCTTATTTAGTATAACAGATAGGGTGACATGTGCTGGTTTGGGATGCCCATGTGGGCTAGTGTTTTGACAGCAAGACAAAAACCAATTAAAAATCCTATAACTTAATAAAACTGAGGCTGAACAAGCTTATTTAGTATAAAAAATAGGGTGACGTGCTGGTTTGGGATGCCCATGTGGGCTGGTGGTTTGACTGCAGGACAAAAACTAATTCAAAATGCAATACTTTGATTAAGCTGAGGAAGGATGAACAAGCGTATTTAGTATAACAGATAGGCTGCTAAGTGCGGGTTTGGGATGCCCTATGGCCTGGTGTTTTTTTTGTTAAAGGCAGACCAAAAACCAATTCAAAATGCAATACTTTGATTAAGCTGAGGAAGGATGAACAAGCGTATTTAGTATAACAGATAGGCTGCTAAGTACAGGTTTGGGATACCCAGGTGGGCTGGTGTTTTTTTTGTTAAAGGCAGACCAAAAACCAATTCAAAATGCAATACTTTGATTAAGCTGAGGAAGGATCAACAAGCGTATTTAGTATAACATATAGGCTGCTGAGAGCAGGTTTAGGATGCCCTGTGGCCTGGTGTTTTTTTTTCGTTAAAGGCAGACCAAAAACCAATTCAAAATACAATACTTTGATTAAGCTGAGGAAGGATGAACAAGCGTATTTAGTATAACAGATAGGCTGCTAAGTGCAGGTTTGGGATACCCAGGTGGGCTGGTGTTTTTTTGTTAAAGGCAGACCAAAAACCAATTAAAAATGCAATACTTTGAATTAGCTGAGGAAGGATGAACAAGCATATTTAGTATAACAGATAGGCTGCAGTGTGCCGGTTTGGGAACGCCTGCGGCCTGGTGTTTTTTTTTTGTTAAGGGCAGACCAAAAACCAATTCAAAATGCAATACTTTGATTAAGCTGAGGAAGGATCAACAAGCGTATTTAGTATAACAGATAGGCTGCTAAGTGCAGGTTTGGGATACCCAGGTGAGCTGGCGTTTTTTTTGTTAAAGGCAGACCAAAAACCAATTCAAAATGCAATACTTTGATTGGGCTGAGGAAGGATGAACAAGCGTATTTAGTATAACAGATAGGCTGCTAAGTGCAGGTTTGGGATGCCCTGCAGCTTGGTGTTTTTTTTGTTAAAGGCAGACCAAAAACCAATTAAAAATACAATACTTTGATTAAGCTGAGGAAGGATGAACAAGCATATTTAGTATGACAGATAGGCTGCTAAGTGCAGGTTTGGGATGCCCTGTGGCCTGGTGTTTTTTTGTTAAAGGCAGACCAAAAACCAATTCAAAATGCAATACTTTGATTAAGCTGAGGAAGGATGAACAAGCTTATTTAGTATAACAGATAGGCTGCTAAGTGTAGGTTTGGGATGCCCTGCAGCTTGGTGTTTTTTTTGTTAAAGGCAGACCAAAAACCAATTCAAAATGCAATACTTTGATTAAGCTGAGGAAGGATGAACAAGCGTATTTAGTATAACAGATAGGCTGCTAAGTGCAGGTTTGGGATGCCCTGCAGCTTGGTGTTTTTTTTGTTAAAGGCAGACCAAAAACCAATTAAAAATACAATACTTTGATTAAGCTGAGGAAGGATGAACAAGCATATTTAGTATGACAGATAGGCTGCTAAGTGCAGGTTTGGGATGCCCTGTGGCCTGGTGTTTTTTTGTTAAAGGCAGACCAAAAACCAATTCAAAATGCAATACTTTGATTAAGCTGAGGAAGGATGAACAAGCTTATTTAGTATAACAGATAGGCTGCTAAGTGTAGGTTTGGGATGCCCTGCAGCTTGGTGTTTTTTTTGTTAAAGGCAGACCAAAAACCAATTCAAAATGCAATACTTTGATTAAGCTGAGGAAGGATGAACAAGCGTATTTAGTATAACAGATAGGCTGCTAAGTGCAGGTTTGGGATGCCCTGCGGCCTGGTGTTTTTTTTGTTAAAGGCAGACCAAAAACCAATTCAAAATGCAATACTTTGATTAAGCTGAGGAAGGATGGACAAGCGTATTTAGTATAACAGATAGGCTGCTAAGTGCAGGTTTGGGATGCCCTGCAGCTTGGTGTTTTTTTGTTAAAGGCAGACCAAAAACCAATTAAAAATACAATACTTTGATTAAACTGAGGAAGGATGAACAAGCATATTTAGTATGACAGATAGGCTGCTAAGTGCAGGTTTGGGATGCCCTGCGGCCTGGTGTTTTTTTGTTAAAGGCAGACCAAAAACCAATTCAAAATGCAATACTTTGATTAAGCTGAGGAAGGATGAACAAGCTTATTTAGTATAACAGATAGGCTGCTAAGTGTAGGTTTGGGATACCCAGGTGGGCTGGTGTTTTTTTTGTTAAAGGCAGACCAAAAACCAATTCAAAATGCAATACTTTGATTAAGTTGAGGAAGGATGAACAAGCATATTTAGTATGACAGATAGGCTGCTAAGTGCAGGTTTGGGATGCCCTGCGGCCCGGTGTTTTTTTTTGTTAAAGGCAGAGCAAAAACCATTTCAAAATGCAATACTTTGATTTAGCTGAGGAAGGATGAACAAGCGTATTTAGTATAACAGATAGGCTGCTAAGTGCAGGTTTGGGATCCCCTCCGGCCTAGTGTTTTGGCAGCAGGACAAAAAAAAATTCAAAATGCAATACTTTGATTAAGCTGTGGAAGGATGAACAAACGCATTTAGTATAACAGATAGGCTGCTAAGTGCAGGTTTGGGATGCCCTGCGGGCGGGTTTTTTTTTTTGTTAAAGGCAGACCAAAAACCAATTCAAAATACAATATTTTGATTTAGCTGAGGAAGGATGAACAAGTGTATTTAGTATAACAGATAGGCTGCTAAGTGCAGGTTTGGGATGCCCTGCGGCCTAGTGTTTTGGCAGCAGGACAAAAACCAATTCAAAATGCAATACTTTGAATTAGCTGAGGAAGGATGAACAAGCGTATTTAGTATAACAGATAGGCTGCTAAGTGCAGGTTTGGGATACCCAGGTGGGCTGGTGTTTTTTTTGTGAAAGGCAGACCAAAAACCAATTCAAAATGCAATACTTTGATTAAGCTGAAGAAGGATGAACAAGCGTATTTAGTATAACAGATAGGCTGCTAAGTGCAGGTTTGGGATGCCCTGCGGCCTGGTGTTTTTATTTGTTAAAGGCAGACCAAAAACCAATTCAAAATGCAATACTTTGATTAAGCTGAGGAGGATCAACAAGCGTACTTAGTATAACAGATAGGCTGCTAAGTGCAGGTTTGGGATACCCAGGTGGGCTGGTGTTTTTTTGGTTAAAGTCAGACCAAAAAATATTAAAACAAATCCAGTTATATTATGATAAATGCTTGTGTGTAACAGATAGGGTTAAATAAGCCACTGCATAGATGGCATGCACAGTGGCAAGGCAGATTTACAGCACAAAGAACTGAAATTGAATTGAAAACTGATCTGGCTAATGAAAAAAAAAAATTTTCACTGTCACTTCTAAGCTGTCCCTGGCTGGATGGTTCCGGTTTTTCCCTATCTTTCCCTGGCTCTGTCTACCTCTCTGTCTGCCTCTCTGACTCTCCCTACCTAACTCTCTTTCCCTGTCTGTAACGAGCTGTGCTCTGGCGGCAATAGAATGCTGAAATGCGCACAAGGAAGATGGCCGCCACTTTATATAGCACGGTGACGTCACCGGGCTTTCTGGCTGCTGATAGGCTGCATGTGACTTATCCATGATACCTTGCCCCAGGGGATATGTCCGGACATGTGCTTCCACCATTTTAGAATGCCTGTAATTGAAATAAATGGAGTTTAAAGGAAAACTTTGATCGATCGAATCGCGGGGAAATTCGGATTCGTTCAGAAACGAATTTTTCATGAAATTCGGAACGAATCCAGGTTCGTCCAGATCGATTCGCTCATCCCTAGTCATGGCCTCTTGGTAAGAAAGCGGCCTGTGACTGGAGGGTGGCAGACTCGATTCCTGGTCAGGACATGTCTGAATTGGTTATAAGCAAGGCACCTAACCCCCAACTGCTTCCCAAGTGCCATTGCTAGGGCAGCCCACCGCTCTGGGCATGTGTGCTTATGTCTCACTGCAAGGATGAGTTAAGTGCATAGAAAAAATTCTCATGTGTGCACAAGCATACAAAGGTCATAAATGTTCCCCCCAAAAGCATTGTAGCAATCAAAGTTAAGGTGCCCGCGATTTTTCTGTAGTTAAAGCGGTCCCACACCCTGCCAGGTGGTGTGGGACCACTGCTCATGGGGGGGGGGGGGGGCATCTTGGTTAGAGGATCCTTTTCTGGGACTCGAGCAACCAGTGGCTTTGGTCCAGTTGGGGATAGGGAGTCACTTGGAGCCAGCAGCCCAGGAACATGGAAGAAGTGTGTTTATGGATGCTGTTTTAAAAGGTTGCTGGGGGTGTGGTGTGATGGAGCAGCACATTCACTATTTACTGGAAGAGGGGCCTTATCTGTAATACAATAAAAGCTGTAATATAAACTATGCACTAAGAAGTTGATATAAAGAACATGCTGTTTCTGAATCATCTTTGGTGTATAAGGTACTCCGATCTCACATTACCAACTTTCTGAGATGGAAAGAAAAGAGAGACTTATTTTGTCACAATTATATTAAGGCGAAAGATGTGCTTGTGCTTTACCATCAGTCATACAGACATAAAAACTTTATCTGAACACATATTCTCTTATAAAAGTCAATAAGACAAATTGGATGCTAGGTTAGTTTTAGAGCAATTAAATACTCTTTTTTTATGTAAAAGGTTCATTTATAAATGTAGCTCTACACAGCTCCAGGACCTGAAAGAGGAACAACTGCAGAATAAAAAGGGGGTTTGCATAACAAAAAGGGACCATTCCTTACCCTCGGCCAGCACAGGTGCCCATCTTTTACTTTGTTGGAGGAACTAGGGGCCATCCTGCTGGGATTTGTGTGGTGTATGTACTGTATAAATAGACTTAAATGTGCACCAGTTGCTTTTGAAATAACCATCTGATTATTTAAGGTATAGTAAATACCACTCCCACAGCAGGGCAATAACCATACAGCAATAAAATTAGCTTTGCTTTCCATTGTTTCTGAGATAGTAACAATAAATCTTTTCCACCTCAAAGACAGGGGGCAACAGAAACAACACAGTTGATACATTTTAGTACAGAATCTTCTAGCTTTGGCCCAGTGTCCCTGGTGACCAAGCTATCCCTTATACATGGGATATCCACTAACTTCAGTGTAGCCTCTGGGTGACATGTTGTGTGTTGAAGATTCTATAGCTTAATGACTTGGGCCCTTATTTAAGAAGGGATAGCGTCAGGTAGTGGCTGGTTAATGAGAGGTAGCGACAGGTAGCGACTGGTGAACGCCGGACACGGCACGCTATCACACATTTATCAAGCAGAATCTGTTTAGCGACTGGGATAGCGGCATGTAGCGTCTGATTCATCATTTTCACAGCCTCAGCGAACAGCGCCGGCGTTCAGCCTTGCACAGCGCCAGGTATGACCTCTCGCTACCTGTCGCTCTCCCATACATTTCAATGGACGATCCTTTTCTTCTCTTTAAACGGGGTTTTTGTTTATTTTTTTTTTCAAATAATCACAAATAATTCTGTGACCTCTTCTGGCATTGAAAAAGCTGTTTTTTCACAATTTTTTCATTTTTTATATATTTCTTCAGAAATGACATTACAGGTCTGCCATTATAGTATTTATGTAACAATGTTGCTACAATGTCATTCCATATGTTTTCGCTTTGTTACTAGTGGATTGATGCTGGAAAACACACTTTAAACACACCGCCTCCTGCGCTCTGGGCTTCAAACAAGCATTTTTCAGCACCAGAGATTTGTGAGGCTGATTTTTTGCTGACTATGGTGTGAGTCGGTCGCTATGACCAGTCGCTAACATGCGCTCCCATACAGCGCTGTACTGGTCAAATACACTGGTCAAATACACAATGTATTCAACATTACTGAACAGCGACTGAGTCGCTATAAACTAGCGACTCACGGCCGAGCACTGCGACTACTAGCGGGCGCTCTGAAAATGCCTGCTACAGACGCTCATCTGTCGCTACCTGCCGCTAATGATGAATCAGCCTGCCCGTATTAAAGGACAACAATCTTTTGCCAACTGCTCTGACGACAGGCTGTATGCTTATCTTCATTAATGACAATTATCTGTCTCTCAGCTAATAACTACTTACTCCTAGTGCAGAAGAAACTTGTTATATTTAGATACAGTTGGCCATTAGCTTCTGTTACATATATATTTAAATGTAACAAGCTTCCCTTTGCACTAGGAGAAATAAGTATTTATCAGCTGAGAGATATAGAAGTGACATTATTGAAACAGTTGGCAAATTATACTTAAAGTGGACCAACACCCAGGATTTTGACTATCCTGGGTGTTGGTCCACTTAGGTGGGGCACCCCGCAAAAACTCACCTCTCCCCGCTCCCACGTGACCTCGTCCGGCCAATGACAGCGCTCAGAGCCACTCTGGTATGCGCGTCCAAAGCCGCTTGGACGCGCATACCAGAGCGCTGTCATTGGCTGCGTCTCTCGCTTCCCTCTAACAGGGCGCGCGCCTGCGCCGGCCATTCACAAAACGGCCGGCGCGGGAGCGCGCCCTGCTAGAGGGAAGCGAGAGACGCGGCCGCGTCTCGCGCATGCGCCGTTGGATCGCCGGTAAGGTAAGGATTGTGGGCCTCCTGGGGGGTTCCTCCCCGCGGGACATCCCGATTTCGGATGCCCCGCGGGGAGGGATCTGATCGGTCCGGGAATCTTATAGATTCCCGGGCCGATCCCCCCTGGGTGTTGGTCCACTTTAAACTTTAAAATCGACCACATGTGCGGGACATGAAATTGACTAATGGAGCCAAGCGCGCTGATTGGCTGGGAGCCAATAATCTTATGTCGCACAACTGAAATAACAACCAGTTGACATGCCACTCCTCCATTTGCACACATAAATGAACTGGGCCCCCTTAGGTCATGGGCCAAGTAAGGATGCACAACCAGATGCATTATACACAAACTAAATGCTCTTTATTGCCAAACACACATAAAACAAATATATCACAGGACATATTTTAAAAACGGGGTAGCCCTGCAGCTTGAACCCCACACATTCACTACAAAAATACAGTACATATTAATAGTACAGCAACCAGCATGCAACAAATATACCAAGGTACTAGGTACTGTGCAAAACAGAAGCAAATGAAAGATAAGCAGGGGGACCATATTACCCTATGGAACCTCTGATCTAATAGATAAGTGCACTTTCACTTTAAAGTGTATTGACAATCACTCCCTGCAAGCCCTTTCTTGGGTACCCCATAATTACATCTTGCTCCTTCTGGTGATTCAGCTACTGGAAATCGTCCCCATTTGACCATGGCAAGCTGTTGTGTCCACCAGCCTGATGGTCTAGCGGGGCCAGGCCCCAGCAAGGGAGCAGAGAAGGGAGTAAGTCCTGGATGCCTGAAGTGATTGCAGGTAGTATGTGTGAGGCAACCAACAATAAGGATAATCCCATGCTAAAATGACAGATTGTTAATTTTGCCCAACTTTGCTTATTTAATTCATTTTGCTCAGAACCTACTTCTGACCTTGAAATTTGTCCAACAGTAACAAAAAAATCTTAATTCTAGTAATTTATATTTAGATAGCCGGTAAATGCAGTGTCTAAATATGTTATTCTGTCCAGGAAAAAAGCAAGCATATTGTTCATAGGAAATATACAAAACAAAGAATAGTCTATATCAATAAAGAAAATATGTTATCTATATTTTGATCATTCAGCTAAACTGATATTTACAGCAATTTGCATTCCTGGGCCTATTCAAGAATTACTAATATGGAGGATTTCCACTGAAGCTGATAAATGTCTTTATCAGGAGAAAACCATTATGTTGCTGAAAGTTGAAATCCTCTCTAATAACGAAAGGAGCACTATCGCGAAAAATGGGCCAATGATGAAAATCCATATAAATATGCTGGATAGCTGGAGAAAAGGTCACTTATACACCCAGCATTAAGAAATATTCAGCCAGGGTTGTGTTTTTTTTTAAATGAAAGGAAAGGGACAACCGGGGTGACAGGTTCTGTCACCCCTGATACACTAAACCTTTCACCCCTGTATTTTATTCCTACCATCAGAGAATAAACCACAAGCTTGGCGGGGGTTTGGATGTATATGTGACCCCTCCTCTCATTAGCCAGCGTGTTTATATGGATTTTTAAAATTACAAGACAACTTTTGAGCCTCTATTTGTGCTCATAATATAGTGACCACACAGAATAAACCCCTAATGGTCCTGTCCTGGTTGGTACATAGCCAGGCCCTCCTATGTAAACACACTTGGTTCAGGGCTAGGTTACCCTGAGAAAAATATTAGGGCTCAAACTATGACCACACCTCACAGTTGTCATATATCTAGTCTCATTTTATTGGATACATTAAAAAACAATTGCCTACTAAGAGGACTTTACAAATTCATGCATTGACACAATAAAAAATTAGAACTTAATTTCTTCAAAAACATTCATGAGAATTACCATACAGCAATGCATCGTTATTCAAGAAAAGGGCAGACATGTATCATGTTTCGCCATTGTGCGGCTTCCTCAATGCCCTAAAGTATGCATAGTAAATAAATATTTCATGTTATTGGTGCTATTGTTAACTATGGATTGATTGATTAATATATACACTGCATGCAAATTACTTGTATTGTCAATTCATTAATTACTATATTTCAACTATATACATTCCTTACACATAAATAATAATGTATAAAAGTTCTTGGTACCTGATTCAATAGGTGTCTCATGTGTAATTAGTATGTCATATACAAGCTGGATACTCCTCAAGGCGAACCGGTAGTATGCACTTCCTGTTTATCAGAACTTTTGCCAATCAGTATTTGGATATTTATCATATCATGTATTCATTCACATATAGTGCACCTATATACCTGATTATATTGCTCCTTTGCAAGGATGTATTGTCACCCTCATCAATACATCCTTGCAAAGGAGCAATATAATGAATTTGTAAAGTCCTCTTAGTAGGCAATTGTTTTTTAATGTATCCAATAAATTGAGACTAGATATATGACAACTGTGAGGTGTGGTCATAGTTTGAGCCCTAATATTTTTCTCAGGGTAACCTAGCCCTGAACCAAGTGTGTTTTTTAAAATTACACCATTTTGCGATAGTGCTCCTTTAACTAGGAACCAGCAGTGTGACTGATGCTTTCGTTTTTCAGTAGCGAGCCAGGCAGTAAAAGCAGGCTAGCCAAGTAAGTACTGTATGTTTATGTTTGGGTTTAATCGGTGGGCTCCTTTGTATATTCAATTAAAAAGTGCCATAAACAAAGGCAATTTTCCACCCGAGCCATTTAAGAATCCCATAATGGTTCTGCAATAGGCCCATCATTTTGTTATCTCATAGTTTACATTTGCATTGCTAAATAATTATGTACTTAAAAGTGCCCATAAGACACTTGAAAAGTTTGACAGAAGGCTTCTGGGCGATCAGTCCAGTGAAGAATTAAACAATGGAGAATAATAATATGGGCTGATGCCCGCAATATATTCCTACTGCCCTCCACAAAGAAGAAGATCTCATTTGGTTGCTGCAGGCTGCGTAGAAGCTAAATACAGTATGACATGCAGTAGGAGAAGTGCTCATTACATCTGATTGCTAATTACCCCCTTAAATGATTCAGCTAGCCTGCGACTAGATAATTAGTTTAGTAATTTATTGCAGCACAACCAGCTAGCTTCATGTTACGCATTAAAGATTTCAATACACAGATTTCACAAGGGGGGGGGGGAGGGGGAGGGAATGTGTGCCATTGTATGACCTTTGAGCGTTTGTGTTAATTCATTTGTCTGCTAAAAAGTTTCTCTAGGTCATATTTGTTATCCATCAAATGCAAAAAGATGTGCTGTAGGGCTTTCTGAAGCTCAGGTCACACGTTGCTGTTGATCTGTATTATTGGAGAGTTTGTGCCCATGTACCTTTCTGTGCCTTACATAGTTACATAGTTAATACGGTTGAAAAAAGACATATGTCCATCAAGTTCAACCAAGGGTGTTGGGGTAGGGGGAAGTTAGTTTTTATTTTATTTTATAGGGGGAAGTTATTTATTTTATTCTATTTTATTTTTTTTTTACCGATAACTGCTAATAGTAACTGTTAATGTTATTCTATTCTAAATAAGCATCTAATCCTTTTTTGAAGCTGTCAGCAGTTGATGCTGTAACAAGCTTCTGTGGGAGGCTATTCCATAGATTTATAGTTCTTATGGTAAAAAACGATTATTTATTTAGTTTTTGCCAGTCGAAAGGAGTGCCCCCTTGTCTTTAGAGAGGATTTTACCTGAAATAGTGTTGTCCCATATTTTTTGTATGGGCCATTTATATATTTGTACAAGTTAATCATGTCCCCCATCAGTCGTCTCCTTTTAAGACTAAACAGATTTAATTCTCATAATCTTTCATCATAACTAAGATTTTTCAGCATGTTTTGCTGCATTTTTCAAGTCTATGGCTGAATGTAAGAGAAAGCACACAAAAAATTATGGTGCTATAAATGTAATTTGACACTTTGCTTATTGTACAGCATAAGCAATGTATATAGGGGCTAATATACAAAACCTAAGCTGGTATCTGCAAGTATTCTCCAAAATCTGACATCCGACAGAGTTTAAAAAAAAGGTAGAGATTGCGGGCACTGGCTGGGGAGTCTAGTTTTGTTGGAGCAGAACGAAGAAATCAATGGAGGCTTTTCACTGTGATTCTACATGACTTCACCTTATTTTTAATGGTTCTCAGGTCTTTATTCTTAAATCCTAAATGCATTGTTAGTAGTTATGTGCTGGACAGGAGACTGACTATCCAGTTCAAAAGTCCTCTGGTTGTATAGTCCCTAGAAAACAATAAAGTCTGTAGAAGGAAAAACTTTTTAGATCTTATAGATTTTTATAAAAAAAGTGCCCCCCACTTATGGGTTACTAGCCAGATCTCAAGCCTTGTAGGTCTGCTAGCCCCTATGCCCTATGCCCAGTACAGGCCTGGTGCTCTTCCCCTGTAAGATCAACAGGCCCATACCAATAGGCATCAGGCTCTTCTTCACCCATGGTACACAGGATGGATTGTGGGCAGTAGGGTAATGGGGTATGCCACCCACAGGTGCCTGGCAGATGGCATGCCGGCTCCCTACCTTTTGAACTGGTAAAGGGCCCTTTGACCCCTTACTATTTAACAAGTAGTTAAAAAACACAAGACATGGCTCAAAGAAGGTTTAATAAATTAAATTTAATGGTACTCACCCATCTGCTTCTTCCAATGCTTTAGCTGCTGCCATCTACTGTTCATGGAGACAAGGGTCCCCATTTAGGAGGTCAATTACGAAATGTTTGCTGTCCTTTTTGCCAACTATTTGCCATGTATTTGCTAGTTTACCTGATTTAATATGCTAAAAATGGGCTATTTGCCAGACCAAGGCTGTGTTTGCTGTATTTACAAGTACAGGTGGTTTGTCTTTGTTTTCTCTTGTTGAGCATCTTGGTTCTGTGTCTGAGATGCTTGTGTCTGCTCTTCAGTACTGGTAGGTTCTGCACTCACTAAAACTTTCGGAAGTTACAGATGATGGCTGGTCAGTGTTTCCATTATCTCTTCTGCTCTTACTTCCTCTGTTGTCATCACATTGTCTCAGATCTTAAACAAAAATGATGCTGTCTATGTCACAGGGTCAGGACTTCCATACCTAGGAATTTCTCTTTAAAACAGACCTATTCCATCCTAAGGAAAGCTTTTCTCACAGTGGACCTAAACTATCCCTGGACAAAGAACCTATCACCCCCCCCCCCCCTTACTGCAATGGTTTGCAGTCTGCTCTGCCACATAGCGCCCTATCCTGCTTTAAACCATTGAGTACCACTGGTTGGAAAAGTAGCTTGATGATGGTATAAAGTGGCGTAAGATGGTGGAAAATGTTGTAGAGGAATTGTTATGGCAATAAGCTGTTATTCTAGCACAGGCTGGTTCAGGGGGAAAGCTTATAGAGAGAAAAGAGAGAGCTTATATGAAAAAATCTCCCAGCAGAATGGTACGTTCAAAACCTGTCACTACTGATCTTTTTACTTGTTTTAAAAGAAACAGGCTTGTCTGGATTTTTTTATGCTGGATGTAGAAGTAACTCCTTTTGCTATCTAGCATATTTTTTTTAATTTTTATTATTGGACTAATTATTCATGATAGCACACCTTTAACCCTTTTGTTGCCAAGCACGTAACACCTACGTGCTGGCTTGGCTGGGCCTTAAGTGCCAAGCCCGTAGGTGTTACGTGCTTGACTTTCCCTGCTGCTGGTTTAAAAAATAAAAATAAAAAATACTCACCTGAACCCTTGTTGGATCCGGCCGGGTCTCCTCTTTAATTTGGTGCCATCCGATCCCCCGTGAGGGGTCGGATGGCTCCAGGAGAGCCCCCGGAATAGGCCGCCCCCCCCCCCGCTTCTGCAGCAGCAGCTGCTAACTGTAAAAAAAAAATAAAAATAAAAATGACATTCACTTACCTGTGTGTGCGCTGGCTCCCGCTGTCCCTCCTCTTCACCTGGGGGGCGGGGCTATGACGTCATCCCGGCCGTCTCCGCGCCAAGCCCCGCCCCTTTTGGGGGCGGGGCTATGACGTCATCCCAGCCCCGATCACTTCAGACTTCAGCGTTCTTCTCAGCTGTCAGATGCCGGTGATCGGCAACGGGGAAGGAGGTGGCAGGAGATCCTCTGATCTCCTGTCTCCCCCTTCTCTGGAGAGACAATTTTTTTAATAAAATACTTTTGTGTGGTGTCTTTTTCATTTAACCCTTTGTGAACTGGTAAGGGGTCCATGAGACCCCTTATACCAGTTCACAAGGCTCTGGGTATGGCAGGTCACCTGCGGCAAGCGGGTGACTTGCCATAACCCCCAGCCCCCCATTACCTGCCTCCCCAATGGCCAGGGGGGGGGCAGAAGGGCCCGGGCCACTTAGTGGCTATGTGGGCTAGTAGCCTGCAGGGCGCAGGGGCCACCAACGCTGGCCCCTGCGCCCTGCTCTACAAGCCCCCATAGCTGGCCCGGGTCGGTAATGCTGGGTAGGGGGGACCCTACGTCATTTTTTTTTTGGATTTTTAAGGGTTTTTAACCCTTAAAATTCCCCCAAAAAATGGGGTCCCCCCCCCTAGGAGGGGGAACCCTATGTCATTTTTTTTTTAATTAACCCTTTTGTTTTCTGTCATCCAGCAGCTATAAAAGGCTGAAAGAGTGCTCCACTATGGATGGGAGGTAAGTATTAAAAAAAAAATAATAAAATATTTTTTCTCTTTGTGTGTCTGTGTTTTTTTTTTACATTTAACCCCTTGTGAACTGGTAAGGGGTCCATGACCCCTATACCAGTTCACAAGGCTGGGGGAGGTGGCAAGTCACCTGCGCTAGCCGGTGACTTGCCATTAACCCCCGGCACCCCCATTACCTGCCTCCCCAAAGCCCAGGGGGGGGCAGAAGAGCCCGGGCCCACTGACTATGCGGGCTTGTAGCCTGCAGGGCCAGGGGCCACAAAAGCTGGCCCCTGCGCCCTGTTCCTCTAAACCCTGCATAGCTGGTCCTGGGCTGGTTACTTTGGGTAAGGGGGGGGCCCATGTCATTTTTTTTTTTATTTTTTAAGGATTTTTAACCCTTAAAAATCCCCCCAAAAAATGGGCCCCCCCCTCCCGGGAGGGGGGACCCTATGTCATTTTTTTTTCTCGATTTAACCCTTTGTAGTGTGGATGGTAGTTGTATTTTATTTGTAAATGTTAAAAATTACTTGTTTCAGTTAGGGGGGTCTCCTGGGCAGGAACGGGGGGCTACCGATAAATATGTGGTACCGTTCTAATCGGTAGAAATGGGGCTTTCACATGCAATATGGTTTTCCCTAATCAAATACATTTTTTATTTAAAATAAAGGAGGCAATTTTCTAAAAAAAAATTGTATTTATTTATTTTTTTTTACTTAATAATAAATAAAATTAATAATAAATAAAATTTACAAACAAGACATTTCATGTTAAAGCCTAAACTCTGCTGCAAAAAATATATATATAATTTTCCTGAAAATTCCAGCAAAAATGACGCAAAACATGGCGCAAAACGGGGAAAAATGACCTGTCAACAGAGGGTGACAAAATCTCAAGTAAGCTGGCAATTAAAAGGGTTAATAGTACCTATGCATGTTGGGTATTGTTCTGTTCGGGGGACCTTGCGCTTTCAGACTTAGCTTGTTTTTTCTTGTTTGCATATTTATATTTTAGGAAAAGGTGTTTTTTATTCTGCTTTTTTATACATTTTTTAGGGAAACTCTGCGCAACCAAAGAGTTCTTTGAGGGATTAATTCCAGAAAGGTGAGCCCACTACAACAAGCTGGGTACGCTTAGAAACCTTAACATGTGTACTTTCAGGGAATATATGGTTTATGGGGGATAGTCCAAATGTAAAGGGTTGTTTTGGTTGAAAAATCGCAAAGTGCGCGCTTTGTCTGCAGAGCTGAAATTTTCAAGAAAAATTACTGTTATGCTCATGCTTTACTTTGGGGTCTTTGGCAACTCTTCCCTTGACAGAACCTATGCATGTTGGATATTGTTCTGTTCGGGGGATGTTGCTTTTTCAGATTATACTTGTTTTTTCTTGTTTGTATGTAGTTTTTCTAGGAAAATGTGGCTTTGATTCTGCTTTTTTATCCTTTTTTTAGGGAAACTCTTTGCAACCAAAGAATACATTGAGGGATTACTTCTAGAAAACTGTGGCCACATCAACAAGCCTGGTACAAATAGAAAGCCTGAGGTGTGTACTTCCAGAGAATATATAGTTTGTTGGGGGTATTTCAAATGTAAAGGGTTGTTTTTCTGGAAAAACTGCAAGGTGCGCATAGCGCATATCACAGTTGTATTTTTTCTGAAAATCCCCTAAAGCTCTGTTTCAGTTTGGGGGAGTCTCCTGGGCAGGAAAAGGTGTCTACCTATACATATGTGGTATCGCTGTAACCGGGAGAAATTGGGGTTTCACACGCAATAAGATTTTATTGACAAACTAACATTTTTTATTACAAAAAAACACTACAAATTGTAAAAAAATTGATTTTTTAAATTTTTTTGCACATATTTCGCCAAAAAATATTGAGAATACACCTAAAAAATGACAAACAAGACATTTCATGTTAAAGCTCAGACTCTGCTGAAAAAAACAATATATCATTTTCCTGGGAAATCCCTGGAAATCCCTTCAAAAATCACATTTGAACATGGGGAGCGCAAAATAGTGCAAAATGGTCTGGCAACAGAGTGTGACAAAAACTCCAGGTAGGCTGGCACTTAAAGGGTTAAAGAGGAACTTTAAAGCCACCCTGCCAAGCACAATCTGGGCATTAAAATATAAAAATTGCTCACCTGATTACCACATTCTCCCTGATCCTGGGGGGTTGGGGGCAAGATTCTGAAAGGCAGCTGTAGACCTGATTGACCATTGCACTTGAGTGAATGACTAGTACATACTATATGTAACAGCTCCATCTACTGTCATGAATGTAAACTGAATTAACCTAGCAATATAGATGCAGATCACATACAACTGTAAGCTGAAATTCAGGAGGGGGGAATTAACAAACAGCAGATGAAGTCTGTGCCACAGGGCCAGGCCATCCATACCTAGGTATTTCTCTCTAAAGCAGACCTATTCCATCCTAAGGAAAGCTTTTCTCACAGATCATCTAAACTATACCTGGTTTGCAGTCTGCTCTGCCGCATAGCCCCAACTCCTACTTTTAACCATCCGCACCACTGGAGTTAAGTTGGTGGAAGATGTTGTAGAGGAATTGTTATGGCAATAAGCTGTTATTCTAGCACAGGCTGGTTCAGTGGGCTTATAGAGTTCAAAAATCCCCTGTTTAAAACCTGTCACTACCAATCTTTTTACGTGTTTTAAAAGAAAGAAAGAGGCTTGTCTGGCTTTCTTTATGCAGGGTGTATATCTCCCTTTGTTATCTAGCATATTTATTTATATTTTTATTATTGGACTAATTTTTCATGATAACACTCCTCCAAAATTGGGGTGCCCTGCTGTGTGATACCCCTGATAAATTCTGTAAACACTTACCTTTCCCTGACCATTTGGCAAGTGGTTCTCAATGACTTCAATGGGCAGTGCAAGCTCCCGCACCAGCAGCAGCGCACACTCCTGTCCCAGCCTATCCTAATGGCTGGGGCGCGACTGCGCGCACAGCCAGGGGGTGCAGGGGATGCAGCAGTGTGCTCTCGACATTGAAAACAATAAGAGCCATTGCCAAATGACATAGTCACGGCAGGTGGCTTCGTTGGACAAGAGCCCAGGCATGTGCCATTGGTCCGGGGAAAGGTAAGTGATTACTGGCACCCCGGGGGGGGGGGGGTTTCAACAGCGGGCCATCCCAATTCCGGATGTCCCAGGGGAAAGCTGTTTTTGGGACAGGCGTTACTGCCCAAATAAATATTGGATAACTTTATGATGGCTGTGTTTACGTTTAGAAAGTTTAAAAGTAATATTTGTATATTTTTCCTATACTGTAGCAGAATGCTGACCTAGAGTGGCATTGGATTAGAAAACTATAGTTTAGGGGAGTAACTCATACAAAATCACCTAAATGATGGGCTCCCTTTGGTCTGCTTTGTGGCCTTTTAATCTTTGGAGACCTCATCCTCTAGGTGAGTCTTCTGCACTGTGCGCAGTCAGTGCTGTCGCGGAATGCCCTGCGGCATCGTATAACATGGCGGCTCTTCCATAGGGGCAGCCACATGATTAAATGTGCTGGAGGATCCCGAAGAAGCTGATTACACAAAAGGGTCAAAAGGGTTTTCATGAAAAAGAATGTTTGTTTGGGATATTTATTTTTTCATGCTTTCTTTAAATATATGTACGCTATACTTATTCGTTATTCTTTAACTATATCCATGAAAGTCACACATTTCAATATTATGTTGTTAGAAAATTGTTAGATCATGCTAGATAACAAAAAGGTTATTAAAAGTAAAGCTCATATAGCATTCTGTGCAACCACCCTGGGGCCCAGATGGTCAGGGGGGCCCCATCATTGTTTCTCCTCTACATTTTTATTTTATATGTGCTCACTTTGTGCCATTATTTAGAGGAAAAAAGTACCGTTCGTTTCTGCTGTTTCGGTCTTTTGTTATCCAATTAAAAGACTGAAATTAGTTTGCTGTGTAAGCCCTGACAGGGCCCCATTTAATGTTCACATTAGGCCTCGTTACATTTAGTTACGTCACTGCCTATTAAAGTGATCCTATATTTAGAAAGGAAAGTTATGTCGTCACCTTCTATCCCCAACCAAGTGTCCAATATTCATAAAAAGACTAACTGTATGCAGCCGAATAGTGGCCATATGGCTCCCTGGTCGTGCAGTAGAGCCCCCTGGTGCTCTCCAGTGATTATTCATTCTGGTACAAGCTAAACTGGCACATGTTTACTGAGGTATATATAGCAGGTTAGCTTGTTGTGCTTTCATATGTATTGCATATATTATAACTTATAGGCTGATCCTCATTGCTGGACTATGTGAATTGAATGAACTATCGCTGGACTATGTGAATTGAATGAACTATCGCTGGAGTGCACCAGATAAGGGAGCCATGCAGCCGTCATTTGAACGTCATGCTGCATCCTGTTAGTGTTTTTTGTTTTTTTTTTATATTGTGCAAAGACTTTAGACAAAAAGAAACACGGGTTGTTTTGTGGCACTGGACTGGGGATAGAAGGTGCCTACATAAACTTCCTTTCTGGATAAAGGATAACTTTGAAATGGTTATAGTGGATCTAAAATGAAAAATCTGATTTAGGATGCCCCTCTGGTTAAATAGCAATAGTAAACCTGAGTTCCGGCAAAATACTCACACTTCTGAGTTCCACAGAGGGTGGTCACCAGCAGCACCCTCACTGTTGCACTGGCAACGAATGCGGCATATACTGGCATTAAAGCAGGTCAAAACCTGAATGGCCGGGCCCTGGAATCTAACCTTTGGGGCATCCTTCATCGGATGTCCCGCTTTGTGAAACCCCGGGGGGGCGCCGGTGATCTTACTTGATCCCTAGTTTCAGTAGTATGGACATTTTAATGGAGGATATACGACCCAGCCATGATATCTCAAATTATAGTATGATTCCATCAGGGAATTAAGATGTCTCATTGGGAGAGGGGGGAAATTGATGGCAAACAAGGTAATATAGTTTAAAACTCCCCCAAACCTCACCTATCTGCTGCCCCCCCCCCCCTCCGGTTTTACCTTTGGGCACTATTTACTCACCTCGCCGAAAAAGCCATCTCGTGCCTGCGCAGTGCCCATGAATTGGTTTCAATAGAGCCCCCCACAATCTTGCGAGACTTTGCTTCGCTGTCATTTACAGCAGGCAGAGCATCGGGCCCTGAAGCATCCAAAAGGTAAGTAGGGGCCGATGGGGAACTGGCCCACTTTTTTAGGTCTGATGTTCCTCTTTAAAGTTATGTTTATACTATATAATATATTATATAATATAAATATGCTATATAGTATAAATATACTTTTGCAGGACCTTAAAAGAGTTTGAGAGGGATGGATGCGGGCGTGTAAGAGCAATAGTGACATCGTCTGCAAATAAACATAACTTGTGCTGAACCGCTGCTACCTCCACAACACCAATATCTAGGATTTTGTGGATTTATTGAACCTAAGGCTCCAATGCTTAGTACAAATAATATGGAGGAGAGGGGGGCAACCCTGTCTGGCGTCCCTATATATATAAAAAAGGTTCGAAATGGAAGCATATGTATCTCACTCTGGCTGAAGAGGACGAGTAGAAAGCTTTGATCCAGTTCATGATACCAGGGCCAAAATTCCACTTGGTCAGCATATGGTACATATACACCCAGGACAGCATATTGAATGCCTGGTGAATGTACCATCCTCCTTACACTATCACTAGCTTGATGTCCAGGTATGAACCCCACCTGGTCATGATGGATCAAATTTGTCAGATAATTAATAATTCTTTGGGACAAAATGTTCTATATTTAGCAAGGATATGGGTCTATAGTTATCAACCATTTGGTCATTTCTATTTGCTTTCGAAAATCTTCTTTAAAGCTCCAAAAACGTAATGCAATTCAGTGTCTCCATCTATGGCTTCTTTCATGTTTTGGGTCAATGTTGGGAGCTTTATGTCCTTTAAAAGAGCGTCTGCTGCAAGAGAGGAGAATGGCTGTGGAGATCTTATCGGGATTAGCGGAGAGTTGACCACTAGGTGTAGATCTAGCTTTTAACTTATTGGTCAGCATAGGGCTAGGTTTTATTATCTATAATAAATTTATAATATTTTTGTTCTCAGTATTTTCTCTGCTTGATTGTCTTATAATAAGTCTAGGTCTGCGTGTGCCCTCTTCCCACCAGTAAGAGCGGAGGGGGTAGGATTAGTTCTCCACTCAACCTAGTCCGTCTCCCAGTCAGCTCACAAGTTTTGTCCTCCTCTCCTTCTTACTTCTAGATGCTATTTGAATAGGATGACCCCTCATGGTGGCCTTGGGGTGCTCCCATAACACAAATGGGAAGGATACAGAGTCTGTATTGAGATAAAATAAACATTTAGCCAAAGAGCGTACCTTGTCTGCCTCCTCCTGAGTCGTGAGCCTGTCATTTAGATGCATGTGGAGTGACTGGGTCTAGCCATAATGGGAGAAAGGGATAGGGAGACTGGGTTGTGGTCCCGCCATGGGGTTAATAATATTTCAGAGGAAAGGACCAAAGGAAGATTCCGTTTAACCAGGAAAACATGATATATGCGTCCAAAAGAGTTATGGAGCTGGAGGAATGTTTAAAGTGCTCAGTTCTCTTCAGACATCCACTAAATAAGATTAATTTAGAATGTCCCTACATTTTGAACTGGTGACATGCTCCTTGGGTAGTGTAGTGGCATGGGACCTATTGGTATGGGCCCTGATTGTCTGGAGAAGGTGGGAAAAGAACTGAAGCTAATATGTGTTTGTTGCATAATAACCTATTATAGTAAGATCCACATTATCAAGTTTGCTTTGCAAACCTACCCATGGGGTCAGAAAGTTGGAGGTCACAAGTGAAATGGAGATTTCTCTTAAAACAAATAGTAACACCTTTTTTTCCCCCTGAAAACAGAGTGGAAAGCCCATGGGTAGTAGGGGCTGAGCAGTTTTGGCAGGAAGAAGAAGATAATCTAGTATCCTGCAAGCACAGATTATCAGCTGCACAGGACTAATAGAAATGGATGGCCTTAAAACGCTTATTGGGTGAATTAAAACCCTGTGCATATTTCAATATTTAGCTGCCAAAGGGTCTTCAATAAGAATTGCTGTCGCTGATCGATCTTCTAAACTCCATGGAGGGGGATAGGACAGAAGGAAGGAATTGTATTGGACTAGGTGGCCGGCCTAAATGAAGTGACATAGCAATAATAATAAGTAAAAAGAGTAAGCACAAACAAATCTGAAGCAAGCCATTTAGTGTCACTGCAACAAGGTGGGTTAATTCTATAAACAGGAAAGAAATCCCTTCTGGCCACAGCACAACCTAATTGCTGTGGTGGGCTTGAAGGGGGGTCATTAATACCCAGGGCACAGCGCTGCATAAATTACCTGGGCCGGAAAAAAAAGGCAAGTTAAAAAAAAGGCAATGACCCAGGGAGTAACTATTTGAAAGTTTATGGTATGTTCAAAATATGTATGGAACCTAATATATATAGAGGAACCTCATCTCCAAATGGTTAAAGACATACTCCAGGCAATTGTTATCCAATTGCGTCGGGATACGTTTGGCACTGTCCTACACTGTTTTCCATTTTTTTAAATTGAAGAAGAGATGGCCGAGATATTGGGGTTTACAGATTCACCTGATGTCATAAGCCTTATATTCCGTCCCCCTAATCACCTCAGCAGTGAGCATCAGCGTCTGCCTTTCCACCTCTTCTCTCTCCCAGCAGCACTTGGAGTGCATGTTGTGAGTGTGCACATGCATTTTCATCAGTTCATCAGTTCATCAAAGCCACCGCTGCCACCTCTATTTGCCAGTGGGCCCCCCCTACAGGGCCGGTTTTAGGTTTGTGTGGGGTGCTTGTGCAAGAGAGTCTTAGTGGGCTCCTAAGTAGTGTGTCACATGATGTCACCTTTCAGCTCAAATGGGTAATCTCCTGCTGCTGATCGCCCTCCAGTCCTTATTGCCTTCCCAATAGCCACCAATAGACCTCTAGTGCTTGTTGCAACCTCTGCTACCACCAAGCACCCCTCAGCCCTTGCTGCTTGCTTCGCTGCCACTAAAGACTCCATCATTGCTGTCAGATGTCACCTGTCACCTGATGCCACCTTCTGAGCTTCCATCAATTGCCCTCCATTCCATGCCACCTTCTCCATTGTTGCTGATCATCCCCTGTTGCTGAGGCCAGCCATGAGCAGGTCTGCACACAGCACCCGGGATCTGCTAGTTCCGGGTCCACTGTAAAATGGCCAAGTGTGAGTCTGAGTGGGCTCCTAAAGATGCCAGGAGCCCTGGCAATTGCCCAGGTTTGCCCTGTGCTGGCATCGGCCCTGTCCTCCTATATCACTTTCCTTGCAACCTCTTATCCTTTCTGAGCCTCTGTTTTGCAACCTTTACATGCCAGCTCTGTTTAACACCTCCCCCACTTTCCCCACAGCAGGTCAGGGGCCCACATCAGATGGCCCAGAGAGCCATGACCCCTGCATTGCAAGTAGACCTGTATGGGCATAGGGATTTTTTCAGCAGTTGGTTAGTGCTTGTTTATGGTCACTCAGATACCAGATCCCCAGTGAGTACTAAATTCAGAATGTTACCTTCCATGGATGGTGACCTCACAAGCTGTCCTTAAGATGCTCCTTCAAGTGCCTCCAATACATTCCTGCTATGTTAGCCACATATTTGCTTATTCTTTTGTATATGCTGAAGACATGATAAATCTGCATTTACATGGTCACGTTAAAAAAAATATTCAAACTGGCAAAAACTATACTAACCTATAAAGGGGAAGTTAAACCTGCCCAACACCCATATTAAATAAAATGGGTGTTGGCCGGCTTTGGGGGGGTCATCCCAATTGTTGGGGTTGACTCCTCGATTAACACCCTGCAAACATTATAAATCTTATCTTCAACCACGCTGTTTTGCTAGCCAAGAACAGGACATGTGGCCACTGCTGACCAATCACACTACCACTGGGTAGCACGTTTTAAGATTTACAGGGTTTTCAGGGGGTTAATTGAGGATCAGGATGTTAAACCAGGCCATTACCCATAATAAAATGGGTGTTGGTTGGCTTTTGGGGGGGGGGGGGTCATCCTTATTGATGGGGTCGACTCAATTAACACCCTGCAAACATTATAAATCTTATCTTGAACCATGCTCTGTTTTGCTAGCCAAGAACAGGACATGTGACCACCTCTGGCCAATCACGCTGCCACTGGGGAGCACATTTTAAGATTTCCAGGTTAACTGAGGATCAGGATAACCCCCCTCACATCGGCTTATCACCCATCTATGCAAAATAGATGTTGGCCTGGTTTAATAATTGACTCTGTGCATGTTGAATCATTGCTTGATATATATTACTGTTCAGTTTTCACCATGTGGTCGTCTGACCACTTTTCTCTAGTAGCTCTTTTTTGGGGGGGCAAAACGACATCAACTCTATTGTTATAGCTTGAAAAGGAAGCTGTTAGCACATGTATATGAGATGAGTTTCGGTAAAATTTTTGGTATGTTTAGCTCAACTCCAATCTTTCAACTTAAACATCAATTGATGTCTTGTTTCTTAGATTTACTTCTCATGTGGGCAAAACTTTTCTAATTAATACAACCCAGAGAAAAGTTCATAGAAGTAATAGAGTTTTGGAAGAAATTAAATAACTCAGCATAAAAGCTGAACAAATCATGTATTTCTAATGACCATAAACCGATTAGATCTCTGGAATTTAATATCTGAATATGTTTTCATAGGGAGTAATGTTTCAGCAATTTTATAGCAATAAAAACTTTCTGTCTTATGTTCATATTATGTGCTTCCATTTTCTGTAAATTAGGTTATTTACTGATATTGAATTGTTGGTCAGGAACACAATAAACTCTACAAGTATTAGCGTTGATTGTTTGCTTTTATCTCTTATTGCCTTTAATCTTCTGTGTTGTTGATGTTTAATTTTATGAGCTAAATATATCAGACATTTCTCAATTGCGGTTTGTGATGACTTAAAGCAGAAATTCGGTAAAATTATGACCCCCACCTGCCCTGTCCCCCTACCATGGCGTTGAGGCGGGGGGGGGGGGGGTTACAAAGAAAAAAACACCTTACCTTCTCTACTGACCAGCACCACTCCTCCAGGACACCGGATTCCGTGAATGAGCAGCGGGAGGGTGCACGGACCCTACGGATGCGGGTTTTTTGGCCGCTGTACGGGCTCGGAAGGAGCAGCTCGGGCCTCTGGATAAGATAAGATTTTTTTTTGTAAACCCCAGTCCTCAGTGCCAAGGTAGGGTATCAGGGCAGGGGGCTATTACTTAACTGAAGTTCCACTTTAAGGTAGAACAAAACCCACCAGCGGCTGGCCTCGACTCTAAGGGCCCACCACTGGCTTTTCTTCAAAGCATCCCGAATCTTGAAGCCCTGCTGTGCAAAATCCCCCAGATCACCCATAAAAACTCACCTTTCTACGCTCCAATGGGGCATGTGTGGGCTCTCGTCCAATGAGAGTGGCCTGCTGTGTCATTTGGCAGGCTCTCATCGTTTTGAATAGGAAGCGCACTCTGGCGCATCCCCAACCATTCACATACCTACCAACTTTTCAGGGTGGGAAAGAGGGAGAATTGTTAAATTAGGCCACACCCCCTCATTGAGGGATGGATAGGAGACTGTCACTGTTAAAACAATTTAAGAACAACAAGGGACACAAGAACATGGACTCAAAAGAGGGACAGTCCCTCCAAATCAGGGATAGTTTGGAGGTATGCATTCAATTCAGCACATGCACAGCTGCGGGGGGCGCAGAACAAAACCTGGGAAAGCGGAATTCCCTGGATTTGCTCCACTTTAAACTGGACCAACAATGTTACAATATACAGTGCTCATATATATCCCTCCCCAGGGCAATTCAGATTGCTATGGATAAAAATAATTTTTACCTTTTTTGTAACTCCTGCTGTGGTCAATTTTACAACTAAAATGGCATCTCATGCAGCCGCAGGCTATCTGCAAAGAGGAAATGCTGGCAGGTTTTTTGCAGCTGTGCATTGTGGGTTATGTCAGTTGAATCCAGGCAGCAGCACGAATAGGATCCCAGGAAAGGAAGCTCCAAAATGGCTGTGTTTCAGCTATGATGTAGGTGGATGCAGGAATAAAGTTAAGTGCTGACAATCATTCAGTATCAAGCATGCAGAAGGGCGAGTAAGCTTTGGGGAGAGTTTTTTTCCAACTCTGAGAAGCTGTTGGTCCAATTTAAAGAAGACCAACCCCCCCCCCCCCCTTCTTGACTTCCCCAGGGCATTGAGATTTAGGATGCCCCACAGTACGAACCCTCCTGGTGTCGCCATAAACGTAGCTTGATCCTTAATCTCATGGTGCATATGTTGGCCTCCACCTTAGCTTGCCACGCCAGCAGACTTGAATGGCTGTGTAACAGGGTGTTCAGCTTTTTTTTAGATTAGCCATCAGCCTTGTTGAAATAGTTAGATAAAATTACCGTCAGTGTAGGTTAGATAAAAATACAGTTTGTTTGAACATTGAACTGCAGCAGTTTTTCTACATTTAAATGGACCTGAAGTCAACAGAGTCAGTAAGTACCTCACCTGCCCTTCCCCTAGCCTAGTTTCCCTCTACAACACACCCAAACCCACCTTGGTGTCCCTGTTACAGCTGTAGGGAGCAGAGATGCAGTAAGGTACAAAGGCCCTTATTCATCAAGCGATAGCGCCAGGTAGTGTCTGACGAGCGCCAGGTAGCGGCAGCTAACGGCGACTACCGACTCAAGTACGCCCGGCGGCGGTCACAATGACGCATTTATCAAGCAAAATGAGGCTAGCGCCGGCGAGAGCGACGGCTAGCGCGGCATTCATCATGAAGCCGCCTGGACCGAACAGCGCCGCTGCAAATTCCCTCACAGCGCCAGGTATGAGCTGTCGCTCCCTGGCGATGTCCAATGCATTTCAATGGAGCAATCTATAATTAATCATAATTAATTGGTATTATTTTATTTTTTTATTTTTTTTAATGTCAAAAAATCGGAGACCACTTCTGCAATGTTAGGATTTATTTTTAAGTCAAAAAAAAATTTTAAAAAAATATGTGCAGAATTGATCTAACAGGTCTGAGATTAATGTATTCATATTACAAAATGATTCTAAAAACATGTATAATGTTACATTCAAAAAATATGGTTGTTTAGGGGTTAAAAACTAGTTAATACACATCGCCGCAAGCGCTCTGGGGTTTAAACAAGGAATGGACAGCGACAGCACATTCGGAGCGTGATTTGTTGATGAATATGAAGCTAGCCGTTCGCTCTGGCCATTCGTTGTCAGGCGCTCACATACAACGCTGGACCTGTGAAACAGCGACCCCCCAGCCCGTATTCAACATTACCGCACACCGACTGAGTCGCTGTCATCAAGCTAATGCCGGCCAAGCACAGCGAATACTGGGTGGCGCTGAAAAAATCACGCTACAGTCGCTCATCTGTCGCTACCTGGCGCTATTAATGAATCGGCCTCAAAGTTAAGCTTAGCCATGCTCTACTTAGCCATGCAACCTCGCAGCATTCCAACTTCCTCCACCCTGCATGCACCCGCCATCAGACATACAGGTGAGCAGGATACCGGATAAGGATTGCATATGTACCATATTAGATTGCTGCACATAAAAATTCATTTACATTTTTGGAATTCCTGCTGTGGTCAATTTTCCCTCTCAATGGCATCCTATGGATCTGCCAGTGGCCTGCAAAGATGAAGTGCCACTTTGCATTGTGGGCTATGTTGGTTAGGTCCGGGCAGCAGCACAGCTAGGATGCCGAGAAAGGAAGAAGCCTTGTAGGTACACGGGCAGGCTGATTCATTACTAGCATGAGGTAACGGCTGATGAGCATCTGTACAGCAGTGCTAAGAGCGGCCGCTAGTGGTCGCTCTGATCGGCAGTGAGTCGCTATTACAGAGCCCCTCAGTCGCTGTAGTGACATTGCCGGCAAGGATGAATTTGATGTGTGAGTCGCTATAAAACCAGTACAGAGCTATATAGGAGCGAACGGTAGTGACTGGTCAGTGTGAGCGACTCTTGACCATATTCATCAAAAAAACAGCCTCACACAGCGCCGGCACTCAAAATTGTGTCGCTGTAGCCCGGAGCGCCAGAAGCTGTGTGATTAAAGTCCATTTTTGAACACATATCCACTAGTAACAAAGCGAAAATATATGGAATTACATTGTTATTACATTGTGACATTAACACTTTAATACCAGGCCTGTAATGAAAATTCTGCATAAAAAAATAAAAAAAAAACAAAAAAGTTTTCAAAAATGTATTTAAATAGGCCAGGAGAGGTCACACAATAATTCAATACAAAACAAAAAAAAATATTAAAATAAAACCCTGTTTAAGAAGAGAAGAAAAGTAATGTCTATTGAAATGTATGGGAGAGCGACAGGTAGCGACAGGTAATACCAGATGAAAGCAAGAGCGCCGCCAGGATCCGCTGAGCCGTCAGTCGCTACGTGGCGCTCACCAGAATTGCCTTAAAAAATGTGGTATTGCATACCCCGGCCGGCATTCACCTGATGGCATCTGCCACTACCTGTCGCTTACAAGGTACTACGTGTCGCTATCCCTTGATGAATAAAGCCCTAAGATGGCCACAAGCAGGAAAAAAACAGTGAGGCAGCACTTCATCTATGAGTGGATGTAGGAGCAAATGTAAGTGCTGACAATGATTCAGTACCATGCATGCTGATGGGGCAATAGAAGTTTCTTTTTTAACTGTTCCAGGCTGTTGGGCTGGTTTGAAGGTAAATCTGGTAAAAACTCATGCAGTGCATGCTTGGAGCACCTGGGAGGCTGCTTCCTTTCCCAGCATCCCAGACGTGCTGCTGCCTGGACTTTACCAACGTAGACCACATTGCAAAGCAGCAACAAACCCAGCAGCACTTTTTTGTAGGCCACTGGCAGGTCCATTGGTCGCCACTGAGGGGGGAGTTACAAAAAGATACAGATGTAGCAATTGTGATATATCACAGAAAAGCCATTGAAAAGCATTTAAGATTTCAAGATAGCAGGATGCACCACCAGTGCAATAAATGGAGGGTTACAAAAAGCTACATCTGTAAATTAATTTTTTATGAGTAGCAATCTGAATTTCCCTAGGGATGGATGCATATAATCTTTCTTGTAGGGGTGTTGGTTGCTTAAATCGGACCAACACCCGTTATTTCTTTAACGGGTGTTGGTCCCACTCTCTGCAGATAGCAATAAGCTTGGGGGCATCCAGAACGCTGGAGCCCCCTCGCACCGAGTCCTCTGTGCCGGCCGCCGGCAGGATCTGCCCACGTGACCGCCCGGGGGCCAATCGCGGGGCTCCTTTCCCGGCACTGGCTCCTAATGAATTTGAGTATTCTGCGCGATCTGTTCAGTTAGGTGCGAGGGGGCTCGAGCGTTCTGGATGCCCCCCACCAAGCTTCTTGCTATCTGCAGAGAGCGGGACCAACACCCGTTAAAGTAATAATATTAAAAAAATTGAGGCAGTTGAACCTATACATTCTGTGGTTTCAAAATGTTTAAAGTACAAGGGACAGAATGCAGATGGAGGGCATCAGAGATCTTCTAGAATGTCTCTCCTTATACAGAAACAAAATAATATACATGCACAGGAGGGACAGACTGAGATAACGCCACCAGGAAGATTAATTGAAATTAACATTTCCCTGAAATACAGATTACTTTTTAGAAACATAAAAAGATGGGAAAAAACTACAAATGCAACCACCAATCATGCACCAAAACGGTTTCCATGGCAACCGGTCATATGAACACCTGTAGAGATTTATTTGAAACATTTAGGCCCTTATTCATCAAGCGATAGCGCCAGGTAGTGTCTGCAGAGCGCCAGGTAGCGGCAGCTAACGGCGACTACCGACTCCAGTACGCCCGGCGGCGGTCACAATGACGCATTTATCACGCAAAATGAGGCTAGCGCCGGCGAGAGCGACAGCAAGCGCGGGATTCATCATGAAGCCGCCTGGAACGAACAGCGCCGCAGCAAATTCCTTCACAGCGACACGTATTACCTGGCGCTACCTGCCGCTCTCCCATACATTTCAATGGCAGACGCTGCAATGATTGATTTTAGTTGTTTTTGTGTTGTTTTTGTTGGGAAAAAATTCCACACATGTTTATATTGATATGTTTGATGAATGTGGCTGGTTATTGTTTTTTTTTTTTTTTTTTTTTTTGTTTCACAATGTAATGTTGTGAGTGACATGGGAATTGCGTCTCCTCCACCCAAACTCATTGGCATCAAATTCCCTGGTTTTACACACAAACGGGCCTTGTAAAGCTATTTTGTAGCCTGTCAGGTTGGTCGGTCACGTTCGCTCTTAGAAAGTGTCAGCGCCCAAGCTATTCGGCAGCCCTGTCATTGATGAATCTGTGTTGGTCGGTGTTTGTGCAGTCGCTGTTTTAATTCGCTATCTGGCGGCGCGAGCGTCGCTGTGCCTCGCTGCGCTGCGTTGTGCGTCGCTGTGCTGTTCATACATGTGTCCTTCTGCCAGTTTCAAGGAATTCACTTTCCGCGACCCCAGTCGTTGTTAATGAATACACTGTAGTTGTGAGCGTGCCTGGCCACATATAGCAGAATTTACATTCAGTCGTACCAGCTCAAAACAACCCGTTATGCATTCTCATGTGTGCTACATTTTCAGGTATTAGTCTAGTTTGATTGTGTGTTGAATTTTTGAAGGAATTAGATTTTTATATTTAAGCACAACGGTGTATGCTTTAGAAGGACCTATGCATTACAGTATGTAGATTTCCCTGCTAACTGCAGCTAATAAATCGTTGCGCCTTTGGCCCTAGCTTGTTTTGCAGCGTATTTTTTTTTTTTTTTTTGTCCGCCACTTAGCGTGCCTAGAGCTGATATTAGCTTGTCCCTGTTGCGCGCATGTTTGTGTTCGAATTTAGAAGCACATTTGCTAGCGTCATATCCGGTTCCGGGATCCTCCTTTGCGTTTCAACGCCACCTTAAGGTAAAACTGTCTAGCGCTTAGGCCAATAGCTTGTTTAGCAGCGTATATTTTTGTTGTGTCCGCCACTTAGCGTGCCTAGAGCTTATATTAGCTTGTCCCTGTTGCGCGCATGTTTGTGTTCGAATTTAGAAGCACATTTGCTAGCGTCATATCCGGTTCCGGGATCCTCCTTTGCGTTTCAACGCCACCTTAAGGTAAAACTGTCTCGCGCTTAGGCCAATAGCTTGTTTTAAATAGTAATTTTAGTTTTTCCGCCACTTAGCTTGCACATAGCTGAGAATAGCTTGTTGCTGGGGCGCGGAGCGTATTTTTTTTTTTTATTTTTGGTTTTTTTGGTCTAATGTCGCTAGCGTCATTTCCGGTTCCTGTTTCCTCCTTAGCGTTTCCAATATGGCTCCCAAGCGAAGAGTGATGCGCCTCCCCAGCTCCTCCTCAGATTCCGGCCCCACCACCCCTCCCCCACCTCCCCCACCTACCTCACCTTCCCCAAATAGCCCCCCTCCCACCCCTTCCCCTCCGGGGCCCAGTAAGAAAAGGCGCACAAGGGTGGATAGCCGCGTAAATGGCCAGGTGGTCAAAGTGAGTATTTTTTTTATTTTGTTTTATGTTTAAAGTTGCTGAACACACAGGGGGGATAGGACACACAGGGGGGATAGGGTCTGAAATGTATTTGTTGTCAGACCAAATTTTAACAATCCCCGTGGGGCATCCCCATTGTGGATGTCCTGCTGGGATGCCCCCCCCCTGGAGGGGCCTAAAATTTACCTCTGCCCCGTCACATCTGTGCATGCGTGAGCTGCGCATGCCTATTGCGTTTACCTCTAGCAGGGTGTACCCCGGCACCAGACATATTTGCATTTTGTGTGCAGCCGCACTCCCTGTTAGAGTCAAACGCCACATGCGTACTTTGCCGTGCAGACACAGCTGAGCTTGTATGCACCTCCCAACGGCCTTGGATGCGCATACAACACCGGCTTGGAGCACTGTGTTTGGCTTGCGGAGTGACGTGGGAGTGTCCTCAGCGGTGTATTTGTGGCCTTCCAAGGGGGTTGCAGACAGTGGGCCACCCACAATATTGGAGCCACACCAAAGTGCACCCAAACCCAGATTAATGTTAATCCTGGGTGTGGGTCCACTTAGATCTTTTCTCTGTTTAACTGTTTATGACATTGTTCTGATGTCATGTATTAATTTTCCTTTTTTTTTGGTTTTGTTTTTTTCATAGGACTTCTGCAAGTCAGAATACGACTATGCCCGAGGAGCTAAGAAACGCCTTGCCATGGAGGTGAAGGCCACTGTGTCCCGGCGCTTCCAGACGGACCTGACCATCCGTTCGATTCAGCAAAAATGGTCAGATTTTAAGCGCCGGGACCCAGAAGGCGTGTACCGCCTATATGATGCCTACGCATCAGGTAAGTTAAAGCTTAAGTTCTTTTTTGCCTTTGTGCATAATCATCTGCTAAGCTGTGTCCTTTTTTGCTCTTTAGATTAATTATTTCCTTTCACCTCCTCAACACAGATAAGCGTCCTCCCCTGGGGAAACGTGGGAAGGGATTCCTCCCCCGAACCAGGCAGGCGGACTCGGGGGAGTCATCGGGGGAGGGTCCCTCCCGCGGGTCCTATTTAGAGGACCCAGGGGAGGAAGGGGATGACGCCCCAGAGGAGTGTGCTGCTGGGGGGCAGGCTGGATCAAGCCTCAGCTCCTCACACTCTGCGTCTGAGGACTCTCACCAGGCAAGGGCCCCCTCTCAAGCAGGGAGTGAGAGGGAGGAGGGTGGTCCTTTGCCTGGTGGATCTTCGGAGCAGAGTGTGAGGAGCCGAGGCTCCCCGCCTCCTCCTCAGAGCCCTCCCTGGGATTCAAGTGGCGCTTCATCCCCTGGTGAGTGCACATGTTTTAATTGTTAGTCTGTGACAGGTTTCATCTGACCAATTTTGCTTAGCCCTTGCCATTCCTCTCTAATTTGCAGGGCATCATATAGGCGGCACCTCCATGGAGTTTTGGCGAAGCATTCTCCTCGGGCATAGTCGTGGTAAGTGTATGTTGTTAGCCATCTCAATTTGGAATTTATGTCATTCTTTAAAGTGGACCAACAAACATTGATGAGATTGCTTGGATTCTCCCGCCTTCCCTGCCCAATCACATCCCTCACCCTGGGCCACCCCCAAACCAAAAACCACAAACTACTTAACTCTTTGGGGTTGCCAGAAGCCAGCGTCCCTGCCTCCTGTGTGGCACTCTAGATGTGTGTGCGCCTGCGCTATGTTTCATACTGGCATGCGCGTGCGCACACACTGGAGGAGTGATGTGCGGAAGGCAGGGGTGTTTGAAGCTTAAAATTTTGTGGCTCTGCCAAAGTAGACTAACACACTGAATATTAACAATCCTGGGTCTTGGACCACTTTTAACAGACACGTTTCCTGGTCCATTGTGTCAGCTGGTTTGCTAATGTACATTAACATCACAAACCCCACTACAGTGCGAGCCAACTGTCAACCACCCCTATGTTTCTGGCAACACCATGATGGGTGTTTGCATTTCTTTTCTTGGGTTAAGTTGTTCCCGCTCCAACATGTGGCCCACTATTAACCTTAGGCTAAAAACTGCAAATGATTCCTTTAAATAGCACTGTCTATGTTATTTGCACATTCTCTTTAGGGATACATGTGTGAAGCCTTACAAATTGACATTAACTCATGGTCCAGGAAATATGCTAATTTAGGTCAACCTGTATGTAACCATGCAAGCCTTTGCATTTTCAGACTCAAGAACCAGATGGATGTCAAATAGTCATGTGTCATTTGCCCACTAATTTTGTTTTTGCCTTTTGCTTTATGTTGACAGATGTTGCAACGCAGACGGAGCCAGAGACCCTCCTCCCCACCCCAGCTCCAGGGACGGCCAGCAGCATGGGCCCCCGCCACAGCTGCGATGGTGAGTACATCCCACTTCATATGCCTAAAGACTTGTGAAACCTATGTCTTCTAGTCACATCAGCAGCCAATTTAAATTTACCTATGTGTTAATTTCACACAAATCTCTTTTCAATGTGTTGGCACAATAATCCAACATGCCTGTTTGCATGCTTGATTGTTGGCTCACATCCTTCATTAGGCCCTATCGAGACTATTTTTGCGTTAGACACAACCAAATGGGCCCGATTAGGTCTGGACCTGTAACATTATAGGGTAAACTCGTGGACTCGTTCGGACTTAGGCCCTGATGTTTGGCTGTTACTAAACACAAAAATGGACACACAGGGAATTAGACCTTCTTTGCTTCCCAAGAGTTAAACTGGAACAACAACCAGGATTTTGACTTTCCTGGGTGTTGTTCCACTACGGTGGGGCACCCCTGATCGGCACCGCTGTGTGACAACCCCCTGAACTCACGTTGACTCCCAAAAATGTACAAGCCATTGCAAATTGCCTCCTCCTCCGCCTCCCCCGCGCCCCTTTTTACGGGGGCGTGCCTGCGCCGGCAATTCACAGACGGCCGGCGCAGGCACGCACACGTCTAGAGGGGCACCAGGGAGGGCCCAGCGGCACTGCCACACAGAAACTGAGGTAGGTATTTTGGTGTTTGGGGGGTGTTTCACACCCAGGGACATCCCGATCTTGGATGTCCCGCGGGGAGGGAGGTGATGGGGCAGGGAATCAGATAGATTCCCGGGCCCATCACCCGTGGGTGTTGGTACACTTTAAGCTAAAATGTATGCTTGGGATGTGTTGTTCACATTCCTGCCAGTCAATAGTACTCATATAATGTTAACCAATAAGCACACAGTGGTCAACAATGTTAATGTGAGTGTCACCTAATTGGACACAATGACATTACATTGCTACATCTGTGTCTGTTGAGGTCACTGCCAAATTATTAATAAATTGTTGTTTCTACATTTCTACAGCTTGTGAAAACCAGCATCGCAGACTGTGGCGGGAGATCCGGCTCCTGAAGCTGATGCTGCTGGCCCGGAAGAGGCGCCGACGGCGTCGTTAGGGTGGGGGGGAAGGCTGGTCTCTTGATGGCCGTTGTTGGCCAAGGTTGGCCGTGTTGGCCATTGTTTACATTAAAACATTTTTGATACACATCATACCAGTGTGTTGCATTGCAAAGCCTAGTTTAGCTGTCTCCTAAAACATTTGTGGGTCAATGTAGCCATACCTTTTGAGCCATTTCAGGTGTTAACCATAGTAAGCTATGGGCTCCAATGTGTGGGCTACATTGACCAATACATTCACATATGTAGATCCAGATACTCATCCCTGACTGTGTTATTAGCGAGGTCTTAGGAAACACACAATTTAGAGGTGGGTGAAGCAAATATATTTACATAAACAAAAAGATACAAAATTAATATTCTTGGCTGGGTGGCCGGGGAGGTTGGGAGTCATTGCTAGGGGCGGTGTTGGGGGACAACAGTGCAGTAAAAAATATAGACTGCTGTTGTATGAGCTGTTGTATCAACAACAAAGTTTGGTCCTGCCGCTGTATTGCCTCTGCCTGGCGCTGTATTGCCTCTTCCTGCCGCTGTACAGATTGTTCGATAACATTGGCAAGGCGACCAAGGTCCTGGTTCTGTTGTAGGTTTTGCCTTAACTGGTCCACCTGGCGCTGCAGGCCCTCATTTTGTTGCTGACACATCAGCACCTGATTTTCCAACGCCGCAATGCGCTCATTAGTTCCATCACGCGGCTGTTGGCGACTGTAGTCCTCCAGCATCCGGACCCCTAGTGTGTAGAAATCGGCACTGGTTGGTGCCACACCTCCTCTTGCTGTGGTAGTAGGCTAAAAAAATAGTAAACCACATTTTAGTCATACGGAACAAATGCAGCTATGCCCCTCCCAAAAGTTACCATAAACACTCACTAGACAACTTACCCTTGTCTGAGCCTCTGAAGCTTGGCCACATGGGACTTGGGAAGAGGTCCCAGCTTGGGGTTCTGGTTCCGCCTCCTGCCAAAACAACAATGAAATGAAATGTTACATGTTGCTTCTTCCACTACCCACGAATATGCCAATGGGTTTAGAGGTCGTCTACATCAGCCATGTTACCTGCGTGTCCTCCAGCCCAGGTAGGCTCGAGGTATCGCTGCCAGAGAGTCGCGAATCAACATCAGAGATGTCGGCCAAGTTGGCAAATGCTAAACAGGAAAATCAGGTTAGTAGGTCTGTGGGCCAAACTCTAATGTAACCTGGTTAGGCTATCGAGGTCATACCTCTCAAATTTTTAAAAATACACAGTAGACCAAAGGTCTTGGTTAAACTCAGATTGTTAAAGCGGACCTTCACTCTGAATAAGAGTCTATCTTATATGTTTCCCCCACACTGTACATACAGATTGCTCACATTAAAAATCATCCTACCTGCATCTACTGCATGTTATGAGCCTTTAAACATCCAAGATGGTGGCTTATGGAAGCCCCCATTTTTTCAGGCAGCCTGCAAACAGGAAGTGCCTGCAAACAGGAAGTGACTGTGCTGCTCTGCATTCTGGGGCTGCTGACCTTTCCCTGACCTCAGCTCTGCTCTGTCTGAGCAAAGCACAGCTATAACCTGCCCCCCTGTACCTTATCCCACTCTCCTCTCCTCAGTAAGTGTGATGCTTCTGAGTCAAGATGGCGGCGCCCGTATCCTAAATTCCTGAACAGAGTTGCAGCCCAGTGGGGGAAAAACTAATAAGTTAGTGACTCAAAATGTAAAATATATTCATTTTAGATGCTGGGGAATCGTTTTTTAAGAGTTTGGGCTTTTCATTAAATCATGTTGAAGGGCCGGTTTAACATGTATGTTACAGGACTAAGACGCACTAATTTCTGCAAATCTCATCCTAAACATTGCTTAAATTAAACATACCCGCTATATCCCAGATGTCTGGAGTGGGGTCCTCACTCGAGATTGGACCTTGAAAATAGATGTGGACACACAAGTTGCCAGAAGCAAGTGGCACAACATTAGAGCCAAAAGACATACTAGAGCAAGGCAAAACCACTTACCCTCATCTCTGGCAGCTGGAACTTGAGGGGCCCTTTCTGGACAGCCACTTCCGATATTCGGGTCAACTAAAACCAAAAAAAAAAGGGTCTAAAGATTCAGCAAACTACTACAGTGAATGTTTTCCTAAAAATATGTCCGCAAATATACATTGCTATCACTAAAATAACTAATAGACTGACCCTGGGGAGGCAACCAGCACTCCCAAGAGGCATCTTCAAGTTTACCAAGCAAACATGTAGCTTAGTAGACTAACCAAATTGAACCAGTGTTACCTAAACAGCATAAAGGATACATTATGTATTGCTCTACACACCAACAGGGTCCTGTTGACCGGCAACATCGGAAGTGGGGTCCAAAGATGAACCAGTCACTTGGCCTACAAAGAAAAATGACAAATGAGACACATGCACTTGAGTCAAAGTGGATCAAGCAAGGTGAACACATGCACTTACCGACATCCAAAGAGTAGGTGGGATCCGGAGGAGATGCTGGGGCCAAGGGCATGGGAGCTAGTGCAAAATAAAACCAACATTGAGCCCTAGCTAATGTGCGTGCCAAAATACAACCTGCATTAAGGTGTGTGAGCAGCTCTTTCACTAATATTGACTAATCAAGCCAAGTGTGGCTCACACATTGATAGGCCGATATATGGCTACACATCTCTGGCATCCTACATATCTACACATGTTAGGGCCTTGTTAGTTACTGACTGTGAGTGTTACAGTGGGCGTGCAATTAGGGCGCACCCACATATTATTAATAGTCAACAGGGCAAACCTTTATTGCTTGAGCTGCTCCCACACCCATTTGTTTTTCAAAAAACCAGCAAACAAATAATGGGTAAATACCTTCAATGGCAGACTGGGGTAGCCTTGAGGTTGCTGGAAGGGCAGGAGCTTGGTTGTCCGGAGCCACATCCCGGACAGCAGCATGTGCACCTATGCATAAAGCAACAGACAGAAAAGTTACAAATGTTTTAGCTATAATGTAATACTTCAAAGGTCCTACAGTTAGTTGGTCAGAATGTAAAAATGCTAATCACAGACATTAACATTAGGTTATTGTAAAAGGCAGAAAATATGTACCTTCAGCCCAACCGGTGGTGTCATCCCCAGGATCCACACCCTGCAGCCGAGCCAGTGGGATTTTGGCCTTCAGCATCTCCTCATACGGCCTGTAGGTACTCTTTGGAGCCTGGCTGAACCCACTGTCCACATCAAGATCGTGATTCATCTTTTTCATAAGGGCCCCTCGCAAAGTGTAGAAGCGTTTCCTGCAGGATGGGCCACTACGTGGGTGTTGAGCTGTGCTACTAAGCTCCACACCAATGGCATCCCACAGTTTGCTTCTTTCTTGTTTGCCTATGGACTTGCTTTGGGAGCCAAAAAGCAGCTCCCATTTCGCAAGTGTCAGGCGCACAAGATAATTATTCTCAGCCAAATTAAATTCAGGCTCCCTCTTGGCACCTGGGCGCTTAGCCTGGGGTGCTGCCCCACCTTCAGGCTGTGCCCTTTTCCGTAAGGGAGGTCTGCGCACAGCACCCACCAAACTCCTACTCGGGCCTGCTGTGGCCGGCAGATGTCCTGTATTTGGCTCCATCCTGTAGCTGCACACACACACAAATCAACACCCCACAAGCACGCATGCACACTACAGAATGGCATCGCAATCTCTTAGGCTTGGCCAGGTTTTATGTGCTCTAACAGCCAATCCAAAAGCAGCCCACTTAATTGATTCACACATACAGCCCAGTTCCTTCTAGGCACACCTCCACTGCACTGACAGAAGCATGTGTGTTAGCCAATTAACTCATTACAGACCTCAATCAACAAACAACACACACCCAAATCCAACAATGGACTGATGTATCTGCAACCCTTGTGACATGTGCTTAGCCTAACGGCTATTTAAAAAAACAACAGCTTCACTTTCATTGGTCCCCACCTGATTTTTGGCCCATGTCCGTTAATGCACGCACGTTACGGCTCAAGTACGCTAGTAGCGCTACTAGCGTGCGCGTGCGCACTCTGTTTTACGCACACCTGGGTCGGCTAATTGGCGCCCGGAAATAGCAGAGCGACGCAAAAGGCGGCAAAGCGGACCTGTCACTTTTGAAAATGAAGTATAAAAGGAAGGAATGAACTAGCTTCTGCTATTCTTACACTGTGGCAAAGGCTGTGGTGTGGTGCTGTGCTCGCTTCCCTTAGCTCATTTGAGCCTCTGTCTGGTTTCTGTCCTCACTCTCTGTGGCTTGTTGGGTGATTTCTGACATCAGTGCTGTTTCTTTAGGAGCTTGGTTTGGGTGGCATCTGCAAATTTTGTGTAGCATACAGCAAGTAAGGCTTGATTTTGGGGCCTTTTGTGGGCTGTGCAGCAACTCCCCTCTTGGTTGTGCTTAACTTAGAAAGCTGGTTTTCAGCAGGCTGGTGGTTTGGACCACTATAGTTCTGGTTTTGTGGTGAGCTGCATTGTAGCGGGTGTGTGTGTAGTGTGATTGTTTGTGTGTGTGTTGTGTGTGATTGTTTTTTTTTTTTTTTTTTTGTTTTTGTATATATCTTTAGTGTGTGTGATGGATAAGAGGGTGATGTATGGTGTCTGGGTGGATGGATGTATGCGTATGCTGGAAGAGCAGGAGGAAAGGGAGCGGGGTGTTGTGAGGCTTAGGGCACCCCGCTCCTTTGCAATCCGCCTTTCAGTATGGGACTTAAGTGACGAGCAGATCAGGAGCCGCTTCCGTCTGAATCGTGCTGCACTACAGTCCCTATATGATCAGATTAAGACCAAAATCGAGCCATCCACCAAACGCACTCACTCCATTCCAGGCATAGTACGCCTGTGTGCCACTCTTAATGTGTTGGCACGAGGGACCTTCCAGGCAACCTCAGCCCTCCTCAGCGGGATAAGCCAGGCTACTATGAGCCGCATCCTAATCCAGGTAGTTCTGGCAATTTGTGATTTAATCCCAATTTACATCAAGTTTCCTGAGGAGGAGGAAGAGGTTGCCAAAATAAAACATGCTTTCTATCTGATGGGAGGGATCCCGAATGTGCTAGGGTGCGTTGATGGTACACATATCCCTTTCCGCCCTCCCCGTGCACAGGAGCTGTCCTACAGAAACAGGAAGCAGTTCCATTCCTTTAACATCATGGTGGTCTGTGACCATGAGATGAAGCTGCGGGCGGTGAGATCGGGGTTCCCCGGCTCATGCCACGATTCTTACGTCTTGCAGCGGACAGTCCTGTGCCGGAAGTTTGATAACAACGAAATGCCAGCTGGCTGGCTACTGGGTAATAAATTAACCATGTCTATGTATTTTGCTAATATGTGGCCTAGTAAGGCAATTTTCAACAAACTACCACCCAAAAACATGTACTAGTACTAATTGCTGTCTCTCTCCTTGTGTTTTTTCTACAGCGGACAAGGGATATGGGCAGAGAACGTGGGTCATGACTCCGGTCAGGAACCCACGGACCTCTGCCCATGAACGCTACAATGCAGCGCATCGCAAGACCAGATGCATTGTGGAAAGAACCATCGGCCTGCTGAAAGCACGCTTTCTTTGTTTGGCACGGCCAGGAGGAGAGATGCTCTACAGCCCACAGAAGGTTTCCAAGATCATCCTTGCCTGCTGTGTGCTACACAACATTTGCATTTGTCACCGAATCCAAGCCCCCGAGGAGACAGCACTGGTGCCAGAAATCCCCAACCTGCCCGCAGATAGAAGTGAGGACACCCAGACTGGCGATGAGCTAAGGGAAAGGCTGATCACTTCTTATTTTGCGGTAAGCTAACTACCCTTCACTCTAATGCAAGTACTGCACTCCTGTTTAAATGTCTTTGACCTCCCATCCAAAAGAGCAACCAAACGCACTAAGGGGGTGTTTCAGATGACCCAAACCATTCTAAGGGGGGTTTAAGATGACCCAAACCACTCTAAGGGGGGGTGTAAGATGATCCAAACCACTCTAAGGGGTGTTTCAGATGACCCAAACCACTCTAAGGGGGGTTTAAGATGACCCAAACCACTCTAAGGGGGGGTGTAAGATGATCCAAACCACTCTAAGGGGGGGTGTAAGATGACCCAAACCACTCTAAGGGGGGGTGTAAGATGACCCAAACCACTCTAAGGGGGGGTGTAAGATGACCCAAACCACTCTAAGGGGGGGTGTAAAATGACCCAAACCACTCTAAGGGGGGGTGTAAGATGATCCAAACCACTCTAAGGGGTGTTTCAGATGACCCAAACCACTCTAAGGGGGGTTTAAGATGACCCAAACCACTCTAAGGGGGGGTGTAAGATGATCCAAACCACTCTAAGGGGGGTTTAAGATGACCCAAACCACTCTAAGGGGGGGTGTAAGATGATCCAAACCACTCTAAGGGGGGGTGTAAGATGATCCAAACCACTCTAAGGGGTGTTTCAGATGACCCCAACCACTCTAAGGGGGGTTTAAGATGACCCAAACCACTCTAAGGGGGGGTGTAAGATGATCCAAACCACTCTAAGGGGTGTTTCAGATGACCCCAACCACTCTAAGGGGGGTTTAAGATGACCCAAACCACTCTAAGGGGGGTTTAAGATGACCCAAACCACTCTAAGGGGGGTGTAAGACGCCAATGTTGGTTATCAAGTTATGCATTTTTTTTTAATAAAGCACAAAATAACTATAAAGATATATACTAACTGCACTTTTCTTAATTTTTCAGGCACCAAGAGATGCACCGTGATCTGGACATTCCTCTACCCAACCTTTCATGGACTTTTCTTTTCTTTTGCATTTCTGCAGGACTTTTCTTTTTCTATTTCCTTTATATTTTAATCTTAATTTAGTTTAAGAGAAAAAATTAAACAAAAATTAGATATATACATGTGGCTATGTGTTTAATTTGGTTGTAAGTTTCCTTTACATTCTAATTCCTATTTTCATTTTCCTTTGCTTTCTCTGTTCTGTTTTTATTTTCCTTTTCTTTCTCTGTTCTGTTTTTATTTTACTTTTCTTTCTCTGTTCTGTTTTTATTTTACTTTTCTTTCTCTGTTCTGTTTTTATTTTCCTTTTCTTTCTCTGTTCTGTTTTTATTTTACTTTTCTTTCTCTGTTCTGTTTTTATTTTCCTTTTCTTTATCTGTTCTGTTTTTATTTTCCTTTTCTTTCTCTGTTCTGTTTTTATTTTCCTTTTCTTTCTCTGTTCTGTTATTATTTTCCTTTTCTTTCTCTGTTCTGTTTTTATTTTCCTTTTCTTTCTCTGTTCTGTTATTATTTTCCTTTTCTTTCTCTGTTCTGTTTTTATTTTCCTTTTCTTTCTCATTGGTGATTTAATTGTATTTCCTTTTTAGGTAACAAATAAAAATTAAAAAATTTGTGACTATGTGTTTAATTATGTTTTATTTTCCATTTATATTCGAAGATCTGGTAGAATGTAATTACCTTTTACACACAATAAAACAAAATTTACATTTCAAAACAAATGTGGCAATGTGTTTTATTCAGAAGGTACTGGATGGGCAGGACACAGCAAAGCTAACAGGCGCTGGGTAGAATAGCGTGGTCACACTGACTGACAGCGCCAACAAAGCTGAGGGCCAACATCATATTCAGCAATGTAGGCGTTGTTCGCAACAACGCCAGGTAGCGACTGAGGAGGCCTGCTATAGCGAATCGCTAACGCCCGCGGCTGACGCTAGCGGCGCTCATAGCGCCATACTTCAGTCGCTCATCTGTCGCTACCTGGCGCTATTGATGAATCGGCCTCCCCGTCGCTGAGTGAGAAGTGAATGCCTCGGTGAACAGAAAAATAGGAAATAGCCAATCCCGTATCCACACCAGTGAGGCGCCACTTAACACCTGCGTGCTGCCGGACAACAAAAATAACTGCAAACACGTAAACAAAAGTGTTTAAAAAGTATCTGAAAAGAAACAAAAAAACACACTTTAAGTCTCTTTATTTGTTCAAAACATATATTTATTTAACTTTAGCTTTAGATTTTATTGATATACTGAATTTCCTTTAGGTGAGAAAAAACAAGTGACAACCAAATTCTCATAATATATGAAAAAATAGATTAGAATAATAAATTGTATTTAGTCTTATTTGTTTCATCTATGTCTTGATCAAATTTGATCACACTATAAGTATGGATGCAGCATTCTTCATTGTAAGTTCTCCATTGTAGCTTGTGATGGAGCAATCACTCACTCACACATCTGTGAGCTGTTTTAGTAATGTGGGGCAAAATGTAAGAAACATGTTTGTACAAGGGGAAGAATTATGGTCCATTGGGTTTTTATTTTTGGTCTGCTTCTTTAAAGGGACACAAAACTCTTTCCCATCAACCAGAGCACCTTAAGAAATGCAGCCAGTGGTGCAGTTTTGAAAAAAAAATTTTTTCCACAGCTGAGGGCACGCCCACATGGCATTTTTGAGATTGTTGATGGCTGATCTCAAGAATGTTGGCTGATGTAACTAGCCTGCTGGCCGCATTCAAAGATTTTCCTGTAGTATGTGGAGTTGTGGAGTGTTCCAGTCCCCAGGCTATCAGAACTTCTGGGCACAGGAAAGCAAAAACAGCTGGTAAAAGTAAGCTTAATTGGCCATGCCAATTTTATATGCCCCGGGAGGGGGGGGGGGGGGGGTAGGCTAGCATCTTTTAGACTCTTTTAGACTCCAGGTCTGGTGGTGGTAGCTTTTGAGTCATTTAAAACCTTCACTTAAGTGTACCAAAACCCGGGATTTTCACCATCCTGTGTATTGTCCATCCCGTGCACCACTTTGTGAAACCTTGTTATTTTCTGACTATACTCACCACTAGGGATGAGCGAATCGATCCAGACAAACCCGGATTCATTCCGAATTTCATGGAAAATTCGATTCTGAACGAATCCGAATTTCCCTGCGATTCGATCGATCGAAGTTTTCCTTTAAACTCCATTTATTTCAATTACAGGCATTCTAAAATGGTGGATGAACATGTCCAGACATACCCCCTGGGGCAAGGTATCATGGGTAAGTCACATGCAGCCTATCAGCAGCCAGGAAGCCCGGTGACGTCACCATGCTATATAAAGCGGCGGCCATCTTGCTTGTGCGCATTTCAGCCTTGCATTGCGTCCAGAGCACAGCTAGTTAGAGACAGGGACAGAGAGTTAGAGATAGGTAGGGAGAGTCAGAGAGGCAGACAGAGAGGTAGACAGAGCCAGGGAAAGATAGGGAAAAACCGGAACCATCCAGCCAGGGACAGCTTAGAAGTGACAGTGAACATTTTTTTTTTTTCATTAGCCAGATCAGTTTTCAATTCGATTTCAGTTCTTTGTGCTGTAAATCTGCCTTGCCACTGTGCATGTCATCTATGCAGTGGCTTATTTAACCCTATCTGTTACACACAAGCATTTATCTTAATATATAACTGGATTAGTTTAAATATTTTTTGGTCACCAGCCCACTTGAGTATCCCAAACCTGCACTTAGCAGCCTATCTGTTATACTAAATACGCTTGTTGATCAAAATATTGCATTTTGAATTGTTTTTTGGTCTGCCTTTAACAAAAAAAACACCAGGCCGCAGGACATCCAAAACCTGCATTAGGCAGCCTATCTGTTATACTAAATATGCTTGTTGATCCTTCCTCAGCTTAATCAAAGTATTGCATTTTGAATTGTTTTTTGGTCTGCCTTTAACAAAAAAAACACCAGGCCGCAGGGCATCCCAAACCTGCATTAGGCAGCCAATCTGTAATACTAAATACGCTTGTTGATCCTTCCTCAGCTTAATCAAAGTATTGCATTTTGAATTGGTTTTTGGTCTGCCTTTAACAAAAAAAACACCAGGCCGCAGAGCATTCCAAACCTGCATTAGGCAGCCTATCTGTTATACTAAATACGCTTGTTGATCCTTCCTCAGCTTAATCAAAGTATTGCATTTTGAATTGGTTTTTGGTCTGCCTTTAACAAAAAAAACACCAGGCCGCAGGGCATCCCAAACCTGCATTAGACAGCCTATCTGTTAAACTAAATACGCTTGTTGATCCTTCCTCAGCTTAATCAAAGTATTGCATTTTGAATTGGTTTTTGGTCTGCCTTTAATAAAAAAAACACCAGGCCGCAGGGCATCCCAAACCTGCATTAGGCAGCCTATCTGTTATACTAAATACGCTTGTTGATCCTTCCTCAGCTTAATCAAAGTATTGCATTTTGAATTGGTTTTTGGTCTGCCTTTAACAAAAAAAACACCAGGCCGCAGGGCATCCCAAACCTGCACTTAGCAGCCTATCTGTTATACTGAATACGGTTGTTCGATCCTTAATCAAAGTATTGCATTTTGAATTGGTTTTTGGTCTGCTGCCAAAACACTAGGCCGCAGGGTATCTCATATTGCCAATTTTCATAGTATCTGGTGCAGAGAAGCAGTCCCTCACTTTATTTAGCTTCTTCTTTTTAAAGTAAACACATTTTCTATCGTACCTATTGCGCATTTCAAATACATAAAAATGTCAGGCAGACAAGTGCAAGGATGTTCAAAGAGGAGTGGCAGAGGCCAAGATTCAGCAGGCAGAGGTCGTAGCAGACTGGGAGCGAGTGGCAGCAGGAGTCACGGTGAGAGACCTGAACTGCCAGTATCTGCTAGCGGTCGTGTCTCCACCAGTAACGCATCTGCCGTGGTAGATTGGTTAACGCGCTCATCAACATCATCACAAGTTACATCTGAGACCCCCAGTCTAGGGTCGGTAGGTTCCTCTGACACAACCCTGAGTTGGCATGCCCCGAGAGCAGTCCCTGTCCTCCCATTGCCTCTTTCCTACGCCGTTCCCTCTCCCAGCGACGTATCCTATGCTTTGGGTTCAGCTCCACTCTTTAGTGAGGAGGACGATCAGATAGAGGACAGTCAGCAGCTACTGCCCAGCCAAGAAATGGAGGTGGCTTCTCTAGCTAGGCAGACAAATAGTGATGTGGACAGTGTCGTGGGTGTTGCGAGTGTTCCAGCTCCTGCGCCAGACACTGTTGAGGAAACCCGAGAACATCAGTGACGTGCAGCCACAACTCGGTGATGATGATGATGATGAAGCCGATCGCACTTGGGAACCGGGTGATGAAGGGGCTTCATCGTCATCATCAGGAGAAGAGGGGCGAAGGTTGCCCCGGAGTCAGCAGCTGAGGCAGCAAGGTGTTAGCAGCATGGTTGGCAGTCAGCATGGGGGCACAATTGTAAAGCCTGGAGCCAAACGGGGCCAGGGTAGAGCACCTGCTGTGCGGCAGGCTACCTTATCGGGAGGTAGTGGAGCAGGGGTTCCTGGAGTTGGCGACAGTAGCAGTGAATCAGTGTGGCCTGTTGGTGGGAAAAGTAGCTACTCGGCAGTGTGGCAGTTTTTCCTGAAGCATCCACAGGAGGGTAACATGGCCACATGCAAGATATGTAGGCAGAAGGTGAAGCATGGCCAGGGCCCAAATGTTGGCACCGCGGCCCTGCGTCAACATATGATGCGTCACCATAAAGCGGCCTGGGAGAACCGAGGCTCCGAAGAGGTGGTCCAGCCTGCTTCCTCACCAAGTGGCACGTCGCTCCCAATTTCTGCCAGCCAAGGCTCCAGCACCCCAGCCAAAGGCAGCTGTGCGTCATACCCATCCTCTGTCACTCCTGCTCCTCCTCCTCCAAGTCATGCATCCCGCCAGCAATCCATCAGCAAAGCCATGTCCAAGAGACAGCAGTATGCGCCCACTCATCCTACGGCGCAGAAGCTGAATGTGCTCCTTTCCAAGTTGCTGGTGCTGCAGTCGCTCCCTTTTCAGGTGGTGGACTCTCCACCTTTCAGAGAACTGATGGCTTGTGCCGAGCCGAGGTGGAGAGTCCCAAGCCGTCATTTCTTTGTACCAGCGCTGCACACTTTTGTTGAACAGAAGGTGGGCCAGTCCTTGAGCCTGTCGGTGTGTAGCAAAGTGCATGGCAGTGCCGACGTCTGGAGCTGTAACTACGGTCAGGGACAGTACATGTCGTTTACGGCCCACTGGGTGAATGTGGTCCCCTTGGAAGCAGCAGCAGCAACTTGGACAGGTCACGCCGCTTCGGCCTCAACGCTCCCTGCCCGTTGGATCTGTGACACCGTGCGACTCGGCCTCCTCATCCTCCGCCATCTCCTCACCCTCCACTGTAGGCTCAAGTCTCAGTGCCCCTCCAGTCTACCATGTGTGCAGGGCACGGAGGTGTCACGCTGTGCTTCACATGGTTTGTCTTGGCGAACGGAGTCACACAGGGGAGGAACTGCTTAAATGTATTCATCAGGAAATCCAAACATGGCTTACTCCAAGAAAACTTAAAATGGGAATCATGGTTACCGACAATGGGAAGAACATTTTGTCTGTGCTGCACCAAGGAAGCCTGACCCATGCCCCCTGCATGGCTCACGTCTTCAATCTGGTTGTCAAGGGGTTTCTGAAGTCTTCCCCCCATCTGCAAGACAAACTTGAACAACTTCAAGGAAACTTTGCATGCACTTCAGCCACTCATACACCGCCAAACACACCTTTCTTGAGCTACAGCGTCAGAACGGTAGCCCCCAACATAGTCTGATTTGCGATGTTTCCACCCGTTGGAATTTCACCCTTTCACATGTTGGACCGATTATATGAACAGAGAAAAGCCATCACGGATTTCCTGATGATCCAAGCGGATAAGGGGGACTCCCCTGTGTAACTTCAATGTCAACCAGTGGCAGCTCATATGTGACACCTGCCGTTTGCTCAGGCCCTTTGAGGAAGCCACTTTATTTGTCAGTCGGCAGGATTACGGGATAAACTACGTGATTCTACTGCTTCATGTACTACAGCACATGTTGGAAACCATGGCTGGTCAGGGCACTGGAGACATGGCGTCTACATCTTACGGCCACATGAACCCCGTTGGAGCTGAACTGGAGGAAGAGGAGGAAGAGGAGGAGGCGTGGCCCAGTGAAGCACAGTTTAGGCTTGGCGAAATGGCTGGTTTATATAGTCAGCGGACAGGAGAGGAGGAGCAGGAGCAGCCAGAGGAGCTAGAGGGTTTTGAGGAAGGCGAGACAGAGGACATGGACACACCGTGGCAGTATGCAGTGGAGATGGAGACAGGTAGTCCCTCTGAGTCACTTGCGCAAATGGCAGGAAGCATGCTCACGTGCTTGTGTAGTGACCCCAGAATTGTTTCCATTTGTCGGCGGGATGACTTCTGGCTGTCCACCTTATTGGACCCTCGCTTCCAGCACAAAATGGGGGCATTTTTTAAACCCGCCAAGAGGGAGGACAAACTGAACTACTACAAAGACATTCTGCATAGTCAGTTGGCCGATGCCTATCTGCGCCATGGTCCATACTCTCGCAGGTCTGACTCGGGGGAGCTCTGCGCTCACCTTCCACTGCCATGGCTGCTGGGGGGGTTGGCAAGAGCAGCAGCAGCAGCTCCATCAGCAGCAGCCTCAGTCTTCAGTCGCTAATGAGTAGCTTTCTACACCCGCATAGTGAGGCTACTCATAAGCAGCAGGAAGACCTGGAGCAGGACCTCAACCAGCAGGTCATGTCATACCTTGACATGACCATGCCAACACACCTTGAGGATCCGCTAGACTTCTGGGCAGCCAAACTTGGCTTGTGGCCGCAACTAGCAGAGTTTGCCCTGGAAAAGCTGTCCTGCCCGGCCAGTAGCGTGCCATCTGAGCGGGTGTTTAGTGCGGCGGGGGCCATAGTTACGGCGAGGAAAACTCGTCTTTCAACTAAAAATGTGGAGAGACTCACCTTTGTCAAAATGAATCAGGGATGGATCAGCCAGGATTTCCACCCACCAATGGCTGATGCATGCGACTAGATTCAGCATGGTGCCACGTTTTACACTTTCCAAATGGTGCAAAACATATTTATGTCTTTAAGCCAATTTTTGGGCTCCTGCTGATGCCAACTTCAGGGTGTGCCTTTCAGCCAATTTTTGGCCTTCTGCTGCTGCTGCCAACTCCAGGGTGTCTTTCAAGCAATGTTTGGGCTCCTGCTTATGCTGCTGCCAACACCAGGGTGTGCCTTCCAGCTAATGTTTGTGCTCCTGCTGCTGTCAACTTCAGGGTGCCTTCCAGACAATTTCTGGGTTCCTGCTGCTGCCAACTCCAGGGTGTGTCAGTCAATGTTTGGGCTCCTGCTGCGGCTGCTGCCAACTCCAGTGTCTCTTTAATGCAATGTTTGGGCTCCTGCAGCTGCTGCTGCTGCTGCTTGCAACTCCAGGGTGTAATTCAGCTAATTTTTGGGCTCCTGCTGCCAACTCCAGTGTCTCTTTAAAGTAATGTTTGGGCTCCCGCTGCTGCTTGCAACTCCAGGGTGTGATTCATCCAATTTTTGGGCTCCTGCAGCCAACTCCAGTGTCTCTTTCAAGCTATGTTTGGGCTCCTGCTGCTGCTTGCAACTCCAGGGTGTGATTCCTCCAATTCTTGGGCTCCTGCTGCCAACTCCAGTGTCTCTTTCAAGCTATGTTTGGGCTGCTGCTGCTGCTGCTGCTTGCAACTCCAGGGTGTGATTCATCCAATTTTTGGGCTCCCGCTGCCAACTCCAGTGTCTCTTTCAAGCTATGATTGGGCTCCTGTTGCTGCTGCTTGCAACTCCAGGGTGTGATTCATCCAATTTTTGGGCTCCTGCTGCCAACTCCAGTGTCTCTTTCAAGCTATGTTTGGGCTCTTGCTGCTGCTGCTGCTTGCAACTCCAGGGTTTGATTCATCCAATTTTTGGGCTCCTGCTGCCAACCCCAGTGTCTCTTTCAAGCTATGTTTGGGCTCCTGCTGCTGCTTGCAACTCCAGGGTGTGATTCATCCAATTTTTGGGCTCCTGCTGCCAACTCCAGTGTCTCTTTCAAGCTATGATTGGGCTCCTGCTTCTGCTTGCAACTTCAGGGTGTGATTCATCCAATATTTGGGCTCCTGCTGCCGACTCCAGTGTCTCTTTAAAGCAATGTTTGGGCTCCTGCTGCTGCTTGCAACTCCAGGGTGTCATTCATCCAATTTTTGGGCTCCTGCTGCCAACTCCAGTGTCTCTTTCAAGCTATGTTTGGGCTCATGCTGCTGCTTGTGACTCCAGGGTGTGATTCATCTAATTTTTGGGCTTCTGCTGCCAACTCCAGTGTCTCTTTCAAGCTATGTTTGGGCTCCTGCTGCTGCTTGCAACTCCAGGGTGTGATTCATCCAATTTTTGGTCTCCTGCTGCCAACTCCAGTGTCTCTTTCAAGCTATGTTTGGGCTCCTGCTGCTGCTTGCAACTCCAGGGTGTGATTCATCCAATTTTTGGGCTCCTGAAGCCAACTCCAGTGTCTCTTTCAAGCTATGTTTGGGCTCCTGCTGCTACTGCTGCTTGCAACTCCAGGGTGTGATTCATCCAATTTTTGAGCTCCTGCTGCCAACTCCAGTGTCGCTTTCAAGCTAGGTTTGGGCTCCTGCTGCTTGCAACTCCAGGGTGTGAGTCATCCAATTATTTGGGCTCCTGCTGCCAACTCCGTTGTCTGTTTCATGCTATATTTGGGCTCCTGCTGCTGCTTGCAACTCCAGGGTTTATTTCATCCAATTTTTGGGCTCCTGCTGCCAACTCCAGTGTCTCTTTCAAGCTATGTTTGGGCTCATGCTGCTGCTTGCAACTCCAGGGTGTGATTCATCCAATTTTTGGGCTCCTGCTGCCAACTCCAGTGTCTCTTTCAAGCTATGTTTGGGCTCTTGCTACTGCTTGCATCTCCAGGGTGTGATTCATCCAATTTTTGGGCTCCTGAAGCCAACTCCAGTGTCTCTTTAAAGTAATGTTTGGGCTCCTGCTGCTACTGCTGCTTGTAACTCCAGGGTGTGATTCATCCAATTTTTGGGCTCCTGCTGCCAACTCCAGTGTCTCTTTCAAGCTATATTTGGGCTCCTGCTGCTGCTTGAAACTCCAGGGTGTGATTCATCCAATTTTGGGGCTCCTGCTGCCAACTCCAGTGTCTCTTTCAAACTATGTTTGGGCTCCTGCAGCTGCTTGCAACTCCAGGGTGTGATTCATCCAATTTTTGGGCTCCTGCTGCCAACTCCAGTGTCTCTTTCAAGCTATATTTGGGCTCCTGCTGCTGCTTGCAACTCCAGGGTGTGATTCATCCAATTTTGGGGCTCCTGCTGCCAACTCCAGTGTCTCTTTCAAACTATGTTTGGGCTCCTGCAGCTGCTTGCAACTCCAGGGTGTGATTCATCCAATTTTTGGGCTCCTGAAGCCTACTCCAGTGTCTCTTTAAAGTAATGTTTGGGTTCCTGCTGCTACTGCTGCTTGCAACTCCAGAGTGTGATTCAGCCAATTTTGGGCTCCTGCTGCCAATTCCAGTGTGTCTTTCAAGCTATGTTTGGGTTCCTGCTGCTGCTGCTTGCAACTCCAGGGTGTGATTCATCCAATTTTTGGGCTCCTGCTGCCAACTCCAGTGTCTCTTTAAAGCTATGTTTGGGCTCCTGCTGCTGCTTGCAACTCCAGGGTGTGATTCATCCAATTTTTGGGCTCCTGCTGCCAACTCCAGTGTCTCTTTCAAGCTATGTTTGGGCTCCTGCTGCTGCTGCTTGCAATTCCAGGGTGTGATTCATCCAATTTTTGGGCTCCTGCTGCAAACTCCAGTGTCTCTTTCAAGCTATGTTTGGGCTCCTGCTGCTGCTTGCAACTCCAGGGTGTGATTCATCCAATTTTTGGGCTCCTGCTGCCAACTCCAGTGTCTCTTTCAAGCTATGATTGGGCTCCTGCAGCTGCTGCTTGCAACTTCAGGGTGTGATTCATCCAATATTTGGGCTCCTGCTGCCAACTCCAGTGTCTCTTTCAAGCTATGTTTGGGCTGCTGCTGCTTGCAACTCCAGGGTGTGATTCATCCAATTTTTGGGCTCCTGTGGCCAACTCCAGTGTCTCTTTAAAGCAATGTTTGGGCTCCTGCTGCTGCTTGCAACTCCAGGGTGTGATTCATCCAATTTTTGGTCTCCTGCTGCCAACTCCAGTGTCTCTTTCAAGCTATGTTTGGGCTCCTGCTGCTACTGCTGCTTGCAACTCCAGGGTGTGATTCATCCAATTTTTGGGCTCCTGCTGCCAACTCCAGTGTCTCTTTCAAACTATGTTTTGGCTCCTGCAGCTGCTTGCAACTCCAGGGTGTGATTCATCCAATTTTTGGGCTCCTGAAGCCAACTCCAGTGTCTCTTTAAAGTAATGTTTGGGCTCCTGCTGCTACTGCTGCTTGCAACTCCAGAGTGTGATTCAGCCAATATTTGGGCTCCTGCTGCCAACTCCAGTGTGTCTTTCGAGCTATGTTTGGGTTCTTGCTGCTGCTGCTTGCAACTCCAGGGTGTGATTCATCCAATTTTTGGGCTCCTGCAGCCAACTTCATTGTCTCTTTCAAGCTATGTTTGGGCTCCTGCTGCTGCTTGCAACTCCAGGGTGTGATTCATCCAATTTTTGGGCTCCTGCAGCCAACTCCAGTGTGTCTTTCAAGCTATGTTTGGGCTCCTGCTGCTGCTGCTGCTTGCAACTCCAGGGTGTGATTCATCCAATTTTTGGGCTCCTGCAGCCAACTCCAGTGTCTCTTTCAATCTATGTTTGGGCTCCTGCTGCTGCTGCTTGCAACTCCAGGGTGTGATCCATCCAATTTTTGGGCTCCTGCAGCCAACTCCAGTGTCTCTTTCAAGCAATGTTTTGGCTCCTGCTGCTGCTGCTTGCAACTCCAGGGTGTGATTCAGGTAATTTTTGGGCTCCTGCTGCTGCCAGCTCCAGGGTGTGTTTTTCAGGCACTATAGGGGCCCCTCATAGTGATGCCACCTCAACTCTGCAATTGTGCCGCTTTGCGATTGTATTAGCGATGCCTCCGATCTGCATGTGATAATTATTTACAGTATTTTTTCAATAATCCAGTACGCGTCCTATGCGTGTTACAGCAAGGCAGAATGGTTTACAACCCTATTGAGGGTCTAGGAGGCTCAGAAGTAGCCGTTTTAATAGCGATTCATCGCGAATAAATTCAGATCGAAACGATTTTTGTCGGAAAATTCGGCTAATCAGTCGAATCAAATTTTTCAAAAGTTCGCTCATCTCTACTCACCACTCCTCGGTCCAAAGCAGCTTATCCAATCAGCTTCTCTGTCAGCTGGAGAAGCTGAATGGAATCCCCATCTGCAGACATCGGCAGCAAATGGTATCACTCACATCATTCGGTTGTGCATTGCCATGCAAAGCCATTCAGCTGCAGAGGGTGTGGCCGTGCACAATCAAAAGGTTATGCAAGTGATGCCACGGCTGGCCATGTATGCGCTGTGGGCTCAAGAGAGAGGTAAGAATTGTGGGCAAACAGCAGGGTTTCACACAGCAGGGCATCCCAGTTCTGGGTGCCCCAGGGAGAGAGAATCCGCTTTTATTCCACTTTAATCCTGGCAGTCTGGTCTTTTACTCTCAAATTAACATCCATATAGCAGTTGTCCCTTCCATACATCTATCTTAGTTTTTGTCTCTTCAATCATGATTCAGATGTGCTAGGAATCTGGGTGTGACCTGGTTTTCTGAATGTCTTCTGTATTGCAGTCCTGTTACTGATAATGCTTCATTTGATGGTATCCTGTAAATGTGTTTTTTACTACTTTAAGTTTACAGTAGTTGCATTTTTTGGGAGATTAACATTTTTAGCACTTGGTCTCACTGGGGTTAGTAAAAAGGCTGATCATAACCAGTAGAGAATTAACCCTGTGTCACTACTGTAGGTGTGAACTAGATCAGACATCAGACGGTCATAAAGATCTGAACAGTGCATTTCCTATAGTTCTAAGAAAGTTGCATGTCAAAGAGGGGAAGGATACCATTAAAATAGACTGTGGTTGTCTAACCTCACAGCCTCCCAAGGTATTTATTTTACAATATATAGATCCAGACACTGAATTATTTTGCCATAGACATATCCCAGGAGAGATGCAGGTACATTATTATTTGCTCTGCCAACTGTAAACTGTTCCTGATGGAAGAATTCAAATGAGACTGGGAAAGGCCAAATACTGCCAAATAGAGGCAGTGAGATCTTTAATAAAAGCTGATAGCCGTGGGCAGAGGTGGACTAACTATAGGGAGAATTCCCTGTGGGACGCACTGCTTTGGGGCCATCTAGGCTGGGTGTAGTGTCAACATGCAGCAAACTTCACCTTAAGCATAAGGGGGGTACCCATTCACTAACTGCCTACCAAGCCCTCCTCTCCCTGTACCTAGCCCGACTGTTCTGCCCAGCTAAGACACCAAAGCCCATGTTCTGCCCCTGCAATTCTAATTTACCAGGATTATGGCTGTGGGAGGCTATATGCACCCCTGCCACAGTATCTGCCCCTACAATACTAAAGCTTCAGTGCCATATTCACCCTTGACCATGATCTGTTCCTGTAAAAGTATTATACCAGATAATACACATACTTATTGAACATCTGAGATGCTCCTTGGGTGAGGCTTAGCAACTAATGAGCTGGTGGTAGGTTGACATGAGGCATAAAAATCCCTGGCTGCAGTTTTGTCCCCCAGTCCACCCCTAGGCAAAGCTTAAAAGTAGTTTTAAAATGGCACTATACTCAAGTCACCACCTTATTCATGGTGTATGGCACCAACTGGTGATTAATCAGGTGACCAATGGGAACTATTCCGGTTTGATGAGCAATGATTGCCAGCCACTCAGGAATGAGGAAGTGTGTAACATATGGGTATAGGACCGCTTCAATTAAACAAAGCTAGCTTGGAAATGTACTCCAAATCAGTATATTCAGCCCTATACTTATACTTTCTCCTTAAACTTTAATGTTAACTCTCAATGGTGAAATTATATATATATATATATATATATATATATATATATATATTTTTTTTTTTTTTTTTTATTTAAAGTAGTAGTGGTTATCTTACCTGGTCTAATTAGTAATACAATGCTGTGTACCCTCTTGGCCACCTGGGGCACAAGAGTGGTGTGAGTGCATTGCTTGGTGAATAATACAGCCTATTTTCAGTCACCTGGCCCTAACTAACTAGAGGAGCATCCCAAATCATGGTCTCTTATCAGACCCAAAGTCTTTTTTTAATCAACAAATGTTCTTTTTAGGCTTGTAATAAACCAATTTGCATTAGCATCAAAATATAACTATGCAGATGATACACAGATGGAACGCATGCCCTACAAATCCTAGACAACAAACATCTCTACGTCTTATCTTCAACAAGCTCCCATTAGTATGGTGCGTCATTCTTAGCGGTGATCAAGCAGCCCAAATAATCTACATATTATGCAAAGCATGGAGCGCAGCTAACGCACTGTTGTTTGTATTCGCTAGAAAGATTAAAGTAATGGTCCAGTGTCAGGGAGGATGAAAGGAAATTGGATCTTGTCACTAAAGATTCTCTGGGCTGTCTGCTAGCAGGTGATTCATTTATTTGAAGCAATTAAAGAACCTCATAGAACACAGAGGCTATCTGGATTGTCTCTTGCCGTGAGTGACTTAAGCTGAATGAAAAATGATGCTATGCGCTTCCTGTCTAATTGGATTACTGCCCACTTCTCCACCAATGGAGAGGATACATTGGTGCTGGAATGGAATGGCAGCTGGGGAGAATGCCAAATTTGTAGGAAAGTCAGCGGTTAGCCAAAGTGATTTTCAGCAGGGAAAGCTCAGCAAGTCATGTGGGAATTGAATGGCAACCGAACATGTAACTTTTCTATTTAAATACTTTCATGCTTGTAATTCCGTTAAAGGTCATGTATTATTTTATCTGCAGCCTTTCCTTCAAAATAATATTAGTCTGATTTTAAATGACAGAGAACATTTTGACGAGGTTTTAAAAAAAAAAAAACGTGATTTATGCCATACAGCATAGATCAATGAACTAAAAAAATAGAAAAAAAAACTGAAGCGAAATAACAAAATGCAAAGTGTGTGTGGCATTCAGAGCTTTTAGCATCAGGCAATTTACCCTTAGCATCAATTAAGGAAGCAGATCATGAGCCAACCCACTCAGAAAAGGCCGATTACTTCTCAGCTGTGCCTGGTCAAGCTAAACGTAAACTGCACATTGGAACGACAAGAGAAAAATAGAATAAAAATGCCTGGCTGCCTGCTTATTTTGCAGTTCACATTCTTTATGCCTGAGTAATTGTATTTGTATTTATTTTTGAGCATTGATGGACAGTCTAGTCTAGTGGGTCTTCTAAGACCTGTTCTTACAGTAAAGAGGAGTGATTATCCAAACTTCAAAAACTGTATCTTGGGATTGACCATATAGGAGTGTTTTCTATATAATTTAAATGTTTTCTAATTAACAACCAAGTGAGTACACAAACCCCCCCAAAACTACCCACTCCTACACAAATTCAGGGCAGCCTCATTAACAGTACTGCAATATATATAGTATACTATATCACTCGATTTGTGTGCTGCTTAACCTTTAACTGTATTGACAACCTGCAACCAGGGATCCTGTATATGTAAGGACCTATGTGGACTTTGTGTATGCCATTTTAGAATAATGCATTCTGCTATTTACTATGCAGACAGCACATGATGGTATTTACTATGCAGACAGGTGTACCCATTTAGGAGATTCGGTCTCTCTGTTTAATTGTTCAGAGGTGTTCTAAAAGCTAAAATAATTATCTAGACTGGCCTTGGTCCCAAAAAGTTATAAGTTGTTTTTTGGTGAGAAAACAACACGTGTTTTTAATGATAGGGGGTTTCTGGAAGCAATGAAGCAGTCATGCTTGGTTGTTGTAGAGGCAGTGGCAATGGTTTTCAGCCTAGCCATTGCTATTTTAGGCCCTTATTTAAGAAGGGATAGCGTCAGGTAGTGGCTGGTTAATGACAGGTAGCGACAGGTAGCGACTGGTGAACGCCGGACACGGCACGCAATTACACATTTATCAAGCAGAATCTGTTTAGCAACTGGGATAGCGCCATGTAGCGTCTGATTCATCATTTTCACAGCCTCAGCGAACAGCGCCAGCGTTCAGCCTTGCACAGCGCCAGGTATGACCTCTCGCTACCTGTCGCTCTCCCATACATTTCAATGGACGATCCTTTTCTTCTCTTTAAACAGGGTTTTTTTTTTTTTTTTCAAAAAAATCACAAATAAGGGCCTTATTTATCAAGGGCTAGCGCCAGGTACCGCCAGCTAATGGCGGCTACCGACTCAAGTACGCCCGGCGGCGGTCACAATTACGCATTTATCACGCAAAATGAGGCTAGCGCCGGCGAGAGCGACAGCAAGCGCGGGATTCATCATGTAGCCGCCTGGAACGAACAGCGCCGCTGCTAATCCCATCACAGCGCCAGGTATGACCTGTCGCTCCCTGGCGTTGTCCAATGCATTTCAATGGAGCAATCTTTAATTAATCATAATTAATTGCTCTTAATTTTTTTTTTTTAATGTCAAAAATTCTGACACCACTTCTGCAATGTTAGGTTTTTTTTTTAAGGTAGAAAAAAAAAAAAAAAATTGTGCAGAATTGATATTACAGGTCTGAAATTAATGTATTCAAATTACAAAATGTTTCAAAAAACTTGTTTAATTTTACAATTAAAAAATATGGTTGTTTAGGGGTTAAAATCTATTTTACACCCATCGCCGCCAGCGCTCTGGGGTTTAAACAAGGAATTGACAGCGCGAGCAAATTCGGAGCGTGATTTGTTAATGAATCTGCAGCAAGCCATTCGCTCTGGCCATTCGTTGTCAGGTGCACCCATACAACGCTGAACCTGTGAAACAGCGACCCCTAAGCCCGTATTCAACATTACCGCACACCGACTGAGTCGCTGTCAACAAGCTAACGCCGGCCAAGCACAGCGAATACTAGCTGGCGCTCTGAAAATCACGCTACAGTCGCTCATCTGTCGCTACCTGGCGTTATTAATGAATCGGCCTCTAATTTTTTGACCTCTTCTGGCATTGAAATAGCAGTATTTTCATAATTTTTTCATTTTTTATATATTTCCTCAGAAATGACATTACAGGTCTGGCATTAAAGTGTTCATGTTACAATGTTGTTACAATGTAATTCCATATGTTTTCGCTTTGTTACTAGTTGATAGATGCTTGAAAACAGACTTTAAACACACCGCCTCCTGCGCTCTGGGCTTCAAACAACCATTTTTCAGCGCCAGAGATTTGTGGGGCTTTTTTTTTGCTGAATATGGTGTGAGTCAGTCGCTATGAGCAGTCGCTAACATGCGCTCCCATACAGTGCTGTACTGGTCAAATAGCGACTCCTCACAATGTATTCAACATTATTGAACAGCGACTGAGTCGCTATAAAGTAGCGACCCAAGGCCGAGCACTGCGACTACTAGCGGGCGCTACCTGCTGCTAATGATGAATCAGCCTCCCCGTCTCTTTTTCTATTTGCTACTGTTGCATGACATATGCGCGACAGACCAGCGAGTAAGCAAAACTTACTGCAGTGAACACCAGTGAACACAGCCTTGGGGTCAAACTGCTGTGGCAGAATTCTTTTATAACATATGTTGGCATTGAAAGAGTCTCAGAATATATGTGGGGTATCTTGGGAGTGTCTGGGGTTATTTGAAATGCGTAAAATACATTTTCAGCCAAAACAAAAAAAGCTATACTCACCTTTTTTCTTCCCACGCAGACCATTGCTGCAGGGTCTGGGCCACACCTCAAGCTTTCTAGGTGTACCATGCTTGTTGATGTGGGCATAGTTTTCTAGTAGTAATCCCCGATGAGTTCTTTGGTTGCACAGTTTCCCTAAAAGAAAAAAATACAAATGCATAATCAAAGCCACATTTAAAAAAAAAACCATGCAAACACCCCAAAATAAATGCACGTAACGGATATTTTACTTGAAAATTTCAGCTCAGCAGACAAAGTGCACATCTTGCTCTTTCTCAACCAAAAAAACAATTTACATTTCAAATGCCCCCCATAAACAACATATTTACTGAAAGTACATGCATTAAGATTTTTAGGCATACCCAGCTTGTTGTAGTACATCTTTCTGGTAGTAATCCTCTGAAGAATTCTTTGCTTGCACAGGGGTTCCCTAAAAAAATATAAAAAATCTGAATAAAAAACACATTTTCCTACAATTCCTACAATATAAATGTAAATATGCAAACAAGAAAAAACAAGCTAAATCTGAAAGCGCAAGGCCCTCCAAATAGAACAATACCCAACATGCTTAGGCACTTTTGATCCTTTTACTGCCAGCCTACTTGAGATGTCACCCTCTGTTGACATGTCATTTTTCAAAAAATATGTTTTTTTAAGATCTGTCTCATTTATTGTAAATAAAAAATGTGTTTTATTCAAAAAAACATATTGCACGTGAAAGTCCCATTTCTCCCGATACCACATATGTATCGGTAGCCCCTGTCCCTGCCAAGGAGACCCCCCCAAACTGAAAAGAGCACTTTAAACATGTAAACTATAACTACTATCCACACTATAAAGGGTTAAGTAAAAACATGTTATGAGGTCCCCCTCCCAGCTTTTTAAAAAAAAGTTTAAGGGCTAAAACACGTAAAATTAAAAAAAATGGCTTGGGGTTCCCCCTTCCCAGCATAATCAGCCCGGGCAGCAGCCCTTGTAGACCAGGGCTTGGACACCAGCCTCGGTGGCCACGGCCCTAAAGGCTACAAGCCTGCACAGCCGTTGCGGCCCTCAGGCTCTTCTGCCCCCCCGGGCTTTGGGGAGGCAGGTAATGGCGACTGGGGGTTAATGGCAAGTCACCCGCTAGCTGCAGGTGATTGCCAGACCCCGAGCCTTGTGAACTGGTAAAGAGGTCTCATGGAATGTAAAAAAATTACATTTATTAAAAAACCTTTTTTTCTTTACTCACCTCCAATCATCAGCTTCTCTGTCCCTCGCCGATCTCGATAACAGATGCGGTGATCACAGGAGAGGGGTGGTGAGGCAAGGGATCCCATGCCCCTTTACCTCTCTCTCCAGTGATCACTGCATCTGAAGATCTTAGGCCGGTATCAAGATGATGTCAGCGGCATCATCCACCCTGCCCCAAGAAGGTGGGGCTAGAGGGCTTGGCACACAGAAGACAAAAGCAGGGGGAGAGGTCCTACTCCGGGCCCTCTCCTGAAGCCAGAAGAGTCGGGGGGGGGGGGAATTGGAGGCCCCACAGTGAAGAGGAGACCCAGCGGGAGGGATTGCGCATGGAGGTGAGTAAATGTCATTTTTTTTTACAGCTATTGTCATCAGCTGCAGAAGTGCGGGGGGGGGCCTACTTCGGGCCCTCTCTTGAAGCAGGAGGAGCCCAGCAGTGAGGGAGGGATTGAAGGCCTCCCGCGTGAAGAGGAGACTTGGCAGGATCGATTGAGGGGTCAGGTAAGTGCCTTTTTTGGCTGCTATCAGGGGGGAGAACCAGGCATGTAAAACGTGGCTGGCGTTTAACAGGAGAAGAGGCAGCCACATCATTTTATGTGGCTGGCAGTTAAAGGGTTAAAGGGCCAGTCCAGTCTAACTAACTCTTATTCTTCATGGGATCAGCCATGATAGAATTACTGCATAATGCCGCAACATTGTCTTCTGTTGAGAGGAGAAGGGAGGGTTAGTGCTTTGTCTCATACATCTCAACAGAAGACAATGATGTGGCATACCACAGTTATTCCATCATGACTGCTCCCATGAACAATAAGAGTTAGTTAGACTGGATAGGCCCTTTAAGCTTAACAAATTACTGTAGCTCTGTTGACTAGGTCATGTTACTAAAACTAAAGAGACTCCAGGTGGCTAGACATATAAAGGAGGGATGTTTTCTTGGATAATCAAATAGGCATCATGTTGTGCTGTTGTTTTCAAGGTGCTTCGGTTTCATCTCACAACCCAAAGACATTATCATATAGAGGTGGAACTTGAGCACCTCAGGCATTAGAGCCAACAGAGAAACAGGCACCTGTGGTTGTCTCCATATTATACAGCACAGGAGTCTTTATTAATGCACACCATAATATAGAAGCGGGGGGGGGGGGCATTATGATGATGAATGGACCATATAGGGAAAGCAAGTCAATCAGCATACATCTGTATTTCCTTTACAAGAATCTATCTGAACTCCCCCCCTCTTTAAAGGCACCATATACACTTTGTGTATGGTATAGCAGTTGCATAGTTCCTTAGTTGTTACGGTTGAAAAAAGACATATGTCCATCAAGTTCAACCAAGGGTGTTGGGGTAGGGGAAGTTATTTTTTATTTTAATTTATAGGTGGAAGTGATTTATTATTATTATTTTTTTTTTTTTACTGATAACCGCTAATAGTAACTGTTAATGTTATTTTCTTCTAAATAAGCATCTATAATAAGCATTCCTTTTTTGAAGCTGTCAGCGGTTAATGCACTACTCTAATTTGCACCAATATGGCAAATTCTGGCAGGCTGTGCTTGATAAATCAGGCCCTTAATATTTAACAGGTCACTGAGTGCAGCTGTGGGGCTCCTGGGACCAGTGGCCCACTGGATTTTTTCCTCGTAACCCTATAGGCCAGTCCAAGTCTGCCTATCCCCCTTCTCCTGACTCCCCCCCCCCCTCCTCTACCACAGGTTGGGAGCCCTTAATCTATGTAATCCTTACAGGCAGACAGGGGCATCTCCCATTACAGACAGAGAGGGACATCCCTCATTACAGGCAGACAGGGGCATCCCTCATTACAGACAGAGAGGGGCATCCCTCATTACAGACAGAGAGGGGCATCCCTCATTACAGACAGAGAGGGACATCCCTCATTACAGACAGAGAGGGGCATCCCTCGGTATGATCACTATCCAGCTCTTTGAACTGCCCTTTAGACTGCTGCTAAGCCAGAATAACTTACTTAAGATTAGTGATGAGCGAGTAGTATTCGACCGAGCCGGTATTCGATCGAATACTACGCTGTTCGTCATACTCGATTTCGATCGAGTACAGCGGCGATGGCGCACTCACAATTCGTTTCCCCTCCCACCTTCCCTGGCGCGTTTTTTACACCAATCACCATGCAGGGGGGGTGGGACAGGTCCTGGGAGGACGCTGGCATCGCGAAAACGGCGTCTACACGCATTGGCTGGAAAAACCATGTGACCTCGAATATACAAAACTCAGCACTTCCTCTTCGTCAGCATTAGCAGCTTGAACTTAGTGAGGGACAGACGCTCACAGCAGGGAAAGACAGGCTGTCGCTGGCAGGGCCCCAGAAGCTCGGGATATCGCTTTTACCACCATCTATACCAGCTACCAGAAGACAAGAGAGTCATTAAGAGCCCTTATTAGGGCTACTACGCTGAACAGTATATAGCTCATTTTCTATGTAGTCAGGCAGGGCCCCAGAAGCTCAGAATATACCTTTTACCACCATATATACCAGCTACCAGAAGACAAGAGAGTCCTTAAGAGCCCTTATTAGGGCTACTACGCTGAACAGTATATAGCTCATTTTCTATGTAGTCAGGCAGGGCCCCAGAAGCTCAGAATATACCTTTTACCACCATATATACCAGCTACCAGAAGACAAGAGAGTCCTTAAGAGCCCTTATTAGGGCTACTATGCTGAACAGTATATAGCTCATTTTCTATGTAGTCAGGAAGGGCCCCAGAAGCTCAGAATATACCTTTTACCACCATATATACCAGCTACCAGAAGACAAGAGAGTCCTTAATCCCTTATTAGTGCTGCTATGTTGAACAGTATATAGCTCATTTTCTATGTAGTCAGGCAGGGCCCCAGAAGCTCAGAATATACCTTTTACCACCATATATACCAGCTACCAGAAGACAAGAGAGTCCTTAAGAGCCCTTATTAGGGCTACTATGCTGAACAGTATATAGCTCATTTTCTATGTAGTCAGGCAGGGCCCCAGAAGCTCAGAATATACCTTTTACCACCATATATACCAGCTACCAGAAGACAAGAGAGTCCTTAAGAGCCCTTATTAGGGCTACTATGCTGAACAGTATATAGCTCATTTTCTATGTAGTCAGGCAGGGCCCCAGAAGCTCAGAATATACCTTTTACCACCATATATACCAGCTACCAGAAGACAAGAGAGTCCTTAATCCCTTATTAGTGCTGCTATGTTGAACAGTATATAGCTCATATCCTATGTAGTCAGGCAGGGCCCCAGAAGCTCAGAATATACCTTTTACCACCATATATACCAGCTACCAGAAGACAAGAGAGTCCTTAAGAGCCCTTATTAGGGCTACTATGCTGAACAGTATATAGCTCATTTTCTATGTAGTCAGGCAGGGCCCCAGAAGCTCAGAATATACCTTTTACCACCATATATACCAGCTACCAGAAGACAAGAGAGTCCTTAATCCCTTATTAGTGCTGCTATGTTGAACAGTATATAGCTCATTTTCTATGTAGTCAGGCAGGGCCCCAGAAGCTCAGAATATACCTTTTACCACCATATATACCAGCTACCAGAAGACAAGAGAGTCCTTAAGAGCCCTTATTAGGGCTACTATGCTGAACAGTATATAGCTCATTTTCTATGTAGTCAGGCAGGGCCCCAGAAGCTCAGAATATACCTTTTACCACCATATATACCAGCTACCAGAAGACAAGAGAGTCCTTAAGAGCCCTTATTAGGGCTACTATGCTGAACAGTATATAGCTCATTTTCTATGTAGTCAGGCAGGGCCCCAGAAGCTCAGAATATACCTTTTACCACCATATATACCAGCTACCAGAAGACAAGAGAGTCCTTAAGAGCCCTTATTAGGGCTACTATGCTGAACAGTATATAGCTCATTTTCTATTTAGTCAGGCAGGGCCCCAGAAGCTCAGAATATAGCTTTTACCACCATATATACCAGCTACCAGAAGACAAGAGAGTCCTTAAGAGCCCTTATTAGGGCTACTACGCTGAACAGTATATAGCTCATATCCTATGTAGTCAGGCAGGGCCCCAGAAGCTCAGAATATAGCTTTTACCACCATATATACCAGCTACCAGAAGACAAGAGAGTACTTAAGAGCCCTTATTAGGGCTACTACGCTGAACAGTATATAGCTCATATTCTATGTAGTCAGGCAGGGCCCCAGAAGCTCAGAATATAGCTTTTACCACCATATATACCAGCTACCAGAAGACAAGAGAGTCCTTAAGAGCCCTTATTAGGGCTACTACGCTGAACAGTATATAGCTCATATCCTATGTAGGCAGGCAGGGCCCCAGAAGCGCAGAATATAGCTTTTACCACCATATATACCAGCTACCAGAAGACAAGAGAGTCCTTAATCCCTTATTAGTGCTGCTATGTTGAACAGTATATAGCTCATATCCTATGTAGGCAGGCAGGGCCCCAGAAGCTCAGAATATAGCTTTTACCACCATATATACCAGCTACCAGAAGACAAGAGAGTCCTTAAGAGCCCTTATTAGGGCTACTATGCTGAACAGTATATAGCTCTTATGTAGGCAGGCAGGGCCCCAGAAGCTCAGAATATCGCATTTACCACCATATATACCAGCTACCAGAAGACAAGAGAGTCATTAAGAGCCCTTATTAGGGCTACTATGCTGAACAGTATATAGCTCTTATGTAGGCAGGCAGGGCCCCAGAAGCTCAGAATATCGCATTTACCACCATATATACCAGCTACCAGAAGACAAGAGAGTCATTGAGAGCCCTTATTAGGGCTGCTATGTTTTAAAAATTGTGTGGAGGCCCAAGAGCTGAGACCTTTTAAAAATTGTGTGGAGGCCCAAGAGCTGAGACCTTTTAAAAATTGTGTGGAGGCCCAAGAGCTGAGACCTCTCAAACATTGTGTGGAGTCCCACGAGCTGAGACCTTTTAAAAATTGTGTGGAGGCCCAAGAGCTGAGACCTTTTAAAAATTGTGTGGAGGCCCAAGAGCTGAGACCTTTTAAAAATTGTGTGGAGGCCCAAGAGCTGAGACCTTTTAAAAATTGTGTGGAGGCCCAAGAGCTGAGACCTCTCAAACATTGTGTGGAGTCCCACGAGCTGAGACCTCTTAAAAATTGTGTGGAGGCCCAAGAGCTGAGACCTCTCAAACATTGTGTGGAGTCCCAAGAGCTGAGACCTTTTAAAAATTGTGTGGAGGCCCAAGAGCTGAGACCTCTTAAAAATTTTCCCCCTTGCCTATGCCATCTGTGGTTGTCATAGGCAACGTGATTTTAAGGGGTGCAGAATTTTGTTCTTCTTTTTTGTACAGTTTGGCTTGGGGTCCATGGCAATGTAGAGGAAAGAAGGTTTCCTTGTCTTGTCTCACTTTACGTAGAAGTTATATTGTGTTTGGAGTGTATTGTTGAGTGGCTGTGATAGTGGCGTAATAGTGCGACTTGGGCGCGTTATATGCACCCAGACATGCTTCCCCTGCTGTCCCAGTTGCATTCCAGCAGTGTTGGCATCATTTTCTGATGTTTCAGGGTGGACTTGGTGACCTCCAAGTGGTCGAATTGAGATTTCCAAGTGTCGAGCATTTTTTTCCCATAGACTATAATGGGATTCGATATTCGGTCGAGTAGTCGAGTAACGCGGTCTATTCGAATCGAAATTCGAAATTTCGAATATTTCACTACTCGCTCATCTCTACTTAAGATATTTATAAATATTTTGTCAAACAATCTGACCTCATATTACTGCAGAGTATAGAGGCTAATGGCTCTAATCAAGATTTACTTGTCTGCCAGGTGCTCAGTTTTTCCAGTTTTTATTTGATAGCTAAAGCTTTGTGTGTTATTGGCTACTGAGTTACAATAAAAGTAATAATAAATGCCAAGTAATCAGCTTCACCCACATACTCCCTCACTAATAATAAAAGAGCGGGCAGCTCAGATGCTCGGCTGGATAACTGGACAATCCAAAATTGCCTGTACCTCTTAATAAAAGATCCAAAATGTATTCCAATGTATTAAAGTAACATAAAGGGCTTGGTTCAGTTAACTTTTCGTAAATTATGCCACTATAGGGAAAGGGCAATTTCCACTTCCACTTTATGGCACTGCCATGCATCAGACCTGCAGATACAATACGATACAGATGATACCTGAATTCTAGCTATAGATCAGAAGGAGGAGTCTCAAAAATGCATAGAGACTCCCTCTCCCACCATTTTCTGGATGGTAATTGCTGTTGCTGACCAGATATACAATCAACAATTAGAAGTAGATGGACTGATACAAGAGTAGCAAATGTATGACTATTACAAGTCATCCAACATAAATTTTGGTCTCCCTGTCCTTCTCCAACATGAGGGAGAAAGCCTTTACATTTGCAAAGTTAAAAACATTATGTAAAATACACTTTATTAGACCTCTACCCAGAAACCGGGCTGCACACCCCAAACCTGTGAGACCCTAGTCCCCCAAAACTGAATATTAGGTTGTCACTGGTGCATGAAGTGCTGAATACTATGATTTGTACTGCCAACAACAAGCAGCAGAGCTGCTGGGGACATTTCAAATGGGCTGATGAGCCCCAGTGTTCTATTATGGGTAATTAGCCCTTTGTAATTCTCTGGGCTAATTAGCCCTATTGTCTTTGCAGGACAGTGAGCCATTGAGTTGCCAACTCATCCACTCTCATTTCCCTCTATAAAGGTGCCCCAACCTATTTAGCTCACACTCGTTATAGCCATTACTCCGGCGCTATTGTCTGTGACTTCTGCTATCAGTGATTAACCTGTGTATGACCAAGAACCTTGTCTGACATTGTCCTATTCTGAACCTCCTGTACTGTGCCTTTAAGACCTTCTGTGTGTGCCCAATATCCTCTAGACTCCGTTTCTGCAAGCTGATTTTGAACTTCATATTGCTTCACTTCATAATGACCCTTGGCTTGCCCTGAGTACTCTCTACCCTTGTGCCTGTGTTGACTGACACATGTAAGAACTTCCCAATACCATCTGTTAGATCTCAAACTTCAGCAGTCCCAGCTCTCAGAGGACTAACCAGTTAACTTAACAGTTCAACCTGCATGTGGATCCAACTCCAGCTCCTAAAACATAGTAGGCAAACTGCATGCAGGCCCCCTTGCCAGGCTTGGGTGCCATGAAACGCTGCAAGAGTTCTGGACTAGCAGACACCCAGCAAGCCACACAGTAAGGATCAACATGTGGCTCATGAGCCAGGGAGACCTACGACTTGTTGTCAAAAGTAAGTGCACTTTGTCTTATAATTCAGGTAATAGGTTTAATGTATATACGTTAAAAAAAAAACTTTTGTGGAGCAACTCAACAAAATCATGTGTTGAACAAAAAACACTGAAATATATATTTTGTGTTCACTCAAGGGGAACAAAAATCTTGTTTTAGTATTCAATTAACACCGAATCAATAGGTGGTAAAGATGGAGGAAGGTAACAGTTGCACAAAAACACCGGGTATCAAAGTAACTAAGTCAATTAACAAAAAGATCAAAAATAAAAGCGTATTAACATACCACACATCAAAACAGTCTATGTGAAAAATAAAGAGCTGAACGGCTGAATCAAAGATACTTAGTTAACATTGTGCTATGAACAAATTAATTCAGGGCTCAGGTTGCTAAAATTGAAATTACAGAACTCAGAAACGCGACACTTAGAAGCTAAATTAAATGGAAACATTGTAAAGTGAAAAATAAAAGTTCATTGCTGCTTAAATGTTCTTTTGCTTGGCTTATTATTACAATTTATAGTTTTAAATGGCTTTTAAAGGTGATGTCTGAGAAATGGTGAAACGTTCAATATGTTATCCTGCAGAGTGAAATCTTTTAGGGGGGATATCTTATTCTCTAATGTTCAAAATTATCCACTGAAATGACACTCGTTGACAAATTGATCTGGTCACCTTGACACTGGAAAGTCTTTGTGTCTCTTTACTCAATATATAATTCTAATAGAAAAGTGTACCATTGTGTCCGCTAACCCTCTTTAGAGCATGGCCTCCATATACTGCAAATTGCAGTTAATATTTCTTACTGGTCACAGATGGACTTGTAAAATTGTGCTCACTACATGAGATACTGGCTTCAGTCTGCCTCGGCTATTTTCTGTTAATGTGCTTTTCCGTCTTTCCTAATTATTTTAAATGACAAACTCAAGCTGAATGGGTATTTTGCCCCTATAGCAACTGTATTATGCATTGGTTACAGGATATAGTTGAATAAAAGCTATATACCATACTATAAGTTCAGTTACCAGAAAGAAGACAAGAAAACATAAGGGGGAATTACTAGGAGAGGCTCATTGTTCAGTCTGCTGAACACAAACAGAGCCTTATTTAAGAAGCACCAGCACCACTTTTTTGGCCTCAGTGTCTTATTTAACATTTAGCTCCAAAAAGGTTGATCTGGTTTAAGCAGTGCCAGATGAAACCTGGTGCTGTAGGTCAAGATCCCATAGAGCACAATGGGAGAACTGGATTGAAGTGTTTTATGCTTATATTTATTGTTAAACACATGTATTTGTACAGAACTTGCATTGTGACTTCTTGCACCACTGTAGTATACAACACAGGGACAGGAAAGACAAAAATGGCGCCTCTCCAAAACTGACGCCATAGCCACCAGAAAGATGCTAAATGGCTCACATCGTAAATAAGTCCCTCAAGGACACTCAACTATGCCAACAAATAATATTTAATACTAATAAGAGAGGATTTAGTCAGTACACATTTACATGTGTTTAGGTATCAGGTCTCCAGGTAATTTTGCTCTCAGTCATTGCTAGGGATGAGCGAATCGATCCAGACGAACCCGGATTCATTACGAATTTCATGAAAAATTTCGATTCTGAACGAATCCGAATTTCCCCGCGATTCGATCGATCGAAGTTTTCCTTTAAACTCCATTTATTTCAATTACAGGCATTCTAAAATGGTGGAAGCACATGTCCGGACATATCCCCTGGGGCAAGGTATCATGGGTAAGTCACGTGCAGCCTATCAGCAGCCAGGAAGCCCGGTGACGTCACCATGCTATATAAAGCGGCGGCCATCTTGCTTGTGCGCATTTCAGCCTTGCATTGCGTCCAGAGCACAGCTAGTTAGAGACAGGGACAGAGAGTTAGAGATAGGTAGGGAGAGTCAGAGAGGCAGACAGAGAGGTAGACAGAGCCAGGGAAAGATAGGGAAAGGTAGGGAAAAACCGTAACCTGGATGCCAGGGACAGCTTAGAAGTGACAGTGAACATTTTTTTTTTTCGTTAGCCAGATAAGTTTTCAATTCAATTTCAGTTCTTTGTGCTGTAAATCTGCCTTGCCACTGTTCATGCCATCTATGCAGTGGCTTATTTAACCCTGCCTTTAACCAAAAAAACACCAGCCCACCTGGGTATCCCAAACCTGCACTTAGCAGCCTATCTGTTATACTAAATACGCTTGTTGATCCTCCTCAGCTTAATCAAAGTATTGCATTTTTAATTGGTTTTTGGTCTGCCTTTAACAAAAAAACACCAGGCCGCAGGGCATCCCAAACCAGCACTTAGCAGCCTATCTGTTATACTAAATACGCTTGTTCATCCTTCCTCAGCTTAATCAAAGTATTGCATTTTGAATTGGTTTTTGGTCTGCCTTTAACAAAAAAAAACACCAGGCGCAGGGCATCCCAAACCTGCACTTAGCAGCCTATCTGTTAAACTAAATATGCTTGTTCATCCTTCCTCAGCTTAATCAAAGTATTGCATTTTGAATTTTTTTTTGTCCTGCTGCCAAAACACTAGGCCGCAGGGCATCTCAAACCTGCACTTAGCAGCCTATCTGTTATACTAAATACGCTTGTTCATCCTTTCTCAGCTTAATATAAGTATTGCATTTTGAATTGGTTTTTGGTCTGCCTTTAACAAAAAAAACACCTGCCCACCTGGGTATCCCAAACCTGCACTTAGCAGCCTATCTGTTATACTAAATACACTTGTTCATCCTTCCTCAGCTTAATCAAAGTATTGCATTTTGAATTGGTTTTTGTCCTGCTGCCAAAACACTAGGCCGCAGGGCATCCCAAACCTGCACTTAGCAGCCTATCTGTTATACTAAATACGCTTGTTGATCCTCCTCAGCTTAATCAAAGTATTGCATTTTGAATTGGTTTTTGTCCTGCAGTAAAACACCAGCCCACATGGGCATCCCAAACCAGCACGTCACCCTATCTTTTATACTAAATAAGCTTGTTCAGCCTCAGTTTTATTAAGCTATTACATTTTGAATTGGTTTTTGCCCTGCTGTCAGAACACTAGCCCACATGGGCATCCCAAACCAGCACATGTCACCCTGTTATACTAAATAAGCTTCTACAGGCTCTTTTATTTATTTTTATATAGAGCAGTAGTAGTGAGGTAAATTCACCATTTTGCACCATTATATAGAGAAGTCCACTATGTAAATCTGAAGATCAATAGTTTATACAGTTTTGTGAGGTAAATTCGCTGTTTTGCACTATTATATATATCAACCTAAATCCCTGTGTAAATCTGAGGAGCAATAGTTTATATTGTGAGGTAAAATTGCCATTTTATAGAGCAGGCCCTTTCTGAAAATCTAATTTTGCAATCTATGTTATATTGTGAGCTAAATTCGCCATGTTGCACCATTCCTTAGAGTGACCCTCCTGTGTAAATCAGAGCAGCAATAGTTTATATTGGACAATTCATTTGCCCTGTTTTGCACCATTATATGGAGCAGCCCCTGAGTAAATCTGGGGGGCAATAGTTTATATTATGAGGTAAATTCATGGTTTTGAACCATTACATAGAGCAGTCCCTATATAAGCATAATATAGAGCAGCCCCTGTGTAAATCTAAGGGACAATAGCTTATACTGTGAGGTAAATTTGCCATTTTGCAGCATAATATAGAGCTGCCCCTGTGTAAATCTGAGGGGCAATAGTTTATACTGTGAGGTAAATTTGCCATTTTGCAGCATAATATAGAGCAGCCTCTGTGTAAATCTGAGGGGCAATAGCTTATATTGTGGGGTAAATTTGCCATTTTGCAGCATAATATAGAGCTGCCCCTGTGTAAATCTGAGGGGCAATAGCTTATACTGTGAGGTAAATTTGCCATTTTGCAGCATAATATAGAGCAGCCCCTGTGTAAATCTGAGGGGCAATAGTTTATACTGTGAGGTAAATTTGCCGTTTTGCAGCATAATATAGAGCAGCCCCTGTGTAAATCTGAGGGGCAATAGCTTATATTGTGAGGTAAATTTGCCATTTTGCAGCATAATATAGAGCAGCCCAGTTGCCATCTAAATCAACTACTGGCCGGGCAGGACAGCTTTTCCAGGGCAAACTCTGCTAGTTGCGTCCACAAGTCAAGTTTGGCTTTCCAGAAGTCCAGCGGATCCTCAAGGTGTGTTGGCATGGTCATGTCAAGGTATGACATGACCTGCTGGTTCAGGTCCTGCTCCAGGTCTTCCATCTGCTCATGAGTAGACTCACTATGCGGGTGTAGAAAGCTACTCATTAGCGACTGAAGAATGAGGCTGCTGCTGATGGAGCTGCTGCTGCTGCCACCCCCCCGGCAGCCATGGCAGTGGAAGGTGAGCACAGAGGTCCCCCCAAGTCAGACCTGCGAGAGTATGGACCATGGCGCAGATAGACATCGCCCAACTGACTACGTAGGATGTGTCAGGTCCCGTGGGACGCCCACCTTCCAATAAGTCAGCAACCCCCAATCTCCGCTGCTTTCTTCGCCTATAGCCAAGCCCCCGTTTGCCGGGACGCTGGACACGCCTCACCGGACACGGTTGCCCCCAGGACTTGTTAGCACAAAGGATGCTGACTTATGCAGGGGAAGGCAAACGAACCAGGAACAAGACTGGGTAGAGACAAACGGGCAGAGGTCATACACGGGTGGTCAATCCAAGGAAGCACGGTACAGGAGGGTAAAGATGAAAGAATAGTCAGGGCTAGCCAAAGGTCACAACGGGAGGTCAGAGATACGCGGTACAGAGGAGCAGGCAGGAATCGTGGTCAAAAAACAGGCAAGGTCGGTCCAGGCGGCAATCAGGGATGGTCATACACGGCAAGGTTCACAGGGAAAACAGAGATCACAATCACACCCAGCAGCACGCTATCACGGGCAAGGATCAACTGCAGAGGGAACACCTTTATGGGAATGATGGAACAAGGAAAGGGACGTGATTGGTGCAAACAGGAACCCTAAGGTGATTGCCCCATTCAAATTAATAATCTTGGGCTCATTGGCCCAGAACTGATTACCTCCGGCGGCCGCGCTGTGCATAGCGCCGCCGGAGAGCATAAATAGAAGATAGTCGCGCGCGCGCGTGCACGATGCTGCGCGCCGGGAGCGCGCCGAGATGGCAGTGGCACGGCCGCTCCCGACGCCGCCGAAGAGGAGGCCGCCCGAGCAGCCGCTCGCGACGGACAGAGCCGAGCGGCTGCTCGCGGCGGAAATAGCCGAGCGGCGGCCGGGGACAACAGACGCCGGACCGCCGCCTGCTGCAGACGCCGCCCAGCCCGCGCTCTGATCGAGCGAGAGCAGCCGACGTGGGACCGGAGGACAGGTGAGTGTGAGGAGGTGGTTCCCGTGACAGGATGTCTCTGTAGTAGGTCAGTTTGTCCTCCCTCTCAGTGGGTGTAAAAAATGCTCCCATTTTGTGCCGGAAGCGAGGGTCCAATAAGGTGGTGAGCCAGAAGTCATCCCGCTGACAAATGGAGGCAATTCTGTGGTCACTACGCAAGCACGTGAGCATGCATCGTGCCATTTGTGCAAGTGACTCGGAGGGACTACCTGTCTCCATCTCCACTCCAAACTGCCACGGTGTGTCTGGGTCCTCTGTCTCGCCTTCCTCACAACCCTCTAGCTCCTCTGGCTGCTCCTGCTCCTCCTCTCCTGTCAGATGACTAGATAAAATGGCCATTTTGTCAAGCCTAAACTGTGCTTCGCTGTGCTCCACCCCCCCTCCTCCACTTCAGCCCCCACAGGCTTCATGTGGCTGTGAAAGGTATGTGCCATTTCTCTAGTGCCCTGACCAGCCATGGTTTCCAACATGTGTTGTAGTACATGAAGCAGTGGAATCTCATCGTTCATCTCATAGTCCTGGCGACTGACTAATAAAGTAGCTTCCTCAAAGGGCCTGAGCAAACGGCAGGTGTCACGTATGAGCTGCCACTGGTTTACATTGAAGTTACACAGGGGAGTCCCCCTATCCGTTTGGATCATCAAGAAATCCGTGATGGCTTTTCTCTGTTCCTATAGTCGATCCTGCATATGGAGGGTGGAATTCCAACGAGTGGAAACATCGCAAATCAGACTATGCTGGGGGATACCGTTCTGACGCTGAAGCTCAAGAAGGGTGTGCTTGGCGGTGTAGGAGTGCCTGAAGTGCATGCAAAGTTTCCTTCACCTTGTTAGGATGTCTTTCAGATGGGGGGAAGACTTCAGAAAACTCTTGACAACTAGATTGAACACGTGTGCCATGTCAGGACGCATGGCTCAGGCTTCCTTGTCGCAGCGCAGACAAGATGTTCTTCCCAGTGTTAGTCATCATGGGTCCCATTTGCAGTTTTCGTGGAGTAAGCCATGATTTCATGTATTGAGTTCTCATTTTTAGCAGTTCCTCCCATGTGTGACTCTGTTGCTCAAGGCAAACCATGTGAAGAACAGCGTTAAACCGCCGTGTCCTGCACACATGGTAGGCTGGAAGGGCACTGGGAAAAAAAAATAAAAAAAAAGAGAAAAAATTAAATTTGTACAAAAATTCACAAAATATTAAAAGGCAATGGAAAAAAAATAATATATATATATATATATATATATATATATATATATATATATATATATATACAAAAATTACAAAATATTAGAAAAAAAACAATACAAGATTAACCAAAAAAAAAAATGTTGATACATTTTATATGTTACTGTTATTATGTTAGATGTTATTGTTGCTATGTTATATGTTATTATATGTTATTATAAATTTGTTCAAATAAGATAAATGTTAACTATTAATATGTAATTGACAATTTGCCACTTTTCTCTGTGACACCATTGCTAAGTGCAAGTGCACTGTCACAGGCACAAAGGCCTAGGAGCGTGGAGGCCACAGCGGAGGGACCTGTCCAAGTTGCTTTTGTGGTTGTGCAGGAACCACAATCACCCAGTGGTCCTAAAAGGATATTTATTGTCCCTGACCATAGTTACAGCTCCAGACGTAGGCACTGCTGTGCACTTTGGTACACACTGACAGGCTAAAGGACTGCCCCACCTTCTGTTCAACAAAATTGTACAGGGCTGGTACTACATTCTTCGCAAAGAAATGACAGCATGGGACTCTGCACCTCGAGCTCGACACAAGCCATCAGTTCTCTGAAAGGTCCACCAACTCAAAAGGGAGGGACTGCAGCACCAGCAACTTATACAGGAGCACATTTAGCTTCTGTATGTTGGATGAGTGGGCACATACTGTTGTCTCTTGGACATGGCTTGGCAATGGATTGTTGGCGGAATGACTGACTCGGATTAAGAGGAGGAGGAGCATCTGGAGCGACAGAGGATGGGTATGACACACAGGAGGTGGTGGAGCCTTGGCTGGCTGGAACAGAGAGCGGTGTGCCACTGGGTAATGCAGCAGGCTAGACCACCACTTTGTAGCCAACTCTCCCAGGCCGCTTTATGGTGACACTGCAAATGTTGACGCAGGGCTGTGAGTCCAACATTGGGACCCTGGCCACACTTCACCTTCTGCCTACACATCTTTCATATAGCCATGTTAACCTTCTGCGGATGCTTGATGAAAAACTGCAACATGGGCTTGTAGCTGATTTCTCCTACCAACAGTCCGCACTAATTCACTGATGCTGCTGCCGCCGTCGCCGCCGACTCCAGGGGCCCTCTTCCACTATCTCCTGGGAAGATAGCCTGCCACGCGAGTGGTCTACCCCGAGCACATTTGCCTCCATACTTTCCCCTTCTGCCACCATGCTGGCCGCTAAATCTGTCACTCTCCATCACTCCAAGCCAATAAAAGTGCCCTCAAAACTCACTGATGTCCTCCTCAGGTTCCTCAACAGTGTCTGCTTAAGGAGCCAAAACGCTTGCAACACCTCCTCCCACGACACTCTCCTTATCACTACTTGCCCGCCTAGTGGAAGAAGCGGCAAGTGTCTCCTCCACTTCTTGGCCGGGCAGTAGCTGCTGATTTTTCTGATTATCAGATCGTCCTCACTGAATAGTGGAGCTGAACCCAAAGCGTAACATACAACAGACAGTTGACTGGGGGTGTCAGATGTCACTTGTGATGCAGTGGATGATCGTGTTAACCAATGGATGACGACAGATGGGTTGCTGTTCAAGACACTACCACTAGCTGATCCCGGGAGATCAGGCCTCTCACTGAGACTCCTGCTGCCACTCACCCCTATTCTGCAGAGACCTCTGCTTGGTGAAATGAGGCCTTATATGTTACTATGTTACTAATATGTTACTATGTTACTAATATGTTACTAATCTGTCACTCTCCATGTTTTTTTTTGAGAGACTGGCCTGCGTGGAAATGAATCGGGCATGGATCAGCCAAGATTTCCACCCACCAATGCCTGATGCATTAGAGTAGATTGATGATGGGGCCAGACCAACACTAAAGAAATATGGATCGTGCAAAACAGATTTAAGGCGCTGCTCTCCAGTTACAGACATTCCTCCGCATCAGACCACAAGAAATTATTGAGAAAATGCTTTACGTTACTCTTACTTTTTATTAATATTCTTCAGAAAAGATATATGTGCCGAAAATCTGTATATGTTCTCTCCATGCTGCTGCCAACTCCAGGGTGTGTCTTTCTGGCAATTTTGGCCTCCTGCTGCTGCTACTTGCAACTCCAGTGTCTCTTTCAAGCAATGTTTGGGCTCCTGCTGCTGCTTGCAACTCCAGGGTGTGATTCATCCAAATTTTGGGCTCATGCAGCCAACTCCAGTGTCTCTTTCAAGCAATGTTTGGGCTCCTGCTGCTGCTGCTTGCAACTCCAGGGTGTGATTCATCCAATTTTTGGGCTCCTGCAGCCAACTCCAGTGTCTCTTTCAAGCTATGTTTGGGCTCCTGCTGCTGCTTGCAACTCCAGGGTGTGATTCGTCCATTTTTTGGGCTCCTGCAGCCAACTCCAGTGTCTCTTTAAAGCAATGTTTGTGCTCCTGCTCCTGATTGCAACTCCAGGGTGTGATTCATCCAATTTTTGGGCTCCTGCAGCCAACTCCAGTGTCTCTTTCATGTAATGTTTGGGCTCCTGCTGCTGCTGCTTGCAACTCCAGGGTGTGATTCATCCAATTTTTGGGCTCCTGCAGCCAACTCCAGTGTGTCTTTCAAGCTATGTTTGGGCTCCTGCTGCTGCTGCTTGCAACTCCAGGGTGTGATTCATCCAATTTTTGGGCTCCTGCAGCCAACTCCAGTGTCTCTTTCAGGCAATGTTTGGGCAGCTGCTGCTGCTTGCAACTCCAGGGTGTGATTCAGCTAATTTTTGGGCTCCTGCTGCTGCCAGCTCCAGCACTATAGGGGCCCTCATAGTGATGCCACTTCAACTCTCTGCAATTGTGCCGCTCTGCGATTCTATTAGCGATGCCTCTGATCTGCATGTGATAATTATTTACAGTATTATTTCAATAACCCAGCACGCATCCTATGCGCCTTACAGCAAAGCAGAATGGTTTACAACCCTATTGAGGCTCTAGGAGGCTCAGAAATAGCCGTTTTTAATAGCGATTCGTCGCGAATAAATTCGGGTCGAATCGATTTTTGTCGGAAAATTCGGCGAATCAGTCGAATCAAATTTTTCAAAAGTTCGCTCATCTCTAGTCATTGCTATAGACTCTTTTCAAGGATGAGTTTACATAGAATAGATAGAACCGCAGTTAAGCAAAGAAGCCATGGCGTAGCAGTGTGGCTTCTTATACATTGGCAAATAGACATTGATTAAATCTTCTAAAGCCCAACATCATCCACGTGATTGACGTAGTCTGGCAAATTGGTTTTAAAAACAATAGATTTAAAGATTTACCTTAATGGGACCATTTTCCAATAAATAAATAAACAGTGTTGATACAACTCTGTAGTAGTTCTGGTGCAGTTCTTTAGACTACTTTCCAAACGCTTAATCACTGAATCTGAATCCCAAATATCAGGATGTGTTTGGGGCCTCTGTAAAGCAACTAAAGCTGATATCACCAGATTGCATGGGATTACCAAATCTGGGGTACAATGTTCTAATCACAATAGGGGTGGGGGGATGCCACAAATACTCCTCATTCTTGGTACTAAAGTTTTCCTCCCAATGGCCCAGCATTGGTGCCCTGCCAAAGATGGAGGAGACCTGACAAGGAAGGAGGAGGGAAAATGTGACCAGAAAAGAGCACAGGAGGAGGAAGACCTTTGAGTGACCTTTAGTAACCCTCACCATATAGCATCAAAGGCTTCTTCTTTGCCGATACTCTTCGGACACATTAGGGGTTGATTCCGCACCAGGTTCAAAAAGTACACTATGCAGTAAAAAGTTCCCTTTATGCGAAAAATAAAACAGAAGAACAGTGGTGCTGATTCACCCCGTAGGTAGACAATGAAATGAAATGGCACTTACCCCCCAAAAAATAGTAGTGCATGTTTAACACCTGGTGTTAAATCTGATAAGAAACTCGTGCACAAGGTAGACTTTTATTTTTGGAGGAAAAAAATGTTTGGGGGGTGATTTAGCAGCACCGCACATCTATTTTATTTTTCATTTAAAATGATTTCTTTACTGCAAAGTGTACTTTTCATACCCAGTGCTGAATCAACCCCTTAATAATATAATAACACCAATGTACAAATGTTGTACTAAAATATAAGAGGAAAATCTTTCACTCTAAAGTTACTCTAATTATTAAAAGGGATCTCTAGCATTACATACAGATGTTTTAAAGGAGTTAATGATGGCTTATGGATTCACAGTGAAAATACAATATTCTGTTAATGGGGTCATATAGAGTCACATACATATGGTTTAAAGGAGTTAAATCGGGATGATTTTGTATTGTAAAAATACAATATTCTGTTATATGTGGAAAAACGTCCATAATTTTGTTAAAGGGGACCTCTAGCATTACTTACATATGTTTTAATGGAATTAATGCTGACTTCAAGTTTCAATGGGAAAATACATTATTGTGTTAAAGTGGACCTACAGATTTGCAGACATATGTTTCAAAGGATGGTTTATTTTTTAATATAAAAATACAGAATTTTGTTAAAGGGGCCCTTTACATGTTTCTCTATCCACTTCTACATACTTTCAAATATATTCGTTGGCGAATAGTGACCTTTTTACCCTATAGACTAATTACAGGCGTCAAAGACTTTGACCAAAAACAGCTGGCCTAATTTGAATTTGATTTATTCAGAGGAATCTGTTTATTGCTGTTGGTAACAGATGCAGTTTTACTTTATTTTGTCTGAAGATGGCTCCACACAAACCCCCTTCGCCTGCATTGCTGTGTATTGCCAAACCATGCTCATTTATCACAGTCTACTTGTTAATACAGCGGCTTATACACAACAGCAAGTTTATTTTAAAATCCAGCAAAGGCAAACAAACACAATGTATGGTTTGAAGCACATTTTTTACATAACCACAATCAATTGTTTATATTGTTCTGTATTGTAGTGATGTTGTTTCCTAGAGCAATAACCTCACCACCTCATTCATATATGAGCATCTTTCATTCCCTGCTTTTCTCCATGCTCAGCTGCTTGCAAACACTGTCAGTGGATTTGCCATTCATCCTTATGCTTAAAGGGCAAAACCTGAAACACATATACATTAGGGCATCTGTTTGTTCCCCAGTGTATAGGTTGTTTCCAATTATCTATAGGAATGAATTACAAAACCTCTGGCAGTGTTTCCAGCAGGGCAGTTTCTCTGCAAAATAGATTTCAGAGAAAATCCTCCATCCTCACTCACCTTATGGAGCTTCTGCTGTCCAATATAGGTCTGTGTCCTGTAAGGGGTATGAGAGGCCTGTCCTATGACCCACACCACTAACAGTGAGATAAAGGCACCCCAATTGCCTTGGTGCCCAGGGCAATCGCCTTGCTTGCCCTTCTCTAGAAGCTCTGCTTTTCAAGCACTGGGCTGGAGAGAAATACACCATGATTTGTTTGTACAGAACTCCCAAGTTATAACTTTTAACAGACCCTGTAAATGAAAACAATTTTATAAGGAAGTCCAGCCAGTCACTAATCGACCCTTCACCTTTCCCCTTCATCAAGTTAAACCCAGTTTGGGATATCTGCAAAGAAAGGGGAAACGTGTGCAGATGGGTGAGAAATTGGTTTAATGATCGGAAGCAGAGGGTGGTTATCAATGGTACACACTCATATTAGGTCACCTGGTCAGGGTCAGTTCTGGGACCAATTCTCTTCAATATATATATTAATGACATTGGGTACAAATTAAACAATAAAGTCTCAATCTTTGCAGATGATACTAAGCTGTGTAAAGTAATTAAAACAAAAGAGGACAGCAGGCAGCTACAAACAGATTTAGATAAATTGGAAGCATGGGCAGTTAAATGGCAAATTAAGTTTAACACAGATAAATGTAAGGTTATGCACATGGGAAGGAGAAATCTATGTCATGATTACACACTAAATAAAGAAACACTTGGTAAAACAAAAATGGAAAAGGACCTAGGGGTTTTAGTTAAAAATAAGCTTAACTGTAGTAATCAATGCCAGGCAGAAGCTACCAAAGCACATAGGATCATGGGGTGCATCAAGAGGGGCATGGATGTTCATGACCAGAGCATAATTTTACCCCTGTACAAGTCACTGGTCAGACCCCATGTGGAGTGCAGTGTACAGTTCTGGGCACCTGTGCTTAAGAAGGACATATCAGAACTGGAGCGCGTTCAAAGGAGGCAACAATGTTAATAAAAGGAGTGCGGGGACTAGAGTACCCTGAAAGAATGTCAAAGTTATGTTTAGAAAAAGAAAAAAGACCCCTGAGGGGTGATCTAATAACTATGTATAAATATATTCGTGATCAATACAAAGATCTGTCTCACAATATATTTATACCCCGGAGTGTAACCATAACCCGAGGGCATTCACTAAGGTTAGAGGAAAGGTGCTTTCTCCACCGACATAGGAGGGGATTCTTCTCTGTAAGAGCAGTGAGACTATGGAACTCGCTGCCAGAGGAGGTAGTAATGATGGATACAGTAAAAATGCTCAAAAGTGACCTTGATGCCTTCCTGGCATGTAATAACATTTCCAGCTATGGCTACTAGACCACTGGAAGGAGATAAACAGGCTGAACTGGGTGGACTAAAGTCTTTATTCAGCTTTACATACTATATTACTATGTTACTATGTAATACCATCATGTATAATGTATAACATGTACATTCATAATCCATCAGTCATATACATACAGTACTGTGCAAATAAGTATGGTAAATGCATCATCCACTCCCTAGAGCAGTGTGAAGCCACTTTGCTTCTACTGAAATTGTGGGACTTGCTTGTAGGAGGATCATGGCAATCAAGTGATCCACATGATGAGTTTTGAAATTAAAATAGTAAAAAATGTTTTATTTCTTTATACAAAAATCTCCTGAACATGAGTTGGGGTGGTTCTACAAGTGAGGGCAGATTCATTTAAATGGGGTCGATATTTTATTGGAGAAGTCTAGAAATAACTTACTTATCTTACTGGAAATCCGAACAAATAGTTTTGAATTCCCCATGGGCCTCTAAACATTTATCTGTCCAGCCTAAGCTCACATCAGCTAACAAATAATACTGAAATAAGTTCAGGCAACAGAAATAACAAGGCAGTAAGGATCTCAGCTGATCCCTGCCCCATGTGCTTCTCCATTTCCTACAGTGCCAGATAAAAGCTGTAGCAGGGCTCCAAATTTTGCTCCTCTTTTTGATTCTATTTTTCCTGGACCATCCCAAAAAGTGGTCTCAAAGCCAAGTACCTTGGAGCTTACAGCACAAATGAGCATGGCAAGTCACAGGGGTCCTGCAGCTGCACCGTGACACACCCTTCCCTGCCCCTCAACCATAATCAGAAATGGAAAATAGCAGGCACAGCTTTTAATATTGATAACTGAGTGTGCTGCCCGACCCATCAAACTACTAGAACATGGGCCAAATCAAATTGACAAGGGTCATAAGAAAGGGGCACAACTCCACAAGTACCATAAAATAATAATATTTTATTAAATGTTACACTATAGCAAAAATAAAAACACACATGCAACACAAATACACTTTTAAAATCAATTAAGCCACTATTCCTGTGATGCTAAAATACTTAGCAATCCATATTATAGAAGACCACAAGGTATCAAAAAGTACAAATAGAAGTCAGTATTAAATAGCTCCACAAATAGCCAAAAAAATTATATATTACTCCACTTAGAGCAAAAAATACAAGTATAAAAAGATAATCACTACAAATAATTCATCAAGACTATAAACCTGTGCAATCAATCAAGTCTAAAGTGCAAATGCTAGATAAGAAGGCTATATTCACCAAGTAAAGCAGGGGATGAGACCCCCAATGTAAACCCAATACACAAAAGTGCTGTTAGTGCAGAGGGCTGTATAAGGGAGCTGAGGTAGTAAGCAATCACTGGAAAGACAAAATAAAGATCATACTATCCTTGTGGTAAAACGTGACTAATCATCAGGCAGTGGATTAAAGGCAGGAGACCGATCCGCTACGGCTTCTCCAGGGGTGCTGTCTCTTTGAATGGTGTCTCCTTTTATGTAGCATGGCAGAGAATCAGGCCACCCTTCTCCCTCCCCCTCCCTCCCCCCCAGTGCGAGGTGTAACTCCCGCCCCCTGACGCAGCGTGTCCGATTGGACAAGGACGCGCCCATCAACTATAGTGATGGATGGCGGTTAGGCACCATATGTGCAGCCGAGCCCCCTCTCAGCAAGATCAAATCAATCAATCCTGGCCAGCCGTCAGCTGGCAGAGCCCGCCCCCCCCATGATGACCCGGCCGGTGTCATCGGCTAAAGGGGAGGGGCTGGGCTCCACCAGCATAACAGCCCAGACTTCAGAGAGGAAGGCTGCACATAGGGTGGGGGAGGGGAGGGAAGGAGGCAGATATCTCTGCTCAGCCATGCTACCAAGGTCAACTATAAACAAAGTGTAACTCAACTATTTACATGGTATACAGCTATTCAAATCACTCACTACATAATAAAATTGTACTGGATCTAAATATATATTCAAGAAGCATGTGTTGTGTTATTTCTCTGTACAATAACAGACATATTTAAATATACATAATAACCATCTATTCAGGTCCACCTACACTTTTATACATATATGTAAAATACCAGAGGTGCCTCCATAAGCATCCCTCTATATATATATATAACCCATACAGTAGAGTAAAATGTAATGGATCTTTGGGGTGTTATAATGACCTTAAAATAATTGCAGGAGTCAACCTAACTCGTGTGGGCCTAAACAAAACAAAACAAAAAAAGACACATTTTTTATATATGCTGTATCCAAGGTATCTGGGTCCTAGTTTCAGTCATCCAGCGGGCCCGTCTTCTGTCACCGACCGCTATCCAAGCACAAGAGGAGAGAATGAAGTTGTGCAGAGGGCATCCCACGCTCGCACACTGAATCCAACACAGCCGTGAACCATGCCATTGTGCTGTAAACCCTACAGGTTAAAAAAACAAACATATAGTGACAATCATGTGTACACAAAAAAACAAAAAACAAAGTGCAACTCAAACTACTACTTAAGTGCTGTATATGCTGAAACAACATGTGATAGCAAAAGTGGAAAAGGAAGACTCCAAACATCATGGAGATATAAAGTGCACCCCCCAACTATAAGATCAGGAACAAGGCTTGTGGGATAGGCCTAATAAGCAAGCACCATTCAAGCTAAAAATGGCACAAATCTTACATCTTCATTTAGGCCAATGGGTGCCTCTGCATCCAGCTTGTGAATCCATCTCATCTCTTCTTTTAGCAATCTCCCTTTCAAATGGCCCCCTCTGATACCCATCTGTATTTTCTGTACCCCCACTACTCTCATATTTTTTGGCGATCCGCCATGTTGGAGCAAAAAATGTCGTGCCACTGGGGTTAATTGCCTACCTGCTTGTTCATCACGCGCAGCTAATCGAATATTAGAGAGATGGGCTTGTATCCACATGCGTACAGTGTTTTTGGTCTCTCCAACATAGATCTTGTTACACGGCATCGCAGGATATAAATCACTGCGGTAGTGCTGCAGTTGACAAACGAATGCAGGGGAAATTTTTTTCCTGTATGAGGGTTAAATATTTCCATAGTCTTTTCCACCAAGGGACAGATGGAACAATGTCCACATGGCGAGCAGCCCTTCACATTTCTCGGAGGCAACCAAGATGTCTGTTGGCTTTCAAAATGGCTATGGCATAGCCTGTCATGTAGATTTCGGGCTCGTTTGGCTATCATCTTTGGCCCTTCCGGTAGCCAAGGACAAATATTGACGTCGCTCTTGAGGACGTTCCAGTGGCGTTCTAGGATTGTATATAGATCCCTCCACTGCTTGTTGTAATTAGTAGTGAATCTGATTTCTCGACTCTCGAGTCGTCTTCGGCTATGTAGAAGTTGATTGCGATCTGCGTGTTTCGCCCTATTCAAGGCCCTATGTATTACTTGCCGTGGATAGCCTCGATCTGAGAACCGCTGTGATAGTTTAGTTGCTTCTTTATCAAAGTCCTGATCTTCCGAGCAGTTCCGCTTAATCCGAAGAAATTGTCCAGTCGGTATTCCCTTTTTCAAAGACACTTGATGGAATGATTGATAATGTAAGAGGCTATTGCAGGACGTGCTTTTCCGATATAAAGTAGTCCCGAGTGTATCATTCTCCAACACTCTTATGGTTAAGTCCAGAAAGTTCACCTGAGAAGCAGAGATTTCGGAGGTTATCTTTATGTGCAGATCATTGAAATTGAGGTCAGAAACAAATTGTTCACATTCAGAGGTAGACCCCTGCCATAAGATGAAGATATCATCTATGAACCGATACCAGGTGATGATATTGCCATGGTATCGGCTCAAGGAGTCCCCAAAGACCCACTCCCTCTCCCACCAACCCAAGAACAGGTTGGCCACTGAGGGAGCACAGCGGGCCCCCATGGCCACCCCCATCTTCTGCCTATAATGTCTACCATCAAATACAAAATGGTTATGGCCCAAAATAAATTGTAACAGCTGGACAATGAAGGTTTGTTTGGCCATCGAGGTACCAGATCCCATGTTTAGAAAATATTTTGTCGACCTAATAGCATACTCGTGTGTGATATTCGAGTACAGTGAGTCACAGGCGACCAATAAACAGTCTTTGGGTAGCTGGACCATGTCTAATTTCTTAAGCAGATCTAAAGAGTCTCTAAGATAGGAGGTCAATCCAGTTACATGAGGTTGCAGGTGGTCATCTACATAGATACTGATATGGGAGGGAGGGGGAGGGAGGAGGGTGGCCTGATTCTCTGCCATGCCACATAAAAGGAGACACCATTCAAAGAGACAGCACCCCTGGAGAAGCCGTAGCGGATCGGCGGAGTGTGTGGGGTCTCCTGCCTTTAATCCACTGCCTGATGATTACGTTTGACCGCAAGGATAGTATGATCTTTATTTTGTCTTTCCAGTGATTGCTTACTACCTCAGCTCCCTTATACAGCCCTCTGCACTAACAGCACTTTTGTGTATTGGGTTTACATTGGGGGTCTCATCCCCTGCTTTACTTGGTGAATATAGCCTTCTTATCAAGCATTTGCACTTTAGATTTGATTGATTGCACAGGTTTATAGTCTTGATGAATTATTTGTAGTGATTACCTTTTTATACTTGTATTTTTTGCTCTAAGTGGAGTAATTGAACACTCACTTGAGTAATTATAAATCTTTTTTTTTTGGGGGGGGGGGGCTATTTGTGGAGCTATTTAATACTGACTTCTATTTGTACTTTTTGATATCTTGTGGTCTTCTATAATATGGATTGCTAAGTATTTTAGCATCATAGGAATAGTGGATTAATTGATTTTAACAGTGTCTTTGTGTTGCATGTGTGTTTTTATTTTTGCTATAGTGTAACATTTAATAAAATATTATTATTCTATGGTACTTGTGGAGTTGTGCCCCTTTCTTATGACCCTTGTCAATTTGGTTTGGCCCATAATCAGAAATGGAGGCAAAGTCAGCGGCTCTACTTAGAATACCTAAGATATTAATGTATATAATGTAATGAAATCTCAAATAGATTTTGAGATGCTTAGACATGGCTTATTTACATTGATCCCACATGAGATACGTGGGAAGTAAATTAGTTTGTGCCTGGGCAGGGACTTTAAAGATGAACAACACCCGAGATTTTCACTATCTTGGTTATTGTACCTTCCCAGCGGGGCATCTCAACCCCCGCGTGCCTGCAGCCAGCCAATCAGTGGCTCGCGCTCCATTGATTTTGTTACTAAGCTGATTTGATGTCATATTGGCTAGTAGGCCGAATGATGAGGCTTGAGCTACAGAGTAGTGGGGATGTGACCACAGCCTGCACATGTGCTATGGAATTGCTGACAATGTGAGTATACTGGCCAACCTTGAGTGTTTAGGGAAATGAAGATGATGAAATTGGCCTCCCTGGAGTTGTTCTGACTCTCCTAGATGATGTTGACCCTATTTCAATGCACTGTCTAGGGAAAGGGAAGAAACACATAACTTACCTGCCAGCCTGTGGATGGAACCGGACCAGTTCAATACAGAACAACATCCTGACTGGCTCAGGGGGGGGGGGGGGGGGTCCTCAAGTTATGTGTCCACTGCACTCAGTCAGCAAGAGAGCCTGTTTTCTTTTGACTGGAATTGGACTGAGGCTGGTCTGAGAGCACTTCAACCTGACCAGCTCAGTGCACACAACTACATGCATTCAAACCTGTTGGCTGTGGCAGGGAACTTGCTTGGACATGGACATTAAGTGAGAGATATGTTTTTACTTAATGATTGTCCAGTCAAGTAAAAAAAAAAAATACTTGCCTTTACCGCCACCGCTCTCAAAAAGGTCCAGGTGGTTGGAAGTTGATGCAGCATGGCGGGGGGGATGGGGATCATAGAGTGAGCAATTGAGCTAGTCCAACCAAGGTTATGTACAGTATTTTTAACATTCAGGGAGCTTCACAGTAAAAAGGCTTGTTGTATTTTTGCTCTTCATTTAGAAAGTACGTCAGGATATATATTTTTTATCAGCCAGGCTTGTAAACCTATTCAAGTGTACACAATAGCGATTATTTTAGGCAGTATCCATCTAAATCAACCAATCAGATTGTGATGTACCAAAGCTAAGAGCACATCATAATGGCTCGTGCTTGATGTTTTGGGGTCCAATAATGAATTTATCTTGTCTACATAAATATTTATAGCAAGTAGCATGCTAATTAAAATGAATGATTGCCATGCTATTTAGTTAATCCATTATGAAAGAAACTTTGTAATTTTCTCTCTGCTCTGCGCTAAGGATTGATTGTGGTCTAGACTGGAAAGTTTGTTTGATAGTTAATTACTGTAAGTTGTGAAAGTTAGATGTGTTTTAACTGTTCATTTAAATCATCATTTGTCCACAAGATGCATTATATTGTAGATTATACATTAAATATTATGTATATAATAGTTATTATATTATAGACAGTGCAGTTAGTTGGCAATTCATACTTGATGTGATCCATCTTCTATTGTAAGTAGCTTAAACAGACTGCCCGGGCAATTAAAAAAAAGCTATACTCTGTTATACATAAGCTGATTGGTCCTACACAGACAGTCACAAAGTTATCAGGGTGTAAAATCTAGTCCCGTGATGTACAAGTCCAACCTCCAGTCACTCACAGCGGCTTGGATAAACAGCCACCCCCCCGACATCAGTCACAGTGACTTTAGCATGGTCACTCCATTAACTTGATTATAGGGGATATCCCTAGGACACCCCTCCCTTTGCAGTGAGTAGAGTGGGTGTGCTATAGTCACTGTGACATGCATTTTTTACAGGTGAGGTACATCATGAAATAAATGAAAATTCATTTTCAGTTTTTGCACACTATAATGAAGTTGTGAAAACACTGTAAGTGTACTATGTCAATTAGGTGAGTGCTTATCTCTCACCCATATAGATCATTGTTATAGACCAAAAGTCAATTTGGTCGCCTTGACCCCAAACTTATTTTTATCCTTTGAAAAATGCTTTACGTGCTGCCATGCGGCCACATCAGTCCACTTAAGAAATCTGGGATTATTGTATCTAGGTTGGATGGAACAATAGGGAGCCCTTTCTAAGGCATTCACAGGTTTTGCAGGCTTCCTTCAGTGGCAGCTATCACCCTGAAGGTACCCATTGCCTTGACCCCTCTTTATTTAAAATAAATGCTTTAGATTCTGTCATGCAGCTGGATCAGTCTTCTCAAGGAAGCCTTGTTTCTCGGTAAGATGGAACATATTTCCAGGAGGGGGCCTTTCTAAAGCAGGTACAGATTTCACAGGCTTCCTTCAGTGGTAGTTATCACCCTGAAGGTATCCTGTCTCCTTGACTGCACTTTTTTAAATTTTTTGAAACATGCATTAAGTGCTGCCATGCAACTGCATCAGTCTATTTAAGGAATTGGGGAGCCTTGTTTTGCAACATGTTTCCAGAAGGGGACTTTTTGGTTGTGGGGTCAATAACCATCCCTGTCACATTGTTTGCCCCCCTACCAAAGCTGCAGTACCATCACTGTTCATATCTACCCCTGCTTATTGTCTGCCTGTGGAGTGTTACAGCCTCGAATGTGAAATGTACTCGTTGGGAAGCACCCTGCGGACACATACTAGCTTGCGGGCTGGTCATGAGCTGGCCATGGACTGTAAAATCCCAGGCTGATTTGTGGCCAATGTCTGCTGCCTGCCATATTCTGTACCATGAAGTGCCCTTTAACATAACCCTCGCACAGTTCCAAATAATAATAACTAATATTATATTGTGAAACATTTATTTAGGATTTGACAGTACACACAACTAGATTAGAATATTTATGATTGTTACCAATTTTTTTCATGAAAATGTCACTTCTAATTTGTGAACTTACTTAGAATGATTGGCTTGCACGTGGCTGTTGGTGAGATGTGCCCGTCTTTTAGTAAAACCAAAAAAATTTGTTCATTGGTAGCCTGTGAATTTTTCCTTCTAGAAACTGATTTTCTCTGAACAGCTGAACACCCCAGAAGCCATATTGAGAAGCCTCATTTAAATTGGTGTGATCTTGCTTACTCAACCACCTCTTATATTGACAACCAGTTTAAATGAAGGGTCTGCAGCTTCAGGCAAGCAGGATTTGCGAATCTCCATTAAAGACTTGCTGTGGCAGCTGCAGTAAATTAGGGACACTGAAGCAAATTTAAGCACTAGGAATATTTTGAACAAATAATTGCAAATATATTTAAATTTATGAAGATTTGGTATTTTTTTTTATTATCTACAGGAGAACTGTACAATATAATATGCCTCAAATTTCAGTCTTTCCCGATAAAGTCAAAAGTAAGCTCCAGGACATATTGACACAAAATATTCTGTAAAGAACACATAGTACCTTATTTAAGAACTGCGCTGTTTAGAGTCATTTTGCTGGCATAGCGCCAGTTTTTAAGCGCTGGCATTGCTTTCTTTTTTGCCACTGCTAATTTGAAAGAATGGTGCTGGAGGTGAAAGTGCCCAATACTAACTAATAAGCTTTGTTTGCTGCACTAGGCACTGAATGCCAATAATAACAGCACCAGTGAGTGCTACTTTGTACCACTGTTAGGTCTGGTTGGCATTTCATTATTACATGATATCGCTCCTGGGGACAAAGGGAACAAACTTTATAGTGAGTTTAGGCTGCACTTTAGTTACACATTGGTAAGTGAAAGAAACCAAGAAAAACTATTTTACTAGGAAACAATACATAGTCACAAGTCAGTATGTGGAGAGACCCATGTTAGGCTTAATATAGGGGGGCTAAAGAGACCAAAAAACCTTCTACTTAGGTAAAGGAAAAGAGTGGCTTTCCTAGAACGGAAAGTATTTGCACAGTACCCAGTCCAAGGACAGATAGCATTACCCATCTACCCTTGCAGTAGGCAGAGCTATGCAAATCATCTCTTTACATCTCTGTGCCATCCAAGGCCCTTAGAACCACTAAGGGTGCAATGCCAAGGATTAGCTTTAAATTTTATACAGCCAGACACATCCAACTAGTGGACACGTGTTTCGAGCTTTAGGCTCTCATCAACACTAGGGCAGATGCCTCTTGCTGTATGGGGGGTGAGACTTGGTGAGTACCAAAACATAGTCGCAAGCCAGTATGTGGAGAGACCCATGTTAGGCTTAATATAGGGGGGCTAAAGAGACCAAAAAACCCTCTACTTAGGTAAAGGAAAAGAGTGGCTTTCCTAGAACGGAAAGTATTTGCACAGTACCCAGTCCAAGGACAGATAGCATTACCCATTTACCCTTGCAGTAGGCGGAGCTATGCAAATCATCTCTATGCAAAGCTCGAAACACGTGTCCACTAGTTGGATGTGTCTGGCTGTATAAAATGTAAAGCTAATCCTTGGCATTGCACCCTTAGCGGTTCTAAGGGCATTGGATGGCACAGAGACATAAAGAGATGACGCTCTGTTACAGCATCCGATACCCGCTTACGTCTACTAGAGCCGCTATACAGACGCTCATCTGGAAATACGTGGTGTTAGTAGTGAATCAGCCTCCACCTGTTTTTTGTTTGATAAATTAGGCACTAAGTGCCACTGAGGCAAAATATTGGCGATGAATGGTATTAACAGGTGCTGACACTTGATAAATCAGACTCCCCAGGGTTTGTATAAATAAAAAAAAATACTGAATAGTGGGAAGTGTTACTCATGACAGCCAGTCAGATATATATTTTAGTTTTCTTTTAAAATGTTACTTTCTACATTTATATATCAATATTGTTTTTTTTCTTTCAACCAAACATTTTCAACTTTGTATCCAACCAATTAGGGGCTTGGTATAAATGCCTGCAGTGAAATGTAAATTCAGCTTTTAAGATTTTTTTGGTGACGATATGGCAAATGTCTTGCCTTACAGCTTAGTAAATAAGGGGGTTTGTTTATTTATTGTTGTGTCATTTTGTATGCATGATGGCCATTTCAAGATATGCTTATGTAACTTGTTTATAACCTTGTTTGATATAATTTTATTTTAGACATTTAGGGTTCAATGCATTAAGAGTTAAAAAAAACACTTTGTGAGAAAAAAGCATGAGATTTTCACTGTTGATGAATTACGAGCTAAGATGACAATAAAAGTCAATGGTACTTTTTTTAAGTTGTGAACGTTTTACTACTTATTAGTGCTATTGAATTTCATTTTCTTTATAGCTGGTGATTCAGCAACAGTAAATGTCTCATGCTTTTTTCTTATAAAGTACTTTTTTTTACCACCATGAGATTTTTTTTTCAGTGCTTACTGAATCCAGGCAATTGTTTTAGTTTTAAATTAGAATTAGGTCAAGATGCAGACATGCCTGGCCTGGAGTGAACATCAGAGGGCTGATTCTGCACTGTGAGAATTACCTCTTCTTATGTTTTTGTGAGAATTCATAATTATTTTTTTCCATAGTGCAATTCAGCACCACTTTAGCTGCACAAATCACAGCACAGCTAAAAAATATTATAAAAATGTTCTCTCACAAAAAAAGTGAGAAAAAGAAATTCTGAATAAGCACTCAGGACTCTCTCAGCATGCCCACATAATGTCTTCTGCTCCTGTGTGACTCAAGATTTATACATTTTTAAAATTGTGGCCTCCGCGCCTTCCTGAGCCAACCAAACTGGAAGAACACTGGGCCTGTGGATAATTGGGCTGTGGTACCGGCATGTCACCCATCCCTCCAGGCAGATGGCACGCCAACCTGCCTCTGTGAACTGGTATAGGGGGTCTCTTAGACTCTTTACTAGTTCACCCACAGTAGTAAATGAAAAAAAAAACACCACAACAAATACATATAATATTCTAAATTTGACTACCTAGAGGTCCACGTCTTCTACCTCTGTTCCCCCGGGTGGTGTCCTATTCATTGTCCACTGAGGTCTTCTAGGTCTAGGATATTCTCATTGGCATAGTTTAGCCAGCACAGGACCAAGGTTGGAATAAGGTAGCTAGTAACATTGTTTTCTTTTACTTTTTTGCATTACTTTTGAAAGGTTAAGGGGTCCTGCTCTTTCATGTGAACCTTTTCTGCATTTGCAGATTGTATCTGTCAGGAACTCACTCACCGCATCCTCGCTCCCGCGCCGTCCCCGGGCTGCCGGCTGCGCAGCTTCCGGCTCGCATCTCGGCCAAGCGGCGGCTCGGGCGGCGTCGGCTCAGGCAGCGCACTCCTCGGCCACGCCCCCCGCTCGCAGCTCCGGCCCCGTCTCCGGCTCCTGTGAACGTGCTCGCGCGCGGGCGCGAGCACGTGTCTCTTATGCCCTCCGGCGGCGCTGCTCCCTGTGCGCCCGCCGGAGGAGAAGTTAAAGGGCCAATCAGCCCAGAGGTTCAGGGTTGGGCCAATGAGCCCAGGAAGGGGTGGTTTGAGCATTCGCCCTTTTGGTCCAATTGGACCAATCAGTGACAGGGTTTGTAGTTGCACCAATCACATGCGCCCTTCCCATTTTCCAATCATGCTGGTCCCTATAAAGCCCTACCTCATCATTTACCCAGTGCCTGTTATAGCGCCTAGTCCCTAGCCATTGTTTATCCCTGATATTGATCCTGATTCCTGTTGCCGACCCTCGCTTGTTTGACCATCCTTGATCTCCATTCCTGTTGCCGACCCTCGCTTGTTTGACCATCCTTGATCTCCATTCCTGTTGCCGACCCTCGCTTGTTTGACCATCCCTGATCTCCATTCCTGTTGCCGACCCTCGCTTGTTTGACCATCCTCGATCTCCACTCCTGTTGCCGACCCTTGCTTGCCTTTGACCATCCTCGATCTTCACTCCTGTTGCCGACCCTTGCCTGTCCTTGGACTTCCACCGTACGCTCACATGCCGGCTACCCGATTCCACTTCCAGCCGCGGGCACTCCAGTACTCTGTACCGTAAGACCTCAACCTTTGAGAAATAAAGTCCTGGGGGCAACCGATCCCGAGCAGGCGTGTTCAGCGTCTCGGCAAGCGGGGGCTCCTATAGGTGAAGCTGGCTGCGGAGATTGGGGGTTGAGGTCCTTACCAAGAGAGCTGGAGTTGTCCAAGTGGTAAATTGTGGTTCCGGGAGCGTGACATTATAACAGGCCTCCATGGATGACCTGGTACAGCAAGTACAGGCTATGGCCACAGCTATAAATCAACTTGCCCAGAGAGTGGCCAATCAAGAAACCAGGCAAAATCCTGCATCCGCTGTACCACCTCACGTGTCGGAGCCGAAGGTCCCGTTACCGGAGAAATTTTTTGGAGACCGAGCCAAATTCTCCAATTTTAAAAATTCCTGCGAGCTGTACTTCAGATTGAGGCCCGTATCCTCAGGCACCGAGACCCAACGGGTGGGGTTAGTTATCTCCCTTTTGCAGGGAGATCCCCAATCATGGGCTTTTAGCCTGCCTCCCGATGATGCTGCCCTGCACTCCGTCACATCTTTTTTCCTGGCCATGGGTGTGTTATATGCCGACCCAGATCAGCAGTCCACAGCCGAAAACAGGCTTCGGGCCTTGAAGCAAGGTCGGAATACTGCCGAAGATTATAGCGCCGAATTCCGACGGTGGGCAGTAGAGTCCAGATGGAATGACCCAGCCCTGTGTAGCCAGTTCCGTATGGGTCTATCGGAGGGTATCAAGGACGCATTGGTTAATTTCCCTACGCCCGCAGACCTCGACCAGCTAATTCAGGTCACCATCAAAATAGATCGGCGTCTTAGAGAAAGAGCCAGGGAAAGGGTTAGGACTTCCTCGTCCTTTAAGCCATCTCAGAACCCCAACCCACTGTCTTCCCTTGGGGTAAACACACCTTCTTCCTCACAGGAGGAACCCATGCAGGTCGGAAGAGCTCGCCTTACCCAGGACGAAAAACAGCGAAGACGCTCCATGGGTCTATGCTTATATTGTGGGAATCCGGGGCATTTTGCTAGGTCCTGTCCTAACAAGGGATACCCGGCGGGAAACTCCCTCGCCTAGATCAGGAGGAGAGTACTGATCTAGGTGAGTCTGTTAATTACTCTCATTTAAACAAGATGTTAATTCCCATAGAGCTTTCCTGGGGTCCCTCCAAACAAGCAGTGTCCGCTTTTATTGATAGTGGAGCTGCGGGCAATTTCCTGGATCGGAGCATGATCTCCATCCTGGGGATTCCTCTGGTACCCCTTGGGAAATCTCTACAGGTTCTGGCCATAAATGGGAAGACCATCCAGGGAGGTCCAGTCAGTACCAAGACCCCTCCTCTCAATTTAATTGTCGGCTCTTCCCACTCTGAGTACATCGAGTTCTTGGTTTTCGATTGTCCGGAAACCCCAGTAGTTCTGGGATACCCATGGTTAAAGCTCCACAACCCCATTCTAGACTGGCAGACTGGGGACTTGGTTAGGTGGAGTAATTACTGCAAGACACACTGTTTCTCCACGGCCCTTAGAAGTTTTCAGATGCTACCCCAGGGGCTGCCTCAGCCTTATGCGGATTGGGCTGATGTTTTTTCTGAGCGTTCCGCAGATTCCCTTCCCCCACATAGGGCCTATGACTGCCCCATTGACCTGCTCCCTGGAACGATCCCTCCTAGAGGGAAGATTTATAATCTTACCCGGCCGGAGGAACAGGCAATGAAGGAATACATTGCTGAGAACTTGAGTAAGGGGTTCATCCGTCCTTCTACTTCACCTGCGGGGGCTGGCTTCTTTTTTGTGGAGAAGAAAGGTGGTGGTTTAAGACCTTGCATAGATTACAAGGCCCTGAATAAGATTACGGTAAAAAAACGGTATCCCCTTCCCTTGATCGGGGATTTATTTAATCAAGTAATAGGTGCTCGGGTTTTCTCCAAGGGGGCCTACAACCTGATTCGTATTCGGCAAGGGAATGAGTGGAAAACGGCATTTAATGTTAAAGACGGTCATTACGAATATCTAGTCATGCCCTTTGGCCTTTGTAATGCTCCTGCAGTCTTCCAAGACTTTGTTAACGATGTCTTCCGAGACTATTTGGGCAGATTCATGGTAATTTATTTGGATGATATCCTCATTTTCTCTAATTCTTTGTCCGAACATAGACAACATGTGAAGATGGTTCTTCAAAAATTGAGAGAGAATAACCTATATGCCAAGATTTCTAAATGTATGTTTGAGGTCACCACCGTTCCTTTTTTGGGTTATGTAATTTCTAGCCAGGGATTGGAGATGGATGCGGAGAAAGTTTCGGCGGTGCGGGATTGGGTACAACCCAAAACCTTAAAAGAATTACAGCGTTTTTTAGGTTTTGCTAATTTCTACCGACGCTTTATTAAGGGTTTTTCCAATATTGTTGCTCCTCTCACCAACCTTACCCGCAAGGGCGCCTTTACTGCAAACTGGTCTTCATCAGCTAAAGAAGCCTTCCTGACGCTAAAACAGGCTTTTACTTCAGCACCAGTGTTAGTTCACCCTGACGTGAATAAACCCTTTACCATCGAAGTAGATGCGTCCGAGTTGGGTGTGGGGGCAGTGTTGTCGCAATACTCTGGTCATCCTGAACGTTTGCACCCCTGCGCCTACTTCTCACGGAAATTTAGTGCCGCGGAACAGAATTATGATGTTGGGAACAGGGAATTATTGGCGGTAAAACTGGCCTTTGATGAATGGCGTCACTGGTTGGAGGGTTCATTGCATCCGATTACGGTCTATACCGATCACAAAAACCTCATGTACATTAGTTCAGCTAAGAGACTGAATTCTCGTCAGGCTCGTTGGGCATTATTTTTTTCGCGCTTTAATTTTATAATTACATTTAAGCCAGGAGTCAAAAATTCTAAAGCAGATGCTCTTTCCCGCATGTTTGGGGATTGCAAGGATCGGGATGATGTGGGTGAACCTATTTTGCCGGTGGGTTGTGTGATTGGGGCTTTGCTTCCTGATCTTTCTAATGCTTTGGCGCCATTCCAAGATGAATCCCCTGTAGATGTACCTTTAGGGTGTCAGTTTGTACCGCCGCACCTGCGTCCTGATGTAATCCGCGAGTTTCATGATGCCAAAACTGCTGGGCATCTGGGGAATCGTAAGACTTTCATTTTAGCCCGACGCCATGTATGGTGGCCTACTATGCGACGCGATATTACTGCCTTTATCGACGCATGTTCTGTTTGTGCGTGAAGTAAGGGGGTTCACAAGGCCCCTAGTGGGTGTTTAGTTCCACTTGAGATTCCTTAAGAGCCTTGGACTCATATCTCAATGGATTTTATTGTAGATTTGCCTCCTTCGCATGGAAACACTGTGATTTGGGTGGTCGTCGATCGTTTCAGTAAGATGGCACATTTTATTCCTTTATCTAAACTACCGTCGGCTCCTGAGCTTTCGCGGTTATTTATTTTGCATGTTTTCCGTCTCCATGGCATACCGTCCAATGTAGTTTCTGATCGGGGTGTGCAATTTACTTCGCGTTTTTGGAGGAATTTTTGTTCACGCTTAGGAATCCAGTTATCATTTTCATCTGCGTACCATCCTCAGACTAATGGGCAGACTGAGAGAACTAATCAAAGTCTGGAACAATACTTAAGATGTTATGTTTCTGATGCTCAAGAGCAATGGTCGGACTTCATTGATTTTGCTGAATTCGCGTACAATAATGCGCCGAGTGAAAGCACTAAGATATCCCCATTTTTCTGCAATTTAGGAAAGAATCCCAGAGGTTCCTCACTCTCAGGGTCACCTTCTGATTTACCGGCATTGGAAGAGTGGCTCCAAGAAAGGAAAGAAATCTGGGTACGCGTCCAAGGGACTTTAAAGACTATGGGGTTGAAATATAAGAAATTCGCCGATCGCCGCAGGTCTCAGGGACCTATCCTTCAGATTGGGGATCTGGTTTGGGTGTCCACTAAGAACATCGCTCTCCGGCAGCCTTCCAGTAAATTGGGTCCTAAGTTTATTGGTCCTTTCCCCATTATTAGGAAGTTGAACAATGTAACCTTTAAAGTTCAACTTCCACCGACTATTAAAATCCCTAATTCCTTTCATGTATCGCTGCTTAAACCAGCTAAGAGTACTCCTCCTGCTGGTCCTTCACCAATCTTGGTTGATAATGAGCCAGAATATGAGGTAAACAAAATCTTGGATTCGCGTAAGGTCCATAATTCGCTACAGTATTTGGTTGACTGGGTGGGCTATGGTCCTGAGGAGAGGTGCTGGGTTGCTGCAAGGGATGTTCACGCCAGGGCTCTTGTAAAAAAATTCCATCGTGACAATCCAGGAAAACCCGGTGAGGGTCCGGAGGCCCCTCGTGAAGAGGGGGGTAGTGTCAGGAACTCACTCACCGCATCCTCGCTCCCGCGCCGTCCCCGGGCTGCCGGCTGCGCAGCTTCCGGCTCGCATCTCGGCCAAGCGGCGGCTCGGGCGGCGTCGGCTCAGGCAGCGCACTCCTCGGCCACGCCCCCCGCTCGCAGATCCGGCCCCGTCTCCGGCTCCTGTGAACGTGCTCGCGCCCGCCGGAGGAGAAGTTAAAGGGCCAATCAGCCCAGAGGTTCAGGGTTGGGCCAATGAGCCCAGGAAGGGGTGGTTTGAGCATTCGCCCTTTTGGTCCAATTGGACCAATCAGTGACAGGGTTTGTAGTTGCACCAATCACATGCGCCCTTCCCATTTTCCAATCATGCTGGTCCCTATAAAGCCCTACCTCATCATTTACCCAGTGCCTGTTATAGCGCCTAGTCCCTAGCCATTGTTTATCCCTGATATTGATCCTGATTCCTGTTGCCGACCCTCGCTTGTTTGACCATCCTTGATCTCCATTCCTGTTGCTGACCCTCGCTTGTTTGACCATCCTTGATCTCCATTCCTGTTGCCGACCCTCGCTTGTTTGACCATCCTTGATCTCCATTCCTGTTGCCGACCCTCGCTTGTTTGACCATCCTCGATCTCCACTCCTGTTGCCGACCCTTGCTTGCCTTTGACCATCCTCGATCTTCACTCCTGTTGCCGACCCTTGCCTGTCCTTGGACTTCCACCGTACGCTCACATACCGGCTACCCGATTCCACTTCCAGCCGCGGGCTCTCCAGTACTCTGTACCGTAAGACCTCAACCTTTGAGCCATAAAGTCCTGGGGGCAACCGATCCCGAGCAGGCGTGTTCAGCGTCTCGGCAAGCGGGGGCTCCTATAGGTGAAGCTGGCTGCGGAGATTGGGGGTTGAGGTCCTTACCAAGAGAGCTGGAGTTGTCCAAGTGGTAAATTGTGGTTCCGGGAGAGTGACAGTATCCACATGTGCAAAATAATTGGCAAATAAATTTCACAAATTCCGACAAACGGAAATTCTCTGCAACAAAATGTGAGAAAATTCTTGCAGCTCTACTAAATTTATACCTTTTTTGTCTGGAAGGTTAGGGCTTCTGTATGGTAACCCATTTTTAAAGGATTTTGACTGTCCTGGGTTTTGGTCCTTGCCCCCAGGGCACCCGGAATGGGGATGCCCCGCTGTGTGAAACCCCCCAGGTCCCCCGATCTGACTTACCCTTCCCCGGCCTTATGACCCATGCGTGGCCTCTCGTCCAAACAGAGCACTCGGATTCAATCCCGCCTCCTCATCTAAGAGCTTGTATAAGGTGAGCAGATCTGAGCGCACTGGCGGCCGCAACCCTCGCTGCCCTCTAACTGGGAGTGTGCCCTTCACCGGCCAGGGATAGAATATGCACTGTTGGACTGTTGGACATTCTGAATGCCCTGGGGGGGGGACTCTAGCGGATTCCAGAATATTAAAACAATATGATTTATACTTCTAATTAACTTTTAAACAATCAATAATGATCAAGATAATTGCAACACATATAACTATAAAAGGCTGCTGATTGTAACAGTGCCACATAGGCCAGAGTTTTGCAAATAGTGCACATTTTTTGCATTCATCTGTAATATAATATAAATATAAATAATTAAATGATGCTTCCATTATAAATATATTGTGAATAAAAATCAGGAAAAAATTATACACGTAAGGGTTCACTGTTGTTTCATAGTGCTTCATAACCATGACATCTGCTACATTTACACATTTGATATGAGCTGCTGTATGTGTACAAGTCACAAAGTACTTACAGGCTATATACAAAACGAAAAACCAGTTAAAGTGGTCATATACCCAGAAAGTAAGTTTATGTCCTCTCCTATGCCCAGCCCTGTACCCCAAAACATCCTGTGTTTCTTTTTTTTAGTAAAACCTTTTCCCAATATTGATAAAAATAATAAAAGGAAGCAATATAATGCCCGAATGGCATTCAGTTACAAGCACCACATAATGGCAGTTTATTGCAAATATTATTACTGATAAGACTGACCACAAATGCTGAGCTGTGTGTACTACAACTGAATGTATCATAGCTGGAAAGCACCAGAGGGTACTGCTGCACGGCCAGGGAGCAATACGGCTGATCTTTCAAATGGCAGAATGCACCTGGTTCATGTTTTAATGAATTTTGGGCAAAGGCTTTAATAAAAAATAGAAAACAGGCTGTTTTGAGACACTGGGCTGGGGGTGGGGGTAAATAAACTTTATTTCTGGAATGCCCCGTTGTGTGAAACCCCCTGGATTACCCTAAAAAGGTACTTTTCCACCAGCTCCACAGCACATGTGTTGGCTTTCATCCAGACAGCGATGTATGCCATACATATTAATGTTCAATATGTAAGTCTTTTTGGAACAAAGCGTTGGCACAATAAAATCAGAGGAGTTGCATCCACAGCCTTCCTGCCAACGCTCTTGCCCCCAGCCTGCATTTTCTGAATGGCTTAGCGCAGGAGCGTGCCTCATTCACAAGAAGCCTGCAAGCGTGATGTGGGATCTTTAACCTGGAACATTTTACAGGTGAGGTACAGATTTTTTCCAATGAGATAGATGAGGTTATTAAGAACATGGAAATAACAGCACTCTATGGCTATGAAGAAAAATCATAAAGGCCTGACCAATTTTAAGGTAAGAATAAGAATATTTCTTTTTTAAATTGAAATATGCAGAACCCTATATGCTATGCCAAAAAACGGGAAGGCTATTCTGAAACTTTCTATGTAGCCCATAGTGTGCTGGTTGCAATTCACATGACCCAGAATGGGTGAGTAGTAGCCAAAACTTCCCCACCATTTTTCCACCTTTTTTAGAGATGTTGATGGTATCCCCTTTACACAATATTTTAGTGGATGGCAGTGGAGACTTCTTTTATTATCTTGGAATCAGTCTTAAAGTCCCAGTTCATTACTAACCCATTGCATCCCCACTGAGCTCTCCAATGTGCTTCCTGGTCACCCAGTTAGTGTGCTCTAATTCTTAGGCTATAACATTGTAGAGGAATATCATGGACAGGGGTTTATATAGCCAAAAAGGCAATTCTGTGAGTACTCACCTGTAGAATTGTTTTTGTTCTTGCATGGCACGGCCTGCTTCACTATTCATAACAGTTGGGTTATTCCGCCACAAGGTGGCGCAGTTGCAGAAGAGCTGAGGCATCTCCCGGCCCCCTATAAAAACGGGATTAACCATAGAGTTCCCAGTGTAGACAAGCAGTGAGACAAGAAGCCGGGAGAGAATAAAGGTAAAAAATGTAAAAAAGGTAAAAAACCCCAATTAACTTGGAACAATCACCATAAAGAAGCAACCAAGAATAATGATAACAAGGGTGGGGTGAAGCAGGCCGTGCCATGCAAGAACAAAAACAATACTACAGGTGAGTACTCACAGAATTGTCTTTTTCTTATTGCATGGCACGGCCTGCTTCAGTATTCATAACAGTTGGGACATCCAAAAGCAGTGTCCAAAAGTAGGGTGGGATCCCCAATAAGTAACGGCCGGCAGTTCAAGTCACTACTGCCTGAACTACCTTGCGGCCAAAAGCAGCATCCGCTGAGGCCTTAACATCAACCTTGTAAAGCTTGGAAAAAGTATGAACAGAAGACCAAGTAGCGGATTTGTAAACTTGTTCAACAGAAGCTTGGTGCTGAAAAGCCCAAGAGGCACCAATAGCACGAGTGGAATGAGCAGTAACCCTAAAGGGAGGTTCCTTCCCATTAGCAGAATAGGCTTGTACCACCGCCTGACGGATCCACTTGCTGATAGTGGAATTACCCGGAGGCAAGCCCTTCCTAGGTCCAGAAGTGAGAACAAAAAGAGCATCAGATTTCCTGAAAGGCTCAGTAGGGACCAAATAAAACTTCAGAGCCCTGACCACATCCAGAAAATGCAGTGCCCGCTCCTTGGAATTAGCAGGATTAGGACACAATGAAGGCAAAAAAATGTCCTGATTGAGATTAAAGGCAGACACGACCTTAGGCAAGAAATCCGGCTTAAACCGAAACATCAAGGTTTGATGGAAAGCGCCGCCAGTTCAGAAACTCGCCTGACAAAAGTGATAGCCACCAAAAAGGCTACCTTAAGAGTAAGAATGGGCAAGGCAGCCCCACGAATAGGCTCAAAGGGAGGACCCTGCAGATTCAAGTCCCAGACTGGTACCATAGGCTTACGAGGGGGACGCACATGAGTAACACCCTGGAAAAAGGTTTTAACCAACCGGTGATTGGCAAAGGATCTTTGGAAAAAAATTGCCAGAGCTGAAACATGACCCTTGAGGGTACTCAGTTGAAGGCCGGAATCCAAACCATGTTGCAAAAATTCCAGAATCCTGGGGATGGAAAAAAACCCGACAGGGAAGAGACTTGGACTCACACCAGGCAATGTAAGCATGCCAGACCCTGTAATAGATAAAGGACGAGGACTTCTTCCTAGCCCGAATCATGGTATCCACAACAGAGGCAGGCAACCCCTTTTCCATCAAGATGGAGGTTTCAGCAGCCAAGCCGTTAAAGCCAGCGTTTGTAAATTGGGATGGCGTAGCGATCTACTGCCAACTGCACAACGTCTGCGAACCACACCCTTCTTGGCCAACAGGGAGCCACCAGGATGGCTGGCACCCCCTCCTGGGCTATCTTGCGCATGACCCTGCCCAGTAGAGGGAACGGAGGGAACACATAGAGAAGCCGAAACTCCGTCCAAGGCATTGCCAGTGCATCCGTGGCGTAGGCCAGAGGATCCTGTGACAGGGAGAAAAACTTGGGAAGTTTGTGATTGTGACGGGGCGCAAACAGGTCCACATCTGGCTGACCCCAGCAGTGACACAGGGAGAGAAAAACCTGGTTGTTGAGGGACCATTCCCCCGGACGAGACATCCCCCTGCTCAGGGAGTCCGCCACCTGGTTCTCCACCCCCGGAATGTATACAGCAGAGATGCAGGGATCATTCTATTCCACCAAGACAGTATCAGGGACACTTCCTTGAAGGTTCACTTGCTCCGAGTCCCTCCCTGATTGTTGATGTAGGCAACTGTCTTCTGGTTGTCTGAGCGAATCTGAACAGCCCGACCCCGAAGGTATGTGGTCAGCTGAGAAAGAACCAACCTGATCGCCCTCAGTTCCAATACATTGACGGGAGCATGGGCCTCCTGGGGGCCCCACCGTCCCTGGAACTGCAGAGACTTCCAAAAGCCCCCCCAGCCTGTCAGACTGGCATCTGAATCAGAAGGTTCCTTGAGTCCAGCCACCACGAAAGGGACTGTCTGGCCAGAGGAAATTCCTGATCCAGGGTCCCGATCCCAGACTGACAAGAGGTGCAATTGAAGAGATCTCATGTGAAACTGAGCAAAGGGCACCACCTCGAAGCAGGACACCATCAGGCCCACCAACTGCATCCCCAGACGGATGGAGGGAAGAGAACACAAGAGCAGAGCCCGTGCTTGCTTCTGAAGGCCCTCCAACTTCTGCTGAGGAAGGAACACCTTGACCTGAGAGTTATCCAGAGTCATGCCCAGAAAGGACGGGGACAGCGAAGACTTGGGAAAGTTGACCACCCAGCCGAAGGACTCCAGAGTGGAGGTCACCACCCGGGTGTCCTGCTCAGCCTCATGAAAGGACTGGGCCACAATAAGGATGTCATCCAGGTAAGGAAGGACGCGAATGCCCTGGTTCCGTAGCAGAGCCATCACCCCCTTCAGCACCTTGGTGAACACCCGAGGCGCCGATACCGAAGTGTAAAGCTATAAACTGGTAATGCTGATACTCCAGCGCAAACCTCAGAAATCTCTGATGACCTGGGAAGATAGGCACATGAAGATAAGCATCCTTGATGTCCACGGTGGTCATGAAGTCACCCGGGCGAAGGGTACTGACAGCCGAGTGTAGCGTCTCCATGCGAAAATGCTTGAATCTGACAAACTTGTTGAGGCCCTTCGAGTCCAGGATGGGCCTCAGAGAGCCATCCTTTTTGGGGATCGTGAAAAGATTGGAATAGTACCCCTGACCCTGTTCTTGATGGAGCACCGAACAAATGACCCCTGACTCCAGCAGGCATTGAACCGCCGAAAGCAACCCTTGAGCTGAAACGTCTGAGACGTGGAGCCTCCAGACGTGAGCAAAGAGGCGAAGCCGTCCCCCCTCCCGGATAGGTGAGGGCGCCCCCTCATGCCTGAGGAGCCTTGGGAGGGGGTTTGGGCTTGGAACCCCAGGAGAGACCGGGACGACCACGGGATCTGCCACGGCCCCAAGAATCTCTGCAGCTACCTGAGAAGAGGGAGCCACAACCTCCTCCTGGAGTACGAAGGGAGGGGAAGGAGGCTGAGGGCCCCCGAAACGGCTGGGGCTGTCTCCTATGCTGAGGCAGTCTGCCAGCCTTGGCGAAAACATCAAGACGCTCACCGAAGAATCGCAGCCTCGCAAAGGGGAGCCCAGTGAGAGCCTTCTTAGCAGCAGCGTCAGCTGCCCACTGACGCAACCAAACAGAGCGGCGCATAGCCACCAAAAGAGCAGAGGCACTACCGCCCAGCCTCACAGCATCATCCATGGCAGTAAGGATAAATGCAACAAAATCAGAGCAAAGTAAGAGGGCCCTATAATCCTCCCTCCTCATATCAGCCATAGCGCCATCACATAGACGCTTAAGCAGTTTCTTAAGGGCAATAGCTGTAATGGCAGCAGCACAGGCCGGGCGCAGCCCAGCCCCCACACAAGTAAAAGCATGGCAGGCCAGCTGATCCATGCGCCGGTCCTCGCTGTCCCTCAGAGTGGTAGTGTCAGGGGAAGGCATGACCGAGGTATTGGACAGACCTAGCACGGGAGCGTCCACCTCAGGGGGACATGGCCACCACTTTACTAGATCAACAGGAAAGGGATACCTCTTATCCAATCCCTTGGGCACAGCGGGCAGCCTGTTAGGTCGTTCCCACTTAAGCACCATAGTAGTGAAATGTCCCTGCTCAGGGAACTCAAGACGCTGTTTATCAGGGCGAAAGAGCTCACCCTGCTTCTTCTTAGCCCCCTCAGGGGGAGCAATGTACAAAATTTCAAAAATGTGAGACAGCAGATTATCAGTGTCCTCAGGGTACCATGATTCTCCTCGGACGCAGACCCAGGGTCACTATTGCAACTCTCCTGCTGGTCCCCAGAGGAGTCAGAGTCCTGGAACAGTTCCCCTTCCTCTAGGGAATAACGTCCACCAGTGGCATCAAACTCCTCATACTCCTCTGTGGAGCGTGAGGGAGTGGAAGTCAGGTGCCGCTATTTGCCAGAGGCCTTCCTAGGAACAGGCCCGGCAAGCTGCCTCTCAATGTTGGCCACACGAAGTGCCAGATCAGACTGTGACCCCCTGCTATTATCCCCCTCACTGGGGGCCAATTGCAGGAGTGGGGGGGCGCAGAGCTGGGAAGCGATACAGGCAAACCAGCTTGGAGCGCAAGGACACTTTGGGCGCACGGCACACACATCCTGACACTGTCACTCACAGGGGATACCCCACACATGGCACACAGCCGGGATTGCCCCGAAGGACCCCCAAGCACGCTATCCCCAGAAGCCTCCATATGGTGATTAACACAGGCGCAATAGGCCAGCACTGGGCAAAGGCTAATACAAAAGCCACCCAGGATGCCCTCCCACGGGATGCCCCCAGAAGTCAGTAAAGGGGGGGATGAGGGGGAGGAATGAGTAGAGCCGGGAGAAACCACAACCCACTGGAATCCCACCTGAAAGACATAAGTAAAAACGACACATGAGCATCCCGCAGCACATGCACCACAAGACCAATAAAAAAAACCCCAAGGGGGACTCAGGGACCAAGGAAATCGCAGGATCACCAAGCCTCAGACCGCTGGATGAAGCAACACACAGGAGGATACAGCACCGCAGCCAGAAAGGGAGAAAACCAGACGCGCAGCTAATCCAAAATGGCGCTGGCAGAAGTACCTCGAGGGGCGGGTCGCGGGGGGACGACGCGATACGCGTCACTGCCCGGCCCCGCCCCCCATGAAGAGCGCGAACACGGCGCCCACGTGACCCTGCCCGTGCCATGACTAAGCAGAAACGCCACAGGTTATAGTGCCACCCGCCATGGAGCGCAGTACAAAGTGGCGCGGCGGCTAAAAAAAACACCAAAAAAACACTGTACACAGCAAAATACACCACAACTAACACCACTCGTCGCTACCACCCGCCCCCCGAACATAAGTCAGAGAGGGGGGGAGGGAGAGAGACGTAAGACAGCGGCGAGTATCCAGGCCAGGGGGGAGGGGGGGACCCCCTGAAGGAAAAGAAAAAGACACAGTCCCCCAAAACTCACCCCCTCAGAAGCCAGGACAGGAACTCCGCATCCCTAGTAGGCTGACCATAAAGCCTATGGCCGGCTACCCTTTGTGGAACAGGGTCTGCGGCTTGGAGCAGCGCTCCTGGAGCACTTGACCCTAGTGCTCTTCTACCCTCACCCGATCTGTCAGCCAAGGCTGGGAGGCAGAAAGGGTCCAGAAATGGGTGGAAATAGACTTGCAGGGCCGCAGGCTTGGTTGCCCCGCTCACTTGCGCATAGAGAGAGAGACATCTTCTGCAGTACACTGCGCCACCTTGTGGCGGAATAACCCAACTGTTATGAATACTGAAGCAGGCCATGCCATGCAATAAGTAAAATATGCTACTGAAGCTTTAATATTGTAAGGGCAAATATTGTGGAAGCTGTGGGTATGCTCCTCTACAGCCATTATTGGAGCAAAACATGGGCTGTGGGAGGGGGGAGAAAGATGCCAGGTACAGAACTGAAGCGAGAATAGGGAGGCAGAAATTTTAATGGGTGTAAAAATCAACAGCCTGACTGTCCCTAAACCAAAGCGGCTCCTCAAGAATTCTCCCGGGTCTACCTGTGGCTGGTCTGCCCCTGCCAAAGAGCTCTTAACTTGTCATTGAACAGGAGCATGCCACTAGCAAGACTGTTAGGCTGACAGCAAAAGACCCACGGCTTTTTAAAACTAGGTACTGAGAGGGATTGGGCTCGGGGGGCTGCTTGGATCCTTTAATAGCCTATACAAGAATGAAATAAAGTAGTATTAAAACAAAAGGGTTAATTCAGCAAAGACAGATTTTTTTTGAGATAAAAACACCCTTTTTCAGGATATTTTTCTCGGTGCAATTCAGCGCCATATTTGGCTGTGTCATTTTTGTGCACAGCTAAATATGCTAAAAAAATCCTCATTGTGCTGAACCCACCATAATATACCAAAACAGAACATTAAAGGCTTTTACTTTCAGACCTCAGATCAGGACCCCCTTTGGGTACAAGACTACCCTCTTACGCATCCACGTGCTCCTCTCCATACAGCAGGAACTACTACATACATAGATGCCCATTAAAATTATTGGGAGAGCTCTAGACTGAGGCCACACCCACCCCCAATGCCAGATTCTCATAACGTTACTCCAAGGTAAGTGGCACTTCTGGTCTGAGGTCTGTGAACTTAACTATAAAATATAAAAAAAAATGCAAAAAACTAAAATATATGCTAGAATAATCAATAATGCAATAAATACAAGGTAAAAAAATGTTCAGAGCATTCTCCCAAAATCATTTCTACAGTCAAAAGGGTTAAGGAGAGACTGCCCAAGTGTGCCGTTTCCGTGACAATGATATGCTAGTCAGTTACTACTTAATTATACTCTATACTATACTATAATTTAGATAACATTTTGTCCTCTGACTTGCCTTCTTGTCATATCATTTAATGAAGTGATGGAATAAACTATTGACAGCCTGAAAAACATCAGTTGTTAGACCGCATAGGAAAAAGTAATACAATTGTTGCCGCAATGTGAATATTTAAAAAGAGGGTGCTCACATCTTTGTGCTTTGTACACACACACACACACACACACACACAAAAAAAAAAAATAAAAGATTGCCCCCCCTTAATTCTGTTAAGAAGTCGTGTTATTCTGGTTGAGCTGGCAATTTCTTCCTCCTTTTCTGCTCTTTGTTCTCTTATATTGGAAGAGGAGAAAATGTTGGTTTGTGATAGCAGATGCACTGATTGCTGTAGAGAGCTACATATAACCTTTCCTGCTCCCTCCACCACAGTCAATGCTATCTAACTAGATGAAAAAGATAATGCGTGCTGGCTGCCATTTACTGGACAAAGGGATAAAAGACTTTCATTGTGCCAGTTTGTTTCCTACTTGCCCTTGATTGTCAATTCCACTGATTATAAAATATAAAGCTTTTGTATTTGGCAGATAGAAAAGGACCACATGGGCCCTTAGAATCAATATAATATTGTCTCAATGTTTAGGCTACAGTTGGGCGCTTTGCAGCTCTTTCATACCATTTGGCTTTTTATGATAAGAGAATATTTTCCATTGTAATAGCACCAATAGATTTTATCATGCTGCTTGGTGATAATAGGATGAAACATCTCGAATGATGTAGAAATATGCAGATGCCAATGGTTAGCGCGGCTTGACACTCAACATTATATCAAGGATAGCTTCCTATTTTGTCAGGATTTTGGTGTTCTGCCTTTATTGTTTTACTCTTTTGAGATGTGTAATAAACATTTATGTTAGGATTATGTTCCCATACCTGTGATTTACTTATCAGCATGCTGCTTCCTATATTTCTTATATTGCTGTGGTGCTATGTTTGGGTGAGCAAGGAGGGGTATAGAGGTGTTTGCTTAGACAAATCTGCCCTTGGCAATTTTCTCCAGGATCCATGTAACCTGAAGTGTAATTTACAAAGTGGATGGCTGATACCCTATATATTTAAATATGTTATATATGCTGCAGTGAAAGCCAACATAGATGTGTAATGGTCTATTTTTCTATTCCTATTTCAGGTGGCAAAGAGAAACATCTAATAATGACCGGCAAAACACAGACTAGCAATGTCACTAACAAGAATGATCCAAAGTCCATCAATTCCAGAGTCTTTATTGGCAACCTCAACACTAGCATTGTAAAAAAAAGTGATATTGAAGCTATATTCGCCAAGTATGGTAAAATAGTCGGGTGCTCCGTACATAAAGGATATGCTTTTGTACAGTATGTCGGTGAACGACATGCAAGAGCTGCAGTGGCTGGAGAAAATTCTCGAATCATAGGAGGCCAACCCCTAGGTAAGAACATTTCCGTGTGGTCAAACTTGCCAACATATGTTTATTGGTGGTATAACTTGTTATACAAAACTTCTTGTGACAAAACTCACTTCTTTTTTACATGTGAAAATTGACACATCTACTTTCATTGTCTACTTAGTGGCTCATCCATAGCCAGGTGAAAATATACACCTGGGAGACAATGAAAGTAAATGGCAGTTTTTTCTCCTAAAAAAAGAAGTGAATTTTCTCACCAGGTTTTGAATTGACCCCAAGGTGGGCAAAAAAGAAAAATGATGGTCAATGTTATTATGTGTTTTTAAGACGTTTGTTTGGTTCTGTTTAACTATATTATGTACCCCAAGAATTTTGAAAGAAACCATTATTGCTCGCTTTGAGAGGTTTTAGTGCATTGTATGGCTTGGTGGTGAAATTTGGTTGTTGGTGTAAGGGATCTCCAACTTTGGTATACTATTTTATTTTGAAGCACTGTACAAACTTTTTTGGATTATGAATAGAAATAGGTGTCCCCAAGACGTGAGTTCGGGTTCCCAAACCTGAACATGGACTTCAGCCGGAAGTCTGTGTTTGAGTTCACCATCCGGCCCAAACAAGGAAAAGCTGGTTGATGGGCTGCTGAGCAGCCCATCCACCCACTTCACCTAAGGTTGCAGCACCAGGCAGCTACTTTAAATCACCTGAGCCCCGGTGATGCCCCAGTTTGGGGCTGGCACTAGGAGTGTCCTCACTTATGGCAGTCAGCGGCCATCTTTCTGTAACCCTGGCCTGTTTGAAACGCTGCCGTTGCATCCACCACTTTGCTGTCTCTAACATAAGAGGATCCAGGGCAGGTGAATTACAGCAGTGCTTCTACTGCACACTCTGCAACCCCCCGGACCCCTGAACCTGAACATTTATTCAAAGTTCGGCCAAACTTGCTGAACCCCAACTTTGAGGTTTTAATCCATCTCTAATTATGAAAGATGTGCTGTTATGAGCAGAGCAAGCAGTGCTGAGAGTAATGATACTCATGTTGAGTGTAATGAAGCTTTGGTTGGGAGTATAAAAACTTGCACTGCTGCCTTTTCAGTCATGCTGTACAATGTATGACTCGTGTTCTTACATTGTAAAAATGCTAGCTGCTGTGTTACATTGTAAACAACTAGGTTGCAATATAATGAAACAAGAAATGCACCCTGCTGTTTTTACATTGTATAGCAGACACAAGTTTCTATTACAATTGCACATCTTGCACATTGGCACGATGGAGAGATTACTGTATCTGTATTCTTTTCTTTATCTATTACTGGATCAACATTCTACTATCCATTAATTAAAAGCTGTCTACATCTATTTATACTGTAGTTTTAGGGGTGTTTTTAGTCTTAAAATGAAAGGAAGCTTGTTCCAGATGATTTCTGTTAAACTGACGTGTGAGAAGAACTACTTACTCTGTAATCCTCTGCTGTTGTAAAGCAATGGCTGCAAATGTTTCTTGTGGCATGTGTTAGTCAGAGCTAGAAAGTTACATTTTAGTCTCCGAAAGAAGGTGTGCTCCTGTCTTTTCTTTATGTCTGCCTTTCTCAGTCTGCAGCAAATATAAGTAATTAAATGCAACATGATTTTTTTTTCTGGCAGTTTACTTTGCAATGAACTTAAAGAAACAGACCCCTCACCCCCTGCAGACACTGCTAATTGTGTGTGCCACAAAGTCTGATGCAGTTAGACTGTCCAATGCAGTTAGCAGGTGGATGGACAGGTCAAGGACATAAAGCATGTAGGGTCTGTGATATATAGGGCAGCATGCTCTGACACAGCGCTGACAGTAGGTAAAAATGCTGCCCTATTCCATCCGCCACTGGTCTGGTCGTAGAGCTAATTGTCGTAGAGCTAATGCATCAAAGTGTGTCCCATTGTGTGAAACCCTCCAGATCGCCCACTCCACACCTTTCAGGTCTTTCAATGTACTTATGCACGGCATAAAGCAGTTGTTTTGTACTGGGCATCGGCATAGGGAATGGCGGCGGTTGCATCCCCGGTTCCGCCATATAGTGCATTCTCTTAATCACAGCGAGGGACAGGCAGAAAGGTAAGGGGACTTGCAGGCGATCTGGGGGTTCACACAATGGGGCCAGCGTGGGTGATGATTTACACTCTAGGGCCAGCGTGTGCGGTGAGTGGTCCACTTTAAGTAAAAACATGGTACAATTTTTTGGGAAATAATGAAGATTAGAAAAATGTATTATATATTGTGTGCTTACATATAATTGTACTTGAAATGGCGCTTCTGCTGGATGGCACAGCAAGCCAAAGTGCCTGTTTGCAAATCTAAGCCAGCAATGACACAATAGGTAAATCCCTGAAGTCTTGCCTGTTTACTGTGTTTTTTGATCATATTGAAATGGTGTAGTATTATCCCAAACTTGTATTCTATTGTTATGTTATTATTCTTAACTACAGCATGGTTATTGTTTCTCGCTCGCTCACTCAACCACACATTTCTCTGTCCCTGTGTTCTTTTGTCTTTTTGTTGCATAGGAGAACAGCTTGTACTACAAATAATATGTTTTTACAAGCTGAACATAATGCTTCAACACAAGACCAATGGTCATTCCAGTTTGATTTCATCCTCCTTTCGTATTTTTTTAATGTCCAAAAAAATATAAAATAATAACTACATGATTATAAAATATATAACTCCAGTACTATAATTTTATAAATAAATGTTTTCATAAATAGCCAACCATTCATGTATCAGTGGGATGGCACATTTTATTTTTTGCTGTCCTATGCTTTAATGTGACTATTCAGCACATTTTTTTGTATTGCTTGGCAATCATTCAACAAGTGTAAACAATGACGTGCTTGTGAGTGAGGCCACCAAATAGAGATAATGCTGGATACAATTGTTCGTAGTTGGTCAGTGCCAATGTATCAATGTAGTCTACTCTTTTCTGTCAACTTATTGAGATGGCAAGTTGTATCTGTCAAATTTTTGCATACTTGATCTCCAACAGCCCTGGTTTGTGAAGCCAGGAAATGTGCTTCTTGGTTCTGGCTGGGAGGTGGGCATTGAAAACAATGAGCGTCTGTGGACATGGAAGTTCCTGGAGTACATAGGCCATGCCCCAAATCAGCCAGAACCTGGAAGCACAGCTCCCAATTTCACAAAACCTCTGATAGCGAAACCTAGCTAAGCACGGTTTGGAACAAAAAAAATGCACTTTTAGGAGTTCAGCAAGACATTTCATGTCATTGTCTCTTTGGTCATTTATACTTCAAATTCACTTTTACTTGGCACAGCTTATACAACTTCCCAATGAATTAGGAAGAAAAAAATAGGTTAGTGGCAGTATAAGATATTTAGCTTGGTGCAAAGCAGCGCACACCTCATAATGGTGGTGTAGAGTTAAAGGAGCACTATCGCGAAATTCTGTTCCATGTAAACACGCCATTTAATGAGGGGAGGGGTCACTCATACACCCGAACTGAATAAAACTCCTGCCAAGCTTGTGGTTTATTCTCACATGGTAGAAACAAAATTCAGGGATGACAGGTTTAGTCTATGAGGGTTGAGAGAGCCTGTCACCCCGGCTGTCCTTTTCCTTCCATTAAAATAAAAAAAAAAAAAACAAGCCTGGCTTGATATTTCTTGATGTCTGGTGTATAAGTGACCTGTCCTCCCGCCATACAGCATATTAATATAGATTTTCATAATTGGTCCATTTTTTCGTGATAGTGCTCCTTTAAGCAGTGGTCAATACTGTGTTGTATGTTGGTGCAAATTGTTGCACTTCATTTATAAATCAGGCATTTAGTCTCTCCTCATAAATTATTTCAGTATTCTTCAAGTTACTTTAGTTACCTTTTCACACCATGTTTTTCAGTTCAAGAGAATCAGCATTATAAATGTCCCTTAGAGATTTAGACATTGAGGTCTTCTGAGTTAGAAAATACAATTTGGAACTGGATTGAAAACTGGCTGAAGAACCGTATGCAGAGAGTTGTAGTTAATGCTGCCTACTCTGAATGGTCCCCGATTGTAAGCAGTGTACCTACCCCAGGGTTTAATGCTGTGCCCACTATTATTCAACTTGTTTTTAAATTATATAGAAGATGGCATTAATGGCACTGTCTCTTTATTTGCAGTTGACACAAAGATAATGCAGCACAGTGCAGTCTCTTGAATATGTTAAAAAGCTTCAGGTTGACTTTTACACTTTCAGTGTTTGGGCATCTACTTGGCAAATGAAGTTGAATGTGGTAAATGTAAAGCAGTGCGCTTAGGATCTTATCATTTGCAGGCCACATACAGATGCATATTCCTTTAAACTCAACTTGGTGCACTGGTGCATTGTGCTATCTTGAAATCTCCAATGCTTTTCAATGGCTTCTGTGCTGAGATAATCAGCTGTGATGTGTAGGTTAACGAATGATACATCTGTATGTCCTCAGGGAAGGAAACCTGAAAGAGTCACTTGTCGAAAAGGATCTGGGGGCACTGGTAGACAACAGACTATATAAAATGCAATGTCAAGCAGCTGCTTCCAAGGCCACCAAGATACTATCATGCATTAAAAGAAGCATGGAATCACAGGATAGGTAAGTAATATTGCCTCTTTACAAGGCACTGGTGCGACCTCACCTGGAATATGCCGTCCAGTTCTGGGCACCAGTTCACATAAAGGATTCTCTGATTTTGGAAAGGGTGCAGGGGAGAGCCACCAAACTAATAAGAGGAATAAGGTATTATTATGAAAGATTACAGGAATTTATTTAGTCTTAAGAAGAGATGTTTGGGGGGGGCATGATTTGTCTAAATATATTATGGCCAAAAAACAACACCATCCCTTGATTGAATTTAATAGAAAAATATTTTTTGGAGCACAAGCACAGGCAGAAAGGCAAGGGGGCTTGCGAGTGAGTGATGATTAAAAAAATGTGGGGAAAAACTAGTTTATGAAAAAGTCCTCTTTAAAGACAAGGAGGCACTTCCTCCATCTGGAGAAAAAAAAGATTCAATCTCCAGAGGTGTCAATTCTTTTCACCATGGGAACTATAAATCTGTAATCTATATATCTTCAAATAATAAAAAACACTTTCCTCAACACCATACCTTAGTTGAATTTTATGGAAAATAATTTTTTGGAGCACCAGCATCTTTTTCTTTTTTGGAGCTGGAGGTCACAGCGTCCGATGCTAATTTGCCTTGATTGTTGCATTCTGTATTTTGGACGCCACTGCCGATTATACCAGCACCAGTGAGCGCCACTTTGTACCGCCGTCTTTTTAGCGTTGCACAGCGTATTTATTATTTTTTATTGGCACTGTATTTTTCTTGTGCCAATCGGCCTTTCATCATTAGAGTTACAAGATGACACTGCTGGGAAGAAGGGGGATAACCTTTACAATGCGTTTAGGCTTCGTTTTATTTGTTGTTGGCCAAATTACACATAGGCAAACAAAAGAAGCAATTTCAAACGATTTTAGCTGAAAAAAATTACATTTGGCGACATCTAGTGCCTGCGTTTACATTATAGACAAACAATAAAAAAACATAGTAACAATGCAAGTTCTGCACAAATAATAATAATAACAATAAGCAAAAAACACTTCAATACAGTTCTGCCCATTGTGCTTTATGGGATCTTGATCTACAGCGCCACTATAAACTGGCATATATTGTGCTAGTGTGAAGGTGGTGCTGTGGATATCGCCTATCTGGATTTTAGCAAAGCCTTTGACACTGTACCACATAAGGAGCTCATAGATAAGTTATTGAAGGTAGGACTCAATCCCTGGATAGTTCAGTGGATTTCCAGTTGGCTGAGGGATCGGTATCAGAGTGTGGTTGTAAATGGTGTGCAATCTGAACAAAGGCGAGTTACAAGTGGTGTGCCGCAGGGCTCTGTCCTGGGCCCCATTCTTTTTAATATATTTGTAAGTGACATAGGAGAAGGCTTGGTAGGAAAAGTTTGTCTGTTTGCTGATGATACAAAGGTTAGTAATAGGGTGGATATTCCGGGAGGTGTCTGCAACATGGAAAATGATTTAGCTTTACTGGATAGATGGTCAAAACTGTGGAAACTAGAGTTTAATGTCTCTAAATGTAAAATCATGCACTTGAGTAGAAGGAATCCCTGCTCTGAGTACCGTATGGGCAGCACTGTGTTAGCCAGGACCTCGGAGGAGAGAGATTTAGGGGTACTGATTACTGATAGCTGCAAGATGAGTGGACAGTGTAGCCAGGCAGTGGGAAAAGCAAGCAGGATGCTCGGCTGCATAGCTCGAGGCATCACCAGTAGGAAGAGGGAGGTTGTGATGCCGCTGTATAGAGCCCTGGTAAGGCCACAGCTAGAATACTGTGTGCAGTTCTGGAGACCTTACCTGCAAAAATACATTATTCAAATAGAACGTGTCCAAAGGCGGGCAACGAAAATGGTGGAAGGACTTAAACTTAAAACTTATCAGGAAAGACTTAAAGAACTTAATTTGTACAGTCTGGAGGAAAGAAGGGAGAGGGGGACATGATTGAGACCTTTAAATATGTGAAGGGATTGAATAAGGTTCAGGAGGGAATTGTTTTTAAGAAGAAACTTACTGATAGAACAAGGGGGCACAACCTGAAGCTAGTCGGGGGGAAGATCAGGAGCAATGTTAGAAAATATTATTTTACAGAAAGAGTAGTAGATGCTTGGAACAAACTTCCAGCAGAGGTAGTTGAAAAATCAACAGTCACTGAATTTAAACATGCCTGGGATAAGCACACATCTATCCTAAGATAAAGAGTACATACAGTATACACATAAGGGCAGACTAGATGGACCGTATGGTCTCCTTCTGCCGTCAACCTATGTTTCTATGTTAAATTAGACACAAGCTGGTGGCTGCATCAGCACTGCCTGTTTTTGGTTTCTTAGGGGGTTATCTAAGAAAGGATAGCACCAGGTAGTGCTTCGTAGCAGCAAGTAGTGTCTGGTGAGCGCTGGGCGCTGTATGGGAAACCACATTTAAGAAAGCAAATCTGGTGAGCGCCTCTAACAGAGCCATGTAGCGTCTGATATATTATTACAGGCGGCTCAGTGTATAGCGCCGCCTCTAGGTTCAAGAGCGTGTCCCTCTCCCATACATTTTAATGGGATTTCATTTGTTTGTGTTTAAATAGCATGTTTGGCAATTTAATTTTTTTCTTTTTTGCTCAAACCATTGTGTGACCTCTCCTGACTGCAAACAAACACTTTTATACATTTTTTGGACTTTTTATATTTTTATGCAGAATTGAATTTACAGGTCTGGCACTAAAGTGTTGCTAAAGTCTTAAAGGAGCCACAGCACTCAACCCTGTTAGCTTGCAGGCCAGCCTATAATCTGTCTCTAAACTTGGTTAAAAACAGAGGACTCGGTCACACACATCTGCAGAAGTATGCTTAAGCTGCACCACTACGCCAAAGTGCCTCTGTGGGGTGCAGTCCTAACTCTAATCTCTGAGAGCCCATTTGGGACATACAGTGCAATAGATAAATTGGGAGAAGGCTTACCTGAGGTTGCCCTAAACCTCTCAAGTGTAAGCCATGGGGTGGAAGGGTCAAAGACCTTGCAATACAGCCTAGACCCCACACACCATGTGCTTGCACAAATTCAAAAGAAACAAAGGGGAGGTGGGAGTGTTGCTGGTGGACAAAACAGACTTTGATCACACAGCGTCTGGCGCTCTATGCTACAGCGCCCAGCTTTAGAGCGCCGACGCTGTGTGTGCAATTTTGTGCTATAGTTTTGTTATAGTAGTTTTGTGCTATAAACCGCCCAACGGCCATCACATCGATGCCGGCCAGGTTACTACAGCGACCGCAATGCTAGGCTACAGCACCCGATACCCGCTTACAGCGTCTTCTAGCGGTCGCTCTAAGTTCCGCTATACATTCATCTGGCAATACGTGGCACTAGTAGTGAATCAGGCTCCAAAATTGTACACTGTGTCCCACTGAGTGCTAATAACAGGTGATAAAGCTTCATAAATCAGGCTCATCGTAGCTCTGTAAATATGGACCAAAAGTGGACCATCTGGTAAAAAGTGGACCAGAACTCAGGCAAGTGAAAACCCTTGGTTTTGGGCCACTTTAAAATGCTAAAAGCTGTTATTAACCATATCTGAGAAATTTTCCACATTTATTGAATACCCTATTGAATGTGAAAAATGTTTCTATAGTATTAAAAAAACATTTGCATCTCACCTGGTGTAAGTAGAACTTTTTGTCTTTAACCTTTACTGCAGGTTGAGGTGGAAAGGTGCTTAACTGTTTATTAAATACCAGTCAACCGAAATTCCAGTCACCTTTTATGACTAGCCTCGAGCTGCCATCATTTTATTCCATAATCAGAACCTCATCTGCCTTCTGCTGGAATTAGATTTGACTTGTCATTGTTAATATTTTGTTGTCTGAGTTTTACTGTCATTATCACTGTATTGCTTTTCTTAGATTTTCTATTCTCCATTGTCATTTAGAGATGTAGTCTACATCTGCAGTAATACTAAAATATATTGAAGGGTGTCAAAATGACAAGCAGAGTTAGATGTCACTGAATCAAACATACAGCTATGTTTTTGACTGTGAGATGTAAGAACACATTTAGCCGACATTGACTGAGAAGAATTTCTTAACTTAAAGCGGATCAACAGTCAAAATTGGCTTAAACCAGACCAACACAACAAACAGTGCTGATATGCATCCCTCCCCGGGGCAATTAAGATTGGCACACATAAACATTCATTAACCCTTTTCTAACTCTTGCTGTTGTAAATTTTAAAAACAAGATGGCGGCTCATGTATTTGCAGGCCACCTGTAAACAGGAAGTGTTGCTGGGCTTCCTGTTAGTGTACGTTGTCAGTTATGCCAGTTGGGAGAGGAAGCTCCAAAATGGCCGCTACCTCTCTTTCCCAATTGTACCAGTCTGTTGGTCCGGTTTAAGTCTAAGGCAGTGCCTACGGGGGGGTACACAGAGAAACTGTATTTGTAGACTTTTATTTTTATTTATAGACTTTTATTGTTATCCCTTATGTGCTTATCGCCAGACACATATTTTTATGTGGATATTATTGACTGTTGTACAATTTGTTGTAGTGAAGGCGATTGTGATTAGAGTTTAAAAAAAACAGGGGTTCCAACATAGACTTTTTGCACAATTCCTCAATAGCAAATACAATATGAATTTCAGTAAAGAACCTGTTCCTGTAATATCGCTGATGCAACACAAACACACAGACCACAACATAGAAAATATTTAAGGCTATTGTAGCTTACGTCACAGTGCACACTTGCACAAAATAAGACCATTCTCTCTCATCACACACCAGTAAACAACAGTAATCCACCAGCCACTGTGCATATGTTATTGATTTTATCCAACAAACCCAAAACATTATCTCCTAGAACTCGTACTCTGTGTTCCTCAGTTGGTTCAATTGGTCTGGGACTAGTTGTTCACCTCTATGCCTTTTCCATACTGACCTAAATAAGTAATTTTTACTCCATAAGATGCACAATTCTCCCCAAAACTTGGGGGAAAATGTCTGTTCTTTTTATGGAGTAAATGTGCCTAGGCTCGTCGAATATCACTGAGTGTCGGAGTGGTGAACATCCACCACTGGCCAGTGCCATCTGCCTGTGGCTTCAGTGGGGAGGACCAGCTGTGGCCTTACAACGACTGTGATTGCACTTTCTGTGGCATTATTATTGGCCACAGGCTGGTTGCAGTGGTGTCTGAGGGCTACTTTGTGTAGATCTCCGGCTTCTGGGGCATTAATGAGACATACAGAAGATTACTGTAATGACACTTATAATAGCCATTAGTATAATGATTACTTACTATTACATTGAGTTACTACTGTATGTATATGACCTGTTACATCAGCAGTGAACAGACCGAACCACCCACAGAAACTAGCACACAATTTGGATCATTATATATATATATATATATATATATATATATATATATATATATATCCTATTGTTTTCCTCTAAATCCTAAGTGCATCTTATGGTCAAGTGTATGTTATAGTGTGGAAAATGCTGCACTAAAGTATCTCTTCTCCTGCACCTCCAAAACCTCTATTTAGGAATAAAAAAAATGAAAAGTATAGCAATTATTGTTACATTAAAGTAGCACTATCACTTATATTTGCATTGAAATAAATAACAGCTGCACACCAGCTAACGTGTATAAATAATGTGGCAATAGAAAAGAAGAAAATGTATGCCTTACTAATGTCTCAGTCCATTTGCCAAATGGGGGGATCTGCTGAGTTTTATTCAGTGAGGTGATAGCAGACAGACATTTAGCCCATTGGTCTTCTAGCAACAGGTGCAGTGAACTTGCTCCAGCTTTTTTTCACAGGCAAGCGCTGTACACGGCGAGAACTGCTCTCTGTGTGTGAGGTGCTGTTTCTGTCATGAGACCACCAGGTGACTCAATAAATATATAAATATCTACAAAATAAACTAAACTGACTGAAAAGAAACCACTTTGTAAGATAACATGGTAGCACAAGAGAAAAACTAAAAAAAATATTAAATCTGGAGAGCAACAAAAATGGATGAAAATAGTAAAAACAATTGGGGAGAAAATAAAATATCCACAACTCACCAAATCAGGTATTACAACCCTAGACTCTCTTATTCAGAGTCCATCACTTTACCCTATGAATCAATCTCTCTCTCTCTCTTATACCCAGCAGTGACACAGCAGCACACGGCCACCATCACCTCCTCCCCACTTCCCTCCAGCTACTAGTACAGCCCCATCTTACTCCAGACCCTGCCTCTGCACCACCACCGCCTGTCCCCACTTCCCTACAGTTATGCTTTGGTGCTCACAACGCGCAGCAGTGGGGGGGGGGGGTTAACCCCCGAAGACAACATGGTATCTTCCTGGGTGAAGGGAGCCGTTTTTCCAGGCACCATCTAAGCTTGTTTTTTTTACCACACATTTGCTTATCATGACAACAGGCACTCCCGGTTGCCTGCCACACTGCGGGAGGCCAGAAGAAGACAGAGGAGTGGCGGGCTCTGTCCCTGTCCCCACCGCTGCTATTGCTGCGGCAGTGATAGCAGTGGCAGGGACCGAGGCAGCGCCTGCCACTCCACCATCATCTCCTGCCCTCCAGCTGCTGCCTCTTCGTACAGGAGATGATGGTGGAGTGCAGGCCATGCCCACCCGCTGCACGGACCCAGCTGTTCACTCCTGCCCTTGCCGGAAGAGGCAGCAGAGAAGTTGCGGATGAGAGGAAGGAGCGGCTGTCCCTGTCCCTGCCGCTGCTCCTTACTGGCCAGGCCGCGCAGACACCCGGCTCCATAGAATGGGTGGGCATGGCCTGCGCCAACGTGATGCAGGCCACGGCCACACAATTTACGGGGCCGGGTGTCTGCGCGGCCCGGCCAGTAAGGAGCAGCGGCGGGGGCACTCCTCCATTTTCAACTAGGGAGCGCCAGTAACATGTGAGTTTAATTTATTCTTTTTTTTTGTTATTGTGTGCCTATGGGGAACGGTGGGGGGGGGGGGGAATGCCATACTGCTTCTACGGGGAATAGTAGGGGGGGTACGACACTGCCTATATGAGGAATGTAAGGGAGTGCTACACTGCCTATATGGGGAATAGGAGGGGGGTACCACACTGCCTATATGGGGAATAGGAGGGGGGGTACCACACTGCCTATATGGGGAATAGGAGGGGGGGTACCACACTGCCTTTATGGGGAATAGGAGGGGGGGTGCTACACTTCCATTATGGGGAATAGGAGGGGGGATTCCACACTGCCTATATGGGGTATAGGAGGGGGTACCACACTGCCTATATGGGGAATAGAAGTGGGGGCACCACACTGCCTATATGGGGAATAGGATGGGGGTGCTCCACATCCTATATGGGGAATAGGAGGGGGGAATGCCACACTGCCTATGGGAATGGGATGGGGGGAATGCCACACTGCCTATATGGAGAATGGGATGGGGCGAACGCTACACTGCCTATATGGAGAATGGGATGGGAGGAATGCCACACTGCCTATAGGGAGAATGGGATAGGGGGGAATGCCACACTGCCTATATGGAGAATGGGATGGGGGGAATGCCACACTGCCTATATGGAGAATGGGATGGGGGGAATGCCACACTGCCTATATGGGGTATAGGAGGGGGGCACCACACTGCCTATATGGGGAATAGAAGGGGGGGTACCACACTGCCTATATGGGGAATAGGAGGGGGGTGCTACACTTCCTATATGGAGAATGGGAGGGGGGGAATGCCACACTGCCTATGGGAATGGGATGGGAGGAATGCCACACTGGCTATATGGGGAATAGGATGGCTGGAATGCCACTCTGCCTATGGGAATGGGATGGGGGAATGCCACTCTGCCTATGGGAAGGGGGGATGACACACTGGCTATTGGGAATAGGAGGGGGATTACTGTAATTGGAGGATACTGCACTTTGCCTATTATTTGGTTAAAATATTATTTTTCTTATTTTCCTCCCCAAAATCCTAGGTGCGTCTTATAGGGCGAAACATACTGTATCCCCTCGATTCAAAGAGCAAAAGTTAATTGATTTCGGATCGAAAATCGTAAGTTTGGGTGGGTGTTAGTCATTTTTTCATGTTTTTTTTGGCCATTTCCGACTCGCACGAGCCTACGTACGAATGCGTATATGCTCTTACGATCAGCGGAAGTTCGTTCCTAAATTTTAGGATCAAAACGTAAAACTTAGGATCAAATCCTAAAACTTAGGATCAAATCCTAAAACTTAGGATCAAAACGTAAAACTTAGGATACTCGGATGTGTTTAGGTGTGATTCAGAGAACAGTTTTCAAACCTCTAAATACGTTTTAAAAGAAAGCCACTGCCGACACCTTTTAGCAGTCGGATTGCTGTTCTTGAACAGGTTTTTTGGCTATGTGGAGGAGTCTGCGCGTCTTGAGCTCCAATGAACTGCATGTATCAGCATGGCCGAGGCCATCAATTGTATGGCAATGCATACCTGATTCATGTATGCCTTATAAAAGCATTTTAATGTGGACCTTAATTAGTCCTTTGCATGTAAACCTTTATTTTGCAATATATTTGCGTTAATTAAAGAAACTTATGTCCTTTGTTATTTATTTTAAAATTAATGTACTAGAATAATATTTTTAGATTGCATTTATTGGTGTAGTTGTTTACCTTTGCTTTGTTTAATTATTTAAGCACATCTTTGGTCAGATGCATCACACTTACTGAGGAGAGGAGAGTGGGATAAAGTGCAGGATGTGGGTTACTGCTGTATTTTGCACAGACACAGCAGAGCTGGGGGCACGGAAAGGTCAGAAATCAAAGAATGCAGAGCAACACAGTCCCAAGGCCCTTTCTGTTTGCAGGCTGCCCGAGAATACCTGAGCCGCCATCTTGGCTGTTTCTAGACTCATAACATGCAGAAGTTGCTGGGTGTTTTTTTATATTTGAGAGCAATCTGTATGTAGAGGGTGTGGGTAACCACACCCAAAATTTTAAGTTGTACCATTTGAAGCCAAAATATTAAAATTAAATCCACAAGTAACAAATGCAAGTTAACTAAAAATTAAACAAAGTAAGATTTACTTATGCAAATGCATTCATTAATGGTTGGTTACTACAAAATGAATGAAATAAAGAAAAATTAAAGACCAAATATTTAGAATGCACTTTAATGAGGTAAGTTTGTAGTGCGCAGCCACAAGATCAGAAGGATTTACGTCCAGACAAAAAAGGAAAAAGGGCAAAACCAATGTTGCAACCTGAGAAATGAAACGGAAAATTCAGGATGGAAACTGACATAGGTCTGATTCCCGAACTGCCATACGAACGGACGTAAATTTTAGGATAGAAACGTATTTGCTTATAGAATCACTCGCAAGTTCATACGAACGCACGAGCGTACGGGAAAAATAGGATGATCGGCACCAAAATCAAAGCTGTTACATGTTTCTTTGAATCGACCCTTATGTGTTTTTATCAGAAATTCACGAAAGTGCTACTTCAATAAAATTCCTCTGCTATGCACCAGAAAGGGCTTTCTATGAAATGGTGCCTAGAACCGGGCCACACATTTTTTATTTCCAGTGCCTTGTAATGAGGCAATATTACTTTCCTATCCCATGATGCCATGCCTTTTTTATACATGAAAATACTATGTATTACATGAAACATGAAAATACTATACTGTATGCTTGTGTAGGAAGCAGCTGATTGACATTGCATACTGATATTTGACCCGTGGTCTACTATTACATGCATATCCTTCTCAGCAAGTCACTCTCCCAGCTTTAATAAGCTTTGATCAGACATGGGAACTCATCTAAGGCAGACAGATGGCTGTGTTTTCCAGTACCAAGGGGTAAACTCAGGCAGCAAAGGCTCCCATGTCTGTAACTGTTACTGGGCAGCAAGGATCCAAACTAATAGTCCCCTAATTGTTTTTGTGTGTGCATACCCAACCATGAACATGCATGTACACCCATCTGTGCATGTACATAGCAATTAATCTACATTAGGGTTTAAAGGGACACAACAGTCAAGTCATTACTTCGTTATTCGCACTTTTGGAATCAAAAAGCAACCAATCATGTGACCACCAAAAAGCATTTAGGTTTTGGTATTGGTTGCCGACAGTCATGTAATTTGCAGCCATACAATGAATGAACAAGCTGGCTGCGCTGACTATAATGCTGCTTTAAGCTGCACATTGCACGTTTTCCATGCTAGCATATTGCACTGGGCATACTAAAGAATAAGGCATCTGTACCAGTTCTTCCTATAAGTATTCATTTCTCCTTTTTAGACAGAAAAACATGGTTTTGCTCTACCCAAATCTTTGGGTTTTATTAGCACTATCTTATATTTAAAAACTGTCCTCTGCTGCATAAATGTGTTGAATGATAGTCTTTTCCAAATGCAGAGCTTTGCGATGTGCATTTCTGGAGTCTATTCTTGGCTGGAAGAATATACAGCTCTTAACTTTGCCAAGATGAGGCACACTGTCGCTATTAATAAAGCCCTGTGATGTTACAGCAGAATTTTATGGATAACATTATTTCTGTATTGTCTGTGATTCAGGTAGGTTTATTGAAAGTGAATACAAAAGATTAGGAATTTTATAGAAGATGGCAAGCACAATTACTATTACATATACACATTAAAGTCAAATGAAAGAAGTTGAAATACATTGGAATAAAATTTTCATTTTTAAATTAACTACAACAAGTACATATGCTTAATGCATTAACCAGTCTCTCCTTTTTTCTCATATTTTTAATGAGAATAAATGGGGAATCCTTAATTGGTTGGTCAACTAAATTCCTATTGCTCTGAATGTATAGGAGGCTAAGCGAATGAGGTCTCCAGATTTCATTTAGGAAATGAGAGAACAATAGACTTGGTTTTACGTACAAGCCACAAGAGATGAAGATTTTAGATTCTTAGGTTTAAATAAATTAAACCAGCAATTCCAACTTCCCAAATCAGGAGGCCTTCTAGGAATCAGAATGACAAGACCAAATGTCACATATAACTTTTGGTCTGGTATAAGGGTCCTGAGCCTTCTCAACTGTTATACAGAGGAGACAATCCTTAAAGAGCCCTTCCCATCCCACATTGCAATGCACATATCACATTGCAATGCATTCTATCTACATTCCAATAAAATAGAATCAATTAACATAATGAATTGTTATTTGGCTGTAATAATGTAACACACTGGACCTCTTAGCGGGGGAGCTGTTTGAGAATGACTCACCTCGTTAGTTATGGGTAATTGGTGAACCCAGACCGCAAAGCTCAGCTGGAAGTCCATGTTCAAGCCTGGCATCTGGCCCAAACATGGAAAAGCTGCTTGATGGGCTGCTCAGCAGCTCAGCCCAAGGGTGCAGCAGTAGGAAGCTGCTGTAACGCACCTGAGTCCCACAATCCCCTTGAGCACTGCCAGCTGTCACTTTGAGTGTCCTCACTCATCGGGAGGAGCAGCCATTTTTGACCTCAGCCGGGGACCATTTCAAATGCTGCAACTGACAGGAGACGGATCACAGGTCTCAGGAAAGAAGACGGATATACTATAAAATAAAAACTGTGATAAAGAAATTCAGTGTCCAGAGATTCTGCACCACAGAAAACCCTGTTACTATGTATTTCAGATGGAAAAATAAAAATTGGCCATTGCCACTTTTCATGGATGCCCCAATGGTCTGAGCAAAACCTGACACCTTAGACTTTCAAACTAAATATTTCAGAAACCCTGATTATAGGATGCCTGTTGCTGTCAGCCCTAGTATTCTGCTTCCTCTGTGCTATATATACCAGTTCTGCTCTTACAATGTAACAGCCAGGTGTGTAGATGCTGTTTAGAATGTAACATAGAAACATAGAAACATAGAAGGTTGACGGCAGAAGGAGACCATACGGTCCATCTTGTCTGCCCTTATGTGTATACTGTATGTACTCTTTATCTTAGGATAGATGTGTGCTTATCCCAGGCATGTTTAAATTCAGTGACTGTTGATTTTTCAACTACCTCTGCTGGAAGTTTGTTCCAAGCATCTACTACTCTTTCTGTAAAATAATATTTTCTAACATCCTGATCTTCCCCCCGACTAGCTTCAGGTTGTGCCCCCTTGTTCTATCATTAAGCTTCTTTTTAAAAACATTTCCCTCCTGAACCTTATTCAATCCTTTCACATATTTAAAGGTCTCAATCATGTCCCCAATGACAATGGCAGCTTTCTGCTGATTTACATTGTATATTAGCCACCACTGATGTTAGTCGTCACAAAAGAGTACAAATGTTGTCTAAAAGGTCCTGGAATCACTGAAGAAGCCCAATTAAAGTAGCATAAGCCAATAGAGATATAATGACTATAATGATGAAAAGAAAATACATATGTTTAATCAAATTCATGTGTTCTTACAATCATCAAATAAAAATGATAGTGCCACCTTTGGATACATTTATATCCGGCTGTAGTGTGGCTGACAATACAACAGGAAATTAGGTAAATTAGAGAAAGCATGATTGTTGATCTAAAAAAGCTGCTGAAATCATCAATAATCATCACAAATCCCAGCTAGTGCTGGTCAAACTGCTACTAATGGCAGTCTGACCAGCACTAACTGGGATTTGTGATTATTGATGATTTCAGCAGCTTTTTTAGCCATTTTTTTATGACGATTGAATTTTCTAGTAATAAAGCAGAAGTACTGCTACTAAACAGTACTAAACAGTACTAAATAGCACGTCAACAGAATTTAAAGCAGAACAAACCTAATAATCCAAATCAGGATGCCCTGCTGTGTGAGTCCCCCCCTCCACCAAGTTGCCACAAAACGTACCTCCTTCCCGGTTCCTTCCTTGATGCAAATATTGGGCGGATGCATTGCCATCATCTTTGGGCTGCACATGAACTCCCACCCCCCACCATTCAGATAGGGTAGGGATCGGAGCACACCCACTGCTGAGGATACGACCGCTTGCGATACTGATATGCCATACATTTGCTGTACTCTTGAGAATATGTTGGTGCTATATAAATAAATATTATTACTTATTATTACATATGCATGGTAAATGAGAGCCAGCACATGCAACATAAGACTGGCTTCTCTAAAGAATTGGTGGCCCAAAAAAAGTTAGAGGAAAGTAAGGCAAGATCAAGCCACTGCTCCATTATTTTATCTCACACTTGAGTTATCCTTAGTTTTCTAAGGCGCGTGCATGGCTGAATGCTTGATTTTATGCTCCTGTCAGTAAATATAGTATGGGCAAAAAGTCTGCTGAACTAAATTATTTAGGAGAGCTCCCCATATACTTATATTGCTATGCCAATCAATAAGCAGTTCAATGGCATTACACAGGATAGTTATGAAAATTGGTTTGTTTGATCGTTCTTTAAGAATGTTTTATTTGCAAGAAGATGGATGTATTTGTGCAGATATGTTAAGATGGGTTTACCAGTAGATTGCTGACTGGCATACATTGTGGATTTCTTTTAGGAAAACAAGGCAGCATAAAGCTTTAATGAATAAATAATCTGACACTAAACTAAAAGCAGAGAAATGAAGCTGTGAGCCTGAGCTATCCCTTTCTTGTTCTTTTGGTGTGCTTTTATCATCCTATAAAATATATTTTGTATTTTTTATAGTGATGTCACACCTGGGCAAGCGAGACTGTGGCTATTTTAGTATGCAGTTAAACCACATAGCAAGCTTCACTTGTCAAAAATGCATGAAGGAGCTGCCTGCAGAAACCGATGATATGATGGATAAATTGTCACACACAATTTTATCAAGCAAGATGAATTCCAATGAACACGCGGCTCCAGTGCAAGTTGCCCCAGTGATGGAAGATAAATATCTCAAACCTGTGGGTATACTGATAAAATCGCATCACCATTGTTTTTACTCACTGACAACATAACTTTGGCCATCACATTACCTATAATTGAGGCAAGAAAGGATCAAGTGACACAAAAAATGCAAACTGAGCTCCACGATTGACAAGTAGATGAAGCAGGTGACAGCTGAAGCCAGTAATGAAATAAAAGCTTTCTCAATTTCCCTCCATATACTTTATATGCCTTTATTTTTCTTGTAACTGCTCCACCAAGGTAAATCCCAAATCCAAAAAAGCCAAGAAGGAAAGAGATAGAGATGTATGTGATCTCCTTACTTCCTGTAGCTGAGCATTAAAGATTGAAGTCTTCACATTTTTCTAACCACCTAATAACCTGAGTTTTTAATCCCCTTCCTTAACAGGCCATCTTATCATTTTTAGCAATGGGCAAATCTAGCAGAAAATAACTATTTAATTTCTGAGCTATAAACAAACATACTGTATGTTCTCTTTATCTATTAGATGTGTACTTATCCCAGGCATGTTTAAATTCACTGACTGAAAAGGTTTTCAACTCTGCTGGAAGTTTGTTAAAAGCATCTACTACTCTTTCTGTAAAATAATATTTTCTAACATTGCTTCTGATCTTCCTTCCGACTAGCTTCAGGTTGTGCCCCCTTGTTCTATCATTAAGTTTCTTCTTAAAAACACTTCCCTCCTGAACCAAATTCAATCTTTTCACATATTTAAAGGTCTCAATCATGTCCCCTCTCTATCTTCTTTCCTCTAGACTGTACAAAGTAAATGCCTTCCGTCTCTCCTAAGTTTAAATCCTTCTACCATTTTTGTTGCCCGCCTTTAGACCCGTTCTATTTGAATAATGTCTTTTTGCAGATAATGTCTCCAGAACGGCACACAGTATTCTAGCTGGTGGCTAGTATTCTAGGTAGTGGACTCAATAGGGCTCTATACAGCAGCATCACAACCTCCCTCTTCCTACTGGTGATGCCCCGAGCTATGCAGCTGAGCATCCTGCTTGCTTTTCCCACTGCCTGGCTACACTGTCCACTCATCTTGCAGCTTTCAGTAATCGGTATCCCTAAATCTCTTTCCCCTGAGGTCCTGGCTAATACAGTGCTGCCCATAAGGTGCTCAGAGCAGGGATTCCTTCTACCCAAGAGCATTATTTTACATTTAAATACATTAAACTCTAGTTTCCACAGTTTTGACCATTTATCCAGTAAAGCTAAATCATTTTCCATGTTGCAGACACCTTTAGGAGTGGCCACCCTATTATTTTGTATCATCAGCAAACAGGCAAACTGTTCATACCAAGCCTTCTCCTATGTCACTTACAAGCATATTTAAAAGAATGGGGCCCAGGACAGAGCCTTGCGGCACACCACTTGTATCTCGGGTTTGTTCAGATTGCACATCCTTAGCAACAACTCTCTGATACCGATCCTTTAGGAAACTGGAAATTCAGTGAACTATCCAGGGATTGAGTCCTAACTTCAATAACTTATACATAAGCTCTTTATATGTGTCAAAGGCTTGGCTAAAATCCAGATAGGCAATATCCACAGCACTACCTTCATCCAACACTTTAGTGACATAAATAAGATTGATCTGACATGATCTGCCCTCAGTAAAGCTGTGCTGTTTTGGGTCCAAAAAGACCTGAAATTAGTGCATTATAATTTTTTCTATTGATGGTTCTATAGCACCATGCTGTCAAAACATATACAGTAACATAACCCCAGAGCCCGCGGGCCAAATCTGGCTTGCAGATTTTGCCCGCGATCAAGAGTCTGCCCTGCCCCCATTCCCACACTACTATCTATGAGTGTCAGGGCTGGGGTGGCTGTGGCGTTACATTTAAACGAGGCGCACGGCTGCCCAGTTGCTGCCCAGTGCCGCTTAGTCCCCCAAGAGGCTAGTTAACAAGCATGCTCATCAGGCGGCCAAGTTGCACATAGACAGTGGCATGCTGCATTAAAGAAGACCAAGAACATATTTGGCTGGCCCTGGGGTTTAAAAAACTTCAGGAATGGCCAAAAATGGCCCTGGAGTCTATAAGCACATGATCCTCACTACCTGGGGCAACCCAAATTGCTGTTTAAAACCCCCAGATTAAAACACATTAAACACATTAAGGGGGGGGGGGAAGTGAGGGGAGGGAACTGGTGGATTGGGTGCCTCTCTTCTTGTAGTGTCCCAGGGGTGTAGAGGTTGGCCTCTTGGGCACTGTAGACAAAATTTGGGTTGTTTTCCTCCTTTCCCGTGGTCCAGAAGGATTCCTCCAGGCCACCTTCACAACCAATCAAAGTATTGGAGTGGAAGAGGAGTCTGTTGGAAACCTCCAGGTCTCGGGAGGAAGAAAGGGGGGGCCCTCTAAGTCACTCCCTGGGGAAGTTAGGTTAAGCGTAGCACACAAACAATTATTGCAAAGGCTCAGTATATGCCAGTAGTAAAACCTTAGTTTAATGCTCATTCCATTTGTGTGATACAAAAAAACAGTATTATATTCATACTTGTTTCTGCAGGTTCATTTGTTTAGTAAAAAAAGTCCTTAATTGTATTAGGGGCTTGTATTTGCCCTCAGCCTGTAGCAAGGCTTATTGTGGTCTGTTGATGTGGACCTCTTTCACAGACGCGTTTCGCTCTTTTGCTTCTTCAGTGTGAGGGTCCTTGTGTTCTAGTTATGATGCATCAGTACATGGTTAGTTTGTATTAAACAGTCATGTATATTTGTTGTATATAGCAACATGGAGATAAATGCATTGGTCAATATATAAAAAAGCACTTACAATTCCTTATCCTTGTTTCTACATGGATGCTGAATTTTTTTGCAGCTAATAACGGCGGTTGTCACGGCTTTAGAGCTTTGGTTGCAGCGGTTCCTCCCAGCTTTTTTGTATATGCGGACTCCCAAGGTGTTGCCTTTGAAATAGGTATAAGATAGGGAGTACAGATGTCATTTACTGTGTAATGGTATTTTTGGTCTATATTGGAGAAGGGGTGGGGTATGTATATATGTGTGTGCCACCAAAGGTATGTCTTATTATGCTATGCGTCTCCCGTGCCCCCTTAAAAAGTAATTGCCCTGTTGGTTTGGGCGGGTTCCGTGTGAGGGGTGGAAGGCCCCCTTAAAAAATGTTGCTTACCTTTTTATTAGTTGCCTTTGGTCACTTTCGCCATAAAGCCAGTACCCCCTTCTGTATCACATCAGGGGGCAATTCTGCAGTATGTAATCGCTGTGTCTATGCGCTGGTGTCCCGCTGGGTATGTTTTCCTGCTCTGTGAGCAGTGTGTCTATTATTGTTGCTGTGGCCGTATGTGTAGGGCTCTGTGCTGTCTGCAGATATACGGGGCTGTGTGCTGCAGGGTGGGCGGGGTTTCCGTTCCCCGCACTTCCTGCTTGTCCCCTGGTTGGTTGTTCCCCCAGGGGCGGAGGTGCGTCACATGCACTCTCCTCTCGCCGGCCCCGCCTGGCTATTGGCTGGTTTCTGTGTCCGTCTTGTTCAATGTTGTTTAGGCTTCTGTCTCCTGGCCTGGCGGCGGCCATTTTGTTAGTGGCTGCTGTTCTTATGTATGCTGTTGTTAGTATCTATATGTTCTGTGTTACTATGGGCTCCTGTCCGCAGGTCTGGCGGCGGCCATTTTGTTGGTGGCTGTCGTTATTGTTGTGATTGTTTTGGCTGGGAGGAAGCGCTGTTTCCCAGTTGTTTAGGCTTCTGTCTCCTGGCCTGGCGGCGGCCATTTTGTTAGTGGCTGCTGTTCTTATGTATGCTGTTGTTAGTATCTATATGTTCTGTGTTACTATGGGCTCCTGTCCGCAGGTCTGGCGGCGGCCATTTTGTTGGTGGCTGTCGTTATTGTTGTGATTGTTTTGGCTGGGAGGAAGCGCTGTTTCCCAGTTCCAATGCTCTAAGAGGTAATTACATAGATTTATTCACATATTCCACAGATAATATTTAAGCAATGAGTTTAACAATGTAACATAGTCCACGTGTTCCACAATCAATGATTTGGGCAATGTTAGAACAGTGATTAGGTAATGATTTTAAACAATGAATTTTAGTTCACATATTCTACCCTCAATGACTTGAGCTATGTCAAGGCATTGTACACATTGTAAACCATATAATATTTAGAAATTACTCATTATGTTCCTTTGTGCACCGGAAAGTAGCTTTACGCCATCATGCATTAATTTTTAAGGTAAAACCAAATAAGATATAGTGGAGTGAATTGATGTACTCAGTTTACCTGCTTGCTTGTCCCTTCCCATGTTGCTTGCTCCTATGTTTTTAGTAACTATCCATTTATGTGCTTACTGGTTTCTTTCATTGAACTCAATTGAGTGGGTTGTCGCATGTTTTTGAGGTATCTCCATCTGGGGTAAAAGGTCAGGACTAAATAGTTTTCAGCGTCCCTTATTTGGGTACGTCACGGGGATCTTTTATTCGGTCCGGGTCATTTTAACGGTTTACATTTGTTTGGTAGTCTGGGTCATTTTAGAAAAGGGGCGAAGCTGCACGTCTCATTCAGTCCCGGTGGGTGTGTTGCCTTGAGTTTGACTATCCACTTAGTCTCTTTTTGTAAGGTCTTTTTTTGGATGTCTCCGCCCCTTTTATGTATATGCAGTCTGTCAAGTGCCTGAAAAGTGGTCCCCTTTGGGTCTGCATTATGGTTTATTGAAAAGTGTCGGCCTATCGGTGTGGTGTGGTTCCTATTTCTGATGTCTCTCAGATGTTCCAGGATTCTTACCCTGAATTTACGGTTTGTTTTGCCCACATAAAACCTCTTGCATGGGCATGTCATCAGGTATATGATGTGTGGGGAGTTGCAGTTCACGAAATGTTTCATGTTATGTGTCTGTTTGTTGGGTAATTCTAGAGTGGTTCCTTGTTTTAGAAACTGGCACGTGTTGCATCCCCCGCAGCTGTAAAGGCCTACGGTTTTGCAGCATTTCTCGTCTGAGGGTTGTGAGTAATGACTCTTGACCAGTGTGTCTTTGATGGATTTGGTTCTCCTGAAGACCAATTGGGGTTTTTTAGGGACCAAAGGTGCTAGGTCCGGATCATGAGTTAAAACATGCCAGTGTCTCTGTAGTATGTGTCTTATATCTTGGTGCTGTTTTGTGTATGTGAGAATGAAGGGTAGATTTGGTGAAGTTTTGATATCCGTTTTTCTGTTTGGGAAAAGTATTTCCTGTCTGTCCCTCCCTGCTGCTCTGTGATAGGCCCGTTTAAGAGTTTTTCTACTGTATCCTCTTTGGAGTAGTCTGTCCCTGATACCATTCGCTGCATTCTGGAATGCTTCTTGGGTTGAGCAGTTTCTCCTTGCCCTCAGGTATTCACCATAGGGGATGCTCTGTTTGAGTGGGGTTGGGTGGGAGCTTGTGGCGCGTAGAATGTTGTTTGCTGCCGTGGGTTTTCTGTAGAAGTTCGTGGTAATGTTTCCCCCCTCGTCAATGTTGATTATCAGGTCCAGGAATGCCAGTTGCCTGGTGCTAAAGTCTAGTGTGAGTTTTAGATTGAGTGTATTCTGATTGAGGAGGTGGTGAAAATCTCTAAGTTCTTGTTCTGTGCCTTCCCAGAGGATGAGTATGTCATCTATATATCTATACCAGGTGGTGGCTTTCTCCAGGTAGGGAAGCATGTTTGTGTCTTGCCAGATGGTGTGTTCCCACCAACCCAAGTAGAGATTTGCGTAAGTGGGAGCACATGTAGTGCCCATTGCGGTGCCTTGTATTTGTTGGTATAGTTGGTTTTGGAACAAGAAAGTATTATGGGTAAGAATGAAGCGTAGTAGTTTTATGAGGAAGGCACTGTGGTCGTATTGACTGATGTCCAGTTGATCTAGGTAAGTTTTGACTGCTTGTAGACCTGCTTGATGTGGTATGCTGGAATACAATGCTTCCACATCAAAGCTTACCAGGATCGCACCCCCTGGTAATGTGATGTTGTGTAGTGTTTGAAGTAGATGCGGTGTATCCTTAATGAATGATGGTAGAGATTGTACGTATGGTTGGAGGTGTCTGTCGATGTATTTACTTGCAGCGCTCGTCAGTGACCCTATCCCTGAGACTATGGGGCGACCCGGTGGGTCCGTGCTGGATTTATGGATTTTTGGGAGGGCGTAAAAGGTCTGTGTTACCGGTTTCTCTATTCTCAGGAAGTCAGCTGTTTTTTTGTCTATAATGTTATGGGTTTGGGCCTGTTCTATGAGTGTGTGATATTCTTCTTTGTCCCTGTTAAGTTTTGTCAAGGGGACTTTCTGGTACCATTCCTTATTATTCAGTATTTTCAGACACATTTTTTCATACTGTGATCTGGTCATGATTACAATGTTACCCCCTTTGTCAGCTGGCTTGATTATGATCTCAGGGTTGGATTCAAGTTCCTGCAGTGCTCTCTTGAGTTGGGGGGTGATGTTGTTTGGTCTCTGTCCCTTCAAAGGTAATCTTTCTACATCATATGTTACTAAGTTAACAAAGGTCTTGATGCTGGATTGTAGGTTTAGTGAGGGGAAGTAGGTTGAAGGTTTCCTAAGTGGTTTTCTGGAGTCTGAGTTCCCCATTGTGACAGTCTGTGGGCTTTGTGTTTGGGGTGAGGAGGTGTGTTGTATTGGATCTTGTTCTGCCAAGAGTTCATTTAGTGTGTCCAGGGCTTTCTGGTCAGTTTCAGTGAGGGTGCTGATGGGGGCTGGGTTTTCCTCAGTGTTTCGGTATAGGTATTTCAGGAGAACCTTTCTGGCAAAAAGGTGGGTGTCTGTTGTTAGTTCAAACTTATCCTGGTTCGTCTGAGGACAAAAATTGAGGCCTAGTTCTAGTACCTTCTGCTGGTCTTTGGTTAGTAATATGGAAGCCAGGTTGACTTCTCCAATATAGACCAAAAATACCATTACACAGTAAATGACATCTGTACTCCCTATCTTATACCTATTTCAAAGGCAACACCTTGGGAGTCCGCATATACAAAAAAGCTGGGAGGAACCGCTGCAACCAAAGCTCTAAAGCCGTGACAACCGCCGTTATTAGCTGCAAAAAAATTCAGCATCCATGTAGAAACAAGGATAAGGAATTGTAAGTGCTTTTTTATATATTGACCAATGCATTTATCTCCATGTTGCTATATACAACAAATATACATGACTGTTTAATACAAACTAACCATGTACTGATGCATCATAACTAGAACACAAGGACCCTCACACTGAAGAAGCAAAAGAGCGAAACGCGTCTGTGAAAGAGGTCCACATCAACAGACCACAATAAGCCTTGCTACAGGCTGAGGGCAAATACAAGCCCCTAATACAATTAAGGACTTTTTTTACTAAACAAATGAACCTGCAGAAACAAGTATGAATATAATACTGTTTTTTGTATCACACAAATGGAATGAGCATTAAACTAAGGTTTTACTACTGGCATATACTGAGCCTTTGCAATAATTGTTTGTGTGCTACGCTTAACCTAACTTCCCCAGGGAGTGACTTAGAGGGCCCCCCCTTTCTTCCTCCCGAGACCTGGAGGTTTCCAACAGACTCCTCTTCCACTCCAATACTTTGATTGGTTGTGAAGGTGGCCTGGAGGAATCCTTCTGGACCACGGGAAAGGACATTAAACACATATTTGGCTGGCCCTGGAGTTTAATAGACTTCAGGAGTGTCTGATTAAAGTGGGCCAAAAATGGCCTGGAGTCTATAAGCACCTGATCCTCACTACTTGGGGCATCCCAAATTCCTGTTTAAAACCCCCAGATCACCGGAGGGTGTTTAAAACTTACCTGACCACGTAGCTGCACTATACTATACCTGTAGCCAGGTGCATGCCTTAGCCGGGCATTTGTGAATGGCCGGCACGGACATGCCCCTAGCTTAAAAATAGCGAGGGTTGTGGCCGGCACACATGGTTCAATTCGGCCCTTAGCTACCAAGAGCTCTTGTCAGCTAAGATTAAGAAAAGACAGCTAAGAAAAGCCAAATGGAGCAGAGCGCACCAATTGGCTGCACGTATGTGATGTTGGATAGACTTTTTCTGCAATAAATATCAAGATTGGTCCAAGTTTTTAATTTTGGCCCACTGTGTATTTGAGTTTGACACCTTTGCCCTAGAAGGTCAATTTTTAAAAAGTAGACACTTTGCGGTTCAAGTTCGCCCAACACTATAAGAGACCAATTAACCGATGCCCCGTGTGACAACTCCAGCATCAGGCACACAATGATACAATTAGGACATTGCCTGAAATAATACAAAAATCCAGCTGTGGGTTTCCCTAGATCAAAACTCTGTACATCACTCTTTGCTGTAAATTCAAGATCTTACCTCTCTGATCGCACATTTTCTGTATCCCATTCCAACACAGTTTCCTGTCCTTGGCCTTTGTCTGTTCTTGGACATCTCCTTTTCTCATTTACACCTATGGTACTGGTCAGTTTATAAACCCATCAATATTTATTCTTTTCTGTCTTGTGTCTCCAGTCTGACAGTTATTTCTTTATTTTTGCTATTCTACTCCCTGTGGGCGAAACTATGCTTTTCATTTTAGAAACCGTCTATTTCTGCTACTGTCTCCAATATATCTGCCAATGATATTGAGGTCACAGCACAATACCTTGATGTTATATTGCACACTCTTGTTTATACCTCACATTTAGTCACTAGTTATCATGTGTCATATCCATCTCAAAAAACATCTCCCTTATCCATCCCTTCCTCACACCTGACATGACTAAAATTGTAGTAAATTCCATAATTATATCCCAGACAGACTACTGCAACACTCCCCTATGTGGTTTCCCAATGAACAGCCTGGTGCTTCTGCGATATTGCCCTCTTAGTCATTTCTTACACTGGCTGCTAATATCTGAAAGAATTCAGTTTAAACATCTCATCTGAATCTACAGATACAGGGGAATTCCTTAGAGTGATCTCTTCTTTTCAGCAGTGCGATAGAGAGAGCACTCACACCTTGCAGAAAGCTGTAAGTCAGCTATGAGCTTATTACATTTTGAGGCTACGTTCACTGCTGTCCGGTCACGGTTGCAGGTTGTGTTATTCCATTTTGCATTCGTGTTTGTGTTCTTGTTTGCGCTCGCACTCATGCCCGCCTTAAAAAATCAGTTTCTGTGTCCTATGCCTGCCTTCCTGACTATACAATCCCATTAAAATCTATGGGGATGCAAACGCAAAACGTATGCGGTACCATATGAAAACCACATTTGTGGACCCATAGATTTTAAAGTGGACTAAAACCGAGGAATTCAACTATCCTGAGTTTTGGTCCTCTCCCCCGGGGCACCCCGATCGAGGGTGCCCCACTGTGTGAAATCCGCCAGATCACTGATGCCAACTCCCATCCTCCTGGTCCTATGGCGCATGCACAGCCGCTCGTCCAATCAGCATGCTCAGAGCCGCTGATGTCACGTCGTCTAAGCCTTCGTCTAAGGCCAGCAGCTCCAGGCGCGCTGGTGGCCGCAACCCAATCCAGGATATTAAAGATTCCCGGGGGGCGTTCGGCGTAGGTTTTGGTCCACTTTAATGGGGTGCATTTGTGGCCTGGACACAGCAGAAAGGACTTTTTGCGGACAAGTTTTTCTCGTCTCTGCCATAGAGGTGTGAAAGGGGGCATAGAGGTGCCATTGGGTTTTTTGCGCCACAACAGCTCCTGCCTCAAATGCAGAAATGTACCTGGTACCAGACAGGTGTGAACGAGGGCTAATAGCAGGCACATTGCTGCTTTTACAATAAAGGACAGCAGGGAGCAGCCCTTGCTACATTGCAACAGGAGCTATACACTGTGTGAATACAATGTAACACAGCAGGGCGATAATTGGCTTTTTACATTGTAACAGCAGGACTCTTTCCTGCTTGTTATATTGTATAGAGTGAGAGAGAGAGAGGCAGCACAAGTTATATGTGACTCATAGGCCTCGATTCACAAAGCGTTGAAAAAAACTCCCATGGTAGTAAAAAATTAAATTCATGAGAAAAAAGCCTGAGAATGTCACTGTTAGTGAATCACTAGTTAGGAACGCAATGAAAGTCAATGGCACTTTTTACTACAGGTTAAAATTTCAATACTTTTTTCAAGAGTAAATAGTGAATCAAGGCCATAGTCTGAATTTAATTGCAATCAGAGCTGCTGCTTCTATACAAAGCTCTCGCTGGTCAAGCTCTTTCCTACATTTAATTGCTTATCAAAAAGTACCAACCCAGATGCAGCTTCCACTATGTTCATGGTCTCCTCTTGTTTTTGTTGTTACACTGTGCATCTAAGCCGTTTAGACTCTTTTAGAAGCCAGGGCTGCTAAAGAAGGATTTTGAGCAGCTTTAAGCCTACTGAAATGTAAATGTACATTAGAAAACACATAAAAAAACAACTGACCTTTCACTATTTGGTGTTTTTATTTGCTGTCATTAGTGAGGCTGTTTTTTTCTTTTATAATGTAAAGTCTAGTCTCTGGACAATAATTCAATGTCTCTTGATCTGAAGATCATTGTGTGGTGCCTTTTTTTCCAGCAAAAGATCATAATGTGTGCAGGAATATAAAGGGACGGAAATGATTTGTGTCTCATTGCGTTTGCTCTTGTTGCATATTTGGTTGTGTTATATGTAATTAGGATAATAAGAAAAGGCATGATAGAGAACAGCTGGTACAGAGAATAAAATGATAGATAGATAGATAGATAGATAGATAGATAGATAGATAGATAGATAGATAATATAAGATAGTCGATAGATGGATGGATAGTCGATAGACCGTAGAAGGATGGGCAGATAGACAGATAATAGATAATGGATATATTAATAGATAGATGTTTGATAGATTGATAATAGAAGATAGATAGATAGATAGATAGATAGATAGATAGATAGATAGATAGATAGATAAAATAGACTATATAAGATAGTCTATAGATAGATGGATAGTAGACAGAAAGTAGAAGGATGGATGGACAGATAGATAGATAACAGATAATGGATAGATTAATTGATAGATAGATAGATAGATAGATAGATAGATAGATAGATAGATAATATAAGATAGATAGATAGATAGATAGATAGATAGATAGATAGATAGATAGCTAATAGAAGATAGATAGATATATAGATAGATAGATAGATAGATAGATAGATAGATAGATAGATAGATAGAAGATAGTCGATAGATGGATAGTAGATAGATAGTAGACAGATGGATGGACAGATAGATAGATAATAGATGATGGATAGATTAATCAATAAATGATAGAGAGATAGATAGATAGATAATAGATGATGAATGGATGGATGAATGGATGACTAGATAAATAATAGGTGGATGGATAGATCGATAGATAGGTAGATAGATAGATAGATAGATAGATAATAGAAGATAGATAGATAGATAGATAGATAGATAGATAGATAGATAGATAGATAGATAGAAGATAGTCGATAGATGGATAGTAGATAGATAGTAAACAGATGGATGGAGAGATAGATAGATAGATAGATAATAGATGATGGATAGATTAATCAATAAATGATAGAGAGATAGATAGATAGATAGATAGATAGATAGATAGATAGATAGATAGACAGACAGACAGACAGACAGACAGACAGACAGACAGATAGATAGATAGATAGATAGATAGATAAATAGTCGTGCTATGTATTTGTGTGATAGCAAGGCTTTGTATTACAACAATGCAGTGATTTAGAATGCAACAAGCAATCCCAGGGGCTCTGTGTTATGTAAGAGACGGCACTTTACAGATAATTACTTTGGACATCATCCTCTGTTGCACAACTTCATGGCAAACAAGAATGCCCTGAAGGGATCCTCAAAATCACAACAACCTAGTTGGCTAAACCAGAGAAGATTCTGTGAGAGACGACGCCACGTGTTTCTCTGTCACATCATTGCCGTACTTTATAAACGCATCTGTCTTTATATCATTCTTGATAAAAATATACATTGATCATTCTGTAATGTTTAATATTTTATTCCATACGTTTGCGCCTACACAATCAACAAGCAAGCACAAAGCTGAGAAGGAATAATATTAAAACCACAGTGCCCCCTATTGGTCCAGTAGCCACCTTAAACTTGCAACTAAATTAAAAATGTGTTATAGCTATTTTTTAATGCAAATTTAATTTACAAAAAATAGAAATCATGTTTAAGGATATTTTTAGAATAATAATGTCCATGCAGGCTTGTTTAGGTAAAGAAGAAGCACAAAGTAGTGCAAATCAGTAACGCTGGCAGGTTAGAATTTGTCTATTGCAAAGTGATTTCAATGAAAGGATTTCTGGAGGATGAAAAGAATCTATTTACCTTATCCCTCAAGGACATGAGCCAGCATATGTGAGCTCAGCAAGCAACAGTGGTCGCACTTGCCGGGCTCACTCACGCTGGGATTGCTGAGGTGCAGGGTTGGCCGTGCAATCACATGGGCAGGCTGATTCATCACTAACGCCAGGTAGCGACAGATAAGCATCTGTAGCAGGCATTTTCAGAGCGCCTGCTAGTAGTCACTGTGCTCAGCCGTGGGTCGCTACTACATAGCGACTTAGGCCCTTATTTATGAAGTAATAGCGACAGGTAGCGACTGGTGAGCGTCCGGTAATGACGGGCCCCGCCACGAGAACGCCGGTTCCCCACCACAATCACACATTTATCAAGCCAATCCTGCTTAGCGACTGAGATAGCGCCATATAGCCACTCATTCATCATTATTCCAGCCTCAGCCCACAGCGCCAGCGTCCGACCTTGAACAGCGACAGGTATGACCTCTCGCTACCTGGCGCTCTCCAATGCATTTCAATGGAACAATCTTTAAATATTAATAATTAATTATTAATGTTTTTTTTTTTTTTTTTTTAATGTGAAAAATTCTGTGACCACCAGAATTGTACAGAATTGATATTACAGGTCTAATATTAATGTATTCATATTACTAAATTATTTAAAAAACTTGTTTTTTTTGGTTTCCAAAAATATGGTTGTTTGGGGGTTAAAAAACTACTTTTAACCCATCGCCGCCAGCGCTCTGGGGTTTAAACAAGCATTTCACAGCGCAAGAATTTTTTGAGCGGGATTTTTTAATGAATATGGTGGGAGCCGGTCGCTAGGGCCAGTCGCTATCATGCGCTCCCATACAGCGCGGAACCTGTCAAATAGCGACTCCTCACCCAACATTCAACATTACGGCAAACCGACTGAGTCGCTATCAAGTACCGAACAACGGCCAAGCACAGCGACTACTAGCGGGCGCTGTGAAAATGCCGCTACAGTTGCTCAACTGTCGCTACCTGCCGCTATTAATGAATCGGCCTCCCCGTCGCTGTTCAGTAATGTTGAATACATTATGAGGAGTCGCTATTTGACCAGTACAGCGCTGTATGGGAGCGCATGTTAGCGACTGCTCATAGCGACCGACTCACACCATATTCAGCAAAAAAACAGACTCACAAATCTCTGGCGCTGAAAAATGCTTGTTTGTAGCCTAGAGCGCAGGAGGCGATGTGTTTAAAGTGTGTTTTCCAGCATCTATCCACTAGTAACAAAGTGAAAACATATGGAATTACAATGTAGCAACATTGTAACATGAACACTTTAATGGCAGACCTGTAATGTCATTTCTGAAGAAATATATAAAAAATGAAACAATTGTGAAAAAACAGCTTTTTCATATCCAGAAGAGGTCACAGAATTCTTTGTGATTTTTGGAAAAAAACAAAAATCCCCGTTTAAAGAGAAGAAAAGGATCGTCCATTGAAATGTATGGGAGAGTGACAGGTAGCGAGAAGTCATACCTGGCGCTGTGCAAGGCTGAACGCCGGCGCTGTTCGCTGAGGCTGTGAAAATGATGAATCAGATCTATGCTATCAATACAAAGATTTCCTCCCTCCAGTGCACCCTGATTACTATAATGTAATAAATATATAAATTTATATAATAAATATACTCACCAGGATTGTGCTGGGATTCCTTTTCTGTGTCAGAAGCCTCCTTTTGCAGTATTGACAGCAGCTGCTAGAACCTTGAGTGACAGGTGGAGGCTAATTTAAGACTAGCATCACGTATTGCCATTTGAGTGTCTATGGGGTTTATTCATCAAGGGATAGCGGCAGGTAGCGCCTCGTAGCGGCAGGCAGAGTCTGGTGAACACTGGGCGCTGTACGCAAAACCACATTTATGAAGGCGATTCTGGTGAGCGACTCTAACAGCGCCATGTAGCGTACGATTCATCATTACAGGCAGCTCAGCATATAGTGCTGGCGCTCTAGCTTCCACTATCGCTACCTTTCGCTCTCCCATACATTTCAATGGACGTTCCTTTTCTTCAGTTTAAACAGGGTTTTTGTTTTTTAATTTGTTCATTTTGTTTTAATTTTTTTTTTCTCTCAAATAATTGTGTCACCTCTCCTGGCCTACAAAGAGTCATTTTTTAATTCTTAGATTTTTTTATATTTATATGCAGAATTGTCATTACAGATCTGGCATTAAAGTATTAATGTATGTCACAATGTTACAACAATGTCATTCCATGTGTTTTCGCTTTGTTACTGGTGGATATATGTTCAAAAACAGACTTTAATCACACAGTGTCTGGCGCTCTATGCTATAGCAACCAGATCCAGAGCGCCGACGCTGTGTGAGTCTGTTTTTGTTGAATATGGTGTCGCTGAGAGTCGGTCGCACTGAGCTGGCGTTACTTTTCGCTCGCTGCACCGCTGTACTGGTGTTAGAATGCCCAACATACATCACATTCATGAATGCTGGCCAGGTTACTACAGCTAATGAGACGCTCTCTTACAGCGCCCGATAGCCGATCACAGGTTATACTAGCGGCTGCTCTTAGCGCCTCTGTACAGACGCTCATCTGCCGATACCTAGCACTAGTAATGAATCAGTGTGCCTGTAGCAGCACTTAGAGCATCCGCTAGTGGACCCTGCAAGTGGGTGTCTGGCGCTATGACCTAGTGCAGCGGCCCAACAATGATGCTGTAGTATTCTGTCCAGCATTGATAAATGTGATGTCTGGAGGGCGCTGTAGAAGCGCTCTCCCTCAATCAATGCATATGTAGCGCCCCTAGGAAAAGCCGCTCAAAGCAATGCCACATATAACAACAGGACAACGCTGCAGTGAACGATAGGTAGCGCCAGTTAAGTGCGTTATTTAAGATAATCAAACACAAAAACAGCGGCAGCTGTATACACCAGCACCAGAGCGAAAACACATGGAATGACATTGTTCTAACACTGTGACAATGACACTGCAATGGCCGACCTGCACATACAATTCTACAAAAACAACAACAAAATATAACAATATAAGTGTTTGGTTGCTGGGCAGAAAAGGCCACACAATAATTTGATCCTAAAATTCAGCACACAATTTATACACAAGCAAAAAAACGCCATTGAAATGTATGGGATAACAGCAGGTACTACACGGCGCTGCTGAACATACAGCTCCGGCACTGTACACTGAGCCACCGCTAGTAATAATGGGGAGACTACATTGATAGGATTAGTTATTGGCATTTATTTTGTAGATGATTCTCAATATGGCTTTGCTATTGTGTGATTTGGATAGTTATTTAATAATGTGGTTTGATCAATTGATGTTTTGTATTATGGGGTTAGGTAATCATGGTGTTGATTATATATTTTTGCACTAGTACTTTGTTATAGTATTAGGATCCGGATCATAGGCAGGTTTTGCACATTGCATATTGCACTATTTGGTTTTATCTTATATAGGACTAAATTGGTGGATGTATTTATTTATCCATTTATTTTTTATTGATTGATTTTTGTGATAGTCCTCTCCCCACCGCCTGTACACCCATTTATGTTGGTTTGTTCTGTGGGTCGGTGTCTTATATGTTTTTTAATGGTTTTAATGTGTCTGATATATGTGTTGTGGAGATGAGCGTGCCTCGCTTTTTGCCTTGACTAGTACTTGACTTGACTTGCTAGTAATACATGTGACGTTACATGATGCGCTCACCAGATTGACTTTCATATATATGGTTTTCACATACTGCGCCCGCGTTCACCTGCCGCTACGTGGTACTACTAGCGTTTTTAAATAACCCCTTTAATCATTGAGCCAGCAGCTGCAGTGTCACTCAATTGAGTGTCACTCAATTACTTTATTGACAGTATAGGCCACTTTAATAAACTACTGTAGGCAGAGAAAAAAATTGCCTGTTTATGAGCGATTGATTTACTGTATTTAGAACAGTCTGACATGTTCTGACTGCTGTGTCTGTTAATTGCATAACATGTCTCCAAGAAGGCGATTAATCTCAGTAGCATTTAGCACGGTGGCATCAATGGGCACGGCACTGTCCTCAAGGTGACAGCAGAAGATAGTGTTACACTAAATACCAAGGACAATGGATGTTAGAAGAGCAAAGCCTAAAACAGTATTCACATCTCGGCTTCAAGCAATCCAAGATTTAAACCCCCCCTTTTCTGAGTATAGGGGGCATCCTGATCGCCGGTACCCCTTTATGCACCTATCTCCCTGCCAAACCCTGTTTAACTCCCTCGGCTAAAGCAGGCCCATGATTAGTGCAGGCGGTCATGTTGTCAGAGTACTCCTGTTGGTTTCCAGAAGCCAAAGGGACTATGGACCACATGACCACCATTACCCAATCGAGGGCCTCACTAGGCCTTTACAAAAGAAACGAGGAGCTGGTAAGAGCAAAGGGGGTTTGCTGAAGGGTATGTGAGATGGAGCACCAGCAATATAAGTCAGTGAAGGGACATGGCACCTCTAGAGGACAGGGAAAATGCCAGCTAGCATAGAACCAGCAAGATCAGGGATTTCACTCCTGACAGACAAGCTTACCAGTGTGACTTGATGTGTCCTCACCCTCCTTTACAGCCGTGATGTGTCCTCACCCTCCTTTACAGTCCCTCTGCTGAAGACGATAGCTGGATTATGAATTGTAACTAGGGCTTATTCTTGGGGTAGGGCTTATATTTCACGCATTAACAAAAAATGCTGAAACATTTTACTAGGGCTAACTTTTGGCGTAGGTCTTATTTTCCAGGAACAGGGTATTGCAGGAGGGCAACACCTAATATGTGAGGTATCCCTACACTATATTTAGTGATGACATAATTTTGAAAAAAAAACACTTTTGTAATGACATTCCTGCAAGTCAAATGACCTTCATGTAAAATGATCTCAGCACTCTCCTGTGTAATCATCTTTTATGTGTCTTTGAAACTTTTCATTTTCATTTGACGTGTACCGAAACTGAAATGGCTGTATTAAGCTTTGAGATCTGACCACAAACAGGGGCCATGTACTTTCATATCTATGTGTACCATGTACGTTTTGGAAAATAAGCATCAACTAAAAGGAACAGTGTGAACGTAGTCAGCTCTACCTTGAATCTGTAGCTATCCCAGGTGGAATAATGGACCTCCGGCAGAAGCTAGGAGCGCTCCACTCCAACAATCCTTGCGGTAGAGCAGAAAAAATTCGCCAGCCAGTTGATCCAATCAAAAATTGTTGCTCAAACTTTATTTCAAAAAAGTATTAAAAAGCCAAGAAAGCAAACAATCCCAGTGAAGACAGAACTCGAACACGTCTACGCGTTTAGGACCAGAAACAGGTCCTTAATCATGACAATTAAAAGGAAGTCAAAGTAAAATGTGATCAATTTTTGTTAAAGATAAATGTCTGGCTGAGGTACACGTTGGTCTTTACTGGTTTTGCCCTCTGCTGCATGTGTTAGCAAAATGACTACTATGGGGACAGACAACTACAAACTCAATGAGTCTGCAGGGGTCCAAACGGGCTGCTGGAGAGGGTCACGAGTGAGACCTGCTGCACTAGTGTATATGTCCACTTAAAAGCGACTGCCTAGGCTAGACATAAAAAGAGCTTTTCTCTCCTGCAGCTGGTGCACCTAATCTAGGTTTGGCGCTTATATAGCATCACATTCATCTTCGACTTTGACCACTTATTATCTAGATACAAAACAGATCTGCTCAATACATATACAATCCTATCATCAAAATTATAAACCCAAATTAAGGTGATCTTATTTAAAGGGTTTTATCAGATATATGTGCCACAAAACAGTATAAAGTTACTTCCATATTCCTTTGACATATATAGAAAGCCAAGTTACACTGTGTAACAAGATGGTGGATTAGCCATCACCACTGGTAGAATTAAGCATAGTGCAGGAGGTTAGATAGTTAAAGCGGACCGTCAGCATATTTTATTGACAAGCCAAAACCCCTAAAAAACTATTCCCTAACATCTAAAATTAATATATTTTAAGTTTTTAGTCACTTCATTATTATTCTTTCCCCCACTGGACTGCAACTCTGTTCAGGACTCTGTTCTTGCCTCACATACAGAGGAGAGGAGAGCGGAATAGAGTACAGGGGGTGGGGTTATAGCTGTGTTTTGCATACACAGAGCAGATTTGGGGTCAGGGAAAGAACAGCAATCCCAGAATGCAGAGTGACAACGTCAGAAGACACTTCCTGTTTGCAGGATGCCTGATGCTCCATGAGCCGCCATCTTCGATGTTTAAAGGCTCATAACATGCAGTAGATGCAGGTAGAATGATTTTTAATGTGAGCAATCTGTATGTACAGGGTGTGGGAAACATATAAGATATACTCTTATTCAGGGTGACTGTCCGTTTTAAGTTAGGTCTAGTTGCAGGGATAGCAGTGAGGGTATTTGGACACTAGGAGTCACCCTTGTTGCACAGCTGGGACCTTTTTCACATGGAAAAGGTAAAATCCAACCTGAACATGGTGATTAGTCTATAAGAAGGCTTGGCTGGTCTGGACTGAATCAGAGCCAGGGCCAGCTGCTGAGAAGAGTGTTGTCAAGGTGTGCCATATACAGGCACAACAGATTGCCCACCAGGAGAACCTGGGAGGATGGGCCAGAGAACTACCCCCTCTGTAAGGCAGGCAGAGAGGGGCCCAGTATTGGTCACTCTCTGTGGCCCTTTGAGAGGAGAAACTCCTGGAGGGTGTACCAGGTGTGCATAAGACCCCAAGTACCAGGGTCCCTGTATACTCTGCTGCTCTATTGAATAGATCTGTTTGTTTTGAACTACAGATGTTATTCAATCTTCAAGTGGACCTACAGTCCACAGGGCCATTCTGCTTGCATTCCCCAGGAACTTTGTGGGTACCTTACCTGCCCTTCCCCTAGCACAAGGAAAGCTCATTTCCATGCCTGGCTTTGTCTGAGAGTGTGAAGGTGCTAATAGCACTTCATTGAAAAAGTTGGAAAGTAGATAGGTAACCACTTTGTGGGGTGGTAAGCTTGGGGTAAATCGGGCATTTGGCAGCTTTGCAATATCAAATGAATAACCATTCCCCAGGGATGGTGTTATATGGGTGCTCAGGTGGGTGCTCAGACTAGGCATAGTGCTCAGGTCCATGTAATTACCACAATGTACATCTACGTAGTTGTTCCGTTTTCTTTCCTTAACACTGTAGGGCTAATCTTCCTGAGGGCTTCAGACTGGTTTCAGAGACCAGGACACTGCGCCATCTGCTGGGGTAAAACAGAGGGGAGTATGAGTGGCTTTGTTTTCTGTCTACAAAGCCCCTTTAAAGGGACATTTCAGGCAAAAGGTTCATTTAGCAGCCTTTCTTTTATTCCCACACTTGCGGTGAGGGGCTGCATCTTTCATTTAGCGTTCGCCAAACCTGTTTAATATTTTTTAAGGAAACTGCAATCCTGTACAGCCGGCCCTAGAGTCCAAAAGAACCCAGGGCAGGCCACTTTCACTTTCCATAGGGTATTCCAATTTGCCTAGGACATTTCCTTAACCTCCTGACTCAAGCTGCTTATGGGTGGGTGGCAGGGTCTACACCTGCACCGGCCTTTAGCCAACCTGGTACCCCCTCCCTGGGTACCCAGCTCCTCTTGGCCGCCCCTCAACATCATGCTACTCTCACCAGAGCTGCTTTCCATGCCCGGACGTCAGGAATCCTTCTCTCCACCGATCTCAACTCAGCTGGCTGCAACTCTTCAGGCCCCACCCTCGGGTCCCTCTTATACCCTGCAAAAACTAACCAGTCAGTGGAGAGGATGTACTTCAATAAACCCCTGAGTGCAAGGAGGCATTTCTCTTAAACAACCTAACCTATTCCTTAGCCAATGGGGGCATCCAGTGGCCTCCTTAAAGGAGCACTATCGCGAAAAAATGGCCCAATGATAAAAATCCATATAAATATGCTGGATGGAGGGAGGAGGGGTCACTTATACATCCGGTATCGAGAAATATCCAGCCAGGCTTGTTTTTTTTATTTTAATGGAAGGAAGTGAACATCTTGGGTGACAGACTCTGTCACCCCTCATAGACTAAACCTGTAACCCGAGGATTTTATTCCTACCAGGGAATGAAAACCACAAGCTTGGGGGCCTCATGTCGTTTTAATTAGCACAATATTTCCCAGATGTTTGCACTCTTCAAATGCAATATGGGGACATTTGGCTATTTTAATCATGCCTCTCAACTGCTCCTCATTTGGAGCGGCTGTCCCTCTTCTGAGTCCATGTCACCCTGTCCTTCATAGTTTTTATGTGTACCTCTTTTAGGTGTTATGTGTAGATCTGCATCAATAAATTATTAATTTGCCCAGCAAGTTGTTTCTATTGTTTTACTGTTACAACTTACCTTCTACAATCCCTCAATGAGAGGGTGTGGCTTAATTTAACAACTGTTCCTCTTTCCCACCCTAAAACGTTTGAAGATATAATTTTAAAGCGGAACAAAACCTACTACTGGCCTATTACTGTACATAACTCTCTTAAAACACTGGGATGGATGTCATATGGTCCCAGAGATTTATCGATTTTTATCTGCTTGAGATGGCCTGCACTTCTTCCTTGGTTAGACCAGTGACATTAAATGGAGAGTTTGCTGCATTTCACCTGGCATGTCACATTCTTTTGTGAATATACAAAGAAGATGTTTAGTAAATTAACTTTCTTCTCATTCCCCTCTATAGATGTTCCCACCTTGCTTTTCAGGGGGCCCACACACTCAGGTTTGTATCTTTTACTGTTTATGTAGCTAAAGAACATTTTGGGGTTAGTTTTACTTTCTTTGGCAATCCATCTTTTCGTCTCCAGCTTTGCTGCCCTTGAATGTGTTGTTTATATAGTTTATTTTCTCCTTTATAATTTTTTTAATGCTTCTGTAGTCCCTTCCTGCTTTAACCCTTTAACTGCCTATCTGGAGATTTTGTCACACTTTGTTGCCAGACCATTTTTCACTATTTTGTGCTCCACGTGTTCATCTGTGGTTTTTGAAGGGATTTACAGAAATGATATATTGTTTTTTTTCAGCAGAGTCTGGGCTTTAACATGAACATGTCTTGTTTGTAATTTTTTAGGTGTATTCTCAATATTTTTGGGTGAAATGTGCGCAAAAAAACTATCTTTTACAATTTGCAGTGTTTTTTTGTAATAAAAATTGTAAGTTTGTCCATAAAATCTTATTGTGTGTGAAATCCCAATCTCTCCCGATTACAACGGTACTACATGTGTATTGGTAGACACCATTTCCTGCCCAGGAGACACCCCCAAACTGAAACAGCGCTTTAGGAGATTTTCAGACAAAATACAAGTACACACCTCAAGCTTTCTAGACGTACCAGGCTTGTTGACATGGGTGCAGTTTTCTGGACGTAATCCCTCAATGAATTCTTTGGTTGCCCAAGGTTTCCCTAAGAAAAGAATAGAAAAGCAGAATCAAAGCCACATTTTCCTAAAGAAACTATAAGCAAACAAGAAAAAACAAGTTAAATCTGAAAAAGCAACATCCCCCGAACAGAACAATGCCCAACATGCATAGGTACTGTCAAGGGAAGAGTTGCCAAACTCCCCAAAGTAAAGCATGCACATAATTATTGTGTAATTTTAATTTTACTTGACAATGTCAGCTTTGCAGACAAAGTGCGCACCTTGCAATTTTTGTACCAAAACAACCCTTTACATTTGGAATACCCAACAAATCATATATTCCCTGAAAGTACACATGTTAAGCTTTCTAGGCATACCTGGCATTTTTTCAGTGAGCTCATCTTTCTGGAAGTAATCCCTTGAAGAATTCTTAGGTTGCACAAGGTTTCCCTAAAAAAATTATAAAAAAGCAGAATAAGAAAACACCTTTTCCTTAAATATCAATATGCAAACAAGAAAAACAAGCTAAATCTGAAAGCGCAAGGTCCCCCGAGCAGAACAATACCCAACATGCATAGCTAATTTTAACCCTTTTAATTGCCACCCTACTTGAAATGTTGCCACCCTGTTGACAGGCCATTTTTCACCATTTTGTTCCATGTTTAACTGTGATTTTTGCAGGAATTTCCAGGAAAATTCTATATATATATATTTTGCAGTAGAGTTTAGGCTTTAACATGCAATGTCTTGTTTGTAATTTTCCTACTGTTTTTTTACATATATTTTTTTTAAATAAAAAAAATAAAAAATATTGCATATCGGCAGCCAGAGGAGCAGGGGAGGCAGGAGATTAGAGGATCTCCTGTCCCCTCCTTCTCAGGCCACCGATGACCGGCATCTGACAGCTGAGAGGCCTGGAGCTGTCATAACGCCGGTCGAGTGATGTCATAAGCACTGCCCTCAAAAGGGGATGGGCTTCGCGGCAAGATGGCGGCACCCATCGGAAGAAGAGGGGGAGAGAGCCTAGGGAGGGGGATTTGAGGCCTCCCCCCCGGGGGAAAAGGAGGGCCGGCACAATCGAGCGCACATGGAGGTGAGTAAATGTCATTTTCATTTTTTTTTATTTTTACAGGAAAAGCCAGCGGAGGCTAAAACGGGGGGGGGGGGGGGGGGGGGCTACTCCGGGCTCTCCCCATCCTCCAGAGGAGCCCCGACGGGGGATCGTAGCCCCCCAGTCTGAAGAGGAGACCCGGCTCGAATGAGGGGTCAGATAAGTGTTTTTTTTTAATTTTGCAGGCGTCCTGTTCTCCCGCCAACATTGAGTACAATTTAGAGGTCAGGTGCGTGTTTGGTATTAGAGGATCTCTTTGAAAGTATCTAATTTACTGTCCATGCTTTTTTGTGTTTAAGGGCATTTTCTCACTCAGTGCAGGTTAGGGCATCTCTAAGCTGGTCAAACTTTGCCTTTTTGAAGTTCTGCATTTTTGTGGCTCCTAAAGAAGGCACCTTCCTAGTGACTGCCAGGTGGAAATTAATAATATTATGATCACTGTTTCCAACGTGTCCCCCAACCTGTACCTTTGTTACTTAGTCTGGTCTATTGGTTAGTATTAAATCCAATACGTCTCTCCCCCTTGTTGGAGATTGTACTTGTTGGGAAAAGTAGCCATAAAATGTTTACCTTTATGAGATCCACAGGTTTCAGTGTTCCAATCTATATCTGGGTTGTTAAAGTAATAACTGCCTCATTTAATTTAAAAGCTATATTTAATTTCCTTAGCATCAAGATTGCTGTGGATTTGGATATATCTGGAGACTTGTAGCAAACGCCCATCAGTATTTTATTACTCCACATGGTCATTTACATCACATATATCCTCTGGCAGAGCGGGCTGTAGAAATAATTTTAGAAATAAGCAGACACCACCCCCTGCTAAACACACAGTAGCCCAGTAGGTTTACTGCCTAGTCATAGCCATGTCGCGGTTACCCCCACTATGTAATATTGTTGTTCTGTTATTATCAATTCTAGTTCATTGATTTTTTTTGTAAAGCTTCTAGCATTTGTAATCATGCATTCCAAATGCTTATGGTAATTTTGTATATTGCCCTTATTTCTGCTAGATGTGCCCCTCACCCTCCATTCCCAGTTTCATGTCTACACCCACTGTCACTTCTTTCCTAACTTCCCCCCAGTGCTTAGTTTAAACACTCCTCCCATCTTTTAGCCATCCTCTCCCCAAGGACAGATGCACCCTCCCCATTGAGATGCAGCCCATCCCTGCCAAAGAGCTTTAAGCTCACTGTGAAGTCAGCTCAGTTTTCTAAGAACCCAAACCCCTCCTTTTTACTCCAATTTTTGAGCCACCTGTTTACCCCCCTAATCTCCTGTTGCCTCTCTGGTGTGGCTCTTAGTATAGGTAATATTTCTGAGAATACAGTCGAGGTCATTGCCTTAAGCTTATGGCCTAAGTCCTAAAATAATTATTAAGGACCTTCCACCTACTTCTTCCAATGTCATTGGTGTCAATATGCACCATGACCGCTGGGTTTTTCGGCAGACCCTCCCAATAATCAGCCCAATTAGCGACATGTCCAACTCTTGCCCCAGGAAAGCTACACACTGTTAGGCGATCACAGTCTTTGTGACAGATTGCCCTGTCTGTTCCCCTAATAATAGAGTCGCCCACCACCAGCACCTGTTTTGCCTGCCTTGTTCTCCCATTTCCCTTCACTTATTGGAGCAGACAGTGGTGTTGTCTTTCTGCAGCTGTGCCACCCATGAACTAACATCCTCCATCTGCTAACCGGGCAAACTTGTTGGGGGTACCTGCTCAGGGCTAGCCTTCCGCTGACTTTTACCCCTACCTCGCCTTCTAACTGTTATGCAGCTAGCTCCCTCATTATCCTGTTTTTCCTGCCCCCCCCCCATACTACCACCCTCCCCCTCCTCTTTCTGCTCAGTGAGCACCAGACTCTTTTCCATGATACCAATACTTCTAAGTGTAGCCAATTACAACTTTATATCATCAATGTCGGTTTCCAAACAAGCAGTACAAGCAGTGCATAGATAGCACACAATGTACTTTGGGCAGCATTGTTAGGCATGGAGCACATTATACCATTTTTTTGGAATGCTTTTAACTCCTGCTTTAACTCACCCTTACCTAGCAGCACTTGCAGAGCCAAGTTCCAAGAGTTTTGGGCTTCCTCTCCTGCTTCAAGTAAGTGCTGTGTGTATGTGTCACACATGTTAGCAGGCAAATGGCAAACCCTAAATAATTTTTACCTATACAATAAAACTAGGCCCAGACTGGTCCATTGGGTTACCAGAGAATCCCACGGTGAGCCCTTGGTCCCAGGGACCCCTTTGAGAGCCTGCATCACCAAAACCTGAATGATGTATAGCTTGTGCTATCCCAAGTGAACACACAGAGACAATACAGTTTGGCATAATGTTTCTGTGCATGGGCCCTGAATCTTAGCTGGTAAAACTTGCATTTTAAGGTTAATTTTACTGGTGGGCTCCAGGCATCCAACACTGGACATAACTAATCATAACCAAATGATCCAGCTCTTGCTTTCTTTAAAAATCAAAAGCATTGCCATATGCCGGTGTCAATTCCAGTGCAGTGAATGCAGCTGAGCTGAGTGATCCGTACAAGCTCAGGAAGAGCTGGGGCTTGCTGGAGCGGCTACTTAATTAGGATAATTGGGGCCATCGCTGTATTGTACATTCTCACTAGGAACAATCTCATGCAACTAAAAAGCTTTTAACAGATGATTTTCTCATTACATTCTCTAAATGCCAATCGCATATCAACTGTATCCGGCTATCATTAAAAGTTGTCTATATTACTTGTAAGAAAGTTCCTTAAAGTGTAACTCCACTTAACCTTTCTGACAAATGTGATGTTCAGCTGAGCGAAAGCATTACCCAGCTTCCATTACTCTCGTTCAGAAGTATTTAAAGCCCATCTGCAGGCAGGGAAGGAAAGTGAACAAAAAAAGGCCATTATCCCAGGCTGGATAATCCAGCTGTGAGCAGGCAGCAGACGTGGTCACCCTTATTGGCTGTCTATAGCAGTAGGCCCAGGTCAGCTCAGTCACAACGAAGCATGACTTTTTTTGTGATTGAAGTGGCAGGCTAGCATGCTCAGACCAGCCATGTTAAGTGCTCCAGGCATGCATGAGGCACAGAGACAAGTCTGCTGTAAATATTGATGATAAACATACATTTTTTAAAACTTTTACCTACAGGTTAACTTCATTACCGTACCTCTAAAAACTATATATATATATATATATATATATATATATATATATATGCTATATAGCAGTATATCTGCTTTACCTTCTAGGCAACCTAAAAGAGATGGATGGCAGCTGCCAGTGGAGCCCCCTATAGTTTATCTGGGAAGGGATCCTTTAGGGAGCATGGTCTCTGCATTCCCCAGATGCTAAAGTGGTTAAACAGGGAAAATGACTGCCGCAGGAACGTTGATGGGTATATTGCATGACTTTTTGGGTGTTCTTGCTGCTGATGCTGAGATCTTGGTGGCCAGGCACCCACTCGCTGCACCTCCTTAACCATTACATCCAGCTCTTTATCCTCCTGAAATGTGTCTTGAGCTTCATGCATTAGCAACCCTGTGGCTCCTCTCCCAGCTCCTCTTACCACTGCATGCTGCACTCACTTGATGCATAGGCATTGCTTGGCTTCTCACTGCCACTAAGTATCCCTTGATGCAAATAGTGGCCATGCTACACTCAAGAATGCTGCAACAGACAGTCAAAGCAAAGCTGTTCTCCACCTATTCTGAAAGGGGCCAGAACCCTGACACCAACTCATACAATTTATTAATAACCTGGGAGGTGCACATATGTAGAACAGTTAGAACCAACAACAAACACAACACTCATTAATGTTAACCAGTAACCAATCCTCTAATCTGTCTCTAAAATCTAGTGAAAAACAGAGGTCTTGGTTGGGACATATCTGCATATGGATATTGAGGCAGCACCGGCAACTGCCAAGGTGCCTTGTTTAGGTGTGGTCCTAACTCTAATTTATGAGAGCCCATTTTGGGACATGGGTTTGGTGTGGTTGATTATATCTGTCCCTGTTATACATCCAAGAGAGTGATGACCGCCACACTCTTACTTGTGGTAGAGATAATAAAACGTGGATGCACCGGTTCCTGGAGACTCAGAGAGTCCAAATGTTCCAAGAAGAACCAACACTTCAAAAATAATCTCTCACGTCAAATTGTATTGTAAAGAAATCCAATAAAGTTTAAACAAGTATACAGGTCAATGTTTTGGGGACCAGTGGGCCCCTTCTTCAGGACAAAACAGAAGAAAATAATGCTGCCAGTTAAATAGGCCACTGAGCAAAGCGGGCAGAGGGAAAAAAGGGGGACCAGGCTAGAAGTTGTATATGGGGGAGATATCTAAAGCTACAGACAAAGTGGATACAAAAGGGGGGTATAAAGAAAAGGGAGGGAAAACATATGCAAGAAAAAGATTTTTGTAATACTAAAACTGGAATAATAACTGGAGAATATTGGTTAGAGTGTCCAGAGGAGAAAAGAGATAAGAAAGTAAAGTCAGAACAGGAACCAAGAGCAAGGCATGGAGGTTTGAACAATCAGTATACACTTCAAGAGTAAATACCATCTATGTTCCAAGAAACTGTGAAACCCAAAGGAGGTGTTGAGGCCCCGGGGTTGGATAGTATCCAGTTTATGTATCTAAAAAGTCTATCATTGGAAGAGTCTGCGATCTCTGTCACCCCTGCCTGGGGCAGTTTAGGGATGGGTTCATTGACCATACCCCTCAGTTCAAGTATCTGGTGTCCCAGTTTCAAAAAATGTGCAGCTACTGGTTTGTCTGAATCCACCGGTTCTCCTGATGTCTATTTTTTGGAAATGTTTTTTAAAAGGGCCTATGGTCTTGCCCAAATAAACCAGATCACAGGGGCATTTCAAGGTGTACACACAAAAGTCTGTATTGCAAGTATAATACTCTCTGATTTTAAAATATTCCCCTATGTATGGATGTGAAAATTGCTTGAAAACAGTAAGAGAATTACACATTGCAGTTATAACACTTGTAGCACCCCAATTTCATTGAAAAAGCATGTTTGGGTTTAGTGTATTTCTCAGTCAGGTCCGTTCTAACCAGTAAGTCTTTCAAATTACGACTTCTATTGTAGACCTGTAAAGGGGGTCACCTTATTACAGGTGCAAAATTCCTATCTGAGGCCCAGATATCCTGGTGCTTCAGGGTGGCCCTTTCAAAGTGTGTTGAGGCTTGACAAAAGGTCTGTGTAAATGGAATACGTTTATCTTTCTTTTCCTTTTGTAATGCCTTGGTTCTTGCTGTGTGCAATATAGTCTCTGGGTGTCCTCTATCTCTAAATTTACATTGCATGTCTTCTAGTTGGTGTTCCTTAGTGTGAGCATTGGAGTTGATCTGGAGAACTCTCAAAAACTGTGAAATGGGTTCTCTAGATGCCTTGGATTGGAGCTCTTGCATCTGAGTAGGGTGTTTCTATCTGTAGGCTTAGAAAAAGGTCCTTTTGTAATACAACCTTGAGTGTCTTTCTGTAATGCTAAATCATAAAAGGTGACGGGGAGGCCGATTTATTAATAGCGCCAGGTAGCGACAGATGAGCGACAGTAGCGTTATTTTCACAGCGCCGGCTAGTATTCGCTGTGCTTGGCCGTTGTTCGGTTGTTGACAGCGACTCAGTCGGTGTGCGGTAATGTTGAATACGGGGTTAGGAGTCGCTGTTTGACAGGTTCCGCGCTGTATGGGAGCGCATGACAACGAATGGCCATAGCGAACGGCTCCCAGCATATTCATTAACAAATCACGCTCAAAAAATTCTCGCGCTGTAAAATGCGCTGGCGGCGATGGGTTAAAAGTAGTTTTTTAACCCCCAAACAACCTTATTTTTGGAAAAAAATAATAAACAAGTTTTTATAAACATTTTGTAATATGAAGACATTAATATCAGACCTGTAATATCAATTCTGCACAAATTTTTTTTTTTTTTTTTACCTTAAAAAAAAAAATAACATTGCAGAAGTGGTCTCCGAATTTTTGACATTTGACAAAAAAAAAAAAAAAAAAAAAAACATTAATATCAATTAATTATGAATATTTAAAGATTGCTCCATTGAAATGCATTGGAGAGCGCCAGGTAGCGAGAGGTCATACCTGGCACTGTGATGGGATTAGCAGCGCCGCTGTTCGCTGAAGTCTGCAACATGATGAATCCCGCGCTAGCTGACGCTCTCGCCAGCGCTAGCCTCATTTAGCGTGATAAATGCGTGATTGTGTTCGCAGCCTGGCGTTCTGGAGTCGGTAGCCGCTGATAGCTGGCGCTACCTGGCGCTAGTGAGACACTACCTGGCGCTATCCCTTGATAAATAAGGCCCATAGTCTCTAGAGATTTCTGGATTAAACTAATTGGTGGGGAACACTGAATTGATATATTAAATGAATAATTTCATTGTGCTTTCATCACCCCGCTAGAACAAAATGATGTGATCTATATAGCAACCCCATGAGATCACCCATTCCTTTTACAGAGATGAGGGGTAAATGTATGCTTCCTTTAGGTAGCCCATGAAAAGTTTGACAAAAGGGGGTGCAACTGCAAGTTATTAGTCAATACTAATTTGAGACCTGTTAGTATATATTCTGTGTTAGCCAGGCCCACATAGTCTATTATTTTGGCCTGCATGTATTGTTACTTATCTTTCTGCAGCTGACATCATCTGCCAGGGTCGTTTGGATGCTGCATTAATAGTCACTATAATCTAGGACCAAGATTGCTCCCCTTTATCTGCGGGTTTCACAATGATCTGTTTATCCTCTCATAATTATTTAAGGGCACCAGTTTCCGTTTTAGAAAGGCTACTATAGCTCCTTCTTCTAGATGCCATGTGTATAGTGTCAGCATGAATGGTTCGTATGTAACTTTCAATAGAGCCATAATTCCCATGGGGCATGAATTGGCTCTTAAGCTTAAATGATTGTCCTGGTATGGTCTGCCTGCCCTCAGGTAAAGAATTGTTTCAATTTAAACAGTTCAATATCAAAACTGAACAAATCAAATTTGAAGTGGGGCAAAATGATAGACTCTGAGATAACCTCATCCTTATTCAGTTGTTGTGAGGCCAATTTCATGATGGGTTTTCTTGGTTTGTCTGTTGGGTCTGGTGTTGTGTACTGGTCACTTGAGTGATGCTGATGATGCTGCCCCCCCTCCCCCCCCCCCCCCCCCAGGGTCCTTTTGGCCAGGGGAAGCCCAAAAATGGAATTGTTCTAGGGCATCTTGTAGCACTCTCTTGATTTCCTTCTGATGTTCGTTATCTGAAGACCAATTCTCAGTTGGTGGGTCACTATACAAAGGTATCTCATCCCATGTAGGTTGGCTCCTTGGTTCATATGTGAACCATTTTGGTCTTCTGTTATCAGCAGGGTTGCTCCCCTTGCAAGAGGTAGACCCGCCTTTCCTTATAGTCTTTCTTCTTTTTGATACTGCTTGGTCCTGAGGAAGTGGGCCCGCTGGTCCCCGAAACATTGACCTGTATGCGTGTTTGAACTTTATTGGATACTAGGATTTCTATACAATACAACTTGATGTGAGAGATCATTTTTGGAGTACTGGTTCTTCTAGGAACACCTGTTATACATCCTTGACATCCCGCTTCCTCTTAGGGCTCCTTCCTGCATCACAGGTAACAGTTGTTACAGTTAATATTTGAAGAGTGCCTCTCCGTCTGCCTGCTTATTATACTTTAATAAAAACTTGTTTTGTCTATATTGCTGTTGGCCTATGCAAGGAACTAAAGGAAACAAGATAAGAGCTTTCTACTGCCTACAAACAATGAACACAGTGGCTCACACACTGTGATGTAGGAAGGGATAGAGCTTAGTTCACCTTATAGTAGGGGAGGTAGGGAAAAAAGGATAATATTACACTTTGATCTACAGGGGCCACGTTGGGCACCTCGTGATGCTATACTATTATTGCAAAAACGGTTTTCATCTAGAATATCGGTGGCCATGTGCTTCCTTGTCAGTCAATGTGTGTGTGCCACGGCTGAAGCAATCGCATTACAGGGACAGATCATGGTCAGAGCTAGATAAGCCCATTTTTAAAGCAATGGTACAGAAACTTTAGTATTTTGGTGGGGTGGATATGGACCCTCACTGCCATGAAACAGGGGCTATAACATTGGGGGCAAGTTATCAGCAGGGGTTTTTTGGCTGGTGGGCTACAGGGTGGCTGGGTACAGGGGGACCTAAAGGAGGAGACTGGGGGCAGGAATTTCATGGGGGTGTTAGAAGCAGGAACCCAGGCAGCCTAAAAATCTGTGCACCCCTTGGGAATTCTTCTGGTTCTCCTTATGGCCAGTCTGCATGAAGGGGGGGTAAAATAGACAATAATAAGGAATTTCTATGAAGTTTAAAATGTGCATATATTGGTATGCATGGATGTAAGTAAGGTCTATGTAAGATTTACTTAAAGGAGCACTGTCGTACAAAAAAAATGTAATATTAACAACCCATATAATTCATATATTAATCGGCTAATGAAAACACTTATACACCCGAACTAAATTAAACTCCTGCCAAGCTCGCGGTTTATTCTCTCATGGTAGGAATAAAATACAGGGGGGACAGGTTTAGTCTATCAGGGATGACAGAGCCTGTCACCCCTTATTTCCTTTTCCTTCCATTAAAATACAAACAACGGGGGCGTGGCTTGGCAGTCGAGAGTAATGGCTGCTTGCTGACACAGCTCTGCCAGATCGGGAGGCCCTGAGCCATAAATAACGCAGCTGCAGCTCCACAAACTCACCCGCGACCTCAGCAGACATCCAGGAGGCGAACTGACCCATCACAGACCATGCTCCCATCCAGCAGCAGGAAAAGGGGCCCCAGGGAGACTCGCAGATCGGCGGCCCCTGGATCCAAGATGGCGGCGGAGGGGAAGATGTGCGATGAGGCTCCCCCAGGCAACACACTGCCAGAGCCGGTGGCTGCATCGCTGGCCCAAGAGGGAGAAGACACAGGATTGGTGAGTGCAGAGGACCTTTCCCTAGACTCTGCTGATAGCTGGCCACCCTCACCCCCAACCTCACAGCCTAAGCCTAAGATCCCTCATGTCAGCAGTGATATCCTGTCATGCCTCAGATCTATTGTCAGAGAAGAGATCACTGCTGTAACAGTAAAACACACTGAGACAGTGTTGAAGGAAATCAGAGACCTGGGAGGGAGGACAGAAGCCCTGGAATCCCGTATGGATGACACTACTACAGTCCTAGAGAGCCAGGGAGCCATGCTGGAACAGCTTCAGGATGAAATATCTCTCTTAAAGGGCCAGAACGAAGAATTAGAAAACCGTAACCACAGGTCCAATTTGAGATTCCGGGGGTTCCCAGAAGCAATGGAGGACTCTGTGGGCACAGTCACAGCACTCCTACAAGAGCTGGTCCCAGAAATACCAGTCGACAGGCTGGAGCTCGATAGAGCACACAGAGCCCTGACCAAAAGACCAGCAGACGGCCCTCCACGGGACATTATAGTTAAATTTCATTACTATCAAACCAAGGAAGCAGTGCTAAAAGCATCTAGGGTAAAAGCACCCCTAACGTTCCAAAACCATAACTACCAAGTTTACACCAACTCACAAACCACCATCGTGAACAGACGGTCCTTCAAACCCTATCTCCAAGCACTACAAGCCAAAGGAGTGCGTTACAGATGGGGCTTTCCCTTTAAGCTCTCCTTTTCCTTCCAGGGAAAACAGGTGCAAGCCTCCTCTATACCAGAAATCATAGAAACATTCAAAAATCTGGATATCAGGCTGCCGGAGGCAGACAGAGCAGCCCCGTCTCTCCCCTCGACGCCCAGAACACCAAGACCCATCCATAGCTGCAACAACCAAGTCACCCCATCCCCCAAGCAGTATACCCAACCACAGAAATCCTCAGCAATGAAAAGATTACTCTGCCAGAAGTTTCACCCTGCTTAGTAGGACTGAGACTCAAATATGCGCTACGCACAACTGCTGGAAAATAGCCTAAGAAGCCCCAAGTAGCCAGCCGCTTAAGGCCGGGTCCTCTGGAAAACCCCGGCAGTCCGGCTACCGTCGTCGGACATTGTCCACCCTTGCAAGCGGCAGGCGCCCTGACCCCCCTATGGGGACACGTGGGCTGCCCTTGAGGACTTGGGCCTCTGGGGTCCGTAAGTGCTACCCCTTCAGCGTTTCATATATTTTTCTATTTCAACCAATAATTGCTTATCATTGGTTTTGGTAATCTCCTACTGTTCCTATATCTGCAAAATGTTAGTCCGGTCGGCTCCAGCCACTGGGCCGAGGCTCACTGAGAACCTTGGAAGGGCATCCCATAGGTGTAGGTTGCCGGCCTAGTGGCGGGACAAAACATGAACTCGGGCCGCGGGACGGGACTCTGCCTGGCCTGGTGTCTGCCTCGGTGGGTCTCTCCCGCTGGAGGTGGCGCTGGACATGGCGAAGGACCGCTCAGAGGTTAAAATACTCATAAATTGAAAATGTTTTAGTTGTATTTTTATGTAATGTTACAGAATGGCCTCCCGATCTTAAAGGGGCTCACCCCACTTTCCAGTGTACGGAAATACCTTTTTATTTTTTTTCCGAGCATCTGGAATTAGTGCACACAGAGGTGTGCAAAGATAACTTGTTCATAATGTTTTCTGTTGCATATATATATATGTCTTGTTTCTCTTTTTGCATCCCCCCATCTATCCATCCCCCTCTCCTCCTCCTTCCTCCCCCCTTCATATATATCCAACCCCAGGGATAGTATATCTCCAGTACATAGATGCCCCCAAAACATACCATGGCGACTAACATTGTATCACTAAATGTTCAGGGCCTTGATTCGCACAATAAACGCTCCAGAGCCTTTAAATACCTCAACTCAATCCATGCGGATGTAGTCTGCCTTCAAGAAACACACTTTTCATCTAACTCCTCCCCAAAACACTTAAACCACAAGTTCTCCTTATTCTTCCAGGCTAACAGCCAAAAGAAGAAAAAAGGAGTCCTAAAAGCTTTCCGCAATGGCACACAATTCATATGTCATAAACAAATTGCGGATCCTGATGGGAGATACCTTCTCTTGCAGGGTACCCTCCAGGACTCCGAGGTAACCTTCCTTACATATTACACCCCTAACACAAAGCAAATCCCCTTCTTAGAACATATGTGCTCTTTAGTACAGAAGCATGGAAAAGGTGCAGTATTTTTATGCGGAGACTCCAATTTGACCCTTCACCCCTACATGGATAGGTCCCTACCCCCTAACGCCCAAGTGACCCAAGACAGTAAGCGGTTTGCAGACCTGTTAGGAAACTAGGGGCTGTCAGACCCGTGGAGAGACCTACACCCCCACAGGAAAGACTATACACATTATTCTGCCCCACATAAACTTTCCACAAGAATTGACCATATCCTTACCCCCTCCTCCTTCTTACCACAAGTTGGGCAAGCCAAGATACACCCAATCCCCTGGTCAGACCATGACTTGGTGGCCATCTCATGCAATTCTCTAATGATAAAGCCCAAACCCTCCTCCTGGACTCCCTCCTATCCTCGACAAACCTAGTGGAGGAAGCAAGCCAGGCTGCTGTGAATTTCTTCACATCCAATGAAAATCAAGAAACCCCCCCCCAACAATGCTGTGGGGAGCTTTTAAAGCAGTCATGAGAGGGTACTTCATAGGCCTGGCTTCCAAGAAGAAGAAAGAAAGAATAGCCCTTGCAAACAAATTACAGGCCCAATATTTGGGAGATGTAGAGAACTTTAAAACTAACCCCTTCCCAGAGCACCAGAATAAAGTGGAGTGCTCTAGAACCAAGCTCAACCTCCTACAAACAGAGGAAGCCGAGGGAAGATACAGGAGGGCCAAACAAAGGTACTACATCTCCGCAAATAAACCTGGGACACTAGCTTCCCAGCTCAAATGCCAAGACCAAGTAAAAAAGCCCGTAAAGCTCAAAACTCGCTCGGGGCTAAGCACTTGTAACCCAGAAAAAGTCCTAGAAGAATTCTCCTTGGGCCTCTCTGAACTATACAATGCCCCCTCTCAACTGGACATTCCTAAAGCTCAGGCCTTTTTTGAAGACCTCAAAGTACCCTCCCTCACCACAACCCAAGAGGTAATGGTAGATGATAACATTAAAGTTGAGGAGGTACTAAAAGCAATTAAAACATTAAAAACGAACAAAAGACCTGGGCCTGACAGATTCTCAGCTCTCTTCTATAAAAAAATGGCCCCCATTATAGCCCCACATTTAGCTAAAGTGTACAACATATAAAAAAGGGCCATCACATGGACCCAGATATGCTGAGAGCAGCGATAGTCATGATACCCAAACCGAGCAAGGACAATCAAAATTGGACAAACTTTAGGCCGATATCCCTGTTAAATATAGATTTAAAAATTCTAACTAAAATATTAGCTAACAGAATTAATGAGTTTCTTGGGGACGTAATACACAGGGACCAAGTAGGCTTTGTGCCCAGGAGACAAGCCGGAGACGGAGTCAGAGGAACTGCAACTAATAGAAGGCGTAAAGGGTCTTAACCTTGAAGCCATGCTACTCTCTCTTGACGTAGAAAAAGCCTTTGACTCCCTCTCCTGGCAATACCTCCATTTCATTCTGGAAAAATGGGGTTTTGGTCCCGGCTTCCTTTCCTGGATCTCAGCCATCTATATCCAGCCCTCCGCCCACATTAAATACGCTGGCTTTCACTCCTCAAATTTTCCCATAAAGCGAGGTACCAGGCAGGGCTGCCCCCGTCTCCCATATTATTTATTTTAGCCTTGGAGCCCCTGGCAATGAAAATGAGGCAAAACCCCTCCATTAAAGGAATCCCACTAGCTAATCAAGACCATAAGATATCTCTATTTGCGGATGACATGCTCCTCATGTTGACATCCCCCCACATCTCAGCACCCAATGCCATTAAACTCCTCTCAGACTTCGGGCATATCTCAGGTCTAAAACTAAATGCTTCGAAATCAACAGCCTTAGATATCTCCCTAACAAACAATACCAGACAAATATTAACTAACAACTTTGCCTGGACCTGGACCCAGAAACTACCATATTTAGGAATCAAACTTACAAACAGCTATAATAAGCTCTACAACGCAAACTACCCAGAACTTTTCAAAACTCTTGATGAATTACTAACATCATGGCAAATGGTGAGGCTATCCTGGCTAGGACGAATAGCGGCATTGAAAATGGTATTCCTCCCTAAGATCTTGTACTTATTCAGGGTCCTCCCAATACTAATCCCGAAAAAGGCGCTAGATATAGCACAACAGAAAATTCTAGCATACACCTGGAACAAAACTAACAAAACCGAAAACAAAATCGAGTTGAAAAAGCCACGCTGTTCTGCAAAAAGGAACACGGCGGCCTTGCCTTCCCATCCCTCCATAAGTATTTCCTTGCTGCCCAAATAGCTCCACTAGTTCTATTGCACACCCCTAACTATGTTCCCACTTGGGTCTCCATTGACAGAATGCAATGCGGTACGACGTCGCCAGCTGCTCTATTATGGACACCCAAGGCACACAGACCCAAACTTCTCCCCTCCATACTCTCATTCTCTTTATCAATGTGGGACAAAATTAAGCACCAGCTCACTTCACCCCACACACCAGCCGCTCCTTTGTTAGGTAACCTTATGTTTCCTCCGGGAATTACACATCCAACCAGCTTTAACTGGTGGGCACAGAAAAATCTTATCATAGTGGACAATTTATGTATACCGACGAGAATGAAATCAATGCAAGAGCTGTCACCCAGAGATCCGTTCCCGCCGCATGAGATGTTCAGACTATTTCAAATACAGCACTTTATTAAATGCTTACTAAAACAATCATCCCCTCCTTATAGAAGAACAGAGTTTGAACTTAGATGCATACGCAATCATTTCAGTGGCGGGCTCATCTCTGGTATATACTCCCGCCAGACCCGATTAGACATATCTATATGGCAAGATGGGAGTCAGAATTGGGAAATACAAGGCCTACAGAAGCTTGGCAGAGCATTTGGGGCCAAATTAAGAAAGTTTCCAGTAACGCCCTAGTGCTGGAAAACGCATACAAAGTGATGTTCAGATGGTACTACACCCCTGATCGGATCAATAAATTCTCCCCCTCGGAATCCCCTTGCTGCTTCAGAGGCTGTAACGTCAGAGGTGACATGGTGCATATCTGGTGGGATTGCCCGGTAACTAGAGACATATGGGATAGGGCCTACAAAGTTATATCAGATGTCCTCCATACACCATTGAAAAAAGAACCCTGGGAAGCCATTTTGTCCCTGAAAACGGGCACGTTCACCAAAGTAGGATGGCGTTTAGCCCTCCATATTTTCGCAGCAGTGAAAGCCACAATAGCCAGATGTTGGAAAACGCCCTCCATCTCTTGGTCAGAGATACAAAATAGAATATCTGACACCCTTTGCAATGAAAAAATAATGGCAATAGTAAATGATTCTTATGATAAGTTCAAGAAAGTGTGGGACCCATGGGTAGAATATATAGGCCTGCAAAACTCCCGGGTTGACCCGGTCTTCCGATTGTAATTAAATCTCCCCCTCTAGACTATCTTGAAGATCACCAATACATCATCCCTGGTAATCTTACTCAAGCCACTTCCCCCCACCCGCTCCAAACCCATTTCTTCCCTACTATCCCTTACTTTCCCCCAACCTGACTTTGTTTGTGTTATCCTTAAAATCTATGTATAATGTTTGATATCAGCAAATACAGCACCTTGGACCAAAGATTAAGATCAAGCTTCACCTTAGAAGGTTTAACCAGCAACCAGTTCAACTAAATTTCAGTTAAATACACTTTTATCCGTCAAATCCAGGACACTAGCGCACAAAATCAGACAACGAGATCCATGATAGTCAGCAGAGAGACTATAAGCTTTATTTCAGTTGACAACAGTTTATAACACATCTGTTAGACAATGTCATAGCATGTGATTTTTGATATGCTTTCTTTTGTACTTGAAAACCTTAATAAAACCTTTGTAAAAACAAAATAAAATACAAACAACAAGCATGGCTGGATATTTCTTGATGCCGCGTGTATAAGTGACCCCTCCTCCTGCCATCCAACATGTTTATATGGATTTTAATCATTTAGCCATTTTCCACGATAGTGCTCCTTTGAAGTTGTGCTATAGTCAAGTTAGCAAACGTCCTAATTCAATTGAGAGTTTAGGTCTGCATAAAAATATAAGAAGTTCAAAGGAGTCCTGTTGGCTGCTATCCTCTGGTTTCAGCGTGCTCCCAGCTCTGAGGGTCGCATGTATTCAAATCAGAATAGGGCACTCTCAAGGCGTGAAATGAATGCGCCCCCAGCTGCCCATGGTGAGGCTGGGGAGAAGTGCACTTTTGGCCTTAGAGCCCAAATCACTGAAACTGCCCACAGGACTGTCCGGTCTGGCAGGTTTTTTTCTTGTTCGGTCTGGACAGGGACATTAATATAAATAAGCTTAACCACCAACAGAAAGAGTGTTATGCCCTACAAGGTTGTATATAGTCTGCTACGATTTTGGCCATTTGTCTGCACAGACAGAAAAGTATAATGAAACAATGATGAAATTACTTTTAAAGGAATAAGAAAATAGAATGTCAAAAAATAAGTCATGTGAACCATGTTAACCTTTAAAAAATCTATTCCATGGAAACTGGAAATTAAATGTACATCATTGAGCTAACATAAACCCATAAAATCTCAAGACTATAAAGCTGTTAATATTTGGCACCAAACATTAAATCAAAATAGCAATAAAGGCTGGAGACAATCTAATATGAGACATTAAATTAGTTTATGCAGCATAATAACACAAACGAGCCCGCAAGAGTATAACTCACTTAATGAGATAATGGATTGGAAAGCCAAGACAAGCTTTCATCTTCATAAATAATGAAAGGAGGACAAGCAATGCAGATTGATATTCTTAATTTCCTTCTATAAAATGTGTGTATACAACCCTTCCACCAACTCTTACTGCCCATTATAAAATGCTGTCTAATCTAATGCCTTGGAGGAATGGTATATATATATATATATATATATATATATATATATATATATATATCATCTATAAAACTATCTATCATATCTATACATATACAGTATCTGTCCATGTATCAATAACTATTCATGGCATGGCTCAGGTGGGGTATGGCTTATGCATTTCACAACTAAAATATGTGGATGTAACTGCTTCAGGAACATGGATGGGTAAGTTGTGCAACCTTCTGGGTGCTTCTGCTGCTAGAAACTTTGTGGCCAGACACTCCCTGTACCCCCTGAACCATTACATCCTGCTCCTACCCCTGAGATGTGTCCCGAGCTCCATGAATTTGCATCTTCTGTGCCAGATTATAAATGATACAATGGAGCGCCTGCTCTGGGCCCTGACTGCTCAGCCCCCCCCCCCCCCCCCAGGACGCATAACCAGAGTCAGATTAAGCCCTCATTACACATGTCTGGATCCGTATGTGCCTCTGTGTTTCTTATGGCAGACGCTGCAGTACCGCAAAATAGCACCTCTGTAACCCCTTTCCGACCTCTCCGATGTGGCAGGACTGAAGAAAATGGATGTGGCTGGGTGTAGGACCCAGAAAAAGGGTATTTTATAAAGCAGATGCAAACGTGAATGCAAGTGCAAACAAAAATGCGAACAAAAACCCAAACACAAAACTGAATTCCTACCGCAAACACTGCCCCAAAAAGCATGCCGCAAACGCAACCTGACAGGTGTAAACTTAGCCTGAATGAGATTGGGGCACCTATGCTGTTGGAACAAGATGGGCATGGGCACCATGGGCTGTTTATCATTCCTGAAAAAGTTATTGGTGGCTTAGCAGTTAATTTCCCTTCCTTTATTCACTGACTAAATGAACGAGCCCTGGTGCTGCCCACAGCATCATTATGGACCTCTGAGGCTGGGAGTGAATAGCATTGCTGCTGCACATTTGGCTCATAGCTGGCTTGAGGAGGGTCTCCATTCACAAAGGAGTTCCCCTGCCTTCAGGTCTGCCCAGCTGAAGGGCACATTTACAGCCATCTGTGCTGTCAAGAAAAAGCAGCAGCTGGATGATACCCACCTGGGAACAATAGCTGAATGGGGGGAATGAGGTGTATGTATATAGGGACTGTCAGGGAGTGTGGAGAGTGACTGACAGGGGTGTAATAAAGGGCTTGGGGGACCCAGCAATGTCAGACTGGCCCAGGTTGGGTGGCGGAGAGTGTCCAGCAAGGGGATTACCAACATGTGGAGAGTATATAGTGGCTGACAGAGGTGTTATAAAGTTGTGGGGACCCCAAAAAGTCAGACTGGCCCAGACTGGATGGTGGGCAGTATGCAGCAGGGAAATTACCAACATAGCAACCCCCTGCCCACCTGGGAACAAGTGGCTGGGGGGTGATATTTGTGTATATAGGCACTGTCAGGGAGTGTGGAGAGTATATAGTGGCTGTCAGGGGTGTAATAAAGGGGGTGGGTAATGTTGGACTGGCCCAGAATGGGTTGCGGAAAGTGTGCTGTTAACAGAGGGCCCCTGAATAAGAACTGTTGCTTATCATGGGCTCACTTAATCTGGCCCTGCTTCTTCCCCCAAAGCGAACAGCGGCCACGCTGTACTCAAGATTGCCAAAAAAGGTACCTTTAGCAGTGTTGTGCCCCACTAGGTCTGGACCCTGGACCACCGCCATGGGTTCTTCTTGGGACCAAATACATTTAGCATTACCAAAGCAAGAAGGAAGTTATTTTTATAATTAAGCCCCGTCTCCTGGTTATACCCATGCCACACCACTAACTCCAAGAGGACCTGGAACTCCATAGTCCTCTTGTAGAAAGATCATGAAAGGAAAAGGTAAGTACCTACCTACCTAATGTAAGGTGAGCGGTAGATGAATGGGTTAGGTAAGTGGTGAAGGACAGTGCAGCTTCTAAACATCTTTCTCTTTTTTATCTTCCCTCCTCCTTTCTTTCCAGTTTCTCTCTCTTTCTTTCTGTCTTTTTTTTAACTCTCTTTCTGTTTTGATCTCTTTATTTTTTCTTTCTCTCTAGCATTCTTTTTCTCTCTCTTTCTTTCCAACTTTTTCTCTCTCTTTTTCATTTTTCACTCCTCTTTCGTTTCCCCACATTCCCCCCAATCTTGGTCTCATTTCCACATTTTCTTGTGAGATCTTTCTTGTCACATTACTTCAGTCTCCTGCTCTCTCACTTTCTATGCCATCCTATCTTTTTTCTGTATTTTCCCCCCTTTCCTACATTTCATTCTCTCTTTTCATATTTTTTTACATTCCTTTTTCCTTCTTTTGACCTTATTTTCACATTTCCTCTAAGTTCACTCTTTTCTATCTACAGTTTTTCCTTTCCTGCATTCCATCTCTCTGTCTCTCACTTTTCTGTGTTTCCTCTCCTGTCTGGAGGGGGGGCACCATCCTTAAATCTGAACAAGGTGACACTGTCCCTAAGGCCAGCCCTGGTAAATGCTAGATGACAGTGGCAGGGGGTAGATAACAACAGTAGGGGGTGGAGGGGTTAGGTGAGTGGTGGAGGACAGCGGCAGAGGGTGGAGAGGTTAGGTGAGTGGTGGAGGGGAGCGGCAGGGGGTAGAGGGGTTGGGTAAGTGGTGGAGGACTGCAGCAGGGAGTGGAGGGGTTAGGTGAGTGTTAAAGGACAGCAGCAGGGGTTGGAGGGTTAGGTGAGTGATAGAGGACAGTGGCAGGGGTAGAGAACCCGGTAGGGAGGTTTGACACAGCGGGACATCCTAAATCAGATAGGATAATCAAAATCAATAGTTTGGCTAAATTTACTACAGCAAATGTTGTGTAAGAAAAACAAGAAACCTTGCTGAAAACACACTTTAGTATATGTCGGCATGGGAGGGCTCTCATAATATATGTGGGGTGTCTGGAGAGTGTCTGGGTTGTTTGAAAAGCTTCAGAAGCTTATTAAAAACGATAAAAGTAATCTGAAAACAGTATCATCATTAGTTGTTTTTCCAAAGCTAATTAGCTATTTGACATTCACACTCGAGAAATAAATTAAAAATTCTAAAAATACATAAGAAGCCAATCTCTCTGCAAATAACATTGAGTCCTGTGGGGTTCGCTGCTAAAACCTAGTGAACGAAAAAGGCATTCGCCAGCATGCGCAGAGTTAAGTGCACTCGTCATAAATCCAGCAAACATGGACATTGCAGGACAAATGTGCCACATTTGCCTCTGTAAATGCAGTTTACACACCTATAACGCAAATGAGTGGCGAATGGGCTGCAAAACATTTAATAAATTACCCCCATAATGTATCTTTAGATTCATCTGGTTACACATGCCAGACACTGCTGCCTGTATTTCTTTGAAAGTGTTAGAGTATCTCATAGTGATCAACTCTGTATTACAGTATATATCTGAATGTCTATTTCTTTGTTTAAAGTGGACCAAAAACCCAGGATTTTCACTATCCTGGGGTTTGTTCCTTTCTCCTTTCCCGATTTGTGGTGCCTCACTGTGTGAAACCCCCCAGAACACTGAGCTAACTCACCTCTTCTCGAGCCCATGGCGCAGGTCCATCCACTCATCCAATCAGTCCTCCTGCCGTGCTGTGGCTAGAGAAGCTGAATGGAATCCTAGATGCAATGACGAGCAGTGCGGCATCACTTGGCTCCGCTGTGAGAGAAGCGAGACGAGTGGTGCTAGCATGCAACGTGGGTTCAGAGGAAAGGTAAGATTATCGGGCACTTTAGGGGGTTTCACACAGCGGGGCATCCCAGCCCAAGATGCCCCGGTGGGGGTGGTAAGCCTGCTCTCATATGAGAAGAGTACATGACACAAATACAAAAAAATTCAAACACTTTTCTGCCCTTCTGGGGGGGGGGGCATACCCAGGACCCTCCCCTTAGGTTCTCCCTAAAGGGGTAAAACTATCCTTGGTGTCTTACATATTCAGGAGCAATCTCCATAGTATTTATAAATGGAGGTGAGCTTTGGGATGTAAGCAAAGAGTCTCTGGGGGTAAGTAACCCTCACAGGTGTGTATTTACTGTGGGAAATTATCAGAAAGTGAGCCCAATTCTTCAGGGCCTCCTGCACACACTTCTTGAACGCTCTGCTCTTCCGCTGCTTGTATGTCTGCCTGTGTCTTCCTGTGTCCATCTCCAGGGTGTGGGCTCTCAGTCTATACAGGTTCAGGTCATATAGGTTCAGGATCTTTCTGTCTTTGTGGTGGGGTAACCTCTCCAGGTATAAAACTATGGTGTAGTCCCTGTGTAGTGACTAGCAGAGTTTCTGGAGTAGCTCATGGGAGTTATTTAAGAAACAGTAATGCCAGGTAGTGCCACGTAGCGGCAGGTAGCGTCAGGTGAACTCTGGGCGCTGTATGTGAAAACCACATTTAAGAAAGTCAATCTGGGCACCTCTAAAATCGTCATGAAGCGTCTCATGTATTACTAGAGGTGGCTCAGTGTATAGCGCCGGTGCTCTGTGTTCAGCAGAGCCATATCGTACCTGTCGCTCGGTAGCGTTCTCCCATACATTTCAATGTTTTTTTATTTTGTTGACTATAAATAACGTTTTGCTAAATTCATTTTTAAAAAAATTTGGTTCAAATCATTGTGTGGCCTCTTCTGCCCATCACACAAACACTTTTATTGTAATTTTTAAACATGTTTTATGCATAATTGTATGTGCAAATCTGCCATTGCAGTGTCATAGTCACAGTATTAAAACAATGTCATTCCATATGTTTTCGCTCTGGTACTTGTGTATATGTGTTGAGAAACAGACTTTTATCACATAGCTTCTGGTGCTCAATGCTAAAGCGCCCAGTTTTAGGACGCATAGTGCCCAGTGCAGGACGCACATAACTGGTGCTATCTATCGCTCGCTGCAGCTTTGTCCTGTTAGATGTAGTATAGTCTTCGGCACTTTGACCTTGGGACACCACCTAGCATTCTCGATTGGCTCTACAGTGATTCAGGGAGAGTGCTTCTACAGCACCCACCAGACATCACATTTTTCACTGCTGGACAGTATACTACAGCGTTACTTGTTCACAGTGCCAGACACCTGCTTGCAGCGTCTACTAGCGATCCTCTAAGCACCGCTACATAGACGCTCACATGACAATATGTGGTGCTAGTCTTAAATTAGCCCCCCCCATCTCTCCTCCATTCCTCTAGGTATTGCTACTAGAAGGTAGGTGAGACTAAGGCCCTTATTTAAGAAGGGATAGCGTCAGGTAGTGGCTGGTTAATGAGAGGTAGCAACTGGTGAACACCGGACACGGCACGCAATTACACATTTATCAAGCAGAATCTGTTTAGCGACTGGGATAGCGCCATTTAGCGTCTGAGTCATCATTTTCACAGCCTCAGCGTACAGCGCCGTGCACAGCGCCAGGTATGACCTCTTGCTACCTGTCGCTCTCCCATACATTTCAATGGATGAACCTTTTCTTCTCTTTAAACGGGGTATTTGTTTTTGTTTTTTTCCAAAAATCACAATCAAAATTCTGTGACCTCTTCTGGCATTGAAAAAGCTGTTTTTTCACAATTTTTTCATATTTTATATATTACTACAGAAATTACATTACAGGTCTGCTGTTAAAGTGTTCACGTTACGTTCACGTTCTACAATGTAATTCCATATGTTTTCGCTTTGTTACTAGTGGATAGATGCTGAAAAACACACTTTAATCACACTGCCTCCTGCGCTCTGGGCTTCAGACAAGCATTTTTAGCGCCAGAGATTTGTGGGGCTGTTTTTTTTGCTGAATATGGTGTCGCTGTGAGCAGTCGCTAACATGTGCTCCCATACTGCACTGTACTGGTGAAATAGCGACTCCTCACAATGTATTCAACACTACTGAACAGCGACTGAGTCGCTATGAAGCATCGACCCACGGCCGAGCACAGTGACTACCAGCGGGCGCTCTGAAAATGCCTGCTACAGACGCTCATCTGTCGCTACCTGGCGTTAGTGATGAATCAGCCTGTAAGCTGGACTTACCTTAAGCAACAGCAGTCATATAGGGGATGAGTATTATAAAATTGCTATGCATTTATATGTACAGGGAAGTAAATTATTTGGTCTACAGTCTCTTTATCAGATGATAGTCAGATTTTGTTAAGTGTGGTTTGACATAAAGGGAGTTGTGTTTTATATTTATCTACTCTCTTCAAAAACCCAATCACAAATGAACAGTAGCACTAATTGTATTTCTTCTACATATTATTATATTATATTATATTGGTGGAAGAGAGGGCTAAGAGCTCTTTGTCTTCCTAATAAATGTCCTAGAGTAGGAGGTTTGTGTGCTATTAGATGGACTACTGACAATTTATACATGTCTGTATTAATAAATGAATGCAACTGGACTTGCTGTTTTTTTTATTTGCTCAAAGACATTTCACTTTGCCCATAAGCCAGTCAGATGACTGAGATCTTCACATAAAATAACACAGCAAGTCTAGTTGCCATGATATATTCTTAGAGATATCAATTTAATTTAAGTATTTTTGTTTGTATTTCAAATTCTGTCTTCTTTTTGCTAACACGTTTGCAATGTGAACTGTCATTACCTGATACATAATACAAAAGAGCTTAACATCTATGAAAGATATGATGTGTAAGAGAACAGAGATATGATACTTATTAGATATGATATCTAGTAGTTGACCAGTGGTCACTTATTTCCACCTTAGATTTGTAACAGGATGGCAGCTTAACCACCAAAGGCTTAAAGCGGACCTTCAGCATCATTTAATGAAAAGCCCATACCCTTAAAAACTATTCCCCAGCATCCAAAATAAATATATTTAACATTTTAGTCACTTACTTTTTATTCTTTCCCTTACTGGCCTGCAACTCTGTTCAGCACTCTAGGATACGAGCGAGAGGGGTCAAAAGTGCAGGGGGACGGGTTATAGCTGTGCTTTGCACAAACAGAGCAGAGCTGGGGTCAGGAAAAAGTCAGCAATCCCAGATTGAAGAGCGGCACAGTCAGAAGGCACTTCCTGTTTGCAGGCAGCCTGCACCTCCATGGGCCGCCATCTTGGATGTCTAAAGTCTCAGAAAATGCAATAGATGCAGGTAGGGTGATTTTTAATGTGGGCAATCTGTATGTACAGGTTGGGGGAAACTACCATAGTGCCTATTCATAACATTGAGCGTCAGAAAATACATGCCATAATGAGCCAACAATCATCAAATTGATAATCTACCTATAAATCAATGGCCCTTATGTCCTCCCCACTTACCTTCTCACCTGGGTGAAGTGTTCTAGAACCACGCAGCGCGTCGGTGAGAAGGTAAGTGGGGAGGACATAAGGGCTATTGATTTATAGGTAGATTATCAATTTGATGATTGTTGGCTCATTATGGCATGTATTTTCTGACGCTCAATGTTATGAATAAGCACTATGGTAGTTTGATTATTATGCATAGAAGCACTTAGGCACTTTTCACTTTCAAGCACTTTTACATTTTTAATTTTGCACTATTTCTTGTTTGTATATAGCAGTACTGCTCAGTAGCACCGTTTAATTATTGTAAATCTAGAAGCATTGCACAAGCACTTTATAGTTCATGACCTGAGCGTCGGCATATATATGGTTATACTGTGAGAGCCTATTATATATGAATATCTAAATTAAATGAGTGAGGGAACACTGAAATTGAGTGTCCAGCAAAATTAGCCCTAACAGTTCCTCCCCACTTGGGGGTTTTCAAATATATGTATTTTATTATGTCATGTGTTGTTATGTCTTATGTATGATCAGTGTATAAATAATTTCTGGTAAATAAATATTTGAATTTTTAAATGAAGTGGTGTGCAGCCTAAATTAGTAGGGACATTGAGGTGGGCTAGCCCTGGAGCCCCACCTAAATCAAAGGCCCTTATTTATGAAGGGATAGCGACAGGTAGCGACTGGTGAGCGGCCGGTAATGACTGGCCCCGCCACGAGAACGCCGGCTCCCCACCACAATCACACATTTATCAAGCCAATCCTGCTTAGCGACTGAGATAGCGCCATATAGCCACTCATTCATCATTATTCCAGCCTCAGCCCACAGCGCCAGCGTCCGACCTTGAACAGCGACAGGTATGACCTCTCGCTACCTGGCGCTCTCCAATGCATTTCAATGGAACAATCTTTAAATATTAATAATTAATTGTTATTAATTTTTTTTTTTTTTTAATTCTGTGACCACTTCTGCCATTTAAGGGAAAAAAAATAAAAAAAAAATTGTACAGAACTGATATTACAGGTCTGATATTAATGTATTCATATTACTAAATTATTTAAAATACTTTTTTTAGGGGTTTCCAAAAATATGGTGGTTTGGGGGGTTAAAAAACTACTTTTAACACATCGCCTCCAGCGCTCTGGGGTTTAAATATGCATTTCACAGCGCTTGAATTTTTTGAGCGTGATTTTTGGATGAATATGGTGGAAGCCGGTCGCTCTGACCAGTCGCTATCATGCGCACCCATACATCGCGGAACGTGTCAAATTCAACATTACGCCACATCGACTGAGTCGCTGTGAAAATATAGCTACAGTCGCTCAACTGTCGCTACATGTCGCTATTAATAAATCAGCCTCTAAGTGCTGTATGAAGGTTGTTCCCACAGGCCAGCACCCAGTCATATAGGAATAGCAGTGCATACCCTATAAAGTTTGGGGATTTGAGTGAGTACCAAGGCTCCCTGTATTCCCCTGACATCAGAACCCCTGAAGCAGAGGGGCTCAGGCCTATAGCCATTCCCCTCATCTACTGGGGACATCCCAAATAAGCATGTGGGTGTGGGTGTTACAGGTGATATAGATACAGATATAATATGACTCATGTGCTGATTTATGGACATTTCAATTGAAGAAGATATGCCAGTAATAGAAATGTAATCTAATTCAGAGAAAGAATGTACTGTGAGCTCAGAAATGTGGTCGAGATAAATCTGCGTTATAAAACTGAGCTGTCCGCAAAGCAATTAGTTACAGATAACAATGGCTACTTGCTGCAATAATTATGAATCATGAAATGATTCTATTTTCATTTACAAAGAGCTTATGAGCAGCAGTTGCCAGACAGAATAAAAAGTAGCCCATAGCTAAATCATTAACTGTGCTCTATAAAATAAATCAGACAAATGAATTAAAATTTATTGCTGGGCAGCATTTCAGTCTTATCTTGCCTTGCATAAGATTTCTTTCAAGCTATAAATAGTATACATTTATAAATAATATAAATAAAAAGGCAGCACAGCCACAGTTTAACCAAATATATATAAATACAGTATACAGTATACATATAGTGTACATATAGTATGGCAAACATTATTTGGGTTGATTAAAAGACATTGATCAAATTATTTAATTTAATTGTATGCACATGGGGCCTGATTTATCGAACACAACCTGCTAGAATTTGCCACATTGGTGCAAGTTAGAGTAGTGCAAAATATAATTTGTATTTTTTTCCGCATGTGTTCCTTGCAATGCTGTAACATGCACCAGTGTAAAAAGAAAATTCTAAAATATATTTTTTACCACTTCATTTTCACCAATGTGGTGTATTCTGTCATTTAGTGCTTAATAAATTAGACCCATAATATGATTTACTTGTAGAAAACATCCAGTGAAAAAGTCTTAAAGTGGACCAAAACCCAGGATTTTTACTATCCTGGGTTTTGGTCTACTCCCCCGGGGCACCCCGATAGGGCAGCCACATCTCACGCTTCCCTCTAACAGGGAGCGTGCACACACCAGCCATTCACAAATAGCCCTGCTTGAGGGATAGCAGGGATGCGGCCGCGGCCCGCGCATGCGCTGGAATTAATGTAAGTGTAGCGAGCGAGAGAATGGATCGGCCCGGAAATCTTATAGATTCCCAGGCCGATCCAGCTTGGTTTTGGTCCACTTTAAAGCAGACCAAAAGTCCAAATTGCTCCCCTAAAGCCCCCCCAGCAAAAACTATTTGACAGGGCTTAACTCCACACAGATGTTCTGGAATAACAGGCTGATTCTTTGCTGCAGAACTGCATAGGAGCGGCCATCTTGTCACACAAATAAGCATGAGGGGAAAGTTGTGCCAGCAGCAGCCCACACCAAACTGAGAGATAAATGCCTCAGAAACATGGGCAGCTTGTGTATTATGTTATATAAACACACACACACACACACACACACACATACACACACACTGAATAACCAGCTGCTAGAGAGATTGTGTGTGTATGTGAAGGGAAAGATGCAACAATGTATCTTTATCACTCTTCGCTGGATTTACCACACTCCCATTCAGTCAGTGTAAACATTATGTATCTTTAAAATGATACAATACTGTCAGTTGTGCAGCAGAGCAATGCATCATCACAGCTGACGGCTTTCTACTAGAAAAAGGATTACACTGATATTTGAGGCAATTTTGACCGTGGGATTGGGTTTTTATATAGGCTAGACTCTATGTATGTGGCGAGATAGCCTCTCCCATTCAGGTATGCAGCATAGAATCTGTCTGTTATCTATAGCATCTGCATGGGGTTAAGCCCTCACAAATGGTTTAAGTCACTGATTGCCAGAGTGGGGCTTTAGGGATGCAGTTTACTGAACTTTTTTGGACTTTTGGTCTGATTTAAGGTCCACCCTCAGCCCCAACTCTGGAGCACTCCAGTTTAGGCTGTCCCTTCAGTTACAGACTAAAAAACACCCTTTTTTTCGCTGTTGGATTTCACATTTATTGCTTTGCCAGGATGCTCTGGTATTGTGACCTTCACGTCATTTTTGTCTGCTTTTGCTTTTATTTGGTTTACATTGGAAAGATCTTACATCAACTCTTTTTCTGTACAGTTATTCAGGACATGCAAGATGTTCTGCTCATATATCGGTTAATTAATACCCATATTATATTATGATTTATTAGTAAATTAATATGCAGTAACATGTATTTTGTATTTAAATGTCTTTGTTTTTATAGTATATTCTTCTAATTTTCAACTATGCATAAGCAATGAACAGATGTTGGGCGATTATAGTATATACACCTTATGTGTAATTTCAGCTGCAATTTTCACTCCAGCATCAGCACAGTAGCCTGTAGCACAGTGGCTGGATTAACCATTATAACCAAAAGGTAAGGCCGATGGGGGATATTGACAAGTCATGTATAACATAGAAGAGGGCCCTGTGTCATACATGACATGTCCATATCCCCCATTGACTTTTAGAAAGGAGTCTTTTAGTAACTTTGGACACTTCTCAATTGTACACCAATATCGCTAATGAGGATGGACCTGAGCCAGTGAAGGTTGTTCTTGAAAGAGAAACAGTTGACATTCCAGTTGAATGTATTGTTTTGGAACTGCATTTGTTACTGAACAATTATTTAAAGTTTTAGATTGCAATATTTCAAGTGATTATGGGTTTGTGTGTGCAGGGCTCACGTCTCTCTTCTTGTAGATCCTGGTGTACATTCTTGGGCCCTTATTTATGAAGGAATAGCGACAGGTAGCGACGGGTGAGCGACCAGTAATGACGGGCCCCGCCACGAGAACGCCGTCTCCCCACCACAATCACACATTTATCAAGCCAATCCTGCTTAGCTACTGAGATAGCACCAGATAGCCACTCATTCATCATTATTCCAGCCTCAGCCCACAGCGCCAGCGTCCGACCTTGAACAGCGACAGGTATGACCTCTCGCTACCTGGCGCTCTCCAATGCATTTCAATGGAACAATCTTTAAATAATCATAATTAATTGTTATTAATGTTTTTTTTTTTTAAATGTGAAAAATTCTGTGACCACTTCTGCCATGTTTGATAATTTTTTGTAAGGTAAAAAAAAAAAAAAATTGTGCAGAATTGATATTACAGGTCTGATATTATTGTATTCATATTACTAAATTCTTTAAAAATTTTTTTTTTTTTTTGGTTTCCAAATATATGGTGGTTTGGGGGTTAAACAACTACTTTTAACACATCGCCGCCAGCGCTCTGGGGTTTAAACATGCATTTCACAGCGCGAGAATTTTTTGAGCGTGATTTTTTGATGAATATGGTGGGAGCCGGTCGCTCTGACCAGTCGCTATCATGCGCACCCATACATCGCGGAACCTGTCAAATAGTGACTCGTCACCCCGTATTCAACATTACTGCACACCGACTCAGTCGCTATCAACAACCGAACAATGGCCAAGCACAGCGACTACTAGCGGGCGCTGTGAAAATACTGCTACAGTCGCTCAACTGTCACTACCTGCCGCTATTAATGAATCGGCCTCCCCGTGTACAGTTGTCAATAGCAACAGATCGGGGGTAGTGAAAACTTCTTCCATAAAACACACATTTGCTAACAGAGGGAAAAAAAAATTAAAAAATAGGACATTAGTTCAGGAAGTGCCCGGTCGGTTGCCCCCCGCCTCAACCTTTTTGATCTGGTGATTATTCATTATACCCCCCTTTCCCTTCACACTCTGTAGGTTTTTCCTGTAACTGGGTATATTTGATTTATGCTTTTTTACCATTTCTAGGCCACAGTGGGTTTGAGTTTGGGTAGATGTCCCTCTTTTTTGAATTTCAGCTCTTGCACTTTACCTCAGATTAATTAATGAGCTTTTTTAAGTATTATATTTTGCTCATATGCAGATGATCACTTTAGTATTGTTTTAATTTTGCATTGGCACTCTGTTCTATGGAATTTATTCTTCTGAACAGGTGGGCTTATGGGAGGTTTGTTTCTTGATTTGATACTTAAGAGGAATATGTGGGGAGTAGATTTGTTCTTTTATTGCTGCTGAAGTCGATTCACTTTAAGGTGGGGCTGAACCAGGCAGCACTGTGTTGTTGTTGTTGTTGGTGTGGTATTGTCCAGTGTATTTGTGTACATATTTGTAAGTGTGGGAACCAATGGATGTTTTTTCCCCAATACATTTTCAGTGATTGTATACCAGTGTGCAGCACTATTTTATAGGGTTTTTGGAGGCCCTGACTTTACTAGACTTTAGTAGACTTTCTAGTTTTTACAATCTGCTCAGGACATCTTTTGGCACACAAGAAATACACTTTTAAAAATACCATTGAGATAGTTTTTGAAGTTTCAACAAGCAAAGGGAAAAACTGATCGAGAGCAAAGAAATGTCCCACTGCGTGCAATCAGATTTATGCCTGGATCTACCAAGGCTGTTTGTGGCATTCCCCCCTCTGTACAGTACACAGTGAATGGCGCTGTGTTTTCCATTCACTGTGAGGTTGCAGGTGGTGGAGTTTCATCCTCCTGTTTACCCTTGCAAATGGTGGGTATCTGTGTGAAAGACTGCTGGAAACATGCCTAAATTGTAGGGCCAGACCAAAACTGGTACCTATAGGAAATCCAGACCATGCCCAATCTACAGTGGGGGAGGGAATGTAAGTATGCAATTTTTGTGCCAAAACAGGTTCTTTCAAATGAATAATACACAGATTTCTTTATACATTTATCATGGCAGCTCTTCGAATTGAATGAAAACTCCCTTTTTGTCAGGTTTTGGTGTTTTGCCTAATTGTTTTCATATTCTGGGATGTAAAATAAACAATGAAGAGCTGTTTGGGTTGTTGCACAAATATGTCACTTGCCGGGTGGGACAGCCTAGTTCATGCGGTGTAATATAGTGGTGGACCAGGGAACATACACCAAATACTGGACGAGAAAAATAAAATAACTTGGTTGACTAAAATATGCCTCAGTACCCCGGACTGCTAGGTGTGCATGAATAGAATCTGAGTTCCAATCCCATTTATTTTCTATGAATGTGGGGAGGCCGATTCATTAATAGCGCCAGGTAGCGACAGATGAGCGCCAGTAGCGTGATTTTCACAGCGCCAGCCAGTATTCGCTGTGCTTGGCCGGGGTTTGCTTGTTGACAGCGACTCAGTCGGTGTGCGGTAATGTTGAATACGGGCTTAGGGGTCGCTGTTTCACAGGTTCAGCGTTGTATGGGTGCGCCTGACAGCGAATGGCCAGAGCGAACGGCTTGCTGCAGATTCATTAACAAATCACGCTCCGAATTTTTTCGCGCTGTGAATTCCTTGTTTAAACCCCAGAGCGCTGGCGGCGATGGATTTAAAATAGTTTTTAACCCCCAAACAACCATATTTTTTGATTGTAAAATTATACAAGTTTTTATAAACATTTTGTAATATGAATACATTAATATCAGACCTGTAATATCAATTCTGCACAAAATCATTTTTCTTTTTTTTTACCTTCAAAAAAAATCCTAACATTACAGAAGTGGTCACAGAATTTTTGACATTAAAAAAAAAAAAAACATTAATAGCAATTAATTATGATTAATTAAAGATTGCTCCATTGAAATGCATTGGACATCGCCAGGGAGCGACAGGTCATACCTGTCGCTGTGATGGGATTAGCAGCGGCGCTGTTCGTTGCAGTCAGCTACATGATGAATCCCGCGGTAGCTGTCGCTCTCGCCGGCGCTAGCCTCATTTAGCTTGATAAATGCGTCATTGTGGCCGACGCCGGGCGTACTTGAGTCTGTAGCCGCCGTTAGCTGGCGGGACCTCGTGCTCGTCAGACACTACCTGGCGCTATCGCTTGATGAATAAGGGCATTAGTCACATCGTAATACGATTACATATAGATGTACAAGTATCTATCAGCATGAATGGGGTAGCAAATGCAATACTTAAGGGTTTATTCATCAAGGGATAGCGGCAGGTAGGGCCTCGTAGCGACAGGTAGCGAACGGTGAACGTCGGGCACTATACGCAATACCACATTTATCATATTGATTCCGGTGAGCGACTCTGACAGCGCCATGTAGCGTCCGATTCATCATCACATACAGTTCAGCGTATACCGCCAGCGCTCTGGCTTCCAGAGCGCCTGGTATTACCTGTCACTACCTGTCACTCTCCCATATATTTCAATGGACGTTACCTTTCAGGGTTTGCTTTTAATTTCTTTTTTTTTTATCAAATCATTGTGTGACCTTTTTATGATTTTTTTAATTTTTATGCAGAATTGTTATTAAATGTCTGGTATTAAAGTGTTAATGTCACAGTGACTGGGCTACAGCAACCCAATTTTGAGCTCCGGTGCTGTGTGAGGCTGTTTTTTTATGAATATGGTCGCTCACACTGACCAGTCGCTACCGTTCGCTCTCATATAGCTCTGTACTGGTGTTATAGCGACTCACACATCAAATTGATCATTGCCGGCCAGTGACTGAGGCGCTCGGTAACAGCGACCCATAGCCGATCACAGCGACTACTAGCAGTCGCTCTGAGCGCCTCGCTACAGACGCTCATCTGCTGGTACCTGGCGCTAGTAATGAATCAGCCTGATAATACAAAAGCCAGGTTTACAATTGTTGAAAGATAGTCCTAATGTGTATTTGAGGTACACATGTTGGTTTGGTCACTGTTCATTCAGGTTATCAGTTGTGTTATCCCTGAAGCATTTGGCATCAATGCTACATTAGTGGGAAAAGGTGGAGTGCCTGAAGGGTTGTGAAATGACCAGACCGATGGTGCTGTGCCTAGTAATTTGTTGGGTAGGGGTCATAAGTAATTGTTGTTTTTTACCTGGTGTACATATAAGTAATGACTGGCTAATTTTCGGGTATGGTTGTATGTCACGGCAAAGCAGGGTTGTATTAAAGTAGTTGGTGCATGTAGTGATAGTGGTTTGAACGCAAGTCCTCGAGCTCCTGCTGGCCGTCAGCACTGTGTAGCGTTGGAGGTTGCAAAAATTCCCATCTTAATATCTCAGGTGTTTGTTGGTGTGACCGGTGGTCGGGGTGGTGTCCGACAGACTGTTGAAAGGAGCGCGGATTTTATGTGGTGGAGCATGGGGCGAGGTTGTTGGAGGGCGTGGCAGTGTTGCCTCTGTCTCCTCCTGAGTTTGGGACTCGTGTGGGGAGAGTCCAGGCTTGCAGACTTGGCACATTCTCTGTGTGGCCTCGGGGAGTGGGCCCACTGTGTAGATAGTGAACACTCACGAGGGCACCAGAGAAGTGGCCATCACCTAGGTAATAGTGGAGAGGGGAGCATTTTTTTAACTGAGGATGGGCTTTAGCATGTGGAGGGTAAGGCCACAGCTAGAATACTGTGTGCAGTTCTGGAGACCTTACCTGCAAAAAGACATTATTCAAATAGAACGTGTCCAAAGGCGGGCAACGAAAATGGTGGAAGGACTTAACCTTAAAACTTATCAGAGACTTAAAGAACTTAATTTGTACAGTCTGGAGGAAAGAAGGGAGAGGGGGGACATGATTGAGACCTTTAAATATGTGAAAGGATTGAATAAGGTTCAGGAGGGAAGTGTTTTTAAGAAGAAGCTTAATGATAGAACAAGGGGACACAACCTGAAGCTAGTCGGGGGGAAGATCAGGAGCAATGTTAGAAAATATTATTTTACAGAAAGAGTAGTAGATGCTTGGAACAAACTTCCAGCAGAGGTAGTTGAAAAATCAACAGTCACTGAATTTAAACATGCCTGGGATAAGCACACATCTATCCTAAGATAAAGAGTACATACAGTATACACATAAGGGCAGACTAGATGGGCCGTATGGTCTCCTTCTACGGTCAACCTTCTATGTTTCTATGTTTCTATGAGGGTATATCTCATTGTTTGAAGGTGAGAAATAGTTTACTCCCCGCCGTGGCACTGCGTGTCAGTGTTGGAGCGCAACAACCCATTGGCGTGTGCGCGCACCATGTACATATGTCCATATCCATAGCACAGCTCAGTCATGGACGAGCCTAGAGGCGCTGTGTCTACAGTGTTGTACACTGTGTAGGGAAATGTTAAAGTGGGCACAGCGACCAGTACAGCAAGTCCAGACTGCGAGCACAGTCCAGGTGCGCTGGTATCAAGAGTGAGAGATATAATGAAATAATATAAAATAAAGCTAGTGTATTCATGGAGTAAATTATTATAAACTGGGTCAATGTGATGGCACAGCAGACACCATACAAACATTTGTGTTAGGATTGTGCCCCCAGACCTGTGATTTACTTATCAGCATGCTGTTTCCATGTTTCTTATATTCTTGTGTGTCTGTCTTGGTAAACTAGAAGTGGCTTTCTTGCTCTTTAGTAAAGCTCTTATTATCCTTTCTAACTGCAACTAGGGATGAGCGAACCGGTTCGGACGAACCGGAATTCGCTCCAAATTTCAGGGAAAATTCGATTCGGCACGAACCCGAATTTTTTTTGGTTCGTGACGATCGAATTTTCCCTGAAATAAAAAAATAAAAAAATGCCGGCATGGTGGGAGCGGGCAGGCCGGCTACGCTGTCAGCTTTTTTAAAAAGCAAACACTTACCTGCATGGTCGGAGCGTGGAGGCCGGCGCCGCTCTCAGGCGCCCTCTGATGACGCGTCCTCTGATGACAGCTGAGAGCGGCGCCGGCCTCCACGCTCCGACCATGCAGGTAAGTGTTTGCTTTTTAAAAAAACGCCGGCCTGCCCGCTCCCACCATGCCGGCATTTTTTTTTTCAGAAGAGCGATTCGTGAAAGTTCGATTCGGGCGAACCCGAATTTCTTGGGCAAATTCGGCGAATCGCCCGAATCGAACTTTCAAGAAGTTCACTCATCTCTAACTGCAACTCCCAGAATCTTTCCACTGTAACAGTTGAGCTTATTAGCAGCTTTGGCTAAACAAAGCTGCATATCGACCGCCCCAGCTGAGAATGCTGCCAGTAACCCTTTTGTTACCAGAACACAAGATTGTTTTCCTCCCATCTGAGAAGGATGAATTAGAGCAGAAGGGGGTTAATGTTCTTGTCTCTGTCTCAGCCAGCAGAATCAGCAAGCTAGAGTCAGGAAGTACTTTAAACACACCACTTTGATGTACACTGCTAAGGTAAAGGCATTGTTGCTAGGGAAAACTGTTTTCTTTTATAAAATGGAGATGCAAACAAATAGAAAAGTAAAAAAATAACAAATAAGCTCTGCACATTAGTTACATCATTTTACCGCACAATAATGGAAACTTTAAAAAGTGGAATTACCCTTTAAGGGGTTCTTAGCAGCAATGAACAGCTAGGAAATGGCAACAATAGGAGACTGAGGAGAGATGGCACCGGATGCCAAGTTTATGGAGATGGAGAAGGAGGAGCAGGTTCAGGGGGTGCAGCGAGTGGGTGTCTGACCACAGCAGTCATGCAAAATCCCCATTAATGTTCTTGCTGCAGTCATCTCTTCATGTTTATCCTTTCAATGGCTGAAGAATACAGCAGCCATACCATTGCCCTTATTCATCAAGCGATAGCGCCAGGTAGTGTCTGACGAGCGCCAGGTAGCGGCAGCTAACGGCGACTACCGACTCAAGTACGCCCGGCGGCGGTCACAATGACGCATTTATCAAGCAAAATGAGGCTAGCGCCGGCGAGAGCGACGGCTAGCGCGGCATTCATCATGAAGCCGCCTGGACCGAACAGCGCCGCTGCAAATTCCCTCACAGCGCCAGGTATGAGCTGTCGCTCCCTGGCGATGTCCAATGCATTTCAATGGAGCAATCTATAATTATTCATAATTATTTGGTATTATTTTTTTTTTTTTTTTTTTTTAATGTCAAAAAATCGGAGACCACTTCTGCAATGTTAGGATTTATTTTTAAGTAAAAAAAAAATAAAAAAAAAAAATGTGCAGAATTGATCAAACAGGTCTGAGATTAATGTATTCATATTACAAAATGATTCTAAAAACATGTATAATGTTACATTCAAAAAATATGGTTGTTTAGGGGTTAAAAACTAGTTAATACACATCGCCGCCAGCGCTCTGGGGTTTAAACAAGGAATGGACAGCGACAGCACATTCGGAGCGTGATTTGTTAATGAATATGAAGCTAGCCGTTCGCTCTGGCCATTCGTTGTCAGGCGCTCACATACAACGCTGGACCTGTGAAACAGCGACCCCCCAGCCCGTATTCAACATTACCGCACACCGACTGAGTCGCTGTCATCAAGCTAACGCCGGCCAAGCACAGCGAATACTGGCTGGCGCTGAAAAAATCACGCTACAGTCGCTCATCTGTCGCTACCTGGCGCTATTAATGAATCGGCCTCCCCGTCTGCCCCCAAGATAAAACTCCTGGGTGCTACATTGTGTGCAGCAAATATTAAAATGACCAACATGTGATTTAACATTTATTTTGATTTTGTTTAAAAACAATAAGGGGTGTAGTACGGGGTATTATTCCAGAAGAAGCAATTGACAGATTTGTAGTAATCTTGTTGCCTTCATCCCCTGGAGTGCTGGCTTTAGAATAAGTAAGAGATATTGCTGTACTTGTAAGGTGAAGGTTGTTTCATAGTAAGTCCATCACACATAAGCCATTGCAGCCACAATACTCTGACCTTGCTTTGCCTAATCATTTTCAAGATGTATTGTGCGAAATAAATGCTGCGGATCATTTAATGTCATGATGAACAAAACATACTTTTGCATGTACAGGAGCCGTATATAGGCCGCGTTAAATGTGAGATTTTCCATCTGAACTGAGCAGGGATTGAATGTACCATTTAGAATGACCTTTTGGTCAATCAAGTAGAAAAATCATTAATTAAAACATATTCATACATTTGGATTAGGCCATTGCCCCAAAGCCTTAGAGGATACAGAGCTCTGTGAATCCTCCAGCATGATGGGCTCTAAACTGCCGTAGCATATGATAGCAACACATGCATAATGGCTGCTATGCAAAATGTATTTATATTATAGAAATGACATTCATGTTGATCTCTTGGGCACCTGCCAGATCAAGGCATAGATTAAATATGCAAACTACATGAGATGCATGATGAGAAATGTTGCAAGACACAAAGAGCTTTAACTGTGTTTTCCCCTAAATCTTTTTTGCTAGAGAAGGTATTTGTGGGTCTCTCATTCATTGTATTCATTCAGGCCTTATTGAAAGGAGCTGAATCACCAAACTGCTTAATATTAAAAATCAATAAAACATGCTACATAGTGAGCGCAGCAGATACTTATACACCTTAACTGAAAATAAGTATTTATTACTCCTAGTAGTAATAAAATGCAGTGGCGACAAGTTTTGGGGATCAGAAGAATTAAAGTGGACCAAACCCCATGATTTTTAACCGAATTTCAGGCAAAAATCATTGTTGAACGAATCCGAATTTTCTGTACTGACCAAATTTTTCCATGAAATCCTTAAATAAAAAAATAAAAAATCACCTGCTCTTTCACCGTTCCCCGGTCACTATCCTGTGCCGCTCTGTAGAATCCACAACCGCGGCTGGGCTCCCGGCATCTCTCTCGCCGCCGCAGGGAGGGGCTTTAATACTGCAAAGTGAGATTGGCAGGCTGATTCATCATTAGCGGCAGGTAGCGACAGATGAGCGTCTGTAGCAGGCATTTTCAGAGCGCCCGCAAGTAGTCGCAGTGCTCGGCCGTGAGTCGCTACTTTATTAATAGCGCCAGGTAGCGACAGATGAGCGACAGTAGCGTTATTTTCAGAGCGCACGCTAGTATTCGCTGTGCTTGGCCGTTGTTCGGCTGTTGACAGCGACTCAGTCGGTGTGCGGTAATGTTGAATACGGGGTTAGGAGTCGCTGTTTGACAGGTTCCACGCTGTATGGGAGCGCATGACAGCGAATGGCCATAGCGAACGGCTCCCAGCATATTCATTAACAAATCACGCTCCAAAAATTCTCGCGCTGTGAAATGCTTGTTTAAACCCCAGAGCGCTGGCCGCGATGGGTTAAAAGTAGTTTTTTAACCCCCAAACAACCATATTTAAAAAAAAAAAAAAAACATGTTTTTCAAAACATTTTGTAATATGAATACATTAATATCAGACCTGTAATATCAATTCTGCACAATTTATTTATTTATTTTTTTTTACCTTAAAAAAAAAAATTAACATTGCAGAAGTGGTCACAGAATTTTTGACATTTAAAAAAAAAATTACAAAAATAATAGCAATTAATTATGAATATTTAAAGATTGCTCCATTGAAATGCATTGGAGAGCGCCAGGTAGCGAGAGGTCATACCTGTCGCTGTTCAAGGTCACTCGCTGGCGCTGTGGGGTGAGGCTGGAATAATGATGAATGATTCGCTATCTGGCGCTCTGTCAGTCGCTAAGTAGGATCGGCTTGATAAATGTGTGATTGCGGAGGGGAGCCGGCGTACTCGTGGCAGTGACCGTCATTACCGTTCGCTCACCATTCGCTACCTGGCGCTATCCCTTGTTAAATAAGGGCCTCAGTCACTGTTCAATAATGTTGAATACATTGTGAGGAGTCGCTATTTCACCAGTACAGCGCTGTATGGGAGCGCATGTTAGCGACTGCTCATAGCGACCGACTCACATCATATTCAGCAAAAAAACAGCCTCACAAATCTCTGGCGCTGAAAAATACTTGTTTGAAGCCCAGAGCGCAGGAGGCGGCGTGTTTAAAGTGTGTTTTCAAGCATCTATCAACTAGTAACAAAGCGAAAACATATGGAATTACATTGTAACAACATTGTAACATGAACACTTTAATGCCAGACCTGTAATGTCATTTTTGAAGAAATATTTAAAAAATTAAAAAAATATGAAAAAACTGCTATTTCAATGCCAGAAGAGGTCAAAGAATTATTTGTGATTTTTTTGAAAAAAAAAAAAAAACCCGTTTAAAGAGAAGAAAAGGATCATCCATTGAAATGTATGGGAGAGCGACAGGAAGCGAGAGGTCATACCTGGCGCTGTGCAAGGCTGAACGCTGGCGCTGTTCGCTGAGGCTGTGAAAATGATGAATCAGATGCTACATGGCGCTATTCCAGTCGCTAAACAGATTCTGCTTGATAAATGTGTGATTGTGTGCCGTGTCCGGCGTTGACCAGTCGCTATCTGTCGCTACCTCTCATTAACCAGGCGCTACCTGACGCTATCCCTTCTTAAATAAGGGCATATGTCAGCCTATATATTATAGTATAAATGCCCCTCCCTGCAGCGGGAAGCAGGATGTCAGAAGCCAGATAGATCTGCAGAGGTGGGGTGCGGGCAGCTCTGTCCCAGTATTTGAACCAGGGTGACACAGGATTTCTGCTCTCAGATACAGGAGCTGTGAGAGCATTAAAAATACTGCAAGGGGCCGGTAAAGATAACTATAAGAGCCCCATGCCCCTATGGCACCCCAAACCTAAGGACTTTGGATCCACATGCTTTTTAAAATATCTTTTGGATGTTATGTGGCTTTATCATTGCTCAATTACTCAGCTCTGGATATTGCTGCTGTCTGTGGTGCTGAATCAGCTGCACTAGCAGCTTGCTAGCACTTTCTTGTCAAACTGAGGCCCTTATTCATGAAGGCATAGCGTCAGGTAGTGCCTTGTAAATGAGAGGTAGTGACAGGTGACCGCCGAAAATGGCACGCAATTACACATTTATCAAGCAGAATCTGTTGAGCGACTGGGATAACGCCATGTAGCGTCCGATTCATCATTATCCCAGCCTCAGCGTACAGCGCCGGCGTTCAGCCTTGCAGAGCGCCACATATTACCTCTCGCTACCTGTCGCTCTCCCATACATTTCAACATTTAAAAAAAAAAAAATAAACTCAAATAATGTTGTGACCTCTTCTGGCATAGAAAAAGCCATTATTGCAAATGTTTTTCATGTTTATATATATTTATACAGAATTGATATTACAGGTCTGGCATTAATGTGTTCATGTTACAATGTAATTACAATGTAATTCCATATGTTTTCGCATAGTTACTGGTGGTTACATGCTAAAAAACAGACTTTAATCACACAGCCTCCGGCGCTCTGGACATCAGAGAGGCATTTTTGAGCGCCGGAGTTCTGTGAGGCAGTTTTTTTAATGAATATGCTGTGAGTCGGTCACACTGACCAGTCGCTAACATGCGCTCCCATACAGCGCAGTACTGGTCATTTAGCGACTCCTCACAATGTATTCATCATTGCTGCACAGCAACTGAGTCGCTATGAAATAGTGACCCACGGCCAGCATAGCGACTACTAGCGGGTGCTCTGAAATGCCTGCTACAGACGCTCATCTGTCGCTACCTGCCGTTAGTGATGAATCAGCCTGCGAGTTTTGTAACAACAATTTTGTAACAACAATTTTTACCTGCTATTTATATTTTATACATAATTATGTAAAATGTATAATTTAACATACCTTGATAAATTGATTGTATTATCAATCTTCTTATAGGATTGGGGAACAACCTTTTTAGCCTAAACCCAATATGCCTTCTATGATTTGATGGGAGAGACCTCTGTGGTGCTTAATTAACTGAATTAACTGACCAATCATGGCAAGCACTGATGCGGTGGTGTCAGGGACCCCAGCCTTTTCCTGGTAACCCTTTCTGTGACACAGTGGCCATTTACTCGCATACCCTATATATATAATCCATTTGCGGAAACACTTTCCCAACTATTGTATATATGTATGTCATACTCATGCATGTCAGAAAGGTCTTAAATAGAACCAAAACTCAGACAATACACACTTGCATTACAGAGTATTCTTCTCCTTCAGTAACATCCTATAATATTGCACGTTGCACCTATTTCTGTGGCTGTTTGTCACAGGCAGGCAAATTCATTACTAGCGCCAGCTATTGGCAGATGAGCGTTTGTACAGATGCGCTAAGAGCAACCGATAGTATACGTTGTGATCATCTATCGGGCGCTGTAACAGAACGCCTCAGTCGCTGTAGTAACCTGGCCGGCATTGATAATTGAGATGTATGTTGGGCGTTCTAACACCAGTACAGCGTTGCAGGGAGCGAAAGGTAGCGCCAGCTCATTGCGACCGACTCTCTGCGACTCACACCATATTTAACAAAAAAATACACACACACAGCGTCGGCGCTCTGGATCTGGTCGCTATAGCACAGAGCGCCAGACACTGCGTGATTTAAGCCTGTTTTTGAACACATATCCACCAGTAACAAAGCAACACATGGAATGACATTGTTTTAACACTGTGAAATTAAAGTGGACCAACACCCACCGCTGATCGGCCCGGGAATCTATAAGACCTGTTCCTCATTCCAACGGCGCATGTGTGGGTCGGCGCCTCTCGCGCATCACTCTAGCAGGCGCGCACCTGCGCCGGCCGCTTGCGAATGGCCGGTACGGGTGCGCTCCCTGTAAGAGGGACGCGCGAGAGGCGGCGGCGGGCGCTCTCACCTTGTCCGTCGACAGACCTCGCTTTTCCGTCGGCGGTGATTGGTGGAGCGAGTCACCCCCCATCGGGGGGCCCCGCGGAAGTGGACCAACACCCAGGATAGTGAAAATCCTGGGTGTTGGTCCACTTTAATACTTTAATGCCAGACCTGTAATGACAATTCTGCATAAAAATTTAAAAGTTTTCAAAAATGACTTTTTCTAGGCCAGGAGAGGTGACACAATTATTTGAGAGAAAAATAAAATGAGGAAAAAAAACCCCTGTTTAAACAGAAGAAAAGGCACGTCAATTGAAATGTATGGTAGAGTGACAAGTAGCGACAGGTACAATACCTGCCGCTCTGGAAGCTAGAGCGCCGGCGCTATACACTGAGCCGCCTGTAATGATGAATCGTACGCTACATGGCGCTGTTAGAGTCGCTCACCAGAATCACCTTCATAAATGTGGTATTGTGTACAGCGCCCAGCTTTCACCACACGCTGCGTGCCGCTACGAGGCGCTACCTGGCGCTATCCCTTGATGAATAAACCCCACTGTTCACCTTCCACACAGAGCAAGGGGTACAGAAAAACACATCTGCCCTCTAAAAATTAGAAGAGCCAAAGGGAGCCATGTAATCATTTAAAAAAAATGATAAAAGGTTTTAGCCTGTTATGAGAGCAAATTTTCATGCACAATTATCACAATTCTTTATGTGTTTCTGACATGAAAAGAGGAGCTCATATGATTGATGGGGTTATAACAAGCAATAGGAATTTTAGAGGAAGTTATTGATTTTTTTGCATTGTTCTATTTTGTGACACAGCTGAATAAAAACTGAGACTGCTCTTAGGGAACAATGACAGACGTTCCTTCAGCTTTTATTCAGCCTTCTAAATCAAAATTATAAACCAATCCCTATAATATACTTACGTTATGTCTTGATATTGTTACCTTAAAAATACATTTAAAGAGGAAGAACACGCAGGAATTTCACTTTTCTGTGCGTTGTTCATCCGTGCGGTGGCATCTCAAATTGGGATGCCCCGCTGTGTGTATTCCCCCAGGTGGCCTTATCAACTCCCCCTCCAGTTGCTCCCCCGAAAGTAAGCAAACTGATTAGCTCAGTGTCCCTCTCGCTGTCAGTCGGCTCCCTTCGGTGCCACTGACCCAAGCGGTGCCAAGTGGACCCAAGTGCACTGCCAGCTGCATCCCCCACTCACATTGCAGCCGAGAAGCCACTTATTCAGAAAGGCCGGCGAGGCTTCGGGAGAAGGTGAGTGGATCTGGGCATCTGAGGGGTTTCACACTGTGGGGCATCCCAATTCGGGAAGTCTTTTAGACTCCAGGGCCCCAAAGTTCCTCTTTAAAGGTGGAAACACAAAACCTGTGTCTAATGCTAATAGCATTAGCTAATAGCTCTTTTGTTGTCATTTAGTTGAGCTGGAGGGCAGACTGGCCATATGGAAAGCCAGGAGAATTCCATATGAGCTGCAGTGCTTTGGAACTAGTTGGGCTGGGTTTTATCCCCAAGCGCACTGGCAATTAAATTAAAAAGATGGGGAGTCCCACTCAATACTTAAATGTGCACTGCCAGATTTACTGGCGTCCAGCTAACCCACATTACCACTACAAAAAACACTTAAACTTGGTTAAAAGCTGGAACGGGCACAATAAAGTCATGAAGCTACATAGTCATTACAAAGCATAATTTATTAGTTGTAGAAAAATATGGCACTAATAAAGGTACACACATCAATAAAAATACAAATACAAAGTGATTATAAAAAAGGAGGGCAGACTGGCCATATGGAAAGCCAGGAGAATTCCATATGAGCTGCAGTGCTTTGGAACTAGTTGGGCTGGGTTTTATCCCCAAGCGTGCAGCCCACCTTAAAACCTAAAACTTCTGCCGGAATTTACTCCTGTTTGTGCACTGCTGCTTCTAACACACCCTGCCTCTTGAGTCCTTCCCCAAATTTGACCCCACCATACACCCCAGCCAAGACCCACCAGCCCATGTTCTGCCCTGTAATACTACAGCTTAAACATTATGTCCATGGGGAGAACATACCTACCCTCTTTACATTATCTGCCCCAACAAGACCAAAGCTTCATTACCATGAATTTAAAGTGTACCTTCACCCTGAATCTATCTTGTATGTTTCCCCCAACCCCCTACATACAGATTGCCCACATTAAAAATCATCCTACAGGCATCTATTGAATTTTTTTACCTTTTAACATCCAAGATTGCAGCCCATGGAGTCTCAGGCTGCGTGCAAACAGGAAGTGCCTTCTGACTATGCCATTCTGCATTCTGGGATTGTTGTCCTTTTCCTGACCCCAGCTCTGTTCTGTCTGTGCAAAGCAAAGCTTTGGGCTTTTCATTCAATGATGCTGAAGGCCCTGTTTAAGAGTGGCCATATTCACCCCGGCCATGTTGTTTTAGCCTCAGTCTGCCCCAGGATAATCTTTGAGAACTAGCAATAGCAATTATATATACATACACACAAAAGGTGGCTGCAGATGTGCCTTTGTATGTAAGCATGTGTTTGGGTAAGTAGTGTCCTTGCTTGCTATGTGTGCCTAGCATTATTACCTTAGGTTGTAATTTAAAGGTTTGCTCCTCAGCTACTTACCAATTAGGTAAGAAAAGGCCACAGGCAATGCCCTAGTGCCTTTTTATCACATGGGACAGGTCAGGTGACTCATGTATATGCAAATGCATGTTCGCACTTGATTGGCAAAAAAAAAATTGCAAAGAAAAGTACAGTACTGAGTTGCAAAACTGAAAAATAGAATGTGAACATGCATGCTCTTGCAAGAAACAGAAAACTCTAATTCGGTTGAATCGGCCCTATATGGAATATCTAGGAAGAATAGCAGGAGTTTAACTTCTATTACAGCATAACAACTCATCAATAGGATATCTTGTCTAATGAGAAACTTTGTGTAAAGAAACTAAAACAAAGAAATAAAAAATAAAGTAATGAAAATTGTAAAAAAAAATTAACTTGAAAGGACCTTAACTCTTTAAATGCCAGCCATGTAGACTCTATGGTTGTACCACTCCTACAGTTATATGCCAGCGCTGAAAATTCGACATCGCTGGCATTCTCCCCCACTAGCAAGAAAGTAAAAACAATCACTTCACAACAGAATTCAGTGCCGTGGGTCTCCTCTTCCTGCGGAGAGCCTCCAATCGCTGGTCCTAGGTCTTTAGCGGGACAGAGAACACCCTTTTATACTGGAGTGAGATGATGCCATCTCACTGACCCCGCATAAAAGGCTGCTTCCAGCAGTGGCCGATCCCCTGCCCGGCTTCTGCTGTTCACTTCTGCCTGTCAGTGATCGGTTACGTAGTAGTAGTAAGTAGAAAATAAATAAATGACTTTATTTTCTGTGTGTCTATGTGGTGTGTTTTTTTTTTATATTTAACACTTTGTGAACTGGTAAAGGGTCCTTGAGACTTCTATACCAGTTCACAGGGCAGGAGGGGCTAGCATGTTTCCTGCCAGCAAGCGGGTGACTTGCCCTAACCCCCAGCCCCATTACCTGCATCTCCAAAGCCCAAAAGAACCCACAGCCTGTAAAGGCTATGTTGGCTAGCGGCCTTTCAGAACCAGAGGCCTTTTTCTATTTTTAAGGTTTTAACCCTTGGCACAAAGCACTCTTTTCCATTTAGGGTTACTCCTGGGCAGGAATGGTTGTCTACCTACCTATATATATTTGGCACCATTATAATCGGGAGTGGGGCTTTTACATGCAATATAATTTTTTTGGAAAACATACATTTTTTTATTTTAAATAAATGTTTCAAAAATATTATTTTTTATTATTTTTTTACATTTGTTACCCAAAACTATTAAGAAAACACTGAAAAAATGAAATTACAAACCAGACATTTTATGTTAAAGTCCAAACTCTACTGAAAAAAATGATATATAATTTTCCTGGAAATCCCTGCAAAAATCACAGTTAAATATGTATAGCGCAAAATAGTAAAACATGGCCTGGTGATAAAATCTCTAGGTAGGCTTACAAAGAAAGTCCCTGTCTAGGCCACACTGACTTTCTCCTGCCTTTTAAATAGCTTAAATAAGCTATTTCAAAGCATCTAAAAATATCTGATATGTAAAAACCTCATTTATTCTAAGCGAAACCATTTGCTTACATTTTGGCTTACAAGAATGGCTGAGCTGGAAACAGTGTATCATGGTGCCAAGGAATAAAGTGGCTGTTGGACCATTTTTTTGCGTAGTCCTGGAGAAATGAAATTAGAGGGTAGAACAAACTTTAGAGCCCTACTATGGCTAACACACGACGCTGCAGAAAATGGAGGAAAGGCACATGGGACAGGCATCAGATGAGCTGCATGCTACCTTATTATTGCTGTTGGGTTTCCATTTAAAAGTTAACTACCATATTTTTTTGACTACAAAATGCACCTGACCATAAGACGCACCTAGGGGTTAGAAGAGGCAAACATAAATGTAAATATATAAAAAAGAATAAAAAAAAAACATAACAGGAAGTGTTCAGCCTGGCCACTGGTCCTCCTGTATCTGTCGTTGTTGTAGCTGAGCTATGGCTGCGCCACCACATACGCTTTTGTTTAAAGAAAAGTCTAATCACTTTGCCGGCACACACATGCTACTGATCATTTTCCTGCATCTGATCATCCTTTTGCAGCCTTGGTTTTGTCTGGTGGGCGGGCGTGGCCTGTGTACGGCCAACACTCATTGTTTTCATAGGCCAAAAGCTGTGCCCATCTGGTAACCAGGACCAGGGCTGTGGGAGGATGATCAGATGCAGGAGCACCATCAGTGACTCTGGAGCTTTTCCTTTTCCATCTTCATATTCCCTCCATAAGAAATACAGACATTTTCCCCCCCAATTTTAGGGAGGCAGGGGAAATTACGTTTTAAAGACATGGTAATATTTATTCATTTAATAAAAATAAATAATAAAGAAACATATGATGGAAAGTCGATGAATTCTAAGCAGAACTGAACTGATATTTAGTATTAATTAGATCCAAATGGACCATATATTATTAAAAACAAATATGCTTATAAACTAAAATTGATGTACATATTTCATTTACCATTGTTCCATAAATTCTGTTTGTGACCTCCATGAATTTCAGCCCAGGTTTTAGCAACATGCCTGTTTTTGTTTGTCTGGTTTCTGCAAAGAAGAAAGTCAACAAAGTACATTTAGGTGTACTTAAATTACAGCTTTTTCTACCAGAGTGGAGTATTAGCAAAGTCATAAAGCCTAATTCCACATTTGTTTTCACTGAGGGGCATTTCCAAAATATATGTAATGAATTACCTTCATCCACAGAACCACTGAAGCAAGCAGCTGTTAATAAAGGGAAAGGTTTAGCTTGGGGTTGTGTACCTACAAAAAAGAATCATATACTGTAGTTATTTTATAGCGCTTAAACAATTCATCAGATGTAAGAGTCTCTCTGTCTGATTACCATTTAGCCATATACAGGAGTTTATCTGATTTAGATGCCAATGAGAATGATGAATACAATGTGGGACGCAGCCCTGTGGACCAGGCAAAATGTAAGCATCTTTTTTTCAAAAGTTGGTAGATGGTAGATTAGAGAACCCTTTGGTTACGATCCAATATAACTTTATAAACAAGATTTATTAAAATAGATTTCTTTTCCACCAATGGAAAATCTCCAAATGAGCAAAAACAGGTTTAAAATGTGGATTTCTCCTCAGACTAATGCAATGCATCAAGTTATTGGACTACCACCCCGAATGATACAATCAAATTGGTACCATCAAATTTTAAACAAAGGGGAATTCAAAAATTGGAATTCCTTGGCTAGAGAATACTCAGCTGACCTAATGTATGATTACTTTAGGTCTGCTTTAAAGAACATTTCTAAAAGTACGATTTGGAAAACGGTTCTTTATAGACCTGGTGCCTTACTGATAGCTGTCTGAAAATAAACGTGTATTACTAAAATATGTGGAAGAATATTGACAGGCTAAACTTTCAGAAATAAATCTTTTTTGCCGGTACCGTGCCATGTTTACCTGTGTCGCACACCATTGCCTCCATTCCCTTACACCTCAATTATTTATTACACCATAACAAGTTACTGTACAATTTCACATTTATCCTCCATCCATCAATCCCGAAACTGCCACCAGCTTTTCCATTTCAACACAAAGCTTGTTTTCTTCTGATTTGTTATTTGGTGGTACAGAAGTAGTAACTGTTCTTGGGATTCCCAGGGGGGATTCTGCTTGCTCTGCTAATATACTTTGATGCAATGAAAGGCGGTGTTCTAGGTTTTAACAACAATACAGCACAATAACCTTTCCAGTTTTTTTTCTTTTATTCGGTTCTGTTTTGATGGGAATCAGTTACAAAGGATATGTCTTTCTTTACCTGGAACAGAAGCAATTTAACAATGGGCACAGTTTGATTTTAACCCTTTAATGACAGTCATGCTCTGAATCACATTTACCCTTATAGAGATAAGCAAAGTTGATCCTTGCAAGTGTTGGTTTTGGTGTTGGTTTTTCTTTTACAATAATTTTATTGTTTCACAAGACAGTAATACAAGTCATACAGGAGGTTACAATAAAAGCACTCTGCAAACTCCGTCAGCAACATTATATACATGTAGAATGCGCAACCAGCATCTCCCACCCATATCAGAGTTCCTAAAGGTCACCTACTTTTTCACTTACCCCAATATACTTTATCCATGGGGACCATATATCACTAAAGCGGTCATAGTCATCATGAGCTTTTGCCGTCAATTTTTCCATTACCATTTTCCATTACCAGGATATCAGATATTTTAGAAATCACCGTCTGCCATAGTAACCGCCCACTTCTCCAATTTCTAGCTATCACCAACCTTGTTGCCGAAAAGATATGTAGTGCCAGTTTCCATTGGTTAAATTTAAAGTTATTAGTCTAGTAAGACAAAAGAGCCTCCCATGTGCTAAGGGAGAAAGTGCCTTCAAAAAGCGTAGATAAAAGATTATATACGCTGTGCCACAACTTACAGACAAGGGGACAAGTCCACCATATGTGGTACATAGTACCCTCTTCCTGACACCCCCTAAAGCACAAGGGGGAACAATTCACATTAAAGTGGACCAACACCGAGAGGTGATCGGCCCGGAAATCTATAAGATTCCCGGGCCGATCACCTCCCACCCCGTGGGACATCCGAGATCGGGATGTCCCGCGGGGTGAAACCCCCCCAAACACCCCAAATCACCTACCTACCGCCGCCGCCTCCCTCGCGCCCCTGTAGGCATGCGCGCGCCCGCGCCGGCCGTCTGCGAATGGCCGGCGGGGGCGCGCGCGCGCCGAAAGTGACGCGAGGGAGGCGGCGGCGGCGGCAGCCGCCTGGACGTTCCTGATCCCCGCCTGGACGTTGGCGGGGATTGGACCGTCCAGTCACGTGGGAGCGGGGACAGGTAAGATTTTGGGGCTTTCTGGGGGGTTTCACACAGCGGGGCACCCCCGATCGGGGTGCCCCGCCGAAGTGGACCAAAACCCAGGATAGTCAAAATCCTGGGTGTTGGTCCACTTTAAATTTATGTATCCTAGCAGGCGTGAGGTACCATCTAAACAGGATCTTAAAAGAGTTCTCTTGGATGAGAGTGTTGCATGATACTTTCCCAGCTGACTTCCATATGTTCGCCCAGGTTTGTTCATCTCCTATTTTCCCTAAATCCTCTTCCCATTTGGTCATGTATAAATGAGAATTACTTCCCTCGGCCTTGACCAGGGATGCGTAGAGTTCTGAAATTGCTCCCCTTGCTAGGGGGTCATACAAGCATCGCTGTTCAAAGCCTGAGGGTTTACCACAATGATTTAGATTTCGAGTCAGCGACTTAATAAAGTGATCCAGTTGCAAAGCTCTAAATTTTTCAGTAGGGGGTATTATGATTCGGGTAGTCAGTGAGAACGGAAGCTCCCCTCTCCATCCTGAACGCACGTCCTGTATTGTGTGATACCCCCGTTCCTCCCACCATCTAAATCTCTGTCTAGACTCCATGCCCGGGGAAAACAACTGGTTCCCCAGGATAGGAGCTGCTGGCACATGTGGCGAGCACCAACCCCTAAGTCTCGCATTCCTGTCCCAAATATCCAGTGCTGGACCCATGCTTTGAGGCAAGGCCCCAGGTCTAAGTCTCTTTGGTGTCCAGAGGATTGATGACAGCATGCAGAGGGAGCAGTGCAGCCAGCTGTGCCGCCATGTAATACTTATATAGATTTGGGACGCCCAAGCCGCCATCTTCCTTTCTGCAGTAAAGCGTTCTCCTGGCAATCCGCGGTCTAACCGTCCCCCATATATACTTGTTGAGCTTTTGTTGTAAGGATTGAAGGGCTCCTTTAGTTACACTAATGGGAAGAACTCTAAAAAAATATAATAACTTAGGCAGAATAGTCATCTTCGCCGCTGCCAAATGCCCCAGCCATGAGAGGTTTACATGACGCCAAGTAGATAAGAGAGTACTCAGCTGATTAAATAGGCCTGGGTAATTTGCCTTATATAATGTTTCATAGGATGCCGTTAATGTGACCCCCAAAAAAGGGAGCTTAGTGACCCAGAGCCAGGGAAAGTTGCCCTTTAATAGAGTACTAGTCTGTTGTGTTAAGGAAACCCCCAAGGCCAACGACTTCCCAGTATTAATTCTAAGGCCTGACATGGTGCCAAAAATCTCCAACTACGAAGCCAAATTAGGCGCCGTTATGTGCGGAGAAGAGATGGTGAGCAACATGTCATCCGCAAACATAGATAATTTGTGTTCTTCTTTTCCATGGTGAATACCCCTTATTTCCTGATTATGCCTGATATTGGATGCCAATGGCTCCAGGGCTAGTATGAACAATATTGGGGACAGAGGGCAACTCTGACGCGTGCCCCTATTGATGGAAAAAGGAGCTGATTCAAACCCAGAGTATTTCACTTTAGCTGTCGGTTTATGGTACATAGCACTAATCCAGGTCTTGAGTCCTTGCCCGAAGCCCCATCTATCTAAAGCTTGCATCAGGTAGTCCCAAGAGAGGCAATCAAAAGCTTTTTCCATATCAAGGGATAACAACATAACATCTGGTTGGGTGGACCTAGCCACCTCTATGAGCTGTATTATACGTCTTACCCCATCTGAAGATTGCCTCCCTGGGACAAATCCCACCTGGTCAGAATGTATTAGGGAGCTGAGAGATGTATTGATCCTGGTAGCAATAATTTTCCCTAAGATTTTTAGGTCTAGATTTAACAAAGAAATAGGGCGATAGTTCTGCCAGGCTAGGGGATCTTTCCCTGGCTTTGGGATCATAACAATGGCAGCAGACAGGGACTCCGGATCGAAACAGTTACCCGTTTTAATACTATTATACATTGTTGTGAGGTGCGGGGCAACCACATCAATTAGTTTTTTATAGAATATCGCTGTATAGCCATCAGGTCCAGGCCTTTTATTGGGTTTGAGAGATGCTATTGCCTGCTTCACTTCCAGCATAGTTATATCTGCGTCAACGAATTCAGCCCAGTCTGAATCTAGCCGAGGCAGAATAGTATTGTCAAGATATTTCTGCACTGCCCCTTTATCTAGTCCCTTCTGCGTCTCATATAATTTTGCTAGGCCTTGCCTGAACTCTTCTAGGATTGCTAGTCACCTGCCCGCTACTTACCTTTAGTTTAATAGGAGGGGGGAGTTTCGCCTGGCACCGCAGTTGCGATGCCAAGAGAGTGTTAGGTTTATTTGCCAAGGTATAATACCTTTGGTCTGACCATTTATACCTGTGCTCTGCTTCCTGCATCTGAAGCGAATTAAGCTCTACCCTGGCCTTCTCCATCCTCTGTCTGTTCGCTTCACACCCCTTATCCTTAAATGCCTGGGACGCCGCTGAATATTCAGTTTCTAACGCATTCATAAGCTGAGCTTTTTCCCTTTTGGCCCGGGCAGCCCTGAAGAGAAAGTGCCCGCGCATCACAGTTTTAAATGCTCCCCAGAGAACTGATGGCGATTGTACCGAGTTAAAGTGGACCAACACCCTGAGGTGATCGGCCCGGGAATCTATAAGATTCCCGGGCCGATCACCTCACACACCGCGGGACATCCGAGATCGGGATGTCCCGCGGGGTGCAAACCCCCCAAACACCCCGAAAAACCTTACCTCTCCAGCCGCTGCTTCCGCCGCCGCCGCCTCACTTGCGCTCCTCTAGACGTGCGCGCGCCCGCGCCGGCCGTCTCTGAATGGCCGGCGCGGGCGCGCACACGTCAAGAGTGACGCGCGGGAGGCGCCGACGGGCAAGCTGCTTGTACGTCGCTGTCAATCAGCTTGTCCATCGGCGCCGATTGGACGGCGCGGCCACGTGGGAGCGGGGAGAGGTGAGTTTTGGGGGCTTTCTGGGGGGTTTCACACAGCGGGGCACCCCCAATCGGGGTGCCCTGGGGAAGTGGACCAATACCCAGGATAGTCAAAATCCTGGGTGTTGGTCCACTTTAACATTTGTGTGGAAAAAGAATTCCGCTTCCTTCACAGACTCCAGCACTTTTTCTTTAGAAGCCAGGAGAGTGTGATTAAGTACCCAGGCCAGGCTTAATTACCAATGACTTGCAGGTGATACTAATTAGGTCATGGTCTGACCATGGCACTTGGTGTATATGGGCCCGGGTAACATTGGGAAGGAAGTTTTTTGTGAGCAAAGAAATGATCAATCCTAGTGTGGAGATTATGGGGGATGGAATAATGCTTGTAATCCCTCTGGAATGGGTGCATATCCCTCCAGACATCCACCAGTCCTACCTTAGAGCATCTTTTCTATGTTGTGTCGTTGGCGGGACGAATCTGTGAGATTTGAATCACCGCCTACAAGCACTACTCCTTTCTTATGCTTATCCAGGAGATTACACACCTTATTCAAAAATTCAATTTGACCCGTATTTGGCGCATAATAATTTAATAGTGTAACTTCTGTGTCCTGTATGGTACCCTGAAGCAGCAGAAACCTGCCAGCAGAATCTGAAATTTGCTTAGCACATTTAAAATGTGTTAGAGAATGGAAAGCAATAAATACTCCCTTCTGCTTTGCTTTCGCCCTAGCGTGATAGACCGTTGGGTACCTAGGATTTAGGAATTTAGGGGTCGAGGATACAGAAAAGTGGGATTCCTGTGCATAGATTATATCTACATGTGTGGAGCTGAAATATCTAAAGACCCTGGATCTTTTATTCGGGGAGTTTAGTCCCTGTACATTAACCGATACAACTTTAAGCCCCATTAATATGGCACGTTATACTATGTGCTACATACCTCACAGACGCTAGTATAGCTGGATGCAACCTCTCCCAGGGGAGGTTGTAGGGGGGGGGAGGGAGGGTAGGGCTGGGGGCGGGTAAAAGTTGAGGATGATCTAGTAGGGCTAGAAAATAAAGCAAGAGTTTGGGTGAGGACAAAAACACACACATCACAAAAAAAGAACATAGTAACACACTATAAAACTGACACATAACTCCATCATTGTGATAACAGTCACTAGTGTCACCTCACCAGCGGGTAATTCCCGCTGAAGAGGGGCCGGACCACTTGCATAGCTCTTGGGAGCCAAAGTAAGCTCACAGCCTTCCGCGCTAAATCATGTAAATTGGCAACACTTTAGCTAACCCAACATTGTGGATCACCAAAATGCTCCAGATAAACAGTCAGTATTCAAAATTCCCCATATAATGAGGTAGTGCAACAATCAATATAACTTAAAAAACCTTCCCGTCAATCTACCAGGCCCCAACCGGGACCCGGCAGTTGAGGGGAGCCATAGCAGACAACCAGGGTGTCTCAAAACATCAGGGACATCCCCGGGACATTATTAAATATGCATAGTTTAAAGAGAGACAACTAATTGCCTCGTAACGTGGCATAAACCTTTAAGCGCAGAAGAAGTACTTCAACAAAAACACGGGGGACCAATCGACGGGCAGTCCAATGGACCAAAACCTTACCTCCGTGCGAGGTATATAATGTGAGAAAAAGGATAAACAAACGGCCTCAGCGTCCATTACCCATCACCTGATCTCTGGAAAGATTGAGAAGAGAGTCTCTTCAAGACTTGCTTTCTGTGTTTCCGTTGTGATCTCGGCATGTTGTCAGTTGGGGCTCGTTCCTCGTGGTCTTCCTTGTTGGAGTCACGCTGGGTGGGCGATCTGCTGCCCAAGTCACTGGCTGGACCTGGCTGGACCTGGCAGGTTTAAATCTAATTGCTTGAAGTGGTCCCAGAGCTCCCGTATTGTGGATGCCTGGACTTGCTTGCCATTATAGAACGATACTCTAAAAGGGAAGCCCCATCGATATTTAATATTCAACTTCTGCAGAACTTTTAGGTAAGGCTTGAACGCTCGTCGCTTCATTATTGTGGACTGTGACAAGTCAGCATATATTTGGAAGCTGTTACCTTGAGAAGGCAAGGAAACTTTTTCTCTGGACGCTTTGAGGACAGCTTCCTTTGTTTGAAAGTATAGAAACTTCACAATTATATCTCTCGGGGGGGCCCTCCGATTTGCGGCTGGTTAGGGCGCGATGAGCTTTCTCTAGCTCTAATCTCTCGGGCGGGATACCAGGGATACGCTCCTGAATAAGTGCTGTAATGGAGCCTCTGGTGTCTTCCATGGACTCCGGAAGGCCTCGAAAGCGCAAGTTCTTTCTGCGGCACCTGTTTTCAAGGTCCTCATGTTGTGACTGTAAAGTGTGGACCAAATCATGCAGTTGCTCAATTTCTTGCTCATGCCCCTCCATAATAAGTGTAGCATCGCCAATATGATTTTCTAGCTGCGACGTGCGGCCTCCCAGATCTTTTAGTCCCCCAAGTAACTCCGCAGTTGTTTTGGTGGAAACGGTTGTCATTTCTTCCATAATCATTTCATATAACAAAAGTAAATTGTACAGGAGAGAGAGAAAAGTCATAGTTGCACCTGGAAGCCTGCATCTCTCACCCAACAGGCAGTACCTGTTGAACGGTTTTGCCACCCTGTCTTTTCTCCATAGGAGGATGATAAATTGACCAATTTGGGTTGCACCACTTGTCTCAATTTGGTTTTGGTCAGCTTTAACCTAAGCAGGGAGAAGACATGAGGCCAGAGCAGATTAGGCTATGGGGTTTTCACCAAGGTTCCAGATGTATTGTCAGCGGCCCATGAAGGAACTTCGGGAATCAAGCCCCCCTGGCTGGAGGGAGTGAGAGTAATTGGGGGAGGGGGGGGATATCAGTTCATTTAAATGGAACAGGAATGGCAAGACCCGACATTCCTCTCAGTTGCAGTGAATGACGTGGATGTGGCCAATCACTATGACCAAGGCTTGGGCACCATGTTAGTGAAGTTCACAGCTTCCACACAGAACTATCTTCCACCCCTTGACACCACACCTAATTTGGGGGCATTATTGAGGTTAGCAAAGGGGGTGGGAGGGGTGGGAATAGTTTAGTATTTCGTGGACCAAGACGATTTCAACTAGTGAAAAATAACGAACCATAGCTGAAAGCATCCAGCACAATAAGATTTAAAGGTAGCCAAGCAGTTAGCTCAAATATTAGTGGACTAAATATATAGTTAAGTATGTCAATAAAGGTTGGGAACATGCTTCACCTAATTTGACCTCACTAGTTAACTATTGCAAACATCTCTATCTATACCCAAAAGTCGTTTCATTAACAAAAGCCCAGTGGGATGGAGCCTTTTAGGCTTAGATTCACTAAATCATTTAGCCAATTATTACACAAGTCAATAATATTTTACATAATTTAATTAGTATGGGCAAATGAATATTTGAGTGGTCATTTCTTAGTTCTTTAGATTCTGGTAGATAATATTGTTTTATTAAATCTTATTTCTTTATTCTAAAAACTTTGTACATGAGCTAATTGGTATAATTATAGATGTGGAAGTGCCTCCTATCATCTTATACATCTTTTAATAGGACTTTCAGGATTTTACTTCAGGGTCAAACTGTAAGAGATAAAGCTTTATTCTGCCAATCACCAGCAATTTCTCTAGCGGGAGAGTATAATGTCTTTTTCTTAGCAGACAAATTAGGCAGTCGCAGTTCACGCCAGAGGTCACAAAGCTTTAATTAAGGTATAAAACTTCAAACAAGAGACAGTTCAGTTTTACTTTGGAGGGAGGAAAATTCGGATTGTGGAGGCCTAGTAACAAAGGAGACAACTACAGTGACTACAACCTTTCAACTATTCACTTCACTGGGCCTCACCCCATACTGTGAAACACTGGCTAGCTGTTGCCTGCTTTTTTTACTTTACACCTGGGATTACAATTTATCACAGAAAATAAAAAAGAACCAAAAAATGGAGCAGCCAATCCAACACCTTTCAAAAGCCATCCATCCCTATCTTGAAACTCTTCTGTGGATGGAACCTGTGTAAACAATGTATCTGTACAGATAAATCAAGGCAGATGGACTTGCTATATTTTCCTGAAGATGTTTCTCTGGTCATGTAAGGAACTCCAGCAGTAAATATACAGAGGGGTGTAGCTTCAATCCACAACTTTAGTTTACAATAAACAAGGACCTCAAGGACAGCGGTGCACATAGATTTCTCAGGGCCCTATAGTAAAAGCCATAGTGGGCCCCCTTCAGGCCAGCCATTGCTTCATGTCAGTCAATGTACCCCCCACTCAAACCCGCAGAATTTAACCCACCACACACACACACACGGCCCAGTTCTCAGAATGGTCCCTATCCAGGCACATGCTAACTTCCACTTACCTTGTCCCCCTTGGGACCTGTGTAAAATGAGCTATTTCAAAGAATCTCAAAATCTCTGATATATGTAAATATAATACCTATGCAAAGCCACTTTTTTCGCTTTCATTTCGGCATCATGGCTGAGCTAGGCAGGGCATGTCATGTTGCAGATTTATGAGACATGAGCATCTGCTGCTGTGGTCAGCTGCGCGACCACTGTGGCTCGCTGTGCTCACTAGTTCTGAGAGTACCAAGGGACAGAGTGACTGTTGGACCATTGTTTTGTGTGGTCCTGGAGGAATGAATTTATGGCAAGCTTTGGAGCTCTGCAACAACTTGTACCCTGCAGTGCAGCAAACATAGGAGATGCAAGTAGGACAGGTATCAGATGAGCTGCCTACTCCCTTACTTTTGCCTTTGGGTTTAGAGTCCCTCATTGAGGCTGATTCATTAATAACGCCAGGTATCAGCAGATAAGTGTCTGTATAGAGGCGCTTAGATCGATCGCTAGTAGACGCACTAAGCAGGTATCGGGCACTGTAACAGAGCACCTCAGTCACTGTAGTAACCTGGCCCACATTGATTAATGTGATGTGTGTTGGGCGCTCTAACACCAGTACAGCGCTGCAGGGAGCAAAAGGTAGTGCCAGCTCAGTACGACCGACTCTCGGCGCTCCACACCATACTTATCAAAAAACTACACACAGCCAGATGCTGTATGATTGAAGTGTGTTTTTGAACACATATACACAAGTAACAAAGCGAAAACATGACATTGTTGTAACATTATGACATTAATACTTTAGCGACAGACCTGTAATGACAGTTCTGCATAAAAAAAAACATTTAAAGACATTAGAAGGAACGTCCATTGAAATGTATGGGAGAGTGACAGGTAGTGACAGGTAGCAATATGTAAGACCTGGGGCTCTGGAAGTTAGAGCGCCGTCGCTAAACGCTGAGCCACCTGTAATGATGAATCGGACGCTACATGGCGCTGTCGCACACCAGAATCGCCTTCATAAATGTTGTTTTGCATACTCCGCCCAGCGTTCACCAGTCGCTGCCTGCCGCTACGAAGCACTACCTGGTGCTAGACCTTCATGAATAAACCCCTAAGTAGATTATTCCCCCCAGAACATAAGTGGCTTCCAGGAAAGGACCTTTGTATGATTTATTATTTATTATATTATTTTATTTATTTATTATTTATATTTCACCAAGCATGTAAATGCATACATACAAAACATTTTTCTTGGCAAAGGAGTATACGTTGATACGTCTAGAGAGCGTGGAGTGAAATCAAGCTGGTATCTTCTTAGTTCTGCACTGCAGAACACATACCATGGGTCCCCCGCAGCTTTCCTGATGACAGCCTTAAGAAGGAGCAACCATTTCCCTAGAGTCTAAAAGGCCCTAGAAGCAGTGTTCTTCCTTTTCATTGGACATCCAGAATTCTGGATGTCCGGCTGTGTGAAACTCCGGAAAGGTTTATCTTGGACACTCACCCCAAAACTGCATATCTGCTACACCATTAGCTGGGGCATGTACCCGCACCTGCATTCTTGAATGGCTGGCGCACAGCTAGATGTTTGACAAGAACAATCTGAATTGAGCGTGAACCACTGATTGACTGAGGGGCCTGTACATGCAATGTAGGAACAAAAAAATGTAAGTTTTGGGGCTATCTGGAGGAGATAAACACAGAAGGTTTTGTTCCCCTATAATAGGGCAGTATGTTTGTGGTTTGTGCGTCAAATTATTATTTTTTAAGAGAAATAGCAAGCACCTGCCCATGCCCTTTTGTCTGTGGCTTCCAGGGCCTCATTTTCTGCTGATCCAGATTTCCACAGTGCATGCTGATAATTTTAGCATGATAGAGCTATGAGGTGTTATTAGGCTGCTTTGAGAGGGGTGTTAAAACAACACTGAATCTGGCAGATAACAGTTACCACATAACCCACCCCTATTCAAGCTTGAATTTTACATAGATGGTTTTGTTCACACCAATTTTGAACCAGTCCTTTGTCCAGGATCCTTACCTGTTTGTCAATAAATTAGAGCCCTTTCTCCTTTGGAGTTACCGGTAGATATATCACTGATTACTGATACTAAAAATCAGAAACATTCCGATTTGCACCCTGAACAAAGAGGTGGACTAGTTAAGAAAATGTGTAAAAAAATATTTTAAAACATAAAAACCAAGCTTAAATACGGGTGCTAAGTGAGGCAACATTTATTCCTTCCATATATAATGCTGTTTTACCACCTCTTTAATTGCAGCTTAAAGTGGACCAAAACCCAGGATTTTGACTATCCTGGGTTTTGGTCCTTTCCCCTGAGGCCCCTCGATCAGGGGTGCCCTGTTGTGTGAAACCCCTCAAATCGCCGAAATCAACTAACCTCTTCCCAGTCCTATGGCGCATGCGCCTCCACTCGTCCAATCAGCGTGTTCAGATCCGCTGGCGTCACATCGTCTAAGCCTTCATCTAAGGCCAACGGCTCAGAGCGAACTGACGGCCGCATCCCCCACTACCTTGTAACGGGGAGCATGCCCGTGCCAGCCATTTGTAAATGGCCGGCGCGGGCACACGCCCTGCTAGAGGGATAGTGGGGATGCGGCCGAGGCTCACGCATGTGCCGCGTGACTGGGAAACAAGGTAAGTGTATGTGCGATCTTGGGGGTTTCACACAGTGGGGCATCCCTATTTTGGATGCCCCGGGGGGAGAAAATCGATCGGCCCAGGAATGTTATAGATTCCCTGGCCGATCAAAGTGAGTTTTGGTCCACTTTAATAATACCTTTAGTCATGCAAATGCAAGCAACATTTTACCTCTTCAACTACCCTTGGGTGCTGGCCACAATACAGTGACAAAGAGAGAGACAGAGCAGGTCAGAAAACACAAACTCCAGACAAAAAAGCAGCCAGACACAATATTAATTTACCAAATGAGTCTAGCAGGGAGAAAACAAGGGGGGGGGGCAGAAAGAAATGAGGCTGATATGAGGACTGTAGTGCCACACAATCCGTGTCATGGACTAGCTATAGAAACGGTCATCGCTGCTTTATATTGAGCTGTATTTTCTGAATATTTTGTTTGTAGGTGCTTTTCTGCCACCTGCTGGTCAGTTCTGTTTTGCTGAATTGTTTGAGAATGTTCAACTAATTTTTGTTACCAAATGTAATTCTGTAGATCAAATGACCCTGCTGACTGTGACCTCACACCTGTCCTTCATTTTATGTTGGGACATCACCCAAGGTAGATGTGAGGTCTATAATGCTGAGCAGAGTCTCCTTATGACCAGTGAAACTGTTGCTTATTTCAAGGTATTCGGAAGAAACCACTATGCTTCATCATTCTTGGACAGCATTACTTGGAGCAGAAATAGCAAATTATTTAATGTGTCCTATCTACCTACATGATTTGATACCTGGATAACGCTCAATTACAGACCAGGGCTGGCAGGCCTCAGGGCATCCTCACACATCAGATTAGTGGTGACAAGGATTGCACACTTGCAAGAAATAAAGATATTGGGATTGTGTGAATCCTGACTATACTCATATCACAACAACTTATTCAAAAGGAGCAACTTCCTCCCAGGAGGAACAGGAACATCGGGGGAGGTTAAAACCTCCTCCAAACCTCACTGGACTGCCCCCCTCCAGTTTCACAATTGGAAGTGTTTACTCACCTTGCAGGGGGATCCATCTTCTCAGATTCTGTGCGACCTCCCAATGTGTGGTGCCATCTTGCCCCCATCAGGCACTGCACGTGGCCCCCGATCTCGTGCCTGTGCAGTGCCCATGAATGGGATGCAATGCAGCCACCCGAAATCCCACGAGACTTTGCGTAGCTGCAAAATTGGCATGGGACATTGAAGAGCAGCTAAGGCTGTACTTGTCAGTTAGAGACGGCTTAGCGGGCGGCGGTGTGAGGATCGGGCCCTGAAGCAGCGGGATGTTGCCCCAACAGGCATTGGCAACATCCAAAAGGTAAGTAGGGGTCGATGGGGGGGAAATTGGCCCCTTTTTATTTTAGGTCTGATGTTCCTGTAAGACCTCTGCAATTGCCCAGTATACTCATGTAGCTGGTGATCCCAAGGTGCAATGGGCGAATTTCCACTTTACTCCTAGCTGAAATGCGTACCCATGCCAGGTGTGACAGCTGCATGGGTTGATCAGAGCTCTTGATTGTTCATCTGATCAAACCGGCCAATTGCACCCCATGTGTGTCACTGCAACATTAGACTTTGTTCAATTGGCAATACGCGTGGCTATACAAGGCTGCTACCAGGCGTGTCTCCACTATATAAGCCACACACAACACATTATATAAGCCACACAAAACACACTATATAAGCCACACACAACACACTATATAAGCCACACACAACAAACTGACCCACGACCACATCCAGGCAGAGGGCAATTGAGTGTCCTAGGCAAGTAATGTAGTAGCCAGGCTCTTCAGAACTAGCATGAGCTTTTATAGATTCTTAATTCAAAGCATCAGAGACCCTCTGCTGTAGTTTCAGAATTGATTTAAAAAACACAAAAACAACGAGAAAAAAATTGTGCAAGGTGAACAGGATTGACTATATTGACTATAAAACATGGTGCAAATAAGTAGATAGCAATACAAATTAATTGGAGAAATATACTTAGGGCTGCGATTAAATCGAATCAATTGTCTGTCAGTTCTCACACGTTTCTCAGTGGTCCTCCTGCTTAGATGAAGCGTGTGTCACCCTTGATGATAAGACTTGAGTGTCCCCCACCTCTCGCTGGCTGACCTCATTCTATCTCAGAAGGGGTCAGCTTACGTCCCTCCCAGAGGCACACATTTTGGGGATTGATCCATATTGATGCCCCAACTTTGGTGAAATTCCATGGGGAGGGGGAGGGAGACACGAGCAGGAGAGGAACCTTGCTCTCTGGATTTGGGATCTGTGGATGTGATTTGTGACTCTGGAGGTTTTATTACTAGGAGGGGGGGTGAGGCAGCAGCAGCGCAGCCTATCACAATTGAGGCCAGTGCTGACAGGCTTGCTTCTGGCCGCACTGATAGAATGCTCGCGGTCACATGGGAGCGTCACCCCGAGCAGCCTATAAGCACGTCCAGCCGGCTCTGGCTCCGATTCTGATAGGCTGCCGCAGATAGGGCCCAGAAGTGCTGAATTTCCCGGCACCTGGTTTCTTAACCTTGGCGATACGCAGTGGGGCAGCCCAGGTTGCATTGTCCCACTGCTAAGTAGTACTGCGGAACTACAGTCATTTTTGTAGTCCTACCACGGCCCTATGGGGTATGCAAAAAAAATTGCAAACTATTCTGCATAGCTCATAGGGCGCTGTTCAGGGGCGTAACTAAAGGGGGTGCAGCGGATGCAATCACACCTGTGGCCATAAGGTCAGGGGCCCCATCATTGTTGTTTTTTCCACCTTATTTCTTATAGTTGTGCTCTCATTGCTTCATGTACAAAAAAAGAAGCATCATTTGTCTCAGCTGTTTCAGTCTTTAGTTTAGTTATCTAGTTGCAATTTAGTTAGAATGACACGAAAAGAGTTACGGTATGAGCCTTGATGGAGCCCCATACAATGTTTACACCAGTGCCCGCTCACATTTAGTTACGTCACTGGTGCTGTTATTTCCAAAAGTAAAAAAAAATACTCTTACTTCATTGGAAAAATAATGCAGCTACATGTGATATTTTAAAGTCATTCTGCAGGCAGCGAGCCCCCCTCCCGCTATACTCACCTTTAATCCCCCTCAGTCAATGGCTGATAGTCCACCGCTGAGACATAAGATCCCAGTCGCACACAACCACCTCCTCACCCAGCCGCTAGGTATGAATGAAGCTTAAGTGCTGATTGGACAGGGACTGAGCCCATGGCGCCTGTGCAAGGAGCGCTGGTATCATTTGCTTTCCTCCTTGGCTGTGCGCATCCCCATCCACCGCAACTGAATGGCTGTTCAGTGCCGCACACACCCGAAGGGAGCCGAGAGCTGCCGGCAACGGTGTGTCTAGGTTTCGAGCTAGGCTACTCTAGCCACAGCGTGGATCTGAGTAGAGCTAAGTGGATTCGGCGACCTGGGGGGTTCCCACAGTGGGGAACCCCAAATCAGGGTGCCCGAGGGGGACAGACCAAAACCCAGGATAGTAAAAATCCTGGGTTTTGGTCCACTTTAAAGGTTACTTCTAGAAAACTGTATAAAATCTTTTAAAACTAACAAGCTTGCTGGACTATAGTGTTATCCAATATAGTTATTATCCAATATAGTCATTCTGCGTACCCCCCCCCCCGTGCGCTATACTCACCTATCGTCGATTCCCCCCCCAGGAAGTAAGTGTATCAATGCTGGGCTAGCAGTGATCACATGTGGCGGATTAAAGATGAGTATAGCATTTTTTGTATTGCCTATAGAATGACTTTAGGGCTTCTTTGGCTGCAGGCAAGGATGACATGCCGACATACTTCTCGGTCTGCAGAATTCTCATCTTCTTATTTAGGCAGGGATACAGCCAGATAGTGGGAAGCGCTGGGGGAAGTATCCGCGTGCAGGACGTATCTAGCAGTAGTTCATTGCTGGCAGTTATAACTCTGTCAGATATCTGCTTCAGGAAATATGTCCGCCTTCAGCTGAAATGTATTTCTTAATAATGGAAATAAGGCAGGAAACATGATTTTACCGAGCTGAAAAGAAATTATACATTATTAATCTACAACTGTTTTTATCGACAAGGAAAAACCAATATATTCCATGGTCTGTAGGCAAAAAATGAGTAATGGTTAATTTCAATTATCTAGGTTATGACTGAAAATATTTTGTCATTGCTCCAGCGGGCCAATGTCTGCATCCAACGCTCCTTTGGAGCCCCCGTGTGGCATTCACCGGAAATGCAGTTCAGCCATTTCACTGGTATTTATTAGAATTTATTTTGCCATTCTGTCAGAGTAATGATATTTACCTTGGTTCGAGGACCAATGTTACCAGTATAGAAAATATTCAGCGCAGCCGTCAGGGGGAGGGAGAAGTAGCAGCACAGAACACCTGTGCATGCGGCTGCCCGTGCCGCTTCTGCTGGGTGAGGGTCATTGGTAACATTGGTCCTAGCATGCATGTGGTTTACATTTAAACTTTATATCCAGAACTTTGGGAGAGCATTGTGATTATTTTTATTATCACTTGAAGATTTGCTAGATTGGTTTTATTTATTACATTACTGTGCATTTGATTATGCACTGGAGATTTTGAGCACTGGGCTTGTATACATATTGGTTTGTGATTAATTTTGATTTTGGATTATTCATTTTTGCACTGGTCACTTTATATATAGATATATATATTTAGGGGTTTATTCATCAAGGGATAGTGGCAGGTAGTGCCTCGTAGCGTCAGGAAGTGAACAGTGAACGCCGGGCGCTATACACAATACCTCATTTATCAAAGTGATTCCGGTGAGCAACTCTAATAGCGATATGTAGCGTCCGATTCATCATCACAGATGGCTCAGTGTACCGCTGGCGCTCTGGCCAGTCGCTACCTGTCGCTCTCCCATACATTTCAATGGATGTTACCTTTCTTCTCTTTAAACGGGGTTTTCTTTTAATTTTTTTTTTTTGTATCAAAAAATTGTGTGACCTGTCCTGGCCTATTTAAAGTCATTTTTGAAAACTTTTTTGATTTTTTCTTTTTTTATGCAGAATTGTCATTACAGGTCTGGTATTAAAGTGTTAATGTCACAATCTATTTACAATGTCATTCCATGTTTTTGCTTTGTTACTAGTGGATATGTGTTCAAAAACGGACTTTAATCACACAGCTTCTGGTGCTCTGGCCTACAGCGACCCAATTTTGAGCACTGGTGCTGTGTGAGGCTGTTTTTTTGATGAATATGGTTTGAGTCGGTGTTATAGTGAGTCTGGTGTTATAGCGACTTACACATCAAATTCATCAATGCCGGCAATGTTACTACAGTGACTGAGGCACTATGTAATAGTGCTCGCTCCTAGCACCGCTGTACAGGCACCCATCTGCCATTATCTGGCACTAGTAATGAATCAGCCTGTTAGATTGATAGATAGGCCCAACTATCATATATTTTGGGGGGCCACCGTCCTTATATTATATTGTTTTGTTTATTAATTGGTAAAGTGGGTGAATATTGAGGGGAAGGAACAGCCTTGGTTTTAACTTGTCTCTTGTGTTATGTGTGGTTTTTAGGTGCAATTATTATGCAGTATTCATTCTAATAAAGTGTTTACTTCTTGAAATTTTGGTGGTGCTCCAATTTTTAGAGGTAGGCGTGGTAATTGATCCACACCCTCTCTTTGTTCTATTGTGGAATAAAATATTGTTACTAACCTTGATAAGCTCTGCAATGTGTGGGGAACACCCTCTCCTTGTGGAACCAGCAATGTCTTTGACCTGAAAGCAAATAAAACCAAAGTTAGTGACATTATTTTGTGTCTATGTGGAAAACTTGGTGGCCACATCACTACATAATACTAACATCCTGTGGTAACATGCTTAAAGAAGCGCTATCGTGAAAAATGGCCCAATGATAAAAAAATCCATATAAATATGCTGGATAGCGGGAGGAGAGGTCACTAATACACCCGACATCAAGAAATATCCAACCAGGCTTTCTTTTTTAATTTTAGTGCAAGGAAGAAGAAATCAGGGGTCACAGGCTCTGTCACCCCTGATAGGCCAAACCTGTCACCCCTGGAATTTATTCCTACCATGAGAAAATAAACAACAAACTCGGCTGTTTTTTTATTCAGTTCGGGTGTGTAAGTGACCCCTCCTCCCATTAGCTGACGTGTTTATATTACACAATTTTGTGATAGTGCTCCCTTTATAGTAAGAGGTTAGAGCAAGGTTATATGTTTACTTTAACTGTGAGAAAATTATAGGGGAGGCAGGATTTTATAAGTACCAAGGAGGAACTTCCTAGTCACTAGGCCAACCGTTTGGAACAGCATACCTCCCAAGTGTCCCTGAATTGGAGTCTTTTGAGTCCATGTCCCTCTATCTCTAGTTGTTCTTCTTTACCCTTCTTTGAGGTGTAACATGCATATCTGCATCAATATACCTTGTAAAGCGCTACGGAAGTTGATGGCACTATATAAATAAACAATAATAATAATAAATGATTAATTTGTCTATTCAAAGTGTTTATATTATTTTAACTTTTACACCCTATCTCCTGTCCATCTCTCAATGAGGAGGCATAGCCTAATTTAACAATTGTCCCTCTTTCCCACACTGAAAGTTTGGTAGGTATTTATCACATATACGATGAGTTTCAAAAGCAATAATCCTTTATTCCACAACCATCACAGTCCCTATAACAGTGAGAAAAACTATTATATACACATATATTTCATTATGCTAAATAGAGATGAGCGAGTAGTGAAATATTCGAAATTTCGAATTTCGATTCGAATAGACCGCGTTACTCGACTACTCGACCGAATATCGAATCCCATTATAGTCTATGGGAAAAAAATGCTCGACACTTGGAAATCTCAATTCGACCACTTGGAGGTCACCAAGTCCACCCTGAAACATCAGAAAATGATGCCAACACTGCTGGAATGCAACTGGGACAGCAGGGGAAGCATGTCTGGGTGCATATAACGCGCCCAAGTCGCACTATTACGCCACTATCACAGCCTCTCAACAATACACTCCAAACACAATATTACTTCTACGTAAAGTGAGACAAGACAAGGAAACCTTCTTTCCTCTACATTGCCATGGACCCCAAGCCAAACTGTACAAAAAAGAAGAACAAAATTCTGCACCCCTTAAAATCACGTTGCCTAATGACAACCACAGATGGCATAGGCAAGGGGGAAAATAAATAGACCCCACCCCTAATTGTCATTGTGTGTGTGTGTGTGTGTGTGTGTGTGTGAGATGTGGTCAGACATGTCCTCTTGTGTCATTGTGTCACCCCAGCAGTAAGGGAAGCTTAAAGGAGGAGGTTTGTTACAGTGTGTCACCCCAGCAGTAAGGGAAGCTTACAGGAGGAGGTTTGTTACAGTGTGTCACCCCAGCAGTCAGGGAAGCTTACAGGAGGAGGTTTGTTACAGTGTGTCACCCCAGCAGTAAGGGAAGCTTACAGGAGGAGGTTTGTTACAGTGTGTCACCCGAGCAGTAAGGGAAGCTTAGAGCTGAGGCTCACCTCTTGGGCTTAATACAATCAATTTTTAAGAGGTCTCAACTCTTGGGCCTCCACACAATTTTTAAAAGGTCTCAGCTCTTGGGCCTCCACACAATTTTTAAAAGGTCTCAGCTCTTGGGCCTCCACACAATTTTTAAAACATAGCAGCCCTAATAAGGGCTCTCAATGACTCTCTTGTCTTCTGGTAGCTGGTATATATGGTGGTAAATGCGATATTCTGAGCTTCTGGGGCCCTGCCTGCCTACATAAGAGCTATATACTGTTCAGCATAGTAGCCCTAATAAGGGCTCTTAATGACTCTCTTGTCTTCTGGTAGCTGGTATATATGGTGGTAAAAGGTATATTCTGAGCTTCTGGGGCCCTGCCTGACTACATAGAAAATGAGCTATATACTGTTCAGCATAGTAGCCCTAATAAGGGCTCTTAAGGACTCTCTTGTCTTCTGGTAGCTGGTATATATGGTGGTAAAAGGTATATTCTGAGCTTCTGGGGCCCTGCCTGACTACATAGGATATGAGCTATATACTGTTCAACATAGCAGAACTAATAAGGGATTAAGGACTCTCTTGTCTTCTGGTAGCTGGTATATATGGTGGTAAAAGGTATATTCTGAGCTTCTGGGGCCCTGCCTGACTACATAGAAAATGAGCTATATACTGTTCAGCATAGTAGCCCTAATAAGGGCTCTTAAGGACTCTCTTGTCTTCTGGTAGCTGGTATATATGGTGGTAAAAGGTATATTCTGAGCTTCTGGGGCCCTGCCTGACTACATAGAAAATGAGCTATATACTGTTCAGCATAGTAGCCCTAATAAGGGCTCTTAAGGACTCTCTTGTCTTCTGGTAGCTGGTATATATGGTGGTAAAAGGTATATTCTGAGCTTCTGGGGCCCTGCCTGACTACATAGAAAATGAGCTATATACTGTTCAGCATAGTAGCCCTAATAAGGGCTCTTAAGGACTCTCTTGTCTTCTGGTAGCTGGTATATATGGTGGTAAAGGGTATATTCTGAGCTTCTGGGGCCCTGCCTGACTACATAGAAAATGAGCTATATACTGTTCAACATAGCAGCACTAATAAGGGATTAAGGACTCTCTTGTCTTCTGGTAGCTGGTATATATGGTGGTAAAAGGTAAATTCTGAGCTTCTGGGGCCCTGCCTGACTACATAGAAAATGAGCTATATACTGTTCAGCATAGTAGCCCTAATAAGGGCTCTTAAAGACTCTCTTGTCTTCTGGTAGCTGGTATATATGGTGGTAAAAGGTATATTCTGAGCTTCTGGGGCCCTGCCTGACTACATAGAAAATGAGCTATATACTGTTCAACATAGCAGCACTAATAAGGGATTAAGGACTCTCTTGTCTTCTGGTAGCTGGTATATATGGTGGTAAAAGGTATATTCTGAGCTTCTGGGGCCCTGCCTGACTACATAGAAAATGAGCTATATACTGTTCAGCATAGTAGCCCTAATAAGGGCTCTTAAGGACTCTCTTGTCTTCTGGTAGCTGGTATATATGGTGGTAAAAGGTATATTCTGAGCTTCTGGGGCCCTGCCTGACTACATAGGATATGAGCTATATACTGTTCAGCATAGTAGCCCTAATAAGGGCTCTTAAGGACTCTCTTGTCTTCTGGTAGCTGGTATATATGGTGGTAAAAGGTATATTCTGAGCTTCTGGGGCCCTGCCTGACTACATAGAAAATGAGCTATATACTGTTCAACATAGCAGCACTAATAAGGGATTAAGGACTCTCTTGTCTTCTGGTAGCTGGTATATATGGTGGTAAAAGGTATATTCTGAGCTTCTGGGGCCCTGCCTGACTACATAGAAAATGAGCTATATACTGTTCAGCATAGTAGCCCTAATAAGGGCTCTTAAGGACTCTCTTGTCTTCTGGTAGCTGGTATATATGGTGGTAAAAGGTATATTCTGAGCTTCTGGGGCCCTGCCTGACTACATAGAAAATGAGCTATATACTGTTCAGCATAGTAGCCCTAATAAGGGCTCTTAAGGACTCTCTTGTCTTCTGGTAGCTGGTATATATGGTGGTAAAAGGTATATTCTGAGCTTCTGGGGCCCTGCCTGACTACATAGGATATGAGCTATATACTGTTCAACATAGCAGCACTAATAAGGGATTAAGGACTCTCTTGTCTTCTGGTAGCTGGTATATATGGTGGTAAAAGGTATATTCTGAGCTTCTGGGGCCCTGCCTGACTACATAGAAAATGAGCTATATACTGTTCAGCATAGTAGCCCTAATAAGGGCTCTTAAGGACTCTCTTGTCTTCTGGTAGCTGGTATATATGGTGGTAAAAGGTATATTCTGAGCTTCTGGGGCCCTGCCTGACTACATAGGATATGAGCTATATACTGTTCAACATAGCAGCACTAATAAGGGATTAAGGACTCTCTTGTCTTCTGGTAGCTGGTATATATGGTGGTAAAAGGTATATTCTGAGCTTCTGGGGCCCTGCCTGACTACATAGAAAATGAGCTATATACTGTTCAGCATAGTAGCCCTAATAAGGGCTCTTAAGGACTCTCTTGTCTTCTGGTAGCTGGTATATATGGTGGTAAAAGGTATATTCTGAGCTTCTGGGGCCCTGCCTGACTACATAGAAAATGAGCTATATACTGTTCAGCATAGTAGCCCTAATAAGGGCTCTTAAGGACTCTCTTGTCTTCTGGTAGCTGGTATATATGGTGGTAAAAGGTATATTCTGAGCTTCTGGGGCCCTGCCTGACTACATAGAAAATGAGCTATATACTGTTCAACATAGCAGCACTAATAAGGGATTAAGGACTCTCTTGTCTTCTGGTAGCTGGTATATATGGTGGTAAAAGGTATATTCTGAGCTTCTGGGGCCCTGCCTGACTACATAGAAAATGAGCTATATACTGTTCAGCATAGTAGCCCTAATAGGGGCTCTTAAGGACTCTCTTGTCTTCTGGTAGCTGGTATATATGGTGGTAAAAGGTATATTCTGAGCTTCTGGGGCCCTGCCTGACTACATAGAAAATGAGCTATATACTGTTCAGCATAGTAGCCCTAATAAGGGCTCTTAAGGACTCTCTTGTCTTCTGGTAGCTGGTATATATGGTGGTAAAAGGTATATTCTGAGCTTCTGGGGCCCTGCCTGACTACATAGAAAATGAGCTATATACTGTTCAACATAGCAGCACTAATAAGGGATTAAGGACTCTCTTGTCTTCTGGTAGCTGGTATATATGGTGGTAAAAGGTATATTCTGAGCTTCTGGGGCCCTGCCTGACTACATAGAAAATGAGCTATATACTGTTCAGCATAGTAGCCCTAATAAGGGCTCTTAAGGACTCTCTTGTCTTCTGGTAGCTGGTATATATGGTGGTAAAAGGTATATTCTGAGCTTCTGGGGCCCTGCCTGACTACATAGGATATGAGCTATATACTGTTCAGCGTAGTAGCCCTAATAAGGGCTCTTAAGGACTCTCTTGTCTTCTGGTAGCTGGTATATATGGTGGTAAAAGGTATATTCTGAGCTTCTGGGGCCCTGCCTGACTACATAGAAAATGAGCTATATACTGTTCAGCGTAGTAGCCCTAATAAGGGCTCTTAAGGACTCTCTTGTCTTCTGGTAGCTGGTATATATGGTGGTAAAAGCTATATTCTGAGCTTCTGGGGCCCTGCCTGCCTACATATGAGCCATATACCGTTTAGCGTAGTAGCCCTAATAAGGGCTCTTAATGACTCTCTTGTCTTCTGGTAGCTGGTATAGATGGTGGTAAAAGCGATATCCCGAGCTTCTGGGGCCCTGCCAGCGACAGCCTGTCTTTCCCTGCTGTGAGCGTCTGTCCCTCACTAAGTTCAAGCTGCTAATGCTGACGAAGAGGAAGTGCTGAGTTTTGTATATTCGAGGTCACATGGTTTTTCCAGCCAATGCGTGTAGACGCCGTTTTCGCGATGCCAGCGTCCTCCCAGGACCTGTCCCACCCCCCCTGCATGGTGATTGGTGTAAAAAACGCGCCAGGGAAGGTGGGAGGGGAAACGAATTGTGAGTGCGCCATCGCCGCTGTACTCGATCGAAATCGAGTATGACGAACAGCGTAGTATTCGATCGAATACCGGCTCGGTCGAATACTACTCGCTCATCACTAATGCTAAACAATATTTCCCATTTTTTCAACATGATTAAGGGGTAAATAGCAGCCTATAGAAGGCAAACTTCTATAGCTCATGTTTTTGAGAGAAAGTGCCTTTTCCCCTGATTTTTGCACAGCTAAATATGGTGCTGAATTTCACTGAGGAAACAAATCATGAGAAAAAGTGTTTCCCTCAAAAAATTGTGAGATGCATAAAGACTCATGCAGGACCTTGCATTTGACACTTGTGTGGGTGGTTTAGCAACAAGTAAGATCACCATATACACAGTAAACACTGTCTAGGCTTTACATTGCTAGGGTTTAAAGATCCCTTCCTTTTTTTATAAACTAAAATAACAAAAGCATATGGTCCACTAGGCTGACCTTCAGCCTAGGAGGTATAGCAGTTTCTATGCCCTTGGAAGGACTCTGGGCCCAAGTCTGGGAGGGGCTGCAGGTAATCACTTGGGTTGTCAGCAAGCCCCCTGGCCAGATGGCGGACATGTGTCCTGCCACCCCCACCCTTTGACCAAGAATAGAGGCCCTTGGGACCCCTCACCGGTTGACAAGTATTGTGTAGTGTGAAGTAGAGAAAAAACAGAACCTCCACTCCCACCCAAGAGCTCCATGGAACCAGGAATGGAATCATCCTGCAGCATTTCTTACTGGTGCAGGAAGGGATGTCGCCCACTCGGTAGGGGTGTAGCGGGGGGGGGGGCACGTGCCCTGGGTGCAGCAGATCGGGGGGTGCCAAGGGGGGGGCCTGAGCACAAGTGGAGCACCATTTCAAATCTTTGCCCCGGGCAAATGGGTGACTTGCCTTAACCCTGCACCCCATTGCCTGCATCCCCAAAGCCCAGGGGGGTGTAGAAGAGCTCGCTGCCCATGTGGGCTATGCAGGCTGGTAGCCTTCAGGGCTGGGGTCTGGCTGCTTGGCCTCCGTGCCTTGGTCCACCAGCCCCCAAAATATTGGGAAAGTACTGAAAAACAGTTAAACATATATAGCACAAAATGGTGGAAAATGGCCCACCAATAAGGGCTAACAACATCTCTAAATAGGCTGCCACTGAAGGGGTTAAATATTAGAGCACAGTACAGAAAGACGTTTAAGAGAGTGGCTGGTTGTGTCAGTGCATCACTCTGCGGGGGCAGCTCCAGACACACAGTGCAGAGTGTGGGGTCCTGGCACTCTAGGTTGAAGGGTCAGCGGTCTGGTCAGGCATAACTGTACACTTGCATATAAAATCAGTATATGAAAGTATGAAAGTGAAATATGTGAAGACTATGGGGCTGATTCAGCACCAGGTGTAAGATGTACACTAGAAAAAAGTACACTTAAGTGAAAATAGCAGTGCAGTGATGCTGAATCTACCCTTAGGTAGGCAATGCAAGTAAATGGCACTTTTTTACTTCAAAACAACAGAGGTCCACTTTTTGCACTGGTGCTGAATCACACTGTAAAAAAAAATGTAAATGTAAAAAAAAAATATACAAAAAAAATGTTAACTCACATATCGGGCACACATGACCGGACTGCCACAGCTACCAGGAGGCCAAAAGACGGAGGAGTGGCGGGCTGTGCTTCTCCGGTGTGGGCACACTCAAACATCTGGCTCTGTGCAGCGGGTAAGTGAGGCCTGCACTGAGAGTCCATTGCCAATGGATGCTAGATGCAGGCCATGTCCATCCGCTACATAGAGCCGAAAGAAGAATCGGCGGTGGAGACAGCAGGGAGGAATTTTCTTCTGGCCACGCCAGATGTGTGAGTTTACTGTATTTTTATTGTATTCTTTTCTTCTGCCTATTGGAAATGTGTGGGATGCCACACTGCCTATGCGATGCGGGAATGCCACACTGCAGATGGAGAATGCCAAACTGCCTATAGGGAATGAGAGGGGGAGATGAGAGGGGGAGGAATACTACACTGTCTATGGGGAATCGGATAGGGTGAATGCCACTCTTCCTATGGGGAATGGGATGGGGGGGAATGCCACACTGCCTACTGGATGAGGGAATGCCACACTGCCTATGGCATGGGCGGATTTCAACACTGCCTATTGGATGGGGCGAAATGCCACATGGCTTATGGGGAATGGGATGGGGGAATTCCACACTGCCTATGAGGAATGGGAAGAGGGATGCCATGCTGCCTGTAATTGGGGGATTCTCCACCTTGATAATATTTGGAACTTGTGTTTTATCACATTTGAATCAGAATATATTTTTTCTAATGCTCCAAATTCTAGGTGCGTCTTCTGCGCAAGTGCATCTCGCAGCACTTCACTTACCTCCATGGCTGCTCCCAGCCGTCTCCCTTCCCCCCATGCTTCCTCCTTGCGTGGTCAGGTGCACGCATGTCTCCGTCCACTAGAAGGCGAGCGCACTGGATTCCTGAGATTTAAAGGGCCTGTACAGCACTGATTGGTGCCTGGTCATCCAATCCTGCATCCACTTCCTCTATTTAAAGGGACACTTCCTTTCCATCAGTGCCGATCTTGGTCTTCCATGCCAGTTGTAAATCAGTTGCTTTTGGATTGCTCAGCCATGCACCGACTTCTGCCTGTCCCCGACGCTGAACCTTTGCCGCCTGCCCCGACCTCACCTTTACTACGAACCTCTGCTGCCTGCCCTGACCTCTGCTTGTGTGTACTACGCCTTTTGCCTGCCTCTTGTGTACCCCGCTGAGCCTCAGCTAGCCGTGGGACTGGGCCGCTGTTTGGGGGTAGCGACCTGGGGGTCACTCGCCGCACAAGACCAACCTGCCTTGCGGTGGGCTCTGGTGAATACCGGTGGCCTCTTAGACTCCGCTCCCCTGACACGGCACTCACATCTGTTCCACAGTTAAAGCGGATCCACACCCGGTCCGTGACATATGTATACTCTATTTACCCCTCCCCCCCATCTGTGCAAATGTAACACAACAGGAACAATATCATTGATTTAACTCATTTTCTTGAAATAAATGTAGTTTAATAACCTATGGGCTAAACAGATATACCCAGGTGATGTTATTTCCAAAGATCTTATACTTTATTGTGTGTTGGCTAAATAGCTCACCCCTAGGTCACTGCACAGGTATCCAGAAGCAGTTTACAAGGTACACCCAAAGCACGCCCTGAGGTTGGGATCATACTAGGGCATTTCTGTGCAATATCGATTCATAAGGAAAATTGTGCTTGCACAGCAGTTGGCATAAATTAACGATTGTGATTTCTATTCAATGGACTAGAATTTAAATCGCCTTCCTTAAATTGGAAGCAACACAGATTATTAATAAAAAAAAGGTGCTGTCCAGAGTGCAGGGGGGGCACCCCAATTGCCTATGCTCCCCTGCACAATAACTCCAGTAATCTGGAGACATGTTGCCTTTCTCCTTGTTTCCCCAGAGATATACAGTGCTGTAATTGGCCACCGCGGTCATGTGGGTGTCAGCACTATAGCAAGTCCTTTTGTGCCCCCTGGCAAAAAATATTGCAGCTAATAACGTTGTGCGTGTTGATGTGTGTTTAAAAGAAATAAAAATAAAAATGGAATAGTGACAGGTGACATTGAAAAAAATATTTTCAAAATATGTGTGTTAATTTGATTAGAAAACATCTTGTGCAAATTGGGGTATTACAGCTTGCCACTGTTTATTTTAATGATACTAAAGTGGAACAAAACTAAACTGGGTCGGCCCTGGAATTTAAAAGATCCCAGGGCCAGCCACTGGCCTTCCCTGACTATAATCTGTCTCTGCAAAGCTATAACCCCAATTGATAAACACATTTATTGACCTGCTGAGAAGCTCCTTGGTGGTGGGGATTAGCAACTCAAGGGCTTGCTCTTGGTTGGCCTGGGCCAGAAAAAAGATGATGTTTGGTCCCCAGTCTGCCGCTGTCTATAGGTATGTTAAGAAAGCGCATTGCTCAGCTGACATAAGTACTTTTTGATTGGCTTGGGTGCACACTGGGGAGCAGAGTTTAGCAGCTTGTGGGTTGCTCATGGGCTGGTTAGGGCCAGTAAATGATTATGAATTTTTGCAATTCTTCTGCAGTATGAAAAACTTTTACTCATCACGAAATGCTCTGGGGCGATGGTTATTGCTACTTTTTTCAAAATGTTTGCTCAGCAGCGTATAACTATACAAGTGGAATGATACATTCAAAAATCCACTAGTTAGGGAAAACAACAAACTTGGTTTGGATATTCTTAGTATACAGTACGTCCTGCTCCAGATATAATACTTACACTTGGGTTATACTCCGCCAGATGGCGCTGCACTGCAGAGATATGCAAAACAGGCTCCTCCCGGCCCTCAAATACCCGGGGACCTCCCACAAATCCCCAGATTTCTCTGCAGTGCTGACTGCGAAGACATGAAGTATCACTCTCTCGCAGGTGAGCGGGGCTTATGGCCTTAGTATTGTCTTTGACTAGTATTCCTGGTGTCAGAGCCGCGCTGTTTGCATTTTTATTGTGTATGTGTCGCCGCCGCACGCACCTCTTTCCTTTACTGGATGTGCAGCGCCGGGCGGCGGCGGCGCCTCAGACCCTGCAGCGTCTTCATTGGCAAATCATTTTTTCTAAGTGTGCCATACACTTCGCTCCTAATGACAACGTTGTAACTTGTTGTAATCTCAGAGCTTCGCGCTGTTCGGGGGGGCGGGGACCTGGTTTGGCGCGCTCCGTGTCACAGCCCGCTCTGGCCCGCCCTTCGAGGTTCGCTTGATGCCATTTTGATGCTGGTCTCACGCACGCGTGGTAGCGGTCCTCCTTCTCCCTTGGTCTGTAAGTGCCCTCGTGGGCGATTTTCATGATCCTTGATTACTGCGCATGGTTCTGACACCCTTTATTCCCATTATGTCTTTCAGACTGGTGAACAACATTGGCTTCTCCCGGCCCGGTGTAAAATTATAGCGGGCCTTGTAATATTCTCCCACTTCCCTAGCGGGTCTTTGGGGCATCCAGGGTTACTTATAGTGTAAATCCCTACTGGCATATTGTGTCTTGAATAATCACCATATGGAGGCATCTCAGAATTATGTGACCGGGGTCCCTCTGGGACAAGACCGGCGGTGTATAGCGTGTGGACAACGCCATGCTGATGCTGACAGGGCACGGGTCTGCGTACCCTGTGCCGAGCAAGCACTGGCACTGCAATCAGGTCGGCCAGTGGCTGCACCTAGCTTCAATTCACCTATCACCCCAGGCTTAAATCTCACTCCTGCTGAGTCGCATACAAGTGGGGAATTGCAGCCTGCTGGGCCTTCCAGACTGCCTACGGCTGAACAGATTATTGCTAGGTTGTCAGAGCGCATGGGCCCTGGCAGGAAGCGGCACCTGTCGCCTCATGTTTCTGTATTTTCTATGAGAACCGAGGAGTTTACTACTCCGTGTGACTATACCCCTTCTGATGAAGGGGAGTTGTTCTCTGACTCAGGCTCATCTGATGAGAGGCCGAGGAGTCATGACGATTCTGTGTACTGAGTACTGGGGCCAGTGTGACACTGACTTGTTGATTAAGGTCTTTAAGGCATTGTCTATCTCTCTCCCCGGTGAGGTCCCCAAGCCTAGAGGGGAGCATTTCCATACTGCGACTGCACGTTTGGAATTTCTAGAGCAGGCTAATTTCCATGCTCTTGTGCTCAAGGAATGGGAATGCCCCAGTAAACTTCCAGGGGTTCTGGGGGACTGGAATAGGAAATACCCTTTTCCCCCTGAGGTGGTATTGTTGGTCATCACCCCCCGTGGTGGTGGTGGATGCGCCGATCATAGGGGTCCCTAATCCCCCCTTTATTACAACCCCTGCTTATAGTACCCTTCGGGATGCTGAGAACCGGCGCATTAAGCTGCTGGCCTCCCATGCCTTTTCTTGTGCAGGGATGGCGCTGCGCCCGGTCTGTGCCGCGGCTATTACTGCAGTGGCCGCTAGAACCCTCATCAGAAAGTTGCTTGATCAACACCCTGAGGATCTTCCCTGGGAGGTGTTTAATGCACTCTCCGGTTGTGATGTGTTTGTAAAATTTATGCTATTAGCACTGGATGACACCATTAGAATGTGTGCAAGAACTTCTGCCCTTGTGGTGGCTATACGTCGCTTGCTCTGGCTGCGACAGTGGGGTGCTGACGATGCTACTAAAAAGACTCTTACTGGGCTTCCCTTTAGAGGGCAACGCCTATTTGAGGCCTGTCTGGACCTGTTCGGTAAAAAGGGCAAATCACCCCTACGCAGACGGCCGTCTCGGTCCCTCCGGGCAGGGGCACCCCTCCTTCCCCCTACCTTAGTGTTAAACAGGAACCAGGGGTGTCCTTCCGGATATTTCGTGCAGACTCCTGCCCCATGAGCAGCAGATAACGCCCTGGCCCCTCCGGCGGGGCTAAGCCCAAATCTTCCACCAAACCCCTTCAAGCATGATGGGGATCCCTCGCCTGTCTGGGTGAGGGGATGGCTGCAGCACCTTGCTCTTATCAGGAGGCATCTCGCCTCATTCTGGTGGATTCAGGAGGTTGTGTCCTCCAGATACAAGATTGCTTGCGCTGCCTTCCCCAGTTTTTATCAGGTCCCAGGTACTCCTGGTCCCTGCCGCTGTTCAGTTGCTGGCACAGGCCATGTTAGGCCTGCGAGGTCTGAGGGTCTCTTGCAGATTACCCGTAACAGGCAGAGGCAGGGGCCGCTACACCAACCTTTCCACAGTCCCCCAACAGGGTGGGTCGGGCTGGCCCATTCTGGATTCACAGCAATTCTCTAATTACAGGCAGTTTCTGCATGGAAACTCTGAGATGGGCCATCAGCACCTTGCGTCCAGTGGGCTTCTTGCCGTCTGGGGAACTCTAAAATGCTTATGTTTACATCCATGTGCCTTCAGGTCTCTGAAGCTCTTCGGGTTCGTGTTGGTAGTCCAACACTGCGGCCTGGTTATCTGGCCTCTCTCCAACTCCCAGAGTGCTCACTCAGGTGCTGACGATGGTGATGTCTCTGATGAGACCAAGGGGCGTCCGCGCGATGACCTACCTGTACGTCCTTTCTCACTTCCCAGTCTCTATGTCAGGCTAAGTTGGATACCCGGCTGGTGGTGTCCATTGGGAGTCATTTGGATGGGTGATCAATCACCCCAAGTCCTCCCGGTCCCCTTAAATGGTAACTCCATTACTAGGAATGATTCTGGATTAGGTTCAAACCAGAACCTCCCCTTCTCAGCGATACAGTGGGCAATCTGGTCACATGGCTCAGTCCCTCATTGCTGTCCCGGTCCCTTCACCAGGCAGGGATGCAGCTGGTGGGGCCGTTGGTGACTTGTTTGGAAAAAGTCCCTTATGCTCAGTTCCCCTAGGGCCCTTCTGCGACTTCTATTGTTAATACAGGACAGGGATCTAGCATCCCTGGAGCAGGGTCTGTGGGCCTTCCCACCTGGTAGAAAGTTTTTTCTCTTGGAAGTGGATGATCTCAAGGGACCTGTCTGGGGGCAGTTCCTTCTTGCCCCTTCCTGGAGATGGTCACCATGGATGCCAACCTATCAGGTTGAAGGGGGAGGTTTTTTTATGAAACTCCCTGCGATTCAGGGGGTGGTGGGTCCCTTAGAAGGTCCTTACACCTATTGAGGTTCTAAACGGTGAGCGTTTTCAGTTGGTTCTATCTCGCTTGCCCACTTCCCTTCTGGGCTTGCCAATTTGGGGGCGTTCGGCCTGTCTGACGACAAATGTCCTACATTAATCATTGGAAGGGGCCTGGAGCTGGCGGACCCTCCAGGAAGTGTCTATGTTCCTTTTCTGGGTGGAGACAATGTTCCCTGCATATCAGTGAGATTATCTCCAGTGGAGCCCCTCTGCGACAGGATGTGCTAATCCCCGTGTCGCTATGGAGTCCAACCAGTCGTGGATCTGTTGTGTTCCGTCACCTTCACAGGCTCTCGGCCTTGTTTCCCTGTCTCAGGATCCTCTGGCAGTGGTCCGGATGCCTTAGTAACGTCATGACAGGACGTTCCGTTCTGTATGTCCTTTCTCCATTCCCCCTGCTAGGCAGGGGTCTGCGCAAGATAGCTCGGGTAAGGGAACCAGTGATTCTGGTGGCCCCCAGGTACCCTAGTAGAATGTGGTTTGCAGACATGGTACAGAGGACAGTTGTTCTGTACCTTTGCCAAGAGTGCCAGCTCTGATCACTCAGGACCCCCTTTACGTCACTCCAATCTACAGTCCCTGGCCTAGTCGGCCTGACGGCTGAAACATACATCTTGATGGAGACAGGCTTATCTGTCTCGGTGCTTGAGACTAGGGGAGGCTAGGAGCGAGCTTCTTCCTCACCTTCTTCTATCTGTTATAGGGTATGGCATACCCATATTGATTGGGGTGAGTCTAGCTCTCTTACCTGTTGGGTGTTCTCGGTTCCCAGGGTTCTAGTGTTGTTTCAGCATGATTTGAAGTTGGTTCTCCAACTCAGTACTCTGATCGGTCAGGTTCTGCCCTGTCCACCTTGCCTTAGTAGTCTCTGGTTCAGTCTTCCTTGGTTAAGACTTCCTTCAGAGGGTACTCATGTGCGTCCCCCATGTAATCCTATGGTCCCTGTTAGGACTCGAAATTGAACTTCATTCTGTCTGCTTGCTGGATTTTGTCCCTTGGTCCTATTCAGGATGCTGTCTGGCTGTCTTACCCTCAAGGTTGTCCTTCTGGTGTCTGTTGCCCTGGTCAGGCGTGTGTTAGCGGGCGGCTCTGTTTACCTAGCCCCCATTCCTTGAGATACACCAGGATAAGGTGGAGTTCCGCCTGAAGCCGAACTCTCTGCATCAGGAGGTGTCTTATGTTCATTGATTCGAGATATTGTTATGCCTTTTTCCTAGCAACACTGAGGAAAGGGTTCTGCATTCCTTAAACAGGTGTTGGAAGTTTTTTCCTTGGTAGTCACTGTGTCCCTTACGGGAACTGATGTTCCTTGGAGTCTATGGTCATTACATCCTGAATGTGCCCGATCTCGTCTGCTCTCGGGGAGTTGGGCGACTTTGGCCCTGGTTATTACCTTAATGGATGTTCCTTCTGGTACTTGGTAGGGTTTTTTGGCTTCTGCCAAGTCTACTGTAGTGATTGGATTCGTCAGGCTGTTACTCAGGCCTTTTCCAGCAAGGGGAAGAATCTTCCTTATCGCCTTGATTCTTTTTCTACTCGTGCTTGACGCCTCTTGGGCTTTTCAGCACCGGGCTTCTGTTGAATTGGTTGGCTAGGCCACTACCTTGGCCTTCTGCTCATACCTTTGCAAAGTTTTACAAGGTTGATGTTAGGGCCTCAGCTCCTGCTGTCTTGGCTGTATGGTTATGCAGGTGACAGTGGTTTTAAACTGTCTGCTGTTGTCGTTTTTTGTTGGGGATCCCACCCTACTTTATGGACACTGCTATTGGATGTCCCAAGTGTAAGTAATCTATCTGGACCAGGACGTACTGTATACTAATTCTGTGAAATACTCACCTGTAGAATTGGTATTATAAGTATACAGTACGTCCTGCTCCCCCCCACCCTGGTTTTTGCATTATTCTGGATCCCCTGTATGGTGATTGTTACCATTGTTATAGTTACCAGTTTTTTGGTGGTTAATTCTCCCGGCTTCTTGTTCACTGCTTTTCAATGCTGGGGATCTGTGGGAGGTCCCCGGATATTTGAGAGCCGGGAGGAGCCTGTTTTGCATGTCTCTGCAGTACAGCGCCATCTGCCGGAGGATAACCCAAGTGTAAGTATTATATCTAGAGCAGGACGTACTGTATACAAATAATACCAATTCTACAGGTGAGTATTTCACAGAATTGTATTTTTTTAGGCATGATATAAAAGCAATCCACTTGCTGCCTGAGATGTTTAACCTTAAACTATTTCACAATAGTGATTCTTTAACCTAACTGTTAATTGTTACTCTAACGCTTGGACTACCCTTTCTCTGCACACACCCTCTCAGACTCTATAGTTCTTTTTCTGCCCTCTGGCCCCCTCCCCCGTCATCCCAACCAACCACTGTCAAGCAATTTTTAAGCATTTTGCACTTCCAGGAAAATGATATATTGTTTCTTTCAGCGTTCAGAGTTTGGGCTTTAACATGAAATGTTGCTTGCATTTTTTTCAGTGCATTCTCAATATGTGTGGGTGAAATATGTGAAAAAAACTATATAGTTTAATTATATAGTTTGTCACATTTTTTAAATTAAAAATGCTTGTAAGATGGGTAGACACCCGTTCCTGCCCAGGAGACGCCCCAAACTGAAAAGAACGCTTAATGACACACTTAAATGAATAATAAAACACACACACAAATGTCCTTTATTATACTTTATAATAATAAATATAATAATATAATTTATTATAATTTTTTTAAACTAACACTTACCCCCTGTCTCACAACATTCAATTTTAGCCAGGAGTGAGCAGCGGAAGCACAGAGCAAGGCAAAGGATCTGTGTCCTCTGCCACCCTCCTGGCTTTGGTGACTCACTCTCTGTTTCTAACAGATCACTCCTTGCCGCAGGGAGGGACTTTTTATTCTGGCGAGTATGCTGATGTCAGCTCACATCCCCTATAAAAAGCCCCTCCCTGTGGCAGGGAGCAAGCTGTCTAAAGCCGAGCAAGGCCCAAGACCTAAATCTGACCCAGAGACCCTCTGGGGGATGAGGACACCCCCGAGCTGAAACATGGACAGATGTGAGCTTCTTCTTTAGCAATAAGGGGGAGAAAATGCCTGCCACTTGAAATTTGCATGGCTGACACTTACTGATTGGAAATGCAGCCATGTAAATTTAATGTGGCTGACTCTTAAATGATTAATGTAAGAGGGTTATTGGATGACCAATATTTGCAGAAAGGAGTCTGCGTATTCTTCTAGTCTGGCTGTAATGAAATCTATACCACTGATAATAGGTCTACCCGGGAAGGGAGGGTGTCTACATTTCTATGCACTTTCAGTAAATAGTAAATAGTGGGTATTTTTGGTCTTCTTACTCTCATGTCATCTTTGCAATGTAATCTTGTTTATTCAGTAGTCTTAACCTCCCCCTCCCCTTTGTCTTCTGGTTTTAAATACCGGGTCATTTCAGAACCCTAGTTATAAATAGAGATGGGCAAACCCGAACCGTAAAGTTCAGGTTCCAAAACCCGAACATGAACTTTATCCAGAAGTACGTGTTTAAGCTCAGTGTCTGGCCCAAACATGGAAAAGCTAAAGAATAAGAATGAAATTTAGCTTTCTTACAAACAAAGCAAATGACCGTACAGAGAAATAAGTACCATATTTTTCGCCCTATAAGACGCACTTATATTTCCCAAAAAGTTGGAGGAAAATATCTGTGCGTCTTATCGGGCGAAGGTGGGCAAAAAAATAAATAAAAATCAAAAAGTTAACTCACCTTTCCATCGCTCGCGCTGTCCCAGAAGCGTCGGAGGCAGCCTTCTCTGCAGTGCCAGACACCCAGCCTGTTACAGTGGTGGGAGTGGCCGATGGTCGAGCGTCGGCCACGCCCACCACTATACCAAGCCGAGTGTTCACTGGCGCCGCAGAGAGGAGGCGATGGGGGCAGCTGTGTCTGCCACCTTCTCGCGCTGCAGAGCTCGACCGTCGGCCACACCCACGGCTATTCCAAGCCAGTTTGTCTGTGTAAAGACGGCGAGGACAGCGGGGAGGATTGAAAGGTGAGTTTACTTTTTTTTTTTTTCTCTTTTTACTTTTGCCTATGGGGGAATGGGAGGGGGGATGGAAATGCCACACTACCTATATGGGATGGGGAGGGGGGGATGAATGCCACACTACCTATATGGGATGGGGAGGGGGGGGTGAATGCCACACTACCTATATGGGATGGGGAGGGGGGGATGAATGTCACACTACCTATATGGGATGGGGAGGGGGGGATGAATGCCACACTACCTATATGGGATGGGGAGGGGGGGATGAATGCCACACTACCTATATGGAATGGGGAGGGGGGATGAATGCCACACTACCTATATGGGATGGGGAGGGGGGGATGAATGTCACACTACCTATATGGGATGGGGAGGGGGGGATGAATGCCACACTACCTATATGGGATGGGGAGGGGGGGATGAATGCCACACTACCTATATGGAATGGGGAGGGGGGATGAATGCCACACTACCTATATGGGATGGGGAGGGGGGATGAATGCCACACTACCTATATGGGATGGGGGATGAATGCTACACTGCCTATATAGGAATGGAGGGGGGAGTACCACACTGCCTATATGGGGAATGGTATGGGGGGAATACCACACTGCCTATATGGGGAATGATATGGGGGAATGCCACACTGCATATATGGGGAATAGGAGGGGGGTGCCACACTGCCTATATGGAGAATAGGAAGGGGGGAATACCACACTGCCTATGGGAATGGGATGAAGGCATCCCACACTGTCTATGGGAAGGGGATAGGGGCATGCCACACTGCCTATGGGAATGGGACAGGGGTATGCCACACTGCCCATGGGGAATGGGATGGGGGAATGCCACACTGCCTGTAATGGGGTGTTTTAGCACAACATTTATCTTAGAATATTCTTTTTCTTATTTTTCTCCTCCAAATCCTAGGTGCGTCTTATGGGCAGGTACGTCTTATAGGGTGAAAAATACGGTAATAATACTTTACACGTCACAGGCAGAAGGTTTTGAGCCCAACGTTTCTAGCCCAGAAATAGGGCTTTTCCTCGGGGGCAGAAATGGTCTTCTTACAGTGTCATAGGCAGAAGAATGTTTGCATTCCAACATTTCTAGTCCAGCAATAGGGCTTATCGCCAGGGACAGAAGAATGGTCTTCTGCCCCTGAGGAAAAGCCCTATTGCTGGGCTAAAGCGTTGGGCTCCAAACCTTCTTCTGCTGTAAAGTGTTATTACTTATTTCTCTGTATGGTCATTTGCTTTGTTTGTAAGAACGCTAAATGTCATTCTTATTTTGTATTTAACATTGGATGTATACTGGTGGCACATTACTGCCACCTTGTGGATTGCTGTAATTATTGTTGCTATTATACTTAATGGTTATCAGTTCATGGCTATCCATATCGTTTTTTTCTATGATTGATTGCTGACACTACTTAGTTCATCTCAGTGACTTCTGCATTTATTGCACAGCCTAGTATTACTCCAGATTAATTGTATTTATCTGTAACTTTGTTGCATTTTTTTCAATACACAATATCACTTGCAAACTTAGTTCTATTAGTTGTGTGCAATTTCTGAACCAGTATTTTTTCAGTATGTTGCTTCTAAGCGGACCTAAAATGGAAATAGATCTCAGCTGAAATTAGCACGCACCCATATCAAGCATTTCTGTATTCTTGAACTTCCTTTCTCTCTGAGGGAGTGCAAACCTATTTCTAATTATTTTGTATCAGGGCAGTTAGGGCCCTCTTGAAAAAAACAAAAACATTTTGGTGTAGTGTTCCTTGGGAGTCAGTACTCTTTAATAGCATTTGCTCCAACTACTGGGCTGTCAGTACTATGTAATACCAATTGTTATTGGTATATGCACTGGGTCAGGGCAGTTAAAGCCCTCTTGAAAAAAACATTTTTGTATAGTGTGCACTGGTTCAAACCGCTGGTGTGTCAGTACTCTTTAATAGCACATGAGCCAGCCAACAGATGTGTTTCAACCCACCTCGGCCCAAGGCTGCTACTAAGTCCTGCTCATTGTCGTACACCACCTTGCCTGGCTTTAGGTGCGGTGTTTCCTATTCAGGAGCAAACTTTTGCATTGCGCCTCAAATGCCAGGCTATTGCCGGCATGTGTTTTATGAGTGAAATAAGCATGACAGTTAGTGAAGTCAGCATTTTCCTCGTGCCTTTTGCTGGAGGAAAATGTCACCTGAATAAAAAAACATTTGTGCACACTTTTCACCCCTCAAAACAATCCATGAATCGCACTCAAATATACTCTTTGAGCAAATTTGCACACTCCATGCACAAAGTTACCCCCCAAAAAGGCACACAAAAAAGGGACATATGAATCAGGAGTAAGAGAAAAAACACAAGTAAACCATTTATACTCATGAAAAGTATGCACATATGTAATTTCTCACGGAACTCAGGAACGAACCTCATGACCTGTGGCTGGGACGGCCTTCCTGAGGGGGGTGAGGTGGAGGGCTCTGCACTTTCGGCAGAAGTGGAGTGGCTGGGAGATAATCCTATGGAACTGGTAGCATTGCTTGCAACACTGGCAGTGGTACTGAGACCTACAAAAAGACGCTGCAAACTCGGGCTCTGCTTGCATCAGAGGAAGTTGTAGCAGGCACAGATGAAACATGTCCTCTCCCTGCAGCACCAGCTCCATTGCCATCAGCAGCGTCAGCAGCATTAACACCATGGCCACATCCCTGTCCATTATTTGCTTCTTTCTGTATTGTTGGACACAGTGTATAGGCAGCTTGTCCCAGTAAGTATAATGCAGGTGGGCAGAGATTAGTACTTGTATCAAACCCCCAGTATATATAATGCAAGTGGGTAGAGATTAGTACTCAGGACTGCCGGATGCCACCCGCCCCCACACACACACACACACATACACAAACCTACTATACAATACAGAATAAATAAGCAAAATAAAAGGAACAGCAATCATTTAAATAACTTTTCAATATCGATTTCCCTAAAAAAAAAACAAAATAAACTGGCAGGTGAGCATTCCGCCCCCTGGACAAAATTAATTGTGCACTCCCAGCAGGTTGGTCTGCTTGAATGTATCCTAGCCCAAAATACATGCCTATCTAAATCCAGGATCCCATGCTGCTCAAATGCAGCGCCAAGCAGTATGGCTTTGGTGTGTTTTCTGCCAACTCCTAATGTTCTATCAAGTGCACAAAGGGATGCTGTTGCAAGGCCAAGTCCCTCTGCGCTGTGCTGCATTTGAACAGAAGTAAGTAAATACATAAAAGGGTTGATTCAAACACTTTTCCCCTTGGTGCAATTCAGCACAGTATTTAGCTGTTTCTTTTTTGTTTAAACATTAGCACAGTTAAATATGGTGCTGAAAAAGTCATGAGAAAAATTGTTTACTCACAAAAAAAAGTGAGTAAAAAAATATGGTGTGAAATCAAATGCTGCAGTATAGTGTTCAGAGTGTGGAAATCTTTAGGCTTTTACCATGTGGCCAACCAAAATTAGGATGCTAGGGCAACAGTTGAGTATTGTTAACTTCAAATCCTGGGGCTATTTAGAGTGTTTTATTTGTTTAGTGTGTTTAACAAGATTTTAGTTCCACTTTAATAGTACTTATTCTGAATCGCTGCAGTAGTCCTCCACTACTGCCACCTCCACCCTTTGACATCCCATTCCTGCATTTGTATTTGCAATATGTTTTTGTTTAAAATGGACCAAAAACATCCACGAATTCTATGAAACTCCAGGGCAGCCCCCCCTCGGGCATCTTGAACTGAGCCACGCCCACTGTAACTGAATGGCTATGCACAGCTATAGGATTCCATTCAAGGCCTTATTCATGAAGGGATAGCGCCAGGTAGTGACTCTTTAGCGACAGGTAGCGAGAGGTATCGGCAAGAGAACCCCGGCTCCAGCACGCAATTTCACATTTATGAAGCCGATCCTGTTTAGCGGCTGGGATAACGCCATGTAGCGTACGATTCATCATTATCCCAGCCTCAGCGTACAGCACCAGCGTTCACACTTTCACAGCGCCACCAATTACCTCTCGCTACCTGCTGCTCTCCAATACATTTCAATGGAAGAGCCTGAAATCCCATTTGTCAGCCCCCTTTTTTTTTGTTGGAAAAAAATCTTACAAATGTTTAATACATTGTTCCTGAATTGTATGTATGTTTTTGATGTTTTTTCTTTTTTATTAAAAACCATTGTAGAGTCTGACATGAAAGTGTAAAAGTCACACTCCTTCAACAATGTCATTCCAGTGTATTGTGTTTGCCTAATGTTATTTTTGTAATCACACATCGACTGGCACTATGTCCTCCATCCTCACAATCTTTACCTACTGGGTTCGATTGCTGTGAATTTGTGTTGAATACGGCAGGATTCGGTCGCACTGAGCAGTCGCTGTCATTCGCAGCGTGCTGCGCTCCACAGTTGTTAAATATTGATTTGGCGTGTGTGACTCTAGCACCAAACATTGGTATGCATATGCTCTGTAAACTTTGCGTTTCATATCGGTATCATTGGCGTGTGTTAGCGTATTTTTAATGCGAGGATTGTCCCAATTTTTGCTTTCACTTTCGTTTTTATGACTTCCGGTTTTCCACCTCCGAGCAAGCATGATGAGGCCCAGACGCCCTGCCAGACTTCTCCCCAGCTATTCCTCTGATTCTGACCCCCCCAGTCCCCCCTGTCACTTCAGCATCCCCTGCCCCCCCCCCCCAAAGCCAGAAGAAGCAGAGAAAAAGTGTGGATCCTTGTGTTAATGGGCAAGTTGTTAAAGTGAGTTTTTTTTCTCTATTTCATAATGTTAGATTGTGTGTTGTTTCAATGAAATATGGAATGTATTTTTGTTGTATGGAATTGTTTATTAACTTATGACATTTCTTATATGGTTATTTACTGTAAAATCCTGGATTGATTTTTTTTAATTTTATGCTGTCTTAAGGGCTTTTTTAGACTAAACCCTGAAATGATTTACATTTTTTGGGGGGGAGGGGAGTTTGGTTTGGCTAATGTTATTTTTTCCAATTTTTGTTTTTATAGGAATTCTCTGCATCAGAGAATACGACTATGCCCTGAGTGCAAAAAGCAGCATAGTGTTGGAGGTGCAAGCCACAGTGTCCCGATGCTTTAACACGGATTTGACGGAAAGGTCTATTATCGGATTTCAAGTGCCGGGACAATGAGGGTGTTTACAGGCTCTATGATGCCTACGAATCAGGTAAGTGATACATCACTAAATGCTTGTAATTACTATAATGTTGGATGAGTAAGGTATTTTTGTGTTATGTGTCCTTTTTTTCCTTTTGTTTCCTCTCCACAGATAAACGTCCTCCCCTGAGGACCCAGAGGAGCGTGCTGCTGGGTTGAGGGCAGTATGTATTTTTAATCTGATTCACGTGGTGTATTTAATGAAGTTTGGAAAGACATACACATGTTTTATGCTACACAGCATTATATTTTGGGTGATTTTTCATGCACTTCTGTAACACAACTCCAGTTCATTGCAAATTATAGTAGGGCCAAATAGGATTTATATTTATTAGAGCATGATGCTGTACTGCTAATGTGGTAGTAAATGTGCATCTTGTAGTGCTGCCACATGCGCAAGTCTAAAATATCAATATGTTAAACTGTCTTGCAAAAATGCAAAAATTGCAGGACAATGGTATTGAGTGGACCATGTGGACTACTTCAATGATACAGCTGGACTCATGAACCACTCAATACCATGCTAATGTGTTCAAACCATGTGTCAAACCTTGTTTGAATAACGAAAGAAATGTCTGATTAAATATTTGTTAAAAATTTTTTTGCCAGATTTATATCATACAAAAACAGATGGTTGTGGAATAATAATAATAATAATAATATATCTGTCTACACAGATGTTTTCACGCAGACGGACCCGGTCCCCATACTCCCCACCCCAGCTCCATGAATCCCCAGCTGCATGGTCCCTAGCCACAGCTGCGATGGTGAGTACAATGACATGTTAGCAAAACATACATTTAAACCATATGTCTAGAAAGATGACCACGCATAAAGGTTAAGGTCATTATGGGGTTAATTAGGAGACATGTAGATGACATTTTGCCTAGCCAAAGTCATAACTGCATGTATGCATGCGAGATTGGTGGCTCCCCTTTGTTTACATTTAAACAAATAATACATTCAGCCTGTGAGTGAGTTTGGTCATTAACAAAATCCTTCAATAGTAAATTGGATAACTAGAATTGTAATAGCTGAAGGATTTCTTTAGTTAGTACTATGGACATGAGTACTTCAGTAAAACAGGAAGTACACTCATCAAAAGCTTAAGTAGCCCTTCTTTAATTATTTTAGTTAATGTAAACATATAGGCTCGGGAGGAAAATAGCAAATGGTAGGCCACAAACTAAATTAATGAACAAAAATATTGGAACATACTAGCTTCATGTCAAATATCCGTACTATTTAGAAACAACAATCTTTAAGCCATAAAATTCAATACCTTTCATAGTTTGCTTTGTTTTTTTGACATGTCAAAATATTTCTGACCTTTCTTTCTCCCTACAGCTTGCAATAATGAGCATCGCAGACTGTGGCAGATACGTCCGACGGACAAGATTTATGCTGCTGGGGAAGAAGAAAAAGCCGTAGGGCGGGGAGTACGGGGTTTGCCGCTATGTGGCTTCGAATTTTGGCCATGTTGGCCTTTTTTTTAAAAACAAATAAAAATTGTAATATTTAAAATCACATTTGTTGTCGGGACTTCATTTCAGAGCAAACACACAAAATAACAAAAAACAATTGGCTAAATAAGCTTATATTGCCTATTTGAGCATAGACAATATAAAATTATTCTTAAAAAAAACATTCAAAATACATTCAAAACCCAACACAATATTAGCTTTGGGTGAGTAATTGTACAGTGGCTTCATAGCGAATGCTACACAACATATTCACCATTAGAGGCCAGGTTATAGCGACTGAGGAGGTCAGAAATAGCGACTGACTGCTGATCAGGGCGGCCACTAGTGGTTGCTCATAATGCCGCAATGCAGACGCTCATCTGTCGCTACCTGGCGCAAATAGTGAATCAGCCTGCCCGTTTCTTCATCCGCACATAATATGAAAAGAAAAGTGTGTGAACAACGGGGTTTCACACTGCGGGGTAAACTGTGGGGCCCAGGAGGATGGACCAAAATCTGTGAAAATACTAGCTTTTGGTGTACTTTAATGTATCCTGAATAAGAATGTACGAGAGGTTGGGGACAAAGCCGGAAGGCCAGTTACGTGCTAAGACATACACTCTGAGAAGTGCTGGTTTGCAAGTTCAGCTGAGTTTTTAGGTGATTTAGAGTAAAAGAAACACATTTTTTATTGGCCACACACTGTACAATCTAATTAGTGCAATCCTACTGGTGCTTTATACAACAGGAGTCTTATCAAAATAATTTTGTGAGTGCTCTGATACTAGATTAGACATTTTTTGGAGGGGGGTTGTATGTATCAGGAGATACTTAAAGAACTTAATTTGTACAGTCTGGAGGAAAGAAGGGAGAGGGGGGACATGATTGAGACCTTTAAATATGTGAACGGATTGAATAAGGTTCAGGAGGGAAGTGTTTTTAAGAAGAAACTTAATGATAGAACAAGGGGGCACAACCTGAAGCTAGTTGGGGGGAAGATCAGGAGCAATGTTAGAAAATATTATTTTACAGAAAGAGTAGTAGATGCTTGGAACAAACTTCCAGCAGAGGTAGTTAAAAAATCAACAGCCACTGAATTTAAACATGCCTGGGTTAAGCACACATCTATCCTAAGATAAAGAGTACATACAGTATACACATAAGGGCAGACTAGATGGACCGTATGGTCTCCTTCTGCCGTCAACCTTCTATGTTTCTATGTATGTTATATATGGTGACAGATGTATATATATATTGTAGGGAAGTGCTGATTTACCACAAAGTTGCTCTGAACATTGCATGTCTCCTGGAAATCATAGAGCACTCCCTCCTTAACCAGTGACAGTATACTTCCTGCCCCTGCTAGCTTGGATTTGCAGCCCTGTGCTGGACTATAAAAAGAGGACAGACTTCCTGCAACCAGGGACAGACCTGAGCACACGGCTTGCTGTCAGGAGCTGTGCTGCTGCCTCTTGCATCCAGAGCCTCACAGTGGTGTCTGGAGCATATCACTGACTATCAGACTGTTCACCTGCCAGTTCAGCTGATTGTGCCAAGTGGAGATCGTCTGTAGCTGTTTTGGAACTCCTTCTTTACTCCCAGCTTGCTGACCTGCATGTACAGTGTATTCCGTGGAGAAGCTTCACCTGTGTGATCGAGCTCTACGCGTCAAGAGTGGATCAACTCTCAAGATCAGGGACCCCTGCAGCTTTCATCTTGCGCATATTGGGTTATAGAGTAACTATATACCCGAGTATATGTGCACGGACTGATTGAAGCTAGGCCTTTCATTATTGCATTATCTATATATTACACTGTGTATGCTGTATTTCTCTTGTACCTTTTGCTATATAAAGTTTACAGTATTATTTTATTCAGCTGTGCCAGTGATTGCTTTAAGAGATTGCTGGGAGCAGTAGTCCCTCTGCTCTCATTGTATGGTTTTGTTTAGACTTGATCTATTTCCGGGAAAGGTTCCCCAACAGTTACAAGGGCCCTATTCTGGGTGGAGGCACTGCTACACAGAACATTTATCCCACTCTTCCACTAAGCGAAGGCTCAGCCTCATTTTGTTACCAACAGGTCAGCACCATAGACTGTCTTGAGTGGGGCGTTTATCATCACCCCCCCCCCCCCCAAAATAGGCCTACAATATATATGTATTTACGGAGAAGCCTGCTCAAACGTATCCCTGAGTTGATAGAACATTAGCAATATAAACAGACGGTGAAACAACTGAGGAAAGGGGTAATGCCAAGGAGGTGAAAAGTGAAGAAGAGAAGAAGAAAAAGAAAAATAGGACAAGAGAGGTAGAAATAAAGATCAAAACAGTAGAATAGTGGAAGACATGATCACTTATAGTGACTGCTCTTCCTCTGAAACTCACCTCCTGTTCTCTGCACATGCCGAGTTAAGGGGCAGAACAGGTCTGTGTGAATGAATGCACACACAGCTGAAAAAAAAAAAAAAACCCTGGCCAGGAAAGGGTGCACTGCCCCAGCATTGGCTGAGAACCGTCTGCAGGACTTGATGCTGGCTGAGGATCTGACAACATGGAGCCGGATAGGACAGCAGACACTGGACAGCAGGGAAGGATCAGCGGGTAGCGATACATTTCTTCCCTGTTGGCAGCATAGTTCTGTCACTTTCTCTGCACGGGAAAGGCTGCCTTCACTCTATATACTAACCTGCTGTACAGCCTTATGGCAGCCCAGGTAAGGATTATCATTTTCCTATGGCTAATATCTTTAGCTGGGTAGCTATGAGGCTGTGCAGGCATAACAGGTCACAGAGTAACCCACCCCCTCCCGGGACACAGACCTCTGATTTTTATCGAACACCCAGTATGTAGAATGCAGATGCCCAGAGAAAAGTACTTTTATCAAACCCAGTATTTAGAATGCAATTGGGCACAGGTGAGTACTTTTACCAAACACCCAGTATGTAGAGTGCAGTTGGGCACAGGTGAGTACTTTTATCAAACACCCAGTATGTAGAATGCAGGTCCCCAGAGATAAGTACTTTTAATGAAACACCCAGTATGAACAATACAGGTGGGTTGAGATTAGTTCCTTTATCAAACACCCAGTATGTAGAATGCAGGTGGGCAGAAGTGAGTACTTTTATCAGACACCCAGTATGTACAATGCAGATGGGCAAAGGTGAGTACTTTTATCAAACACCCAGTATGTAGAATGTAGCTCCCCAGAGATTAGTACTTTTAATCAAACACCCAGTATGTATAATGCAGGCGGGCAGAAGTGAGTACTTTTATCAAACACCCAGTATGTATAATGCAGGTGGCCACAGGTGAGTACTTTAATCATACACCTAGTATGTATAATGCAGCTGGGCACAGGTAAGTACTTTCCTCATGTGTAAGGCAGCTGGGCACAGGTAAGTACTTTTATCAAACACCCAGTATGTGTAATGCAGGTGGCCACAGGTGAGTTGTGTATCAAATGCCCAGATGTGGGATTAAATGTGCCCCAGCAGCTGCCCATCCTCAGATTACAATAAGGACAACAGCCATTTGTGCTATTCTATGCCTCCCTAGCTGTCCCTCCAAAAACCACTGCTGACTCCCTGTCTAACTGCCCTCAAAAGGACAGTTTTAGATGTCCTTCACTCCAACAGACCTAAAACTGCCGACTCTCCCTATGAAGCTGTCCTCAAAAGAACAGTTTTGTCACTTTCTCACTGTCCTTCACCCCAGCAGCCTCCTCTCCCTAACTTTCTTTGAAAACAGAGCCCTATCTGTCCCTCAAACAGCAACAGCAACCTCTCCCTATCTACCATGGAATTTAAAAGGGATGCCCCGCTGTCTGAAACCCCAGTCTCTGCAAAACTCACTTTTTCTGGCAGCTTCCTCGCTGATCTCAGGCATCTCATTCAGATAGGCTGGGGATGCGGCTGCTCTCGCTACCAATAGCTGAGCAAAGAGTCATTCACTAAACATTAATATGCATGGCAAATTGCTTTGATTGGATGAGAAGCTGTGCATTGCACATAGAACCGGCCTGGGTTAAAGCAGCAGTATCGCAAAATTTGCATTAAAAAAGATAAATAATGAAATAGCCACACAATAGCTTCTAACATGTGTATAAATAATGTGGCGATAGAAAAAGGAAAAAATATATGCCTTTCTTTTAAATTGTATAATGACAATGGCTCAGTCTATTTGCTGAATAGGGGGATCTGCTGGGTTGTATTTAGTGAGCTGCTTCATTTAGCCCACTGGTCTCCTAGCAACACTTTACCTCAGAGGCTGACACTGTAATCAGTGGTAACGGCTGTGTGAGGTGCTGCTTTTGTTATGAGACCAGGTGACTCAAATGTGTAAAATCTATACAAAATAAACTAAACTGTCTGAAAATGACTGAAATTCTTGTTTGAATAACTGTGCAGGAAAATCAAAAGGTATTAAAGTGGAACAAAACTCTGAGTTGCCGACCCTGAAGTCTATAAGACCCGGCCATTGACCTTCCCCCTTGGGCATTCTAAACCAGGATGCCCCACTGTGTGAAACGACCCCTGGATAACCACAGATCCCCCCGTTTTTCTGGTGCGCTCACGCAGATAGTCATTTAGACAGGCCGGGCGGCTAGGAAGGTTACTGCTCAGGCTCCCCATCTGCGTGCAAACAGAGCTGATTGGATGAGAGCCCACGCATGCGCTGTGGGACAGGGAAAGGTACGTTTTCACATGTGAACTTGGGGATTTCACATATCAGGGCATCCCAAGTCGGGATGCCCCTAGGGGCGCAAAACAAAACTCCAGATAGTGAAAATCCTAGGTTGGGCTTTGCTCAAAACACACAAAGCTGAAAGAAAGATCATATGGAAAAATGTGTTGAGAAAAGAGAGAGAAAATGGTAAACTGAAAGATTCTGCAGCAGAGCCAACATGAAGGGAAAACTGTCAAAATAAAAAATGTTTAGAGCAAAAAAACAGGATGTAAACATAAAAATACAATTCTGAAATAAAATAACCCCCCCCCCCCCCCCCCCAAAGGAAAAAAAAAAACTGGTGAGTCTGAGATTCGAACCAATGATTCCCTGGTTCAAACTGACATTTAATTTACCAATCGGCTAAATGACTTCTAGAGCTTTTCTCTGCTTCAGTGCTTGGCTGCCAGCACTGAACAGCTGATATTTTGTTACATTGTTTCCCTCTCCTCAGCGTGGAACATGCCAGAGTGTCAGACGACACTCAGCAGACATAAACATGAGCTATTAGTCTCCAGCTGCACAACACAGACATAATTTTTTCTACATTTGTTATTCTTACTCCAACACTTACCTACTTTCAAAGTACCATTTAAATATAAGTCACCAAGAAAGATTTGCCATACTGCTCCTTTAAATGTGGTGGAGGCTGCTGGGCAGAAATTCTAGTGAGGGCCCCATGTAAGTGACTGTAGATGAATTGCTGCACTTGTTAAAAGGTTGTGGAGGTCCAGGAGCAAGAGCCCTGGTTTGCACCCCCCTCTTTAATCCTGCCCTATCTAAAAGTATCGCTAGCTGCTCATGGAGCTAAGAGGTTTGCTTTTGTAGTAAACATTGCAACAACAAGCCAAAATTTTATTAAAATACTAAACTGTACAAAAACATTTCACTGCATGTCATACTTTTATGAATAAATACTATATTTTAATGTCACATTTGCTGCTCTATGTTGTAGTTGTGTATATGTACTACCAGAAGATGCCCACTAGGTGGCAGCATCATAACAACTACATCTCTGGCACGAAGCACAACAAACATTGCGCAGACTGAATGACTACAACTTTATTTGTCTTTTTGTCATTTATCAATCTTTGGCACATTCTAACATTTTTTTCTGCTACATCCTATCTTATGACACTTCTCCAGCGATGCCCGAAGCTGTTCTATTTCCAAACACTGATAGCAAATTGTTACTATACTTTTCGGATATTTTAGCCAGAATATACCAAAGTGGACCAACACAATATATGTATGAACAATACACAAGAAAGTAAGAGAAACTACACAGGGAGTAAGAGAAACTACCCCTAACCTGGTCTTGACAATGGGGATTGCACTTAATTCTGCAAAACACATGACATTTCCTCATGCAGGAGATCATTAGATTGCCTATATGCATAATACAGAACATTTGTTCAAGTGATGCCACACCTGAAATTTTATCAGTTGCATGTGATCATGTCTTTTTAAAGTCACTTTCCAGGCACAATCTAACCCACCATCCCATCCCCATGGGAAAGTGTAAAGATGAGCCATTGCAAAGCAAACCAAATCTCAAATTATATGTAAATGCCTTATGTATTTTAAGCAAAGAGAATTCCTTTGCTTCAACTTCTGGGTCGTTGCTGAGCTGGGAAGGAAGTGTCATATGGGTCATAAGAAGTGTTGGACCAACACTTAAAGTTCGGATTCGGCAAGTTCAGACGAACTTTGATTAAAAGTGCGGCCAAAACCAAACCCGGTCCCCATTGAAATCAATGGGAGCTTAAACTTTTTTTGGGGGAGGGGCTGATTCTGCCTTTGGGGGCCCCTCCGCCCTCCACTCCTTACCCACCAGGCCCGTCTGTCAAGGGGCCCCCAGAGACAGAATTGGGAATAAAATATATTGTTATGACGGGTGCAGCGGGAGATGCAGAGTGTGCAGCAGGAAGCGCTGCTGTAACTTAGCCGAGCCCGGCAATCCCTTTCTCATGGGTGGTCAGCGTTCCTTTTAATTGGTTTACGGCAGGGGTCACAGAAAGATGGTCACCACTCCCATGAGTGAGGACACTCCTAGTGCCAGCTGGAAGAGCTGGCACTAGGCATGTCCTCACTTATGTGAGTGACACCCATGGCTTCGGCTGTGAACCATTTGAAAGGAACACAGACAATGACCAGGGACTGGATCGAGGCTCAGGGAAGCTGTTCAGCAGCTTCCTGCTGCCGCACCCAACACTAGTCATGAGCTGTGATCAGAGACAGCTGCTGGACCACTGTAGCCTGCCATGTTTACTCCAAGGTAAACAGTGGTCACTAGAAAAAGGCCACTTTTTGTGTGGTGCTGGGGGGATGAAATTGAAATAAGGGAAAGGTTTGGAGCCCTGTTATGACTTCTACTCTCTTCTGCAGGAAAAAGAGGAGAGGTACATGGGACAGGCATCAGGTGAGCTGCTGGCTGCCCTATTTTTGCAGTTGAGTATACAGTTGGAGTTATACTAATTGAGCAAATCATGCTTAAGTAAATATAGATGACAGTAGATGAGGTTAGAGGACATATCAGTGGACAACTTTTCTGAGTACTACCTAAAAGCTCAAGAGTCCCAGCAGTAGTACACCTAGCACTGATTGTGCACCTCTGGATCAGTTGGTATTTGACAGAGGGAGTAAATTTTTACTACTTTTTTAAAATACTGGTAATGTAACCCAAGGAGCCGTTTAAAGTGGACCAACACCCAGGATTTTGACTATCCTGGGTTTTGGTCCACTTCGGTGGGGCACCCCGAACCCCGAAACTCACCTCACCCCGCTCCCACATGACCGCTGCAGCCAATCCCCGCCGCCGGACAAACGAGAGGCAGCGCCGGACAAGCAGAGTGCATCCGCCGCCGCCTCCCGCGCGCCCCTCTTACAGGGAGTGCACCCGCGTCGGCCATTCACAAATATCCAGCGCTGGAGCGCGCCCTGCTAGAGGGATGCGCGGGAGGCGGCAGCGGACGCGCATGCGCCGCTGGAACGTGGAAAAGGTAGGATTGTGGGCTTCCTGGGGGGTTTCACCCTGCGGGATATCCTGATTTCGGATGCCCCGCGGGGAGGGATCTGATCAGCCCGAGAATCTTATAGATTCCCGGGCCGATCCCCCCTGGGTGTTGGTCCACTTTAAAGGGTGGGCGGTTGAAAGCCATCTGCACATTATGTGTTGGTTGCTTGATGATACCCTCACCCTTTAACCCACAATCCCCTGCGCATTGTGGGAGAGAAATATGCATCAGCATGGGCCCAACATTCTTATGGTTTACTAGCTTCTCACCTGAAAACATATGGACTTCCACTGTTATTACATTGTAACAAGAACACTTTAATACCAGACAAGTAAGGACAATTCTGCATAAAAATATTAAAAATCTAAAAGGTTTTCAAAAATGACTTTTTCTAGGCCATGAGAGGTCACACAATTATTTGATAATTAATTATTTGAATAATTGAAAAAAAAAAGAAAAGAAAAGAAAACCCTGTTTAAAGAGAAGAAAAGTATCGTCCACTGAAATGTATGGGAGAGCGACAGGTAGCGACAGGTAATACCAGGCGCTCTGGAAGCCAGAGCGCCGGCGGTATACGGTGAGCCGTCTGTGATGATGAATCGGTCGCTACGTGTTGCTGTTAAGAGTCGCTCACCAGATTCGCTTTGATAAATGTGGCATTGCATACAGTGCCCGTTCGCTACCTGCCGTTACCTGTTGCTGCCAGTAGTTACCTTGCGCTATGGCTTGATGAATAAACCCCTAAATCTCATGTGCGATATAAAAAATGCACTAGGGCTCCAGCAAGCACTTTCCATTCTGGCAACCCGTTGTATAGCATAAAGGTTATTAAAGTACTACATGTTTATTTACACATTAAAAACATATATACACAGGACATGTTAAAAACATGGTTCATCCAGCCGGCACTATAACAGTGTGCCAATGCAATGTATGATTTTAAAACAGTGCATCTTAGAGGCTGATTTATTAATAGCGACATGTAGCGACAGTTGAGCAACTGTAGCTGTATTTTCACAGCGCCCGCTAGTAGTCGCTGTGCTTAGCCGTTGTTCGGTTGTTGACAGCGACTCAGTCGGTGTGGCGTAATGTTGAATACAAGGTTACGAGTCGCTATTTGACAGGTTCCGCGATGTATGGGTGCGACTGGTCAGAGCGACCGGATTCCACCATATTCATCAAAAAATCACGCTCAAAAAATTCAAGCGCTGTGAAATGCATGTTTAAACCCCAGAGCGCTGGAGGCGATGTGTTAAAAGTAGTTTTTTAACCCCCAAACCACCATATTTTTGGAAAACAAAAAAAAAAGTATTTTAAATAATTTAGTAATATGAATACATTAATATCAGACCTGTAATATCAATTCTGTACAATTTTTTTTTTTGTTGTTCCCTTAATCTAAAATGGCAGAAGTGGTCACAAAATTTTTCACATTTATAAAAAAAAAAAAAAACATTAATAACAATTAATTATTAATATTTGAAGATTGTTCCATTGAAATGCATTGGAGCGCGCCAGGTAGCGAGAGGTCATACCTGTCGCTGTTCAAGGTCGGACACTGGCGCTGTGGGCTGAGGCTGGAATAATGATGAATGATTCGCTATATGGCGCTATCTCAGTCGCTAAGCAGGATTGGCTTGATAAATGTGTGATTGTGGTGGGGAGCCGGCGTTCTCGTGGCGGTGCCCGTCATTACCGGCCACTCACCAGTCGCTACCTGTCGCTATTCCTTCATAAATAAGGGCCTTAGTCCCTGGAACAGGAGAAGGAAAACAAATAGTCAGCAATACGACTGTGAATCAGACTGGCAAACGAAGATGGTTCAAATCCCAGAGACTGCGCACCCACGTGCACCGTGGTACATTGGGGCCACTTCTTCAGGGTATGTTTTTGGTTTTCAACTCATGTACATGATGCACTTTTTGTGAATCCATGCATGTTTGGGGATTGCATAAGTGCAAACATATATCCAAAAATCATTGCACAAGCTTAAAACTAGAAAAAGCTATGTTTGCTCCAAAAAGATGTTAATGCAATAATAAAATATTTGTCTTCATCTACCTTATTTCTCCTGGAAACATTCGCCGATTGGCTTTTCCACAGAATCTAGAGATCCTTCTTTATTAAAAAGGTGTCAATACAGTACCTGTATCTGGCCACTGGGTGGCAGACAAACACTGGCTTTTGAATTTTCGACTTCCAATAGATCAGTGATTCTCAGCTATTTTATACCAAGTGGCCCGTAGCAACAAAAAGTTCCAACTGAGTACCCCCAAGGAGAGGATCAATTAGAAATGGTACCAAAATTAGTAAGTCACAGGCCTGGTAGCACTTTTAAAGCAAGAAGGAATAATGTTAGACTGTTAAAATAATAATAGACTCCTCTGACTTCTCTGTTGACGTGCCCCTGAACATTGTTGGTACCGCCTGGGGAATGTGTACTGCTGGCTGAGAAACAGTGCTTCTAGTCTATACTATAAATGAAGACATAAAAGAAGTCATACAAATTTTTGTATGGGTTGTATTGCATTTATTATTTTTATTTACTTTTAACAATTATTTACAACAGCTGTTAAATGGGACCTACACCCTAGAATAAAGCTCTTGCTGAACAATACATCCTGTAAGAGGATCCATACCACAGCGCCTAATACTATGCCAGTGCGAGATCCTGTGCAGTCAACAGGGTCATCATCAGGAAGAGAGTTGTATTTCTTTTAGGGTCGGATTAAGTCTGGTGGAGGGCCCAGGGCACAAAATCTGGCGGAGGCCCCAGATACAGTATTTTTTTTCCTAAAATAATAGTCCAGCCAAGTAACTGATTGGTGGTTGTCTGGCACCTGCTCACTTACTGGAACATCAGATCGAGTCCCTTGTGCCACCCTTGTGCAGGTGCGTGCTGCTCGGGAACTCCTGCTTTGCCATTCTGGGTGGGGGGGTAGTGTAGTCACCCGGTGGTCCAGCAGAAAACAATTCCCTGCATTGAGCTGCCAGCGGCTGTGCTTGGTGGCTTATGTGCAGTGAGTGGTCGCCGATTGACAGCTCTGCACCCACCCAGAGTTCACAGTGTCCAAAATGTTCAGACAGATCTGATCAGCAGCAAGTAAGGTCATCCTGGAGAAAATCAAGAGTCAGACAGGCTAATGGTCAGAAACAGACTAGCATAAGTCACAGCTACACAGACACACGCATGCTCTAAGCCATTGGTTCTCAACTGCTTTACGCCACATACCCTCTAGCGACAAGAAACTCCAACCAAGTACCCCCTAGTGACAAGAAACTCCAACCAAGTACCCCCTAGTGACAAGAAACTCCAACCAAGTACCCCCTAGAAACTAGAAATTCAAACCAAATACCCCCAAGGAGGATATAACTTATGAGTATTATACCAGACCCATCAGACCCACCATCCTGCTGCACCCCTGAACATCTCTGCGTACCCCTTCAAGCTACCTCCTGGGGTACATGTACCGCATGTTGAGAAACAGTGCTCTAAACAACTGAACGCCATCATTGGCACGTTAATGTGAAAATATGTCCTCCGATAAACCAGGGCCCTAGGCCAGTAGCTTTGGAAATTGACTGCAACATGCAGACCACTATTGTTAACCCTAAACTTCCCTTGAGGCAGTGCTCCCTACAATTAGCAACACAGATATGGCAAAGAGCATTAAGATTATGCATTTTCCCATCTGCATGGAAGCTATGGATGCACTGAGCGCTACAAGAAGCACAGAGTAGCAATTAAATTGGTGCTTACAGGTGTATGGCTGACTGAGCCAGACATATTCCTAGCACACAGACCACCTCACCCAGAGCATGTGCCAGAGTTTACTCATTCCTCTTCATACGCTCACTCTCCACTGACTGCTTCTTCAGTACCCCTCCCAACCCCACTGTAACCCCCTAGAAACAGCACTACAACCTATATTTTGCCCCTGCAATCCTAGAACCTAGGCATAATTTCAGGAGGTCATAGCATCTGCACCTACAATGCAAACACTTTAATATCATCATTTCAAAATGGACCAAAACCCAGGATTTTGACTATCCTGGGTTTTGGTCCCCCGCTAACCTCTAACATTAAGTGTGCCCGCGCTGCTCATTCACAAATGCCTGGCGCGGGCATGCACCCTGCTAAAGGGATAGCGAGGAAGTGACCGCTGCTTACGCATGAACGTTGGACCAGAAAAGAAGGTGAATTTCTAGGTGACCTGGGGGATTTCACACAGTGGGGCTTCCCGATTCTGAGAGAAAACTGCAATCACTTTCATTTTCTACCTTGGGGGCAATTCAGCACCAGATGTAAATATAAGCTTTTATTTTCATCTGGTGCTTAATTACCCCCAAGGTAGCCAATGCAACCGCCATTACTTGGATACGTTGGGGGGGATTCAGCACCAGATGTAAATATAAGCTTTTATTTTCATCTGGTGCTTAATCACCCCCAAGGTAGCCAATGCAACCCCCATTACTTGGCTACGTTGGGGGTGATTCAGCACCAGGTGAAAATAAAAGCTTCTATTTACATCTGGTGCTGAATCGCCCACCAAGGTAGACAATGAAAGTGATTGCAGTTTTCTCACCTAAAAAGTTGCACATTTGTTTTGCCTGTTGCTGAATCATCCCTTAACACCACTCTCATCCATCCTTAAAATATTTAATAAAAAAAGAAAACAAATAATCTATTTTTAATTCATTAATAATCATCAGAATAGTAAAACCCTAACAGTATGGAGTTTGGGTTATTGACAATAATGGCCTAGATCATTCGACCAATACCTCTTTGTCCCACCTGTTGGTATACAACACCTCCTTCTGCTGGAGAATGGAGATTAGGTGAGTGCAATTCCCAAAAACGGGACGCTAAAAATAAATGAAGTAATGTACTAGTCTAACCTTTCTTCATAATTTTAAACCTACTACATTTTGTCTGCGGTCCCATATTAAGAGAAGGATGTATTATAGTTGTAAGAAATGTAACATGATGATCCTGGAACTCATTCCTCCCCGTGGTCAGCTTTACATCTATTTGTGTGGCTTGGAGTGTCTAGACAGTATTCTAATCAGCTCACAAGGAGAGTCGGTGCATTAATGAGCTGCGTCTGATTGATTATAACGGCTACCTGGAAATGGAGGTTGCCCAGTGTAAACTAATGCCTTTAAATGAATGATTTTTATGCCATTTATGGGAATTTTAGAGAGGGAGAGCTGCATGCAAATGCACATATTGATTGAAACCACCAATACATTAGTTATACTTACAGCACAACTGAAAAGTGATATGCCTCCAGACATGAATGGGATCAAATAAACACTATTAGGTGTATTTCCACTTTGCATTCAACACTTCAGGCCATATGTGACCACCACCTCAAAGGCTCTCCCAGTTGTGTGGCCTGTCATGATAAACAAGGAAGAAGATAGAAACTATTAACAATTACTGCCTAAAGCGGACCTCCAGTCAAAAAAATAAAAGTGTAGTAAATTGCTCCCCTAAAGCCCAGCAGTCGCAATCAGGGATGACTTTTTTTCAGGGAAAATCAGGGATTTTTGAGAAGGCTTAAAGTGGAACAACACACATATATTTCACTTTCCTGTGTGTTGTTCCTCTCTGTGGCAGCATCCCGAATTGGGATGCCCCGCTGTGTGTACCCCCCCCCCAAGTTGCCCTTTTTCACTCACCTTCCTTCCTCTCCCACGGTGCACACTCGGATGAGAGTGAGTGCGCTGATTGACTGGGTTGAGGTTCATATAAGTAATCCATGGCCTAGGCTTACAGTTACTAGATTGATGGCTCTCAATCTCTTGTTAGTTTTTTTAAAAGCACTGTTCAGGCTGGGTGCTCTACTACAATTCCTATAACACACAATAGAGCATTCTGTAGGGGTGGGTGAGGGACTTTTATTTATTGGGTGATAAAATCAAGTTATTCAGTCATTTTAACAGAACTGGGTGTGACTGAACATGTATTTAATGTGCCTGTGTGTGTATAGACCTTGGCTGACCCCTCTGCTCTGTATAATTCCCCCCCCCTCCTGCTTGCCATAACCCCCCCCCCCCCCTGCATGCACACAGGGTTGGCTGGAATGAATTTCTCCCCTCATAAAACTCTGCAGCATAAACAAAGGGTTATCAGAATCACCCAGCCATAGAAAGCAGAAACAAGGTCCATATTCTGCCCCCCTTCCATGGAATGCCCTCCATTCCTCCTCCCTTTGGAATCCCAGGACAGATGGGGGATGTTATATGGACCAACTTTCAGGTACCCAAAGATGGAGAATCCCAGATGTACCAATCAGACGGTGGGTGTCTCCAATCGCTCTGCCCATAGGATGGGTCAGAAACTGACCCCTGGTTAGAGGGAATAAGGTAGCATTCTAATCTTACCATCAAGAGTGACACACGCTCCCTTTTAACATCTAAGGAGAAGACCAGAAGCGTGTGAGGACTGACACGAACCGCAGCCCAGACAGACTCTTTAAGTATTTTCCCTTTTTTTCTGTATTGCTATTTATCTTAATTGTACCGTGTTTTATAATTAATTGCACCATTTTTCTTGTTGTTTTTGTGTTTTTCTGTTTGTTTAAATACATTCTAAAAATACAGCAAAGGGTCACTGATCCTCTGATTTAAGGATCTAAAAAGCTCACGCTATTTCTGAAGAGCCTGGCTACCTTAATTGCCTAGTGGAATTGATCCATTTGATCTGATTGTGTTGTGTGTGGCTTATATAGAGGTGAACACTGTTTGTGTTCTGGTGGCAGCAGTTTATAGCCATGCGTGTTGCCAATTGAACAATTGCGGTGACACACGTGGGGTACGATTGGTTGGTTTGATCAGATGAACGATCAATATGTCTGATCAACCTGCGCAATCGTCCCACTGGGCAACTTTGACTAACAGAGAAAGAAACCGTAGCTACAAATAGCTCTTCCTTTCTGTACATAATGCAGTGTACTGGTAAATAAGATGGAGGAGCAACAACAATAGGTCCCCCTGACCTCATGGCCCTGAAGTGGTTGTTACCTTTGCACCCCTATACCTAAAAGAAAAGATTTTCTGAAATTGGGATTTAGGTAAGAACATGTTGGCAGGTAGAATTAGTTCTGTTAATGGAGGTGATGACCTTCCAAAATCCGATGTAAGGGACATTTGGAAGCAGTAACAGTAACACAAATTGCTTCCTATTCAGTGTTCCCATAAAAGTAAACTACCATCTGTTAGTTTCACCAGCATCATCACTAAGAAGGAACAATAGGCAATAACATAATGTTACCTGAATGACAGTATCCCAGTTCCCATGCAGGTGCTGCTTCTAGATGGATAATTCTAAATGTTATTAGTGGCTTTACCTTTCATCATTCGTGATGAAAAGCTAATGATGCTAACAACGCAATAAGCTGCAATGTAATCAGCTTCTTTTTCTCACATTGGTGCTGGCTATGCTACAGTTTCATTTGTCACAGATGTAAAAAAGTTCTTGTAAACAAAACCAAATGATGTGCCCAGAGAATCTATAGAATATACCAAATGGAAGAGTGTTAATTTGCCTGATAACAAATCCACTGGGACTTATTAGTGTTATTTCATTCTAATCAAGGATTCAAATGCTTAAATAGAGTTAACTTCCTGCAACCGATAAAAGTCTGGTGTGTACCTAATAAAAGCTGAAAATGTAAAATTGTCTTTCTACCACCCTCTTCTGAAGGTGTTGGGGCTTTTTTTTTTTTTTTTTTACAGTACTTGACTAAATGGGAGTGCATCAGGAGCATGATGAAGTTTAGACTGCTGAAAAGGTTCCTTGCCAAGAAAACAACATTCAGCCCCCAGAGGGTTCACTGATAAAGAAGGCCAATCTGGTGTCAGTAGTGGGATGTGAAAAAGAAAATTAACATCTAGGCTTTAAGTAGGGGGTCCCTAACCTATAGATTAAATGCCCCATGTGGGTCGACAACACCTGCTGTGTTATTTGCACACTGCTAGTATTTAATGAGTCAGGCCAGCATAGAATAATGTCTCTGCAAATTCCAGCTCTGCACACCTACTAGTGTCTTCCAAAGTTGTGTCCATCAGTTTGCAAACAAGCATAAATAACTTCACTGAATATGTTTATATCTTCTGTGGCTTGGTTCTTTCAGGTTTGTTTGCTAAGAAGAACTTACCTTTGTCCTGAGTTATCCTGAACTAAGATGAACCCCCTTAGTCTTTTGGTTTCAGTAATGAGTATAACATATACCACTTCAAGAGTGATCTTCTGTAATGCAGTTTTGTGTAAATGAGTAAAGTTACCTGCAAGCGAGGTCACCCAGGGAGCTTAGCAGTCCCTTGAAGTCAGTCAGCAGGGAAATAAAAAACAAAAGGGTACATACCTTTTGTTGTGCACCACTGGTCACTGCAGGTCCGTAGAGTCTGCTGAGATTCAAATCAGTACCAGCGCCTTGTGGTACCTTTGTGTCCTGTGTATTATAGCATTTGGTTCCTTAGTCAAAGTGTTCTCTGGTTAAATAATGCCTGAAGCTAAGGTTAATGTTTTCCTGCATGATTTCCCCCCTAGGCACTTCAATGTAATTTTATTCTGTATTGAGTAATCAGTTTTAATTTCAAGTAAATAGCATAAAAGGAATTTAGCTTGACGTGTTAAGGTAATGGCCATATTTCATGGTAAAGGACAAGAAATGGTTAACAATGTACGAGACAAGGAGAAAAGGATAGTTACAACTATCCAACTAGCTTTTGGAGTCCATAACTGGAAGGCTCTTGGTTATATAAGCTCTCTTTATACAAGTTCAGACATATAGAGCTCCAAGTCCTTTCCCTGTTGATAGCTCTTGGAAGAACCAGTGACCTGGGTGTGACCAGCTATGTTCTTTGCTTGCTTCTACACCCAGCTGTTTCAATGGAAGGTAAAGGCAAATCTATTCTTTTTTCGAAGCCCACACTCATCCACCTGTATTACTGACCAAATATTCTCATGCAAATGGTTGCTCCCTATATATGTCTATTTTATTTGTTATTGAAATTTCGGCCTGGAGTGTGTTACTTTAAAACTCCTGGATGTGGCCAATTGCTAGGTGTCATGAGTCTGCACCAATGTATTTCTGTTGTACTATGTATGTACATGAAATCTGCGAGTGCCCTTCAACTCCAAATTTTCATATTTCAATAAAATACAGGGGCAGTTGTGGCCTAGAGGTAAGGGAGCGGACTTGCAACCGGAGGGTGGCAGGTTCGAATCCCGGTCCTGGAACATGACTGAAGTGCTCTTGAGCAAGGCACCTAACCCCCCAACTGCTCCCCGGGACATGTGTACACTCACTGCACGGATGGGTTAAATGCAAATTCCTGTGCCCAAGCATACAAAAAAAATGCATGAGGCTCAGATCATGTGTCAATATTTTAGTAATTAATTCATTACTATTTGTTTAAAATAAAATAAAAAAGCCTTCACAAAGGCAAATGAAAGTAAAAATAAACAATTACATGCAACAAACAAACACAGGAAAACCAAATTAGGCAAAATGGGTGCTTATCAAATTGTCCCGAACAGCTTGGCCAGAGGCACTAGGTGTGCCAAGGTAGTTCTCTTCTGGGTCCTGGCTGGGTGGAGAAGGGGGCAGATCCACATACCGGGGGACACGCTGCATTATGGCAAAGTTGTGGAGTTCACAGCAGGCCAGTATGATATCGATTAACCTTGTTGGGGTCATACTGGAGTCCCCCCCCCCCGGTATGGTCCAAACACCTGAAGCGAGTTTTTAAGAGGCCAGCGGCCCTCTCCACGACGGCCCGGGTTTTGCGGTGCGCCCGATTGTAGGCGTCCTGGGCCGCATTCTGTGGCCGAAGGACGGGTGTCATCAGCCAGAGAAGAAGCAGATAGCCGGAATCCCCTGAAAGAATAAGAAAATACTTACATAAAGTACACATTCAAAACCCAAATTTATGGACAAGCGGTCGTTCAGCCTGACTACGAGCCTATCTTATATTTTAGCCACACCCTGTACATACAGATTGCTCACCTAAAAAAACAGCCTAACACCATCTACTGCATGTTCTGAGCCTTTAAACATCAAAGATGGTGGCTGAGGGCAAATCATGCAGCCTGCAAACAGGAATTGGCTTAGGACTGTGTTGCTCTGCATTCTGGGATGTCTTACCTTTTCAGGACCCCAGATCTGCTTTGTCTGAGCAAAGCTCTAACCTGCCCCCTGCACTTTATCCCGCTCTCCTCTCCTCAATAAGTATTGTATATTAAGGTACAGAGCAAAAATTAAATAAAGCAAACACCTAAAGTGAACAGCTTACACCTACAATGATTAAATGTGATTAATTCAATATAAATCCAGACATAAAAATCAATTTAAAAAGTCCATAGTAAATGTCCCAAAGTGCATGCACAAATTTCTTGAAGTGATGCAAAACAAAGAATTTTGGAATATTGGTGAATCCAGTGAGTGTCCCGAGCACATGCACCAATTAATAGTAAACACCCTTCACTCGTGTGCGCTTACCAGAAACTCATAAAAGACAACTCCTTACAGCAATAATTTGAAATAAACGTGCTCCATGAAATAATTCCACATTCAATGAGGTTTCTTGTGTCACTCCATATATTCAGTGGTCGCATAGAAGAGAACAGAGAAATAATAGTGCAACCCCATCTGGTTTAGGTACCACAAGTTTAATAATAAAATATTGCACTTACAAACATCCAACGAATATACACATGGAATAAAAACCGAAGAGTAGTTCTCCTTCCCCCAGTCCACTATGGCCAGTAATGGATATAGGTATAATCAGGACTGAACTTGCACTTCAGAGTTAAAACACCTTAAAGCATAAAAAAACAGGACTCTGCCGCTGCCCCACCTAACGCGTTTCACTGTGAATACAGCTTTTTCAAAGGCTAGAGGCAGGGAGCAGAAGAAAAGCGGCATTTACTATCTAAAAATCTAAAGGTCTAGTTATTCAACTATTACACAGTATTTCATATATTGTGCATGCACTTTGGGACATTTACTATGGACTTTTTTTATTGATTTTTATGTCTGGATTTATATTGAATTAATCACATTTAATCATTGTAGGTGTAAGCTGTTCACTTTAGGTGTTTGCTTTATTTAATTTTTGCTCTGTACCTTAATATACAATAATTTTTTCTGAGGCCGGTTAGGGATAAATGGTCTGGTACGTTGTAGCATTCTATCATAATTTTCTCTCAGTATTTAGGAGCACGGTGTTTATTTAATTTATTTCTCTCCTCAATAAGTGTCAAGCAAAGATGGCACCGACCCTATCATAAAGTCAAGAACAGAATTGCAGCCGAGTGTGGGAAAGAATAATAAGTAAGTTAGTAGAAACTAGAAATATATTATTTTTAAATGCTGGGAAAACAGTTTTTAAGGGTTTGTGCTTTGCTAAAGATCATGGTTAAGGTCCGGTTTAATATGTCATCAAGGGGTAAAAACAGCCATAGGTTCAGACATGGGTCATAAACTATATTCATAGGCATACATTGAAAAGTGAATGACGTAATTTGCGTCAACTTACCAAGGAGCCATCCACCAGAGAATTCTCCAGACTCAAACTGATGGTATAATTCAGATCTTCGCAAGATGCACGTGTCATAGGATGAGCCTGGATACACGGCGAGGACACTAAGGAACCGCATGTCCGGGGCCACCACTGCTTGGACATTCAGTGAGTGGCCCATTTTGCGGTTCCTGGGAAAAAAATAAAAAAAAAAAATTAGCAAGGCAAGGTAAACTACTCAAACACTAACTCCTAACACCCTCCAAAAAACATGTTGGCCAATACAAATAACACTAAGTACATAAGTAGTTTTTAGCAAAAAAAGTACATGTATGTTGGATCAAATAAAGATTAACATTCGAATGACTAATTAAGGTCCATATGAAAATGTTTGGCTTTGGCCAACATTAAAAACATTGATGAAGCTATAGACGGTCAAATGGATCACAGGGACAATTTACAAGGAGTGATTAAGCTATACACGGTCAAATGGGGCGCAGGGACACTTGAGAAGGAGGGATTAAGCTATACACGGTCAAATGGGGCAATCAATCGTACCCATGACGTTGGGCATGTCGGCGATATTATAAAAGCCAACTTAAGCGCGTTCCAGGCTACCATGTTGTCCGGAAATAAAATATATTTCTGACTAATGGTAGCCATGCCTTCCAAAAACTTGGATAGCGCGCGGCTCAGCGTAGGCTGGGAGATCCCCACGGAGAGGGCACCCGATCGATATGCATGCATCGCCTGTGCAATCTGGCCTCGGCCCTGCTGATACATGCAATGCCCATTAGCTGAAGGCGCTCATATTCCTCCACAAAGCTGCAAAACATGGTCAAAGCAAGGTATCCAAGGTCAAAATGGTCCCGTAAGTGGATCGCAAAGGAAACGGTTTTATAGGGTGGTGGTCCCTCGACAATCAGCTCTCTGAATGAGACGCAAGCCCATACCAATAACGTAAGTTATCTGAACGAATGCAAAAAATCAGATTTTGATGGGAAAATGATCCGAACGAACGCAAATGATCCGATTTAGTTACGTTCATCGAAAGCGCATATACGCATGAGTGCGAACGAACGTACGAATGGAAAATGGAACAGAAAAACCAAAAAAAGTGACAAACACACAAAAACATACACAGACAGCTACGAAAGTCCAGACGAATGTGTCTCTGAATCGAGCCTAATGTGTTGTGAGTCAGTCGTACTGAGCTAACGCTACCATTTGCTCCAAAACAGCGTAGTACTGCGAATTTACATAACGTATTCAACAATGCCGGCCAGCGACTGAGTCGCTTTGAAACAACGAAACATGGCCAAGCACAGCGACTACTAGCGGTCGCGCTGAAATTTGCTCTACAGACGCTCAGCTGTCGCTATGTGCCACTAGTAATCAATCAGCCTGCCCGATTCCTGTATTTACGCTCCGATACGTGTTACTTCACTTCATTGGGTGTAGATAGCAGTGGATGTGAGCTTGGATTTGTGATGTTAGATTGGGGAACAAAGGAACAAAACCCGGGATAGTCAAAGGTGTGCAAAGTTGCTGTAATTTGGTATGACACTTGCTTGTATCTTTTAACTATTAGCATAAGATATATGAGGTTTTGCAGGGACTCTAATTTAATTTTTGTCTGTGGGGCAGATGAGGACATTTAGCGGGTGTGGATCTTTTTTATCAGTAAATCATCAAGCATCTGGAAGTCCCTCCGTGCTGCCTGCCATAACCCCAGAAAGTCATTAGAATTACAAACCTGTAGCTAGCTGGATAATTGTCAATCCCTGAGGTTTTCAAATTAAAAAACAAGCAATGTCAAATGATTTCAATGTTATCCTTAGTGTAATATCTTATAAACAAACATAATTAAAAAGTTAATTATCATTTAGATTTATCATTTAGCTGGCATCGGCCATGCAGCTGACACAGAATATCCAAATCACACAAGTAGGTGATTATTAGTAAAAAGAGGAGTATCAAAACGTACCTATTCTAGAACATTCTTTGGCATGCGCCTGGTTAAAATTTGTTTGCACAACGCCCAAAAGTGGACCAATTACCAGGATTTTTTCTATGCTGGGGACTGATCCTTGCCCCTACGGCATCCCAATTCGATCTTTCACCCCAATTTGGGATAGCTCACTGTGTGAACCCCCCAGATTGGCCACTCAACTCACCTTTCTGCAGTTCCAGTGGCAAATGCGGGGGTGCTAATCCAATCAGCTCCTTATATCATGCCTTCTAATGCATGGCATAAAGCATTGTTTGGGATTGCGCGTCAGCATAGGGAGTGGGAGTAGTCGTATCCCCAGTTTCCCTGCGGAGTGTGTGATCCCCAAGCCTGGCCTATCCGAATGACTGGACGTGGGAGCAAGAACAGCTGCAGGGATGCCAGGAGTGCGGCCATGGCCCGTGATGGAAGCGAGGACTGGTGCAGTTGTAAGAGTTTTGCAGGTGATCTGGGAGGCTCACACAGTGGTGCATAACGAATCATGATGCCCAAGGGACACCTTTAAGCTTTAGACTCCAGGGCTGACCATGGTTCACTTTCAAGCAGACATCAGGCCCAAAAAAGACATTTTAGGAAAGTGCTTCCCTAACCCTTCTTCACAGATAATCATTGGCAGATACTGTTTGTGAGTGCCTATATTTGCAGATGCACTCCTGGAACGCCTATCTTGCTACACACCTGACGGCCCTGCTTACACATGAACATAAGTAGGGGGGTTGTGCTAGCACACAGACACACTGCAGCACATCCAGCCAGATAGATTTTATCTGTTCCACACAGAAGGTTAGAAGGAGATAAAATCTTTCTCTAGATAGCTGGATTGATGAAAAGTTCCCAGCAGATTTCATGGAGCTAGTGCTTGTAGTCCATAAATATAACTAAGGCTCAAAATACATAAAAATATTATAACATTCCCAATTTCCAGTCCATATACGGTATCATAAATGTCACTCAAAGGCCGTGATAGTATTATAATTAGAGATAAGCGAATCGATTCTGACGAACCCAAATTCGTTACGAATTTCATGAAATAATTGATTCGTTACGATTCCGAATATCGCCGCAATTCGATCGCTCGAAACGCTTCCTTAAAACTCCATTTACTGCTATACAGCCCATCGAAAATGGTGGATCCACATGTCAGGACATGTCCCATAGGGCAAGGAATGCTGGGTAGGTGTCACATGCTACCTATCAGCAGACAGGCTTGCCGATGATGTCACAGCCACATATAAACGGCTGCCATCTTGCGGAAGATCATTCGGACACTATATTGCGTCCAGAGCAGATCAGCCAGGAATAGAGCGAGGGACAGATAGACAGACGGATAGATAGATAGATAGATAGATAAATAGATAGAAAGAACAAAGAACAGAAGCAGCAGAGCGAGGGGCAGATAGAAAAGGAGAGCGCCTGTGACAGTGACAGATAAAGACAGGGACAGTTTAAACTGTTTGCATTAGCTTTAAAGCCTATTTAGTGTTAATAACACTCCTGCCTATTTAGCTTTTCCTTCACCTGGTGTCATTCTTTAAAAAGCGTGCTAGCATTAATATTTCAAGACTACCTATCTAATAACTGCTTGCATTTTATAATCAACATCACTTTTCCACAATCAAGGAAGGCCACCTCTGTATGTGAGCATGGGGCATCCCAAACACTAGCATAAATATTTCAAGACTACCTGTCTAATAACTGCTTGCATTTTATAATCAACGCCACTTTTCCACAATCAAGGGAGGTCACCTCTGTATGTGAGCAGGGGGCATCCCAAACACTAGCATTAATATTTCAAGACTACCTATCTAATAACTGCTTGCATTTTATAATCAACATCACTTTTCCACAATCAAGGGAGGCCACCTCTGTATGTGAGCATGGGGCATCCCAAACTCTAGCATAAATATTTCAAGACTACCTGTCTAATAACTGCTTGCATTTTATAATCAACGCCACTTTTCCACAATCAAGGGAGGTCACCTCTGTATGTGAGCAGGGGGAATCCCAAACACTAGCATTAATATTTCAAGACTACTTGTGTACTAACTGGTTGCATATTATAATTAATGTCACTTTTCCACAATCAAGGGTGGCCACCTCTGTATGTGAGCAGGGGGCATCCCAAACACTAGCATAAATATTTCAAGACTACCTGTCTAATAACTGCTTGCATTTTAAAATTAACGTCACTTTTCCACAATCAAGGGAGGCCACCTCTGTATGTGAGCAGGGGGCATCCCAAACACTAGCATAAATATTTCAAGACTACCTGTCTAATAACTGCTTGCATTTTATAATTAACGTCACTTGTCCACAATCAAGGGAGGCCACCTCTGTATGTGAGCAGGGGGCATCCCAAACACTTGCATAAATATTTCAAGACTATCTGTCTAATAACTGCTTGCATTTTATATTAACGTCACTTTTCCACAATCAAGGGAGGCCACCTCTGTATGTGAGCAGGGGGCATCCCAAACACTAGCAGTAATATTTCAAGACTACCTGTGTACTAACTGGTTGCATTTTGTAAGCAAAGTCACTTTTCCACAATCAAGGGAGGCACCTCTGTATGTGAGCAGGGGGCATCCCAAACACTAGCATTAATATTTCAAGACTACCTGTCTAATAACTGCTTGCATTTTATAATTAACGTCACTTTTCCACAATAAAGGGAGGCCACCTCTGTATGTGAGCAGGGGGCATCCCAAACACTAGCATAAATATTTCAAGACTACCTGAGTACTAACTGGTTGCATTTTACAATTAACGTCACTTTTCCACAATCAAAGGAGGCCTCCTCTGTATGTGAGCAGGGGGCATCCCAAACACTAGCAGTAATATTTCAAGACTACCTGTCTAATAACTGCTTGCATTTTATAATTAACGTCACTTTTCCACAATCAAAGGAGGCCACCTCTGTATGTGAGCAAGGGGAATCCCAAACACTAGCAGTAATATTTCAAGACTACCTGTGTACTAACTGGTTGCATTTTGTAAGCAAAGTCACTTTTCCACAATCAAAGGAAGCCACCTCTGTATGTGAGCAGGGGGCATCCCAAACACTAGCAAAAATATTTCAAGACTAGCTGTCTAATAACTGCTTGCATTTTATAATTAACGTCACTTTTCCACAATCAAGGGAGGCCACCTCTGTATGTGAGCAGGGGGCATCCCAAACATTAGCATAAATATTTCAAGACTACCTGTCTAATAACTGCTTGCATTTTATAATTAACGTCACTTTTCCACAATCAAGAGAGGCAACCTCTGTATGTGAGCAGGGGGCATCCCAAACACTAGCAGGAATATTTCAAGACTACCTGTCTACTAACTGGTTGCATTTTGTAAGCAAAGTCACTTTTCCACAATCAAAGGAGGCCACCTCTGTATGTGAGCAGGGGGCATCCCAAACACTAGCATAAATATTTCAAGACTAGCTGTCTAATAACTGCTTGCATTTTATAATTAACGTCACTTTTCCACAATCAAAAGAGGCCAGCTCTGTATGTGAGCAAGGGGCATCCCAAACACTAGCATAAATATTTCAAGACTACCTGTCTAATAACTGCTTGCATTTTATAATCAACGTCACTTTTCCACAGTCAAGGGAGGCCACCTCTGTATGTGAGCAGGGGGCATCCCAAACACTAGCATAAATATTTCAAGACTACCTGTCTAATAACTGCTTGCATTTTATAATTAACGTCAATTTTCCACAATCAAGGGGGGCCACCTATGTATGTGAGCAAGGGGAATCCCAAACACTAGCAGTAATATTTCAAGACTACCTGTGTACTAACTGGTTGCATTTTATAAGCAAAGTCACTTTTCCACAATCAAAGGAAGCCACCTCTGTATGTGAGCAGGGCGCATCCCAAACACTAGCATAAATATTACAAGACTAGCTGTCTAATAACTGCTTGCATTTTATAATTAACGTCACTTTTCCACAATCAAGGGAGGCCACCTCTGTATGTGAGCAGGGGGCATCCCAAACATTAGCATAAATATTTCAAGACTACCTGTCTAATAACTGCTTGCATTTTATAATTAACGTCACTTTTCCACAATCAAGGGAGGCCACCTCTGTATGAGAGCAGGGGGCATCCCAAACACTAGCAGGAATATTTCAAGACTACCTGTGTACTAACTGGTTGTATTTTGTAAGTAAAGTCACTTTTCCACAATCAAAGGAGGCCACCTCTGTATGTGAGCAGGGGGCATCCCAAACACTAGCATTAATATTTCAAGACTACCTGTCTAATAACTGCTTGCATTTTATAATCAACGTCACTTTTCCACAATCAAGGGAAGCCACCTCTGTATAGGAGCAGGGGGCATCCCAAACACTAGCATAAATATTTCAAGACTACCTGTCTAATACCTGCTTGCATTTTATAATTAACGTCACTTGTCCACAATCAAGGGAGACCACCTCTGTATGTGAGCAGGGGGCATCCCAAACACTAGCAGTAATATTTCAAGACTACCTGTCTAATAACTGCTTGCATTTTATAATCAACGTCACTTTTCCACGACCAAGGGAGGCCACCCCTATATGTGAGCAGGGGGCATCCCAAACACTAGCATAAATATTTCAAGACTACCTGTCTAATAACTGCTTGCATTTTATAATAACGTCACTTTTCCACAATCAAGGGAGGCCACCTCTGTATGTGAGCAGGGGGCATCCCAAACACTAGCATACATATTTCAAGACTACCTGTCTAATAACTGCTTGCATTTTATAATTAACGTCACTTGTCCACAATCAAGGGAGACCACCTCTGTATGTGAGCAGGGGGCATCCCAAACACTAGCAGTAATATTTCAAGACTACCTGTGTACTAACTGGTTGCATTTTGCAAGCAAAGTCACTTTTCCACAATCAAGGGAGACCACCTCTGTATGTAAGCAGGGGCATCCCAAACACTAGCAGTAATATTTCAAGACTACCTGTGTTCTAACTGGTTGCATTTTGCAAGCAAAGTCACTTTTCCACAATCAAAGGAGGCCACCTCTGTATGTGAGCAGGGGGCATCCCAAACACTAGCAATAATATTTCAAGACTACCTGTCTAATAACTGCTTGCATTTTATAATTAACGTCACTTTTCCACAATCAAGGAAGGCCACCTCTGTATGTGAGCAAGGGGCATCCCAAACACTAGCATAAATATTTCAAGACTACCTGTCTAATAACTGCTTGCATTTTATAATTAACGTCACTTTTCCACAATCAAGGGAGGCCACCTCTGTATGTGAGCAGGGGGCATCCCAAACACTAGCATAAATATTTCAAGACTACCTGTCTAATAACTGCTTGGATTTTGTAATTAACGTCACTTTTCCACAATCAAGGGGGGCCACCTCTGTATGTGAGCAGGGGGCATCCCAAACACTAGCAGTAATATTTCAAGACTACCTGTGTACTAACTGCTTGCATTTTGTAAGCAAAGTCACTTTTCCACAATCAAAGGAGGCCACCTCTATATGTGAGCAGGGGGCATCCCAAACACTAGCAGTAATATTTCAAGACTACCTGTGTACTAACTGGTTGCATTTTGTAAGCAAAGTCACTTTTTCACAATCAAAGCAGGCCACCTCTGTATGTGAGCAGGGGGCATCCCAAACACTAGCATTAATATTTCAAGACTACCTGTCTAATAACTGCTTGCATTTTATAAGCAAAGTCCCTTTTCCACATTCAAAGGAGGCCACCTCTGTACGTGAGCAGGGGGCATCCCAAATACTAGCACATGTCTTTTAAGAGTACCTGCCTCCTAACCTTTTGCCTTTTGTATAAAAAAGTCTGGTTTACAAGTTTGAAGCACCCATTGCCTTTCACCGGGGGCCATTGTCAGTGCTAGCACTTATCTTTTAAGAGTACCTGCCTACTAACCTTTTGTCTTTTGTATAAAACAAGTCTGGTTTACAAGTTTAAAGCACCCATTGCTTTTCACTGGGGCCATTGTCAGTGCTAGCACTTATCTTTTAAGAGTACCTGCCTACTAACCTTTTGCCTTTTGTATAAAACAAGTCTGGTTTACAAGTTTAAAGCACCCATTGCCTTTCACTGGGGGTGCATCCCGAATACTAGTACTTAGCTTTTAATAGTACCTGCATCTTTACTTTTTTTACATTTTGAACAAAAAACACATTTTAAAACTGCCTGCGGTGCATTTAACTCTGACCAGGGACATCCTGTGTAAGACCATCGGACAGTGTCTTTCTGCATTAGGTTTTAGCTACAGTGTCTGCCTATTTTGATCTAACTTTTCTACACACCTGCTGTTACAGAAATACTGTTGTAGGTGTAGTGTAGTATATTGTTTTCCCCTCCTAAACGCAGTAAAAATGCGCACATGTGCACCGAGAAGAGGCGCCTAGATTCATCAGGCAGAGGTCGCAGCAGACTAGGGGCGAGTGGCAGCAGGAGGCCTGATCTCCCGGTACCTGCTAGCGGGCGTGTCTTGACCAGCAACTCATCTGCCGTCATCGATTGGTTAACGCGGTCATCGACCTCATCACAAGTGACATCTGACACCCCCAGTCAACCGTCTGTAGGTTCCACGGACACAACCCTGAGTTTTCATGGCCCGGGAGCAGCCCCTGTCCTTCCATTGCCTCTGTCCTACGCCCCCCCCTCCAGCCACCGTATCTTATGCTTTGGGTTCAGTTCCACTATTCAGTGAGGACGATGTGTTAGAGGATAGTCAGCAGCTACTGCCCAGCCAAGAAATGTAGGAGACATCTGCCGCTTCTTCTGCTAGGCAGAAAAACACTGAGGAAGAGAGAGGAGTGGGAGGTGGTGTGGAGAGCGTTCCGTCTCCTGCACCACACGCTTATGTGGAAACCGAGGAGGACATCAGTGAGGTGCAGGCACAACTCGATGATGATGATGATGATAAAGCTGATCGCACTTGGGAGCCTGGTGCAGAAGGGGCTTCATCATCATCAGGAGAAGAGGGTCCCAGGTTGCCCCAGAGTCAGCAGCTGCGGCAGCAAGGTGGCAGTAGGGTTGGCAGTCAGCATGGTGGCAGTAGGGCTGGCAGTCAGCATGGTGGCAGAATTGGGATGTCTGGAGCCACACGTGGCCGGGGGCAGGGTAGACCACCTGTTGCGTGGCAGGCTGCCTTCCCGGGAGGTAGTGGAGCAGGGGTTCCTGGAGTTGGCAGCAGTAGCAGTGAATTAGTGCGGACTGTTGGAGGGAAAATTAGCTACTCGGCAGTGGGGCACTTTTTCATCAAGCATCCGCAGGAGGGTAACCTGGCCACATGCAAGATGTGTAGACAGAAGGTCAAGCATGGCCAGGGCCCCAATGTTGGTACCACGGCCCTGCGGCAACACATGCAGTGTCACCATAAAGCGGCCTGGGAGAACCGAGGCTCTGAAGTGGGGGTCCAGCCTGCTGCGTCAGCCAGTGCCACTCCGCTTCCAATTTCACCCAGCCAAGGCTCCAGCACCTTAGCCGAAGGTAGCTGTGCGTCATACCCATCCTCTGCCGCTCCAGATGATCCTGCTCCTCCTACTAAAAGTCAGTCATCCCACCAACAATCTATCAGCAAAGCCATGTCCAAGAGACAACAGTATGCGCCCACTCATCCTACAGCGCAGAAGCTAAATGTGCTCCTGTCCAAGTTGCTGGTGCTGCAGTCCCTCCCTTTTACATTGGTGGACTCTGCACCTTTCAGAGAGCTGATGGCTAGTGCCGAGCCGAGGTGGAGAGTCCCAAGCCGTCATTTCTTTGCAAAGAAGGCAGTACCAGCCCTGCACAAATTTGTTGAGCAGAAGGTGGGCCAGTCCTTGAGCCTGTTGGTGTGCACCAAAGAGCACGGCAGCGCCGACATCTGGAGCTGTAACTACAGACAATACATGTCCTTTACGGCCCACTGGGTGAATGTGGTTCCTGCACAGCAACTTGGACAGGTCACACCGCTTCGGCCTCCACGCTCCCAGGCTGTTTTGCCTGTCACAGTGTGCGACTCTGCCTCCTCATCCTCCGCTGTCTCCTCAGCCTCCACTGTATGGCCCATTCTCAATGCCCCTTCATCCTACCATGTGTGCAGGGCATGGCAGTGTCACGCTGTGCTTCACATGGTTTGTCTTGGCAAACGGAGTTACACAGGGGAGGAGCTCCTGAAATTCATTCATCAAGAAATCAAAACATGGCTTACTTCGCGAAACTTGGAAATGGGTACCATGGTGACTGACAATGGGAGTAACATCTTTTCTGCGCTGCAACAAGGAAGCCTGAGCCATGCGCCCTGTATGGCACACGTGTTCAACCTAGTTGTCAAGCGTTTTCTGAAGTCTTCCCCCCATCTGCAAGATATCCTAACAATGGGAAGGAAACTTTGTATGCACTTCAGCCACTCCTACACCGCCAAGCACACCCTTCTTGAGCTACAGCGTCAGAACGGTATCCCCCAACATAGTCTGATTTGCGATGTTCCCACCCGTTGGAATTCCACCCTACATACTGTTAGATCGCCTATACAAACAGAGAAAAGCCATCACTGATTTCTTGATGATCCAAGCAGGTAGGGTGACTCCCCTGTGTAACTTTAATGTGAACCAGTGGCAGCTCATACGTGACACCTGCCGTTTGCTCAGGCCCTTTGAGGAAGCCACTTTATTTGTCAGTCGCCAGGATTACGGCATGAACGACATGATTCCGCTGCTTCATGTAATACAACACATGTTGGAAACCATGGCTGGTCAGGGCACTTGAGACATGGCGCATACATTTCACGGCCACATAAACCCCATGGGAGATGAGGAGGAGGAGCAGCAGCACAGTGAACCGCAGTTTAGTTTTGGCAAAATGGGCGGTTTATCTAGTCATCTGACAGGAGAGGAGGAGCAGGAGCAGCCAGTGGAGCTAGAGGGTTGTGAGAAAGGCGAGACAGAGGACCCAGACAAACCGTGGCAGTATGCAGTGGAGATGCAGACAGGTAGTCCCTCCGAGTCACTTGCACAAATGGCACGATGCATGCTCACGTGCTTGCGTAGTGACCGCAGAGTTGTCTCCATTTTTCTGCGGGATGACTACTGGCTCCCCACCTTATTGGACCCTCGCTTCCAGCAAAAAATGGGGGCATTTTTTACACCCGCTGAGAGGGAGGACAAACTGACCTACTACAAAGACATTCTATGTAGTCAGTTGGCCAATGCCTATCTGCGCCATGGTCCATACTCTCGCAGGTCTGACTCGGGGGGACCTCTGCGCTCACCTTCCACTGCCATGGCTGCCGGGGGGGGGTGGCAGGAGCAGCAGCAGCAGCTCCATCAGCAGCAGCCTCAGTCTTCAGTCGCTAATGAGTAGCTTTCTGCACCCCCATAGTGAGGCTACTCATGAGCAGCAGGAAGACCTGGAGCAGGGCCTGAACCAGCAGGTTGTGTCATACCTTAAAATGACCGTGCCAACGCACCTTGAGGATCCACTGGACTTCTGGGCAGCCAAACTTGACTTGTGGCCGCAACTGGCAGAGTTTGCCCTGGGAAAGCTGTCCTGCCCGTGGTAGTGTGCCATCTGAGCGGGTCTTTAGTGCTGCGGGGTCCATAGTAACTCCAAGGAGAACTCGTCTGTCCACGAAAAATGTGTAGAGACTCACCTTTGTGAAGATGAATCAAGCATGGATCAGCCAGGATTTCCACCCACCAATAGCTGATGCATGCGAGTAGCTGATGCATGGTAGCTCCTTCTGCTGCTGCCAACTCCTGGGTGTGTCTTTCAGGCAATATATGGGCTCCCTATGCTACTGCCAAATTCATGGTGTGTTTTTCAGGCAATATATGAGCTCCCTATGCTGGTGCCAACTCCTGGGTGTGTCTTTCAGGCAATATATGGGCTCCCAATGCTGCTGCCAACTCCAATGTGTTTTCAGGCAATATATGGGCTCCTAATGCTGCTGCTGCTGCTGCTGCCAACTCCTGGGTGTGTCATTCAGACAATATATGAGCTCCCTATGCTGCTGCCAAATCCTGGGTGTCTCTTTCAGGCAATATATGAGCTTCTAATGCTGCTGCCAACTCCAATGTGTTTTTCAGGCAATATATGGGCTCCTAATGCTGCTGCTGCTGCTGCCAACTCCTGGGTGTGTCTTTCAGGAAATATATGAGCTCCCTATGCTGCTGCCAACTCCATTGTGTTTTTCAGGCAATATATGGGCTCCTAATGCTGCTGCCAACTCCAATGTGTTTTTCAGGCAATATATGAGCTCCCTATGCTGCTGCCAACACCTGGGTGTGTCTTTCAGGCAATATATGGGCTCCTAATGTTGCTGCTGCTGCTGCCAACTCCTGGGTGTGTCTTTCAGGCAATATATGATCTCCTAATGCTGCTGCTGCCAACTCCTGGGTGTGTCTTTCAGGCAATATATGAGCTCCCTATGCTGCTGCCAACTCCTGGGTGTCTCTTTCAGGAAATATATGAGCTCCCTATGCTGCTGCCAACTCCAATGTGTTTTTCAGGCAATATATGGGCTCCAAATGCTGCTGCCAACTCCAATGTGTTTTTCAGGCAATATATGAGCTTCCTATGCTGCTGCCAACACCTGGGTGTGTCTTTCAGGCAATATATGGGCTCCTAATGTTGCTGCTGCTGCTGCCAACTCCTGGGTGTGTCTTTCAGGCAATATATGAGCTCCTAATGCTGCTGCTGCCAACTCCTGGGTGTGTCTTTCAGGCAATATATGAGCTCCCTATGCTGCTGCCAACTCCTGGGTGTGTCTTTCAGGCAATATATGAGCTCCCAATGCTGCTGCCAACTCCTGGGTGTGTCTTTCAGGCAATATGTGGGCTCCCAATGCTGCTGCCAACTCCAATGTGTTTTTTTTCAGGCAATATATGAGCTCCCTATGCTGCTACCATCTCCTTGGTGTGTCTTTCAGGCAATATATGGGCTCCCAATGCTGCTGCCAACTCCTGGGTGTGTCTTTCAGGCAATATATGGGCTCCCAATGCTGCTGCCAACTCCAATGTGGTTTCAGGCAATATATGGGCTCCTAATGCTGCTGCCACCTCCAATTTGTTTTTCAAGCAATATATGAGCTCCCAATGCTGCTGCCAACTCCTGGGTGTGTCTTTCAGGCAATATATGGGCTCCCAATGCTGCTGCCAACTCCAATGTGTTTTTCAGGCAATATATGAGCTCCCTATGCTGCTGCCAACTCCAATGTGTTTTTCAGGCAATATATGGGCTTCTAATGCTGCTGCTGATGCTGACAACTCCTGGGTGTGTCTTTCAGGCAATATATATGAGCTCATAATTTTGCTGCTGCCAACTCCTGGGTGTTTCTTTCAGGCAATATATGAGCTCACTATGCTGCTGCCAACTTCAATGTATTTTTCAGGCAATATATGGGCTCCTAATGCTGCTCCTGCTGCTGCCAACTCCTGGGTGTGTCTTTCAGGCAATATATGAGCTCCCTATGCTGCTGCCAACTTCTGGGTGTGTCTTTCAGGCAATATATGAGCTCCCTATGCTGCTGCCAACTCCAATGTGTTTTTCAGGCAATATATGTGCTCCCTATGCTGCTGCCAAGTCCAGAGTGTGTCTGTCAGGCAATATATGGGCTCCTAATGCTGCTGCTGCTGCCAACTCCTGGGTGTGTCTTTCAGGCAATATATTAGCTCCATATGCTGCTGCCATGCCCGGAGTGTGTCTTTCAGACAATATATGGGCTCCTAATGCTGCTGTCAACTCCTGGGTGTGTCTTTCAGGCAATATATGGGCTCCCTATGCTGCTGCCAACTCCAGAGTGTGTCTTTCAGGCAATATATGGGCTCATCATGCTGATGCCACCTCAAGGCTCTGTAATTGTGCCGCTCTGCGACAGCGAATCTAATAGCGACACCTCTGATCTGCATGTCATACTTCTTTACGATAGTATTTCACTAACCCAGCATGCATCCTGTGCATGTTACAGCCAAGCAAAATATTCTGCAACCCTATGGAGGCTCTCGGACACCCAGAAATAGCCGTTTTTAATAGCTATTCGTCGCAAATAAATTCGGACTGAAACGATTTATCCCGGAAAATTTGGCGAATCGGCCGAATTCTCACACCACCAGTGTTCATCCACCACACACGCCCCCAGCTCAAGCAAAGCAGGGGATGTGGCGGGCGAGCAACTTGGCTCAGTTTGGCCCTTAGACGACAGTAGATCTTGTTGGATAAGACTAAAGGGGTTATTTAAGAACGGAGAGCGCTAGGTAGTGCCTCGTAACGTCACATGTATTAATCCAGGCGGCTCAGCGTATAGCGCTGGCACTCTATGCTCAGAAGCGCCATGTAGTACCTGTCGCTCTGTAGCGTTCTCCCATACATTTCAATGGGCTTTCACTAGTTGTGTAAAAATAGCGTGTTTGGCAACACGCTATTTTTTTTTTCTTTTGCTCAAATCATTTGTGTGACCTCTCCTGGCCTGTAAATAAACACTTTTATATTTTTGGGGGACTTTTTATATTTTTAAGCAGAATTGTATTTACAGGTCTGGCACTAAAGTGTTATTGTCCCAGTGTTAAAACAATTTCATTCTATGTGTTTTCGCTTTGTTACTGGTGTATATGTACCTCTCACTCGCTGCAGCGTTATACTGTTGTATAGAAAATGGCACGAGAAAACGGCTAAGAAAATCCAAATGGAGGAGAGCGTGCCTATTGGCTGCAGGTTGGATAGACATGTTTATAATAACTATCAGGGTGGGTCTGTGACTCGAAGTTTTTAATTTTGGCTCACTGTGTATTTGAATTTGACATCCCTAATCTAAGAGATTCAGTAAGTATTTATATTTCTTTTTTTTTTTGCCCACAGATGTCATTGTAATTTACATCCAAAAAGACTCTAAAGCTTTTTTTTCTGTGCTGTTGAAGTTTAGCTGAATCAAAGCAATAAACTTTTTCACAGGCTAAACTTTCACACTTCTAAAAGTGGACAGCAAATAGAAAAGGGGTTATATTGGCAAAGTTACTTATTTGTATGTAATAAAATAGCCTGAAAGTATGCAGGGCATAGGGATGGCAGTGGCTTGCTAATAAACAAAATACAAGTAGTAATGAAGAATTTTTAACTAACTCTAGATTAATATACCCAAAGTAGATTTTGCTCATTTATTTAAGTTCATCAGTGGAGACTGCTGTAGCATCAAGTGTTATTACTTTCTAATAGAATTAAATTCCATGTTATTTTTAAGGATGAGTGAAGAAGCAGCATGATTATACCCCTGGGTGGCTGTGATTGCTTTTCCTCTGTGTTGCTGGAATCACAGACTTTCGCCCATTGTGATAAACGCTTAAAACTACTTAGCCTAGCTAAGAATTTCCACTTCAGGGGATTTTTTTTTCATGTCGTGCTCTGAAGAAATCGCTTTTCTGACAGAGTGACATTTCTATCAATTTCTGATGCAGGTAAATTGCTGATTGTGTCGCAAAGGTTATTTATTATTGATGCGGTTATTTCATGGCTGCTGTCCGAAATGGGATTTCTTCAAATGATAGTTTTCTGCTACAAAAGAAAACCATTAGAAGATTTCTGTAAGTGAATACATCTGTAGGTTCAAAGATGGATGTTGACGATATGATTCAAAGGATTTAAAGAGTCTGTAAATAAAGTATGTAGCCAATCTACTATAATTGGTACTACTCTGTTAGCGTGGCTCCCTTTTCTATTTAATAATGTACATAGCATCATCTATAACGTGCCAGCTGGTGACACCCAGGGCAGGACCGCCATTGGAATTTTAAGGACACCATAAAACCTTAACATCAGGACCCCATGCCAACTAAAGTCTCAGTCCTAGTGTATTTTGTAGGGTCAAATCAAGTTACTTTGAAGAATCTAATACTAGCAAAGCAGTTATACAAAACACAAGCCATAAACACCCCTAGGGTGCCCCTATTGTGTCTGTGGTACTGCATTGGCCCAGTCTTCCTTTTATACCTCTAATATGCTGATCCTGATCTGACTGAGTAATAAAAAGTGGTTAAAAGAAAATTCTACCTCTCAGAAGCAGCCCTGCCCCCCCCCCCCCCCAAAGCCACATTCTGCAGACTTGACTGTAACTCAGGGGATTATGTGTGATGCTTTTGCCACACATAAACCTGTTACAGTAATTGATTGACAAAAGTCTTTCTCATGATCCCAGCCATTGTGAATAAAGCTACAAGAGCTAGCTGTTGGCGAGAGGCAAGGCTACTAACAGGAAGCAGGTGAGTGCATTGTAAGCATCCAAATTAGAGAGAGGAACATTAAGGATATGGCTGAGAGGTCAGAGAAAGGTACAGAAGGGCTGTAGTTAAGAGGAAGGTACAGACAGGCTGTCAGGGGTAGATAATTATAGGCTGTGAATCGAGTGAAGGACAATAGGCCAGTAGGTTAGAGAAAGGTAGGTCAGAAGTAGGCACAGAAGGGCTGTATGTCAGATGGGGTTAGAGAAGGGCTGTAGGTCAGAGGGAGGTATAGAAGGGCTGTTTGTCAGAGGAGGAGAATGAAGGTCAGAGGAAGGTACAGAATGGAAGAGACTTAGGTCTGAAGGAGGTACAGAAAGGCTGTAGGTCAGAGGGAGACACAGAAGGGCTGTAGTGCACAGAAAGGTACAGAAGGGCTGTAAGTCAGAGGGAGGCACAGAAAGACTGTAGGTTGGAGGGAGGTACAGAGGTACTATAAGTCAGATGGAGGTACAGAAAAGCCAGAGGTCAAGCAAGGGTATAGAAGGGCTTTAGGTCAGTGGTAAGTACAGAAGGGCTGTAGGTCAGAGAAAGGTACAGAGGGGTCAGATGAAGACACATACAGTGGGTGCTGTGTCACTGTCAGGGTGCTTGTATGTTTAAAGAGAGTATAAAGGTTTAAAATGATGTTTAAAAAGACAAAACTTTTTGTCTTAGCTTACCTGATACAACATATTTGCTTCACCCTACTGAAATCACCCTGCTGCCGACTTGGGACTTGCCAAAAGTGTTGTAAAATTGCTTATTTTGCTTATAACTTGACTAAATTTATTAAAGCCCATCTCTGGTAAAATACATTGTTTCGTATTCCAAACACAGATCAGTAAATCATTATTACTCCAATGCTCCTGCATTGGTCTGGCAGGTCACAATACCCCTCTTTGGGGCATCAGAGACATCAGAGAAGGCAGCATCATGTGACTAGGCACTACCTCGCCCCTTCATCTTACCTCCATGCCGACCACGAACAATGACCACCTTGTAAACTCGCACTCACGATATGGCATAAAGCTCCCATCTTTGTATAGCAATTTTACACTGGTAATTTTCAAGCTCACAGCTGCTAATATCCCAGTATGAATATGAGCTTTGTGTGACTATTTCTATTTGTAAAAAGAAGTCTTTGTTGCACTATACTGTAGTTATAGGAACATGGAGCACTTTATATAACATCAGTGCTGTATTACAATATCATGCTTCCATGATTAATAATTGCCTTCACCAAGAACACTGTAGTTAGCTACTAACATAGCTGCTTCTAATTCCCCAATTTCTGAAAGCAAACCATAATACGCAATTCATGCATGCTAAAATGTAATTCTGTAATCAGCATAAATTAAAATCCATTAATTATGCTTCTTGTAACAATAGGTCATTAAAAGCAAAATAGACTTCATTAGAATTAAAGCTTTGCAGCAGGGCAGTCAAGCAAAACCCATTTGGTCCTCATATGCTACACACACAGTATATCGGTAAGCCATCAGCTACTTTTATAATTGGATCAATATTTTTAGAATCTATTTAAATATGTACAGGTTTGAAGTGAATCACGGTGGATCAGGTGAAACCCCCAAGACCCTTTGGGCTCCCTTTCTACTCACCCTGGGTGCACTGGTCTAGTAAATGCCAGGTCTAATACTGCAAGCCATCCTGTGCAATACTGCAGGATGGTACCTGTCCCAATGGAACAATGGAACCCCCCCTCCTAAAAAGCCCCAAAAAGCAATCTCGGGTGGAGGAGAGGCCTGAGGTGAGCAAGAGGCGCCTCTTTGCCCCTAGCCCCCAACACACTGGTCTATTTAACAACTAAATACAAAGCCCTGCCACATGTTCCAGTTGATTCAGAGAACTCTCATGCAAGATTTTCCCGACTCACGTGAGAGTTTTCTCTGATTACTGCATTATTGCATTAGGAATAGATAGCGGTGATGGCGTTTGCCATTGAAGACGCCAGCGACATGGAAGAAGACCCCGGTGAGGCAACCAGAAGACACCATTGGATGAGGAAGCTGATGCTGCAGGGTAGGTAGGGGACACAAGGGAGAAGACATTGAGTTGTAAATATTTAAATTTAGAAAGAAAAAAGATTTTTTTTTACTACTGTTAATGAAATCTGTGAGTCTCTTCACAATTTTGTCTTGACTCAAGTAGAGGAGTATTCTTGAAAGCTTCCCAAAATTATACTTAGTTAGCATTAAAAGGTATCACCTTAAATCTTCAAAAGTAAAGGGCCCTAGAGTCTGTTGGGTGGGCCCATGAAACCACAGTTTGACACTAAATATGTGATAAATTGCAATGCTTCATTCAAACTTTAGTGGAGAGCATTAGGGTACAGTGCAATCTTCAGGAGCACCCTAACCACAAAAATAATTTTGGGGGCATTATTTGAAATCCATCAGGTGTGAGTTCATCCTTAAAGCAGACCTCCAGTCAAGAAATCAAAGCTTAGTCAATTGCTCCCCTAAACCCCCGTCCTACCTGCTTAATGCCATGCAGATGTTGCGCTCCTGAACTGCATCGGAGCTGCCATCTTCTGCCTCTTAAAAACCCATTCCCACAATCCAAAGTAGCATAAATCTCTGTTCATTTATCCATTATCTCTAGCCAGAAGTATAAAGCCATTAGTTATAATGACTCATTATTGCTCAGAAAGCTCTTACAAACATTGTAGAAACTTTTCTGCAGCAGATGGAGTTTCCTCACCTCTAGCAGCTATTTATTCAGTGTGTGCAGCATGACAGATATGCTTCCCATGTTTCTGAGTCACATATCTCTCTCAGCTTAGTGTGGATTGTTTATAACAAAGCTCCAGGCATTGCAGCTTCCTCCACACTGACAGCCGGTCTTGTGTGGAGAGAGAGAATAACGTAGACACACAGCATCCCACATGGGAACTTGTCATCTTTTGATCAGTGCAGCCAGCTAGAGAAAGTGTTTTTTCTCCTTTAACACACTGTGTGGGAACAGTTAAAGAGGAACATCAAGGTAAAACACAAATGTGGCCGATCTCCCCCCATTGGGCCCTGCTTACCTTTTGGATGTTGCCGCTGTCTGGGCCCGATTCTCTCCCCATCGCTGGCTTAGCCATCTCTAAATGACAGCACTGCTTTAGCCTGTCTCTTCAAGGTCCTGCAATGTTCAGTGGAATGAACCTACCAGAAAAGGGGGTGGCCATAAACCCCCACCTTAGGCTGCCCTTACACCAAAGACTGACAATTGCACAATTGCACTACCCTCTGCTATGTAAAATAGTAAACTTTATTAGGCAAAACAGACAAACACATAATTAAAAATTCACATTAAAACATATAACACACCATAAACATTATCTGCCACAAGGGGGCTCTGAACCGACTGCAGCCAATACACCTATTATGAAATAATACATAATAATACAATGACACTGAATTGATATACCTTACCTATCTAGCAAGTGCAAGTGTATGTGCCCAAAAAGTGCATCCATTTCCAATATTTCATCCTATACAAAGTGCATCAACTATTATATAAAAAGTGTCACAAAAGGTAAAAAATATATTTTCTTACAGAATCACTATGAACCTCGCAGCATCCATGCGCCCCCCTAAAAGCCAACGCATTTTGTGACACACAACTTGTCGCTTTTTCAAGACAGTGTATATTCCGTGTATGTTCAGTGGAGCCTCGTAGCCTTTAGGCATCTCCCCTTGCATCCCATTCATGGGCACTGCACAGGCACGAGTTTAGGGGACGCACACAGTGTTTGATGGGATGCAAGATGGCGCTGCCCATCAGGAGGTCCTCCGGAATCCAAGGGACCTAGAAGATGTATACCCGGCGTGGTGAGTACAAACTGCTCAAATGTAAAACCGAAGGAGGGGGCGCAGCAGTCCATTGAGGCTTCAACTTCCCCAGATGTTCCTCTTTAACAACACTCTCTAGCTGGATGTGCATCACACAGGTCAGTTCCAAGCTCGGATGCATTGTGTCTGTTCTCTCCTCCACCCCCTTCCCATTCATGCTCATGTGTAAGCGAGGCTGTCAGGTCTGTACCAAGATGGTTATTCCTATGCAGTCCAGGAGCGCAGCATCTGCAAATATATTACGCAACTTCGGCATGGGCGAAGGCCCCACATACAGCATATGCCACTAATCATCACAGGGGAGGTTTAGGGGAGCAATTTACTTAATGTTTTTGACTGGAGGTCTGCTTTTTTTTACCTGATAACTTGTTTCAAGGTAATAACTCACTGCAGATGTCATTGGAAAGTGGTTTGTGCCATTGTTTATTATACATGTTAAATTAGAAACAGCCTTGAAAGGAAAACTTCCCAAAACGTACTTACCTCAACTGTATGCATGATACTGAATCATTGTCGGCACTTAGATTCGCTGCTGCAACTATATAAAGCTGAAACAATGACTCACTAATTTTATCTAAGTAGCGGTCATCTTGAGGCACCACAGAGACTTCCTTTCCCAGCTTTTCAGCTGTGCTGCTGCCTGTATTTAACTGACATAACCTATATTGCACATCAGCAGGAATCCCAGCAGCATTTCCTTTTTGCAGACGGACTGCAGCTCCATGAGACGCCCTTTTGATTGTAAAATCGACCATAGCAGAAGTTACAAACAGGTAAATTAATTTTCATGTGCATCAATCTGAATTGTCCTAGGGAAGGAGGCATATGAACACTGTTTCTTGCAAAGGTGTTGGTTCGGTTTAAGTGTCAGGTTAATCAATAACATCTGTATTACCGTGTTTAATGATTAACAATGGGGGTTATTCATGAAGGGATAGCGCCAGGTAGTGCCTCGTTGCAGCAGGCAGTGTCTGGTGAAAGCTGGGCGCTGTATGCAAAACCACATTTATGAAAGTGAATCTGGTGAGCGACTGTAACAGCGCCATGTAGCGTCCGATGTATTATTACAGACGGCTCAGCGTATAGCGCCGGCGCTCTAGCTTCCAGAGCACCAGGTATTACCTTTCGCTCAGTGTCGCTCTCCCATACATTTCATTGCCCGTTCATTTGCCTGTTACTAGTGGATATGTGTTCAAAAACAGACTTTAATCACACAGCGTCTAGCGCTCTCTGCTATAGGGACCAGATTTAGAGCACCTACGCTGTGTGTGTCCTTTTTTTTGTATGGAATAGAGCGCTGAGAGTCGGTCGCATTGAGCTGGCGCTACCTCTCGCTTCATGCAGCGCTATACTGGTGTTAGAGTGCCCAACATACATCACTTGAATTAATGCCAGCCAGGTTACTACAGCGACTGAGGTGCTCTGTTACAGGGCCTGATACCCGCTTACAGCATCTACTAGTGGTCTCTCTAAGCGCCGCTATACAGACGCTCATCTGCCGATACCTGGCGTTAGTAGTGAATCAGCCTCAATATGTAAGTCTGTTTAAATGTCTGTTATGGACTAAATGTGTCAGCAGTCTACTAGGAGCGCTGGTGACTGCTGTGAAGTTAGCTGGAGGCAATTTCTCCTGTATTGCAGTATTGCAACCGTGGCTGGGGGTAGGCTGTTTGGATTACGAATATGCTGAATAGTAATAATAACAGTAATAGTAAGTGTCATTGGATGATATCAGAGTTATATTAGTTTATATTATTTGCTTGTTTCTAAAGAGCCTCTTGATTAAAACTATATTTCCCAATTAAGCAGGATTATGCCATGTATTTTGTTTTAGCAAAACTAATGCCATGATGGTATTAAATTGCACTGAGACCAGATGATCGTGAGATTGTTTTATGCACTCAGCAACTTGCTTTCAGCAAAATGTTAATTGTTTGTGCATTTTTATGAGTGCAATTTCACATAGATGTCCAAACTATGATCGCAGCATGTTTATTCCATTTACTGCAATTGAGAGGTTGTGCCAAACTGTTATATATTTTATACCTTAAATATTTACACACATGAGATCCACCACACACACAGTAAGATGTATAAATTAAAATGGGCCCATCCACTGTCTGCTCAACTAGTCGTCCCATCTTCCTAATCTATTGAACATTAGTGGGAGTGGCCAGCATTTCTGCCTCGTGGGTGTGTCTGCCATTATATGCCCATATCCAGCCTCTGTGAAATTAGATACATATTTTATAAATGGTATTATTCCCACAATATGCATGTTATCATATTATAACCAAGAAATTCATGTTCCCAATTAAATGAACCTAAACAGCAAATGCATATCATACAGAGCATGATACTATGTGGATTATCAGGCTCTGGACAATATATGTAGACCATGTTTGATATCAAATGAAAGGTCTTATGATCTTGAACAAGACTCTCTCATTAACATAGTCGTAACTGACATTCTTAAGGAGCTACATAGCTTCACAGAAATAACAGTGTCCAACGTGTATTTGAATGTCTGAGTCTGCCTTCAACCTAATTAGGAATTCAAGGATTCCTTTTCAATGGGAAATGTGAAAACACCCCAGCTATTGAGATAGCTTTTTGGCAGGTGCATAATCATACAAAGCTCAATAAATATGCCTATAATTATTATACTTCTATCGCCCTGTAACACAAACCCAATGGTGGGGGGAGGGGCTGTCGCTGGTGAATTGAGAATGGCCACAACACGGGACTACATCTCTGTGACAGGTGCGTTTTACACTGCCAGGCTACCAAGGAACAGCTGTGGGTAACAAAATGTGAGAAAGATTTTTGCCTGCCTCTTTAAAGAGGGTTGTTAACTTATGCTCCAGTGCCATCTAGGGGCAGCAGAACGAATCGGACATTTGTGAAATGAGAGATTCCATTTAAAAGTGGACCAAAACCCATTCCAGAGTCTGTGAGACTCCAGAGCAGGCATACTCGCTTTCCCCAGGGCATCCAGATGTGTAATGCCCCACTGTGTAAATCCCCAGAGGTTGCCCCGAAACTCACCCTCTTTCCCAGTCCAATGGCACATACGTGAACAACGGCCGTATCCCGCTGTTGCTTTAGCTGGGCGCATGTCCGCGCCAGGAATTTGTGAATGCCCAGCACGGGGCACGCTCCCTGTTAAAAGGTAGTGGGGGATGCGGCCGCCAGCGTGCTAAGATCCACTTGCCTTAGACGAGCTCTTGGACGAAGGGGCGGAGGCAGTTTCAAGTGTGCTGACTGGACAAGAGGCTGTGCATGCACCGTAGAACCGGGAAGGGTGAGTGAGATTGGGTGATCTGGGGGGTTTCACACAACGGGGCATCCCCGATTGGGGGACCCCAGGGCAAAGTCCAAATCCCAGAATAGTCAAAATTCTGGGTTTTGGTCCACTTTAAAGTTCCTGTCTAGGCGCACACTAAATTTCTCCCATCTTATCCCATTTGGTAACAGTGTAAAGTCTCCTATATGTGTATTATATTATATGTATATACCGTACACATTCTAATCAAAGCTGCTTGTCTTTGCTTCAGCCTCTGGGTTGTGGCTGAGAAGGTAAAGGGTGTGTCATGCCGCAGCTTTATTAGTCTATGATTTGCTGTGGTCAGAGACAGCTGCAGGGTCAATTTGGCTTGCCAGACCTGCTCATGCCGGGAGCACCAAGGGACAGAGTGGCTGTCAGACCACTTTTTTTCGTGGTCTTGGAGGAATGGATTCGAAAGGAGGGCAAATGTTGGAACTCTGCTATTCCTTTTACCCTGCACTACAGGAATCGGAGGAGAGGCAAATTAGACAACCATCAGATAAGTTGCTTAAAGTCTTATTATTGTTGTTGGATTTAGAATCCCTTTAAACAGATCTATCAGATTTGAGACAGGCACACTATACATAAGACAATTATGTGGGACATTAAACAACGGATTTCATTCAGCATTTATGATTTTTTTTGCAGCATATACTAATTTTTATGGATCTGATTTTAGATAATTGCAGTGCTAGGACTTTCTTTTTTTACATGATAGATTAAGTGTTGATCCTTGTTTTTCGTTTTTGTGTGCGATATTTTGCAGTTTTATTGTAACAATTTTTGACCATGAAATCTTCATTTGCGTGTTTCGAGCTTCACTGCTATATTCTTTGAGCCACCTCTAGTAGGTAGAACTTCATAGCAAGAGTCCTGAACTTTTGGCCTATGATATTGATTTTAATCAGGATGACATTTTCGCTGTTGAAAACATCAGCCAACGATGTGTTTACTTTGCGTGTTTTACCGAAAAATAAATCCATGATAATGTTTTTTTGTAGCTTTAAAGTATGCTGTCTGTAGTGTACACTGTGGTTTAAAGCGGACCAAACCCCACATTTTTAACTAGTATCCCCTGAATTGCTCCCACCCTTAATAGTAACTTTTGCCTATTTGTACTGCTCCCGCTTTACTCTAATCCCAGATAATGGCGCCTGTTTTAGCTGTAAAGCTCCGCCTCCTCCATTCATTGCCACTGTTGTTTGTGGCAATTATGTCATTGCCACACCTATGCAATGACTAATCACCTGCAATGCTACAGAGAGGGAGAGCAAAAAAAAAAGTGTTCCAGGGCGATTTTGATAAGCCAAAATATCCATTTATAGTTCTACACCCTAAGAAGAGAGTATCGGCAGAGGCTTTGGTCAACTGTATTTCACAGGTTTGGTGGGTTTTGGTCCGCTTTAAAGGAAAGGCATGTTTTTGGTGTCATTTGGTGTTACCTTATTGTTTTCCTCTTTTGCAATATAAAATAAACATTTGTCTTAGGATTTACTTATTAGCATGCTGTTTCTATGATTCTCATATTCCTGGGACTCTGTTTTGATATGGTGGGAGTAGTTTTCATGGCCTTGGGTAAAAAACATGAGTCCCACGATTCTTCCAATGTAACAGGTGAACTCTAAGCAGCCTAATGACTTCTCCATCTGAGAACCTGGCCATTAACCATTGCTACTGGAACACAAGACTATGATCGTTCCAAGCCAAAGAAGCTCCCATGCCTTAGCCAGTCAGATAATTAACAAGCTAGAGTGAGGCAGTCTATGATATGTACTGCAAATCACCACTTTGGTGTACACAGCTGAGGTAAACATATTGTTTCTATGGAAAACTGTTTCCTTTTATAACACAGAGTTGCAAACAAATAGAAACTTTAAAAAATTACAGATAAGCTCAGCACATTGAAGACATAATTTTGTCACACAATAATGGAAACTTTTAAAAATGCCATTGAAAGCGGAATTACCCTTTAAAGACTGAGTATAGTTTTGATAATGGGGGAATATGAAGGCCAGGAGCAGAAGGAGAGAATAAAAGAGAAAGAGGATGTGGAAAAAAGAGTGAGACAGAGTGAATGTGATAAAGGGGGAAGCTGCATAGAATATGGGGAAAAAATAAAGATGAATGTCATAAGCATGTTCTAATTTACATTACTGCTTTGCATTACTGCATTAACTGCTGATGCTTTTAAAATAACCCACTTTTTTCTGAGACATTTCTGTTCTGATGTGTTCATAGAGGCTAAGGCTAAAGCTGGACAGTAAGAGTAGTCAACCACTTTTTGTAAAGGTCCATATACAGGCATCTGGTGAGAGGTGAAGGTCCGGGCGGACAGCTGCCGCAGAGGGTGGGTAGTTAGAAACCAGTAAACTGGGGGTGGTGAGGGGCTATAGATTCCACACGCAAAACTAAAAAACCTGCATGGGGCAGAGCTGAGGGGACAGGAATGAATGGGGCAAAGAGACCGAGAAACAAAGTTTGTGTGGACCTTGCAATGCCACTTCCCGTCCGTGCAGTACTTCATGTTGCAATGCTAGGTACCAGGCCATGACACTGGCAGGGAACTACATCACTTATCAAGTAAAGGGGCATCATGGAGCATGGCAACACAGAAGCAACTGAATGCAGGGCTGTCTAGGCTGGGCTCCAGAAATCTGCTCTACAGGGTTAGTCTGCCACATAAAGTAGACCCAGATCCAAAATGACCCACAGAAACTCCTCCCCCTGACACATAGGCATTAGGATGCCTGTCCACCCTATAAACTCTAAAAATGCCCAAATAGTACCATAGAATCAGCCTCAACTACTCCCCTAGGCCAGTGTCCCCCTCCCCTCAAGGCCCACCAACAGGTCATGTTTTGTGGATCTCCTCAAAGGAGGTCTCTTTAGCTCTGTCTGAACTTCCCATGTGCATCTGTTTGGAGAGGGTTAAGGAACACTTCCCTAGGTCACTTCGGGCAGCCATGAGTGGTAAGACTTCCATCTTCCTTCCAGAATAAAACAACCCAAAGTATCCTGCGCTCAAGAAGAGTGCTGAATGGACCCCCCCATGCCACCCCCCCATGTCACAGAGCATGGCCAACTCTATTCACCACATTGAATGGTGTGCCAAGGCAGTACCCCACCACTACTCTTAAACAGTTTTTTCCAATAATTTTTATTATGGCAATTAATCAATACCGTACATCTCGAATAAGCTACACCATCAAGCCAGAAGTACTGAATATAACCTTTACAAATAATAATGAGAACCAATGATAAAATGTATTAATCCCAATACAGAGGTTACAAAGATAACAGATGTATGAGGGCAGTTTGCGCCATTCACAAGTCAGTTCGAAAGTAGTAACCAAAAGGGCACATGAGGTTAGGGTAAAGAGTGGGTTTCCTCGGACCATCCTGCCCATGAGACTCTTTAATAGTGTTCATTAAAGAGAGCTTCTGGGCTGTTAGCCAATCACCAATGGTGAACACAGCACACAGCAGTGACACAGACCTATGATTGGTGGAGACGGTGCTCTTGCATGTATTAAGCCATGTGCAGCAGCTTCTCCTGTGTTCCCAGTCTGTCGCTAGCTTGTGCAGATTGCTATCGCTTCTTTGGGGGTAGTCAGGCAGCATGCACAGCAAATCAGGATGCTCTGGGGGAACGGTTGGTTTAGGAGGGTATATATCTCGGCTTAACCTGCATGTCTGCTTTAAGAAAGAATGAAATGCCAAATGTCAATTTCAATGGGTTAAATGTAAGATGATACATTAGACCCTTTTTGACCATTGACCATAAGCTTGAATGAACTCATCCAGCTTCAGTCCCGCCTTGATTAGGAGCAGGACCAGATCTGTTGGCTCATTGCTGAGGCTGGAAATAAGATGAATATTTAAGCCTAGAGTTGTACTTTTAACATTATGTACGTGGCTCATAGTTTGCTAAATTTATGATGTTGGGACCATGAAAACTCTGCAATGAAAGACGTATGGTTATAAATTTGAGTGTGTCCCATGCTGCAGGATGCACTGTGTGAGAACATGTAGCTGGTTTTCATGTGATTAGACACAACTTAACTGCGCTGATTTATGTAGTAGGGAAGTGCGCTCATTATATTTTAGCTGCCATGACAGTGACATTTTATAGCTGAAGCACTTAAGCCCCGGCCCATCATGGCACTACCAGTTAAAATATGATGATGTGTTTATGAAATGCAAGCTCAAGCAGTCTCCACTAAAACAGCAAACTCCCTTTTGCTTCCTAAAAAAAAAAAACCTGCGGGAGAATGGAACACTTATTCATTTCACTTTTTTGCTGGCCATTAGTTGCAGAATTATTGTTGTCAGCGATTTATTTGGTATTACCGAGGTCAATAATGATAAAGTCATTGGAGTGCAGTAATGTCCTAAAGCAAATAAGCAACATAAAATTATTTTACAGTATATAGACTTTTTTCTTCAATGTCACCGGCATTTTTGCTTTCTTTACAGTTTTTGTGAAATGCTTACAACCCACTTTGTGCAGTGTTTCTGTTTATGATGGATAAAAAACAAAGCCAGCACTCAAAGTATTCAGCGTTATTATTTGCACCCAGCATAATTGTTCAAAAAGGTCAACTTTTGCATTACAGTTCAGCATGGGAGTAGTTAGGTAAAGTGGGCTTTCAAACTTAATCTGAACCCTGTGCACCCCACCACCCCAGCGATCTTGATTCAGGATGCCCACCTGGGGAATACCTCTGTAGTACCAATAAATGTACCTATTCCTCACTGGGGTTTTCCACATGAGAGTATCCCAAGTCAGGATGCCTGGATGGCAGGTGGCATGTTTTAAGTCCAGTCGATACACAAGGGTCAGTGAGCAGAGCAACCAAGACTCCAATTAAAGGATTCCCTGCTTCACATACTGTTGAACCTGTTTTGTCATCTGAAATCCTGCCCTATGTGACCACCCGGGGGCCAGTGGGGCTCATGGGGCAGGTTTAAACAGTTATGTACAGCTGCATGTCCCATTAGCCTTACTGCCCAGTATGGAGCTGCCATCCAGCATGGAAGTAGGTGATTATAGGGCACCTGGTGTAGGCTTTCGGCCAGGTTATGTTGAGGGAGACAACCCTCATTTGGATCCCCTCCCTCCTCCTGCTGCCCTGTCCAGTGACCCCCCAGTCTTGACAAAGAGTAACTTCCTTCCACTTTTTCCCCGTGGGAACACTGTTAAAATGTGCCATTTTAAAGCATTTCAAAACTTTTTGTCTCAATTTTTCAGGTGTGACTGAGCTGGGAAGGGTGTGTCTTGCCGCAGCTTTATGAGTCATAATCATTCTCTGCTATGTTCCAAATGATTCATCACATGTGCAGGAGATTAATTTTATTTATTTTTTGGCATTTTCTTGCGTCTTAAATAAAAAGCTCAAAAGCAGGTTGCGATGCATCCCCAAAGCACACCCATACTGAACTTTGCTTCACAAATAATTAACATTGATTTTATCCAAATTTATTATAAAGGGCAAAATGAGAAGAATAACGTAATTAGAGTCTAGGTCAAAGTGAATTAATTCAGATAGATTTAAATTTGTTCAAAATTTTCTAAAAATAACGAAATGTATTTTGATTTACTATATTTTTCGCTTCATAAGACACACTATTTTTCTCTCATAAGTGGGTAGGACAATGTGCGTCTTATGGATCAAATATTGACAGCCTGGATGCATTTCAGGCGCTCCTATGCCACTGATCAGCTCCCTCCAATGTTTACAGACACACATACACACCCACATCCTTGCCTGCGTTATCACTTGGTTTCTGGGAGTGGGTGGGGTGGGGTGCCCAGGGCCCACCCACCACCCAAAGCTAGCTTTATTCGTCGGCTCGCAGCAGCGAGCATGCAAGATGCAAGATGTATGTATGTGTGTGTGGAAAAGGCGGGCAGGCAACTCAGAATATTTTAGTTCAGAATATTTTTTTTCCTATTTTCATCCTCTAAATCCTAGGTGCGTCCTATGGTCTGGTGCATCTTATAGTGCACAAAATACAATAATCTGATCCATTATTTTAAACCAAATTGATTCATCATCAAAGTAAAAACAAATCACATGGTTAGAGTTTAACAAATCTGATTCATTCTTTTTCAACTAATTTTGCTGTTTCATCCACCGACCACTTTAATGAGAAAGTCATACACAGACCTTGGCCATATATACTGAGTGCATTACTGCTTTTCTTGCAATCAACGTGCTAAAAAGCACACATGTACTGTAGCTCAGCGTTTATTCTGCACTGTGACACATCATCTTTAGCAGAGCTCTTATGGTAAATAGGGAGATGAGTCACTTCACTGTTATGTCAGGATGACTTCATCACAATGTAGCATTTCTAAATTAGTATGTGTAGGATTAATATCCTGCTGTGCTAGCTTGCTATCTATGCTGAAGGGCCTTTTATATTGCTCATATTGCTGCTGGGGATGGATCCACTATTCTCCCAATTGCCTCAGCTCTGTGTGTAAATCGAGCCGTTTGCCAAGTATTACATATGCATGGCAAACGGCACTGACTGGACGAGATCCTATGCATGTGCAATAGAACCGTGAAGAAGTGAGTTGTTCGGGGTGAACTTGGGGTTTCACACAGTTGCGCATCCCAGTTTGAGATGCCCCTTCGGAGCAGGGAACAAATCCCCGGTGAGGGGTGAGAAACACAATGCCGCTACACACTAACACAAATTCGCTTTGGGGTTTTGTAGAGAGAGTACGACCGCACAAGATTCTTTTCAAACTGTGAGTAGCTTTATTCCACACATGACAGTAAAAGGATTACTTGCAGCAAATAACAAACAGCTCAACAGTCTCTCGCACGTCCCCTCTTAGGACTGAACATGCATCGGATAAGTTACTCTCCCACGGCGCCAGCAGGTTGCGTGCCACCACACTGCAAGGTCACTATTAGGGAAGAGCTCACCCCTCCACTCTGGACATAAGATTCTGGGGCCCCTCAGCAGCTGGGACCCACTTTCCATTCTGCACAGGGCAGTGCATTAAGTTTCTGGGGTTCTGGCTAGGCGCGGGCCACTACACAGACCGTGAGGCCGATTCATTAATAGCGGCAGGTAGCGACAGTTGAGCGACTATAGCGGCATTTTCAGAGCGCCCGCTAGTAGTCGCTGTGCTTGGCCGTTGTTCGGTAGTTGATAGCGACTCAGTCGGTTTGCCGTAATGTTGAATATTGGGTGAGGAGTCGCTATTTGACAGGTTCCGCGCTGTATGGGAGTGCATGATAGCGACTGGCCCTAGCGACCGGCTCCCACCATATTCATTAAAAAATCACGCTCAAAAAATTCTCGCGCTGTAAAATGCATGTTTAAACCCCAGAGCGCTGGCGGTGATGGGTTAAAAGTAGTTTTTTAACCCCCAAAAAACCATATTTTTGGAAACCAAAAAAAACAAGTTTTTTAATAATTTAGTAATATGAATACATTAATATCAGACCTGAAATATCAATTCTGTACAATTTTTATTTTTTTTTTTCCTTTAAAAAAAATTATCTAAAATGGCAGAAGTGGTCACAGAATTTTTCACATTTAAAAAAAAAAAAATTAAAAACAATTAATTATGATTATTTAAAGATTGTTCAATTGAAATGCATTGGAGAGCGCCAGGTAGCGAGAGGTCATACCTGTCGCTGTTCAAGGTCGAACGCTGGCGCTGTGGGCTGAGGCTGGAATAATGATGAATGAGTGGCTATATGGCGATATCTCAGTCGCTAGGCAGGATTGGCTTGATAAATGTGTGATTGTGGTGGGGAGCCGACGTTCTCGTGGCGGGGCCCGTCATTACTGGCCGCTCACCAGTTGCTACCTGTCGCCATTCCTTCATAAGTAAGGGCCCAAGTATCTGTCACTGGGGACACTCCACCACCCCAGTCATTCCTCTATGCTGTAGGCCCCGGATTTAACCTCAGGAAATGGGCATGTATTTTGACAACAGCAGACTGGGGCCTCTCTCCTCTCCCTCGACTGTGGTCAGCTAAGCTCAGGTGTATGGAGGCAGTTCAAGGAAGATCTCCAGGGGCACCTCCAGTTGTCAGGGTGCGCTGGGGCCTACTCTGCTTGGCCCAGCAGCAGCAGCTGCCCCCTTCGATCTCCCTCGTGGCTCTTCCCCAGGGTCTCCCACCCCTCACTTTTATATGGCTCCACCGCCACGTGATCTTGCAGGTCCAGGCTAGCTAAAGCTCCTGCCCACAACCAAGATGGCAGCTGGATCATGGCCAGGCGCAGCTCGCCAGAAGATTTTCAAAAATAAAAACAGATTGATTGTGTTTTGTTCTACTTTAGAATAAGAATAAGGATCATTCTCTTGCATTTTTTTTATCACAGAACTAATCCAGTTGGGTGAGATCCTACCCTTGTAATTTAACAAAGCAAATCTACTATTGGAAAAAAAGTCTTGTAACTTTACCGCCATGTGTCTATTTTCTTGGCCATCCAATGTTGATGTACGCATTGAAAGATCAACATTTGTAGGGTTTTAATTAAGATTGGCAACCTCCCCAAGTGTTTCCACCAAAGTGTTAAGACAACAGGGGATTGATCACTAATCTGAGCAACTTTCTGATGATTCTACTAAGTGCTTTGGAAATTAGCTTGAATCTCTGCAGAGGTTTGAGTAGCTTGTGTACTTTACCAAACCCACTGTGACACCCTCTATGACAGTGTCCTTTCTGGTTATGAATCTTAACATGGTTGAGACAAGAATCCACCTGGTAGAGAAGCACTTTCTTCTTCAAACCGGGGCAGATAGCTTTTAAACCTTAAAGTGGCAACCCTCCCACAGAGCACAGGGATACTTGCATTTATGTAAGTTATTAACACCTAAAACCTTCACTACAGGAAGGCATAGGGATCCAGTGACTATAAAACACACAATTTACTTTTCATATTACTCTAGGTGAACGTTCCAGGTGCAAATCTCAACTTATTTTGAAATAAAGCACAAACCATTTCTTATTTTCATGAGTTATTTTAAGTTAAGTTTACTGAATTGAGGTCAATGTGATGGCTATGGCATATGTTATTCACCAGAGAGGCTGATGAAGGCAGAAGATCAAGGCATGTGGTAGAGCAACACATCCAAGCCTTATCTGCAAGATTCATTCTGTCTATAGAAATCTCCAAGGCAGATTTCTTTGGCAGAATGGATGTCTCGCCAAAACAGAAAGGTGTCTTTGTGGCTCAAACCAGGGATTTCCTACTACTTGAAGCAAGTAATCCTGTAAGAGAGGTTCTCTCTGATCTACACTTGTCTAACTAAGCTCCTCTTGCAATGAATCTTGCAGAAGAAGCATGCAAGACACTTCTATTTGCCCTGGATGGTAGATTGTCTTATGCAGTTACCAGTCTGACAAGATCACTACTTAGCCCAATTTACAATAATTGGCTTTGATGACACGGTTAGACTGTTGGGCTTAGAGGAGAAAAGCTTTTCTGCACTGGGTATGTACAAACTGCCCTGTCATTCTTATTATATATATGCTTGTCCAGACAGAATTTCAGGTAGGATTTGATAACTCTGAAGGACAAATCTTCACTTTTTCTATTCTCTTTTAATGGAAGTTGATGATAACGTCTTGGCCAAAGGAAGAGGCTCAATTCCCTTAAAGTAGACCAAAACCCAGGATTTTGACTATCCTGTGTGAAACCCCCCAGGTCGCTGAAACCAACTCATCACTTCCCTGTTCCTACGGTGCATGCACGGCCGCTCGTCCAATCAGCCAGCTCGGATCCGCTGACGTCCCTTCATCCCAGGCGAGCGGCTCCAAGTGTGCTGACAGCCGCATCCCCCACTATCCTCTAACAGGGAGCGTGCCCCCGACAGTCATTCACAAATGCCTGGCGCGGGCACACACCCTGCTAGAGGGATAGCGGAGATGCGGCCACGGCTTGTGCATGTGCCATTGGATCAGAAAAGTAGGTAAGTGTATGGGCGGCCTGGGGGGGTTTCACACAGCATGGCATCCCAATTTTGGATGCCCCGGGGGGGGAAACATCGGCCCAGGAGTCTTATAAATTCCTGGGCTGATCGCCGTGGGGTTTGGCCCACTTTAATACCAAATTTGAATATGGTGCTCTTTACCATTCAAGGACCTCCCTTTGAGCCTCTGGTCAAAATGCCTATTTTCCTGATGGTACAGAAAGCAGCTTCTTAGTGACCATGACCGAAGAATAAAGAATTTTTGATGTTGGAAGTGTTATTACTAAGTTGCTTTGTTTAGTCCTGCATAAGAACAAGGTTGTGTTTCTTTTACCACTTCACACTTACAGGCTGATTCATCACTAGTGCCAGGTAACGGCAGATGAGTGTCTGTACAGCGGCGCTAAGAGCGACCGCTGGTGGTCATTCTGATCGGCCGTGAGTCGCTATTACAGAGCGCCTCAGTTGCTGTTGTAACATGGCCGGCTTTGGTGAATTTGATGTGTGAGTCGCTATAAAACCAGTACAGCACTATATGGGAGTGAACGGTAGCGACTGGTCAGTGTGAGCGACTCATACCATATTCATCAAAAAAACAGCTTCACACAGCGCTGGCATTCAAAATTGTGTCGCTGTAGCCCAGAGCGCCAGATGCTGTGTGATTAAAGTCCGTTTTTGAACACATCCACTAGTAACAAAGCGAAAATATATGGAGTTACATTGTTAATACATTGTGACATTAACACTTTAATACCAGACCTGTAATGACAATTCTGCATAAAAATATAAAAAAATCAAAAAAGATTTAAAAATTGACATTTAATAGGCCTGGAGAGGTCACACAATGATTTGATAAAAAAAAAAAAAAAAAAAAAAAAAAAAAAAGAAAACCCTGTTTAAAGTGAAGAAATGTAACGTCCATTGAAATGTATGGGAGAGCATCAGGTAGCGACAGGTAATACCAGGCGCTCTGGAAGACCGGCGGTATACGCTGAGCCGTCTGTGATGATGACTTGGACGCTACATGGCGCTGTTAGAGTCGCTCACCGTAATCTCTTTGATAAATGTGGTATTGCGTACAGCGCACAGCATTCACCATTCGCTACCTGTCACTACGAGGCACTACCTGCCGCTATCCCTTGATGAATAAACCCCTAAGGCTCAATTAAATATGAATTGGTTCTCCCTATCTTTTGTCCCAGTCCCATCCACAGGTAACAACTACGGAATATCTTCTGGATGTGGTAAGGATGCTGAAGTTTTAACTCTTGTGTACTCAGAGGCTCAGGACAACTTATTTGGTTGTGAAGTATAATGTGAGATCTAGAAGTAGAGGACTTCAGAATAACATACAAAGTGGTTGCCTGTTTCTTAGTACATATGAGTTCAGAGGGCAATAGGTAGTCTTATATTTATAAAAGGGATTGCACTTTATTTTAAATCTGCAAGAGCTCAGATCTGGCTATCCCAGAGGCATGCCCAAAGCAGTGGCTGCTCTCAGCTAGATTATAGACTGTTAGGTTGTCTAGGATCACCATGCTGCACTTCTTCAGAACCTTGCCTTGGGCATTTCTCAATCTACATATATATGTATATATATATATATATATATATATATATATATATATATTTATATATAAATTTTTTTTTTACGTTGTTATATTGTAATTGATGTAGCCAGCAGTGGACACTAAAAGGCGCTCTGCTCTGTGCAGCGGCATCCTGTGTTCCTTTGTTAGCAGCAGGCTTGTGCACATTAAGTATAGCTGCTCTGGTAGGTATTCAGGGACCAGGCATGAAAAAACTGTCTGCCTGCAGGGGTTGTGGGTGCTGAAGTGGGGTGGATATCCAGACTGCCACAGAGGCTGCAAACCAGCTTTAAGGTGCAGGGGTTCTCTTTACTAATGCCTTACAACTTGGTCAGCATCTACATATATCTAAAACAACAGAAGAAGCCTTCAAGCTGTCCATTTGATTTTTTGATAAAGAAAAAGTGGGATTGGGATACCCTGATTATGCTGATTAAAGTGGACCAAAAGCGATTCACTCTCCGTGTGTGAAACTCCCCGGGTCCCTTGAAAAACGTATCTTCACCTTGATCCAACTGCGAATGCGCAAGCCGCAGCCTCTGTCATCTATACCTCTAGCCAAACGCGCAACTGCACATTTGTGATTGGCAGCATGGGCACGCACCCTGTTAGAGGGTAGCGGGGATGTGATTGTCAGCACGCTCAGCTGCTTTTGGCAAAACTTTTAGCCAATATTGACAGGACAAGAGCATCCGAATGCGCGGTAGGACCAGGAAAAGGTGAGTTTTACTGGGTGACCTAGGTGGTTTCACACAGCTCAGCATCCTGAATCTAGGTGCCCCAGGGTCAAAGACCAAAACTGCAATAGTCAAAATCTTGGTCCAAATAATTGTTCCACTTTAATCAACCTGTCCCATCTGAACAAAGAGCCTGCTTTCTACATACAGTATACCCTGAAACACCTGCACCCTGGGAGGCCACACTAGGAAGCCCACACCTTGGATATCATCACCAACCCTCCATCTAATGGACAACTACTATTTCTTAAGGCATATCCTGTAGCGGACTTGACACTGCCTAACAGAACTCTTCTGCCCCCTTTATACTATCTACAGAACCACCAAGACAAATTAACAATGATCCAGCAGCAAATTAACACAACCGTAATTGACAGCACAATAGCTCCCACAGTCACCACTAGGTAACTTGTCATGGTACACAGGTCAGGCCAAGAGACTTGCTACAAACTCTTGTTACAAACAGAAAGGTTTACCATATCACCATTCATGTAAATTCCCCACATTCAACCCAGATTTCACCTGAGCGCCAATAACTCCTGAGAACCCCCATTTAAAGGCAAAAAACTTCAAGTGAACAAGCCAACATATTGGCGCAACCTTTATACTTATGCCACAAGCACAAGCATTTGACCCTTTTTTTGCTCTAAAATATTACGTTTCTTGGTGTTTTATAACTTTAAAACTTTCCAATACCGATAAACTAGCACTATATTATCCTGTGCTAGTCTTCAATATACTCCTCCTCCCAGATGGGAGGGATGCCTCTGTACATTTCCTCCACTGAAAGAAATTCAATGGATGTGCAAAGGGACATGATTACTTATTGATGGAGGCCACCATGTCTGTCCAGTGCCGGGGTGCTCTCTCTGCAGTATTGGCAGAAGACAGAAGGTAAGTATATATTCTTTCTTTGCTTGGTCAATTACTACTATGGTTCATACGTTTCTGCTCAGAAGAAACAGAGAGAGATTAACCATACAAAATAAAATAAGCTGCATTTAACGCTACCCTGTTTAGTCTTTAGCTTTCCCTAGGTCTGTAACTTGTATACATTTATTTTTATTTTTAATCTGTTTTTATTGAATTTTCTTTGAAATACAAGTACATATACAGAATACCAAAGAAAAATAAAAGGGAGAAGGATAAGCAGACGGGGAATATTTGGGATTAAACTTGAGGAATTGGTAATTTTTACATTGTAAACAACAGCAAGATCTCTTACACAACAATTGTAATTATGTGTTTATAAGTTCAAACCTTGATGTAAGCATATAACAAGACATATATAGGAAAAATCATGAAGTGCTGTTAAATCAAGATATCGGGCTACTTGCCATACAAAGATCCTTGGAGAATTTGGGAGACTGAAACTAGTGTGGCTCTCTGAATGTCATGTGTAGAGAGTTAAAGAGGCCCAGTCTATTAAGAGGAAATTAAGAAAGGAAAATAGAGATAAATGATAAAGTAGCAAGATGGGGAGATATTCAGATGGGAAATAGGAGGCAAGATGAGGGGAAAAGATAGGGAGGGAAATGCACTCTTACACTCATTCAATCTCATGTAACATTTTTGGTCTATTAACAATATAATAATAATAATATATAATATATTATAATAAATAACAATTTAATTTAATTTTGATGTAATGCAGTTGCCAGGTTTTCCATGGCTAGCATGTAAAGTAATGGGGATAATGGGCATTCCTGTCTGGTGCCATTGTGAATTACCAGTGAGAGGGGATAGCATTCTGTTTACTAGCACCATAGCTGAGGGTCTTCTATAGAGTGCTAAAATTGTTTGTCGTTGTTAGTATTAGACAGTCTTAGAGGCTGATTCATTAATAGCGACAGATAGCGACAGATAGCGACTGTTGAGCGACTGTAGCGGTATTTTGACAGCGACCGCTAGTAGTCGCTGTGCTTGGCCATTGTTCGGTGGATGATAGCGACTCAGTCGGTGTGCCGTAATGTTGAATACAAGATGCTGAGTCGCTATTTGACAGGTTCGCTGTTGTATGGGAGCGCATGATAGCGACTGGACATAGCGACCGGCACCCACCATATTCATTAAAAAATCAGCCTTAAAAATTCCTAGCGCTGTGAAATGCATGTTTAAATCCCAGAGCGCAGTAGGCGATGTGTTAAAAGTAGTTTTTTAACCCCCCAAAAAATGGAATGATTTTGAAATAATATTCAAACCTGAATAGTTTAAAATCAGACCTGTAATATCAATTCTGCCAAAAATTTTTTTTTTTTTAAAAAATCCCCAAAAAATACATTTTCAAAGGAAGAAGTGTTCACAGATTTTTTTTTTTGAAATTAAAAAAAAAATATATTAAAAAATAATTATTAATTAAAATACATTCTGCCATTGAAATGCATTGGAGAGCGCCAGGTAGCGAGAGGTCATACCTGTCGCTGTTCAAGGATGTTCGCTGGCGCTGTGGGATGAGGCTGGGATAATGATGAATGAGTTGCTAGATGGCGCTATCTCAGTCGCTAAGCAGTATCGGCTTGATAAATGTGTGATTGTGGAGGGGAGCCGGCGTTCTAGTTGCGGTACCTGGCTTTACTGGCCGGCTCCCCAGTCGCTATCTGTCGCTATCTGTCGCTATTCCTTGATAAATAAGGCCCACAGTCTTAGTATATTAGTATCTATATGTATGGGTGTTCCAGGAATTTCGAGTTGACTTTATTAAATGCTTTTTCAGCGTCAAGTGAGAAGGCACATTAGGATTGTCTTGGATCTGCTGAAATAATTAAGAAGTATTGTTTTTATTGTATTCTCCCAGGCTTCTATGCCCAGGATGAAGTTGACCTGATCGACCATGAATGAGGGTGGGCAATAGACAGGGCTGAATTAAGTGTGGTGGAGGCCCCTGGTCACAAATTCTGGTAGAGGCCCCAGATACAGTATTTTATTTCATTTAAGTAATATTCCAGCCAAGTAACTGATTGGTGGTTGTCTGGCACCAGCCCACTTACTGGAACATCAGATCGAGTCTGTGGTGGCTTTGGCTGCAGGTTTGCAAAAACAAAAAAAGGCTTGCCCAGGCACGGGGGGGGGGGGCACTGCTGCCGATAGCTTTGTTGCTGGCCCTGCGGCCCGTCAGACCAAAGACTGAAAACCCTCTTGAACCAGACCATAATCCAAAGGTTGGTGGAGGCCCCTTTTGCAGTACAAGTCGTGGAGGCCCCAGGGCACTCGTCCCTTACGCCCTCCTCGTGATCTGGCCCTGGCTCTTAGCTATTATCTTTGCATAAAGTTTTATGTCTACATTCATCAGTGAGATCCATTTGTAGTTGGAGCATTGTGTAGAATCTGGTTTTGTTATAAAAGCAATATGTGTCTCTAATGTCTGGTCTGGCAGGGGACTAGCATACATTATGGCAATAAGGCTCTGGTCATGAAGGGAGTTAAGACATTCTTACAAGATTTGTAAAACTTAGGTGTGAACCTGTCTGGGTCAGGGCTTTTCCTCCAATGAGGTAGAGGTTATAGCCTTGGATAATTCTAAAGCTTCAAATGGTGTTTCTGTGTCTTTGGTCCTTCGAAAGGGATGCCTAATGATGTATTTTCCAGGTGTACAGCACGGATTGCTTCATTTCAATTTTTTACATGTGGGTAATCCACCACAGTTGGCGCAATCGACTGCAGGAAGACTTGTGGCCCCTCCCGGCCCATAAAAGGGCCAGAATTTCCCAGAAGACCCCAGTCTTCTCCTGCAGTCTGACTGCGAAGATGGTCTCTTTCGCTCTGTCCATGGACTCCATGGACGCAGATTAGCGGGGCATTACTAGCCCGTCGGCCGCTGCAAGCCCTATTCCCACCTGCTTCCGGGACCCTTCTTGCCTCCCAGCCATGGCTGCGGATCAGGTGCCGGTAGGGGAACGCCAAGGGTCAGGCGTTCGGCAGAGCTAGGCTCTGGGCAGCAGACTATTCCTCAGAGTAAGTTTTTTTTTCTCTTTTCATTATGTGTCCCACCTGCTTTATTCTTGTGCATCTTATGCTTTTTTCTCAAGCTTTTTACCTCACAATATACTTACCTTCCCCGCTCCTGCTCCTCTTGCCTCCTCTACGTTATGGCGTCGGGGGCGCGCCCTCGTTCGTGGGGGCGGCGGTTGCTGGCCTTGTTCCCCGCTGCACGGGTGCTCTCTGTGGCTGGGGAAGGGGGGGGTGGGGGTTCCCTCCCTACCTGTCTTCCTTGTCCCGGGCGCCATTTTGTCTCTTTGGCACCCGGAGTCTCGGCGAGATCCGCGTCATTGCGACGCTACCCGCCCCTTGAGGTGCTGCTTGGGCAGGCCGGCGCCACTTTCCTCACAGAGTTTCCTGAGGTAAAGTTCCCGTTTTTATCTCACGCCGTCACTCCTTGGTCTGCTGACAGGCTGCGTAGGCTCTTCCCAGGCTCTTCAACTGGCTCCCTTTTGGTCCGTGAGTTTCTTTTCTTGTTGGTACCTTTATTATTGTGTTTAATAATGGCTGTGCATGCGCTGTGGGATGTTTATCTGCTCCCTTTTGTGTCTTTCAGAGTCCCATATTGAGATTCTTGTGGTTCCTCCCGGTCCATACACCACCCCCTCCACCCTTTTTTGCCCTGTGGGTTAGGGTGCTGAGAGTCAAATTGGTTTTTTTTCTGTATGGTTCTGGGCCATCATTATTAGTGCCTTGAGACCCGTCTTTCTTATCATAATAACCATAATGGAGGCTTCTGGGAGTAGTGGGCTTGGGAACCCCCCGGGACTTGCTAAGCTTTGTCTTGTGTGTGGTACATGCCCACTGAGTGGTCGGAACGTGGTTTTTGTGCCCTGCGCCCAGAGTGCTATTGCGGATCAGGATGGGGCAAGTGTTGCCGGCCCCAGTCCAATTGCTCCTCCGGCCTCGCCGACTCCCCGGCGCCTGCTTCTGGCCCCTAGTGAGGGGGAGGCCAGCAGGGACTTGCGTAGTAATTTTGAGCTCAGACTGGCTAGCATTGAGCATCAGTTAGCGTGTTGGCCGCTGGCAAGGCCAAGATTAAGAAGTGGCATTTGGAGCCGGCTCGCCCCATTTTTGCCAATGACGATGAGGATTATAAGCCTTCGGTGGCCGAGATTCCGCTGAGGAGGGTGAGTTGCTCCGGGGGTCCGACTCCTCCGGGGGTAGTCGGGGGGACTTTGACAGTCACCACGGGTCTTCATCTGACGAGGACGAGTGGCCCCAGGATGATACTGAGCAGCTGTTGTCGGCGGTACTTGATACTCTGCACATTGTTCCTCCTAAGGCGGCCAAGAAAAAACAGGGGGACCTTTTTCGGCCGGAGAGACAGCGCCTTGTCTTTTCTGAACAAGGCCACTTCTCTAAGATGGTTTTTAAGGAATGGGAGAAGCCTAATAGGTTGCCGTCGGTGCCTAGGGGTCTGGACAGATGGTATCCCTTTACGGAGAATTTGGTTCGCCTCCGGGAGTGGCTGCTCCTGTTCTGGGGCTCTCCAATACCTTCGTTATGCCGTCTCCTGAGACTTCCTCCTTGCGTGATCATGTTGACAGGCGCATGGATCAGCTAGCCTGTCACGCCTTCACGTCTGTGGGAACCGGTCTGCGCCCTGTCTGTGCTGCGGCCATTGTTTCCATGGCCATTAAGAAGAAGGTAAGGCATCTCGCGCTTATTGCCAAATCTCACAAGCGAGCGGAGGAGTATGGGGAGCTTTTGGCTTGTATGGACTTCCTTGCCTTTGTTATATCGGCCATGGATGACGCCGTCCGTTTTGGTGGTAGGGCTTCGGCTGCGATGGTCGTGCTGCATCGCTCTATCTGGTTACGACAGTGGGCAGCAGATGCTGCTGCCAAAAAAGCTCTCACAGGTATTCCCTTCCTGGGACTTTGGCTGTTTGGGGAACGGTTGGACCTCCTGGCTAAGGATGGGAGACTTCCTCAACGTCGGAAGCAGGTACAGCCTTTTCGGGGCTCTTCCTTTTCTGGTGGTCACAGAGACTCATGGGGGTGAGGTAGAGCCCGAGGTCGTCCCGGGCCTTGCCTGGGGATCCAAGCCTAAGCCCCCTTCCAAGGCCCCTCAGGCATGAGGGGACGCCCTCACTCAGCCGGGTGGGGGGACAGCTTCAGCTCTTTGCTCACGTCTGGAGGCAACAGGTCTCGGACCAGTGGACTCAGGAGGTGGTGTCCTCCGGATACAAGATAGAACTGGCAGCTTGGCCACCCCCAAGATTCATTCGGTCCCGGATCTCCCAAAATCCTGTGACGGTGCAGGGCCTGAGGCTGGCCGTTCAACATCTTCTGTCATCAGGAGTGGTTTGCCATGTGCCTCTTCAAGAACGGAGGCGGGGGTTCTACTCCAACCTGTTCACGGTGCCCAAGAAGGACGGTTCCCTGAGACCCATCCCGGATCTAAAGGGTCTCAACAGATTTGTCAGGTTCAAACACTTCCGCATGGAGACCTTACGGTCAGCGGTGAGCTCTCTTCGGTCAGGCGATTTCATGGCCACTGTGGACATCAAGGATGCCTATCTGCACGTTTCTGTCTTTCTGGGACACCAGAGATTCCTGAGGTTCGCTCTGGGGGATCAACACTACCAGTTTGTGGCCTTGCCGTTCGGCATCACCTTGGCCCCCCGGGTGTTCACCAAGGTGCTGGCGGGTGTCATGGCCCTTCTGAGGAGCCAGGGCATTCGTGTTCTTCCTTACTTAGATGACCTTTTGATTGCAGCTCCATCTTTGCATCAGGCAGAGAGGGATCCTCGGATGGTAGTGTCCACCCTCGAGTCCTTCGGTTGGGTAATCAATTATCCCAAGTCTTCTCTCCCTCCTTCATCGGTAAGATCCTTCCTGGGAATGACGCTGGATACTTTTCAGGTCAAGGTGTTTCTTCCTCGGCAGAAAGTGGAGGGCCTTCAGATGCAGGCGCGGGCCTTGTTGGCTTGCCCTCATCCCTCCATCCATCTGGGGATGCAGTTGGTAGGTCTCATGGTGTCTTGCTTCGAGGCTGTGCTCAGTTCCACATGAGACCCCTTCAGTTGAATCTCTTGACTGTCTGGGATCGGAGTCAGGAGTCCTTGGAGAAGGAATTCGCTCTATCCCCTCTGGCCAGACAGTCCCTTTTGTGGTGGCTGGACTCGAGGAATCTTCTAGTGGGCAGGTCCTTTTTGCCTCCGTGCTGGGAGATTGTCACCACAGACGCCAGTCTGACCTGTTGGGGAGGGGTTTGGCAATCGCTGAAGTTCCAGGGCCAGTGGGGCCCTCAAGAGGGAGTTGAGAGCGATCAGGTTGGTTCTCTTCCAGACTCCCAACCTTCGGAGTTGTGCGGTCCAGGTCCGCTTGGACAATCAGACGGCGGTCGCCTACATCAATCATCAGGGAGGGACTCGGAGCAAACGAGCCCTCAAGGAAGTGTTCCTGATATTGTCTTGGGCAGAGGAGACGGTTCCCTCCATCTCGGCGGTTTACATCCCTCGGGTGGAGAACCAGGAGGCAGATGCCCTGAGCAGAGGGACGTCTCACCTAGGTGAATGATCTCTCGACAACAAGATCTTTCATGCCCTGTGTCGCCGCTGGGGTCAGCCGGACGTGGACCTGTTTCCGTCCCATCACAATCACAAGCTTCCGAAATTCGTATCCCTGTCAAGAGATCCTTTGGCCTTCGCCACGGACGCGCTGGCATTTCCTTGGAAGGAGTTTCGACTCCTTTATGTCTTTCCTCCCTTCCCTCTGTTGGGTCATGTGCTGCGCAAGATAGCCCAGGAGGGGGTACCACCCATCCTTGTGGCCCCCCCGCTGGTCGAGGAGGGTATGGTTTGCAGACGTCGTACAGATGGCGGTGGATCAGTACGTCATGCCCGACATTCCAGAGCTCCTCACTCAGGGACAGCTGCGCCACCCCAATTTACAAACGCTGGCTTTGACGACTTGGCTGCTGAAACCTCCATCCTGATGAATAAGGGTTTGCCGGCTTCGGTCATCAGTACTATGATTCAGGCTCAGAAAAAATCCTCTTCTATGATTTATTACAGGATCTGGCACGCTTACATTGCCTAGTGTGAGTCTAAGGCCTTCCATTGCCGCATCTTCTCCCTTTACAGGTTTCTGGAGTTTCTTCAACACGGTCTAGAATCAGGTCTACAACTGAGTACCCTCAAGGGACAAGTTTCTGCCTTGGCAATTTTTTTCCAAAGATCGCTAATCATAGGCTTGTCAAAACCTTTTTCCAGGGAGTCACCCATGTACATCCACCGCGTAAACCTCTGCTACCGGTGTGGGATTTGAACTTGGTGCTTTCTGCTCTTCAGGGTCCCCCCTTCGAGCCCCTGTGCGATGCTGCTCTTTCTATTCGGACTTTTTGGTGGCCTTTTTGGTTGCTATCACTTCGGTGCGTCGTGTCTCTGAGCTGGCGGCGCTTTCCATGAAACCTGCTTATTTTGAGCGGCATCAGGATAAGGTGGTGTTCCGTCTTAGGCCGGAATTTTTGCCCAAGGTTGTTTCTGCCTTTCATCTCAATGAGGACATTGTTTTACCTTCCTATTGTCCTGCCCCTGCTAATTCCAAGGAACGGAACCTTCATTCTCTGGATGTGGTCAGGGCACTTAAGTATTATTTGGTCGCCACTGAGTCATTTCGGAAGTCTGATTCTCTTTTTGTCCTTCCTTCTGGACCTAGGAAGGGCTTGCCTCCAGCCAAATCCACTATCAGTAAGTGGATTAGACAGGTGGTGGTGCAAGCATACTTTGCTAAGGGGAAGGAACCCCCTTTCTGTGTTACAGCTCACTCCACTAGGGCTATTGGTGCCTCTTGGGCCTTCCAGCACCAGGCTTCAGTTGAACAGGTTTGTAAGGCCGCTACTTGGTCTTCGGTTCACACTTTTTCCAAGTTTTACAAAGTAGATGTTAAGGCCTCAGCTGACGCTGTTTTTGGCCGCAAGGTGCTTCAGGCGGTAGTGGCTTGAACTGCCTGACATTGCTCTCTGGGGATCCCACCCTTCTTTTTTGGACACTGCTGTTGGATGTCCCACATGTAAAGAATTGAAATGAAGCAAGCCGTGCTGTACACCTGGAAAAATACAATTCTGTGATTGCTCACCTGTAGAATTGTTTTTACGGTGTAAAGCACGGCTTGCTTCATCCCACCCTTGTTATCGTTGTTCTCTTTTGCCTTGTTATGGTGATTTTTGTTGAGAGAGTTTCCTTTTAGTGGGCTGTGTTTTACTAACATGGTCCTTGCCTCCCTACTTCTTGCATTACTGCTTTCAAACACTGGGGTCTTCTGGGTAATTCTGGCCCCTTTATGGGCCGGGAGGGGCCACAAGTCTTCCTGCAGTCGATTGCGCCACCTGTGGCGGATTACCCACATGTAAAGAATTTAAATGAAGCAAGCCGTGATGTACACCGTAAAAACAATTCTACAGGTGAGTAATCACAGAATTGTTATAATTTATTGTAGTGCTTTTACACATTTAACAGAAAGTAAAAAAATTACATGGTATATCAAAAAGCCTCAAATATCCTGAAAGCCTATTAAGTGGTACTCGACTAGGCTGCAGACTTACCCCAACCTGATCTTCTGCCATCTATACTTTATAACTACAAAACTCCAAGTGGTGATGTAAGTGCATTTTTGTGTATTTGATTCACCTTAAAGCGGTCTTTCACTGTGAATAAGAGCATATCTTATATTTTCCCACACCCTGTACATACATATTGCTCACATTAAAAATCATCCTACCTGCATCTACTGCATGTTATAAGCCTTTAAACATCCAAGATGGCAGCTCATGTAACATGTATCAGGCAGCCTGCAAACAGGAAGTGCCTTCTGACTGTGCTGCTCTGCATTCTGGGATTGCTGACCTTTTCCTGACCCCAGCTCTGCTCTTTCTGAGCAAAGCACAGCTATAACCCGCCCCCTGTACTTTATTCCACTCTCCTCTCCTCAGTAAGTACGATGCTTCTGAGTCAAAATGGCGGCGCCCATATCCTAAAGTCCGGAACAGAGTTGCAGCCCAGTGGGGGAAAGAATAATAAGTGACTAAAAACTTAAAATATATTAACATTAGATGCTGGGGAATCATTTTTTAAGGGTTTGGGCTTTTCAATAAATCATGCATCCAGTTTAAATGACTATTTAAGCACCCACCCAGGTGGTAATTAATATAATAGGAAAATGGAAAAATTGCAAATTTGTGTAATATTAAAATCCATATAAACATGTCGGCTAATCAGAGGAGGGGTCACTTATACACCCAAACTGAATAAAACTCCCACCAAGCTTGTGGTTTATTCTCTCACGGCAGGGATACAATCCTGGGGGCCACAAGTACTAGTTGCACCAATAATGACCTTCTCTTCAACCAATCATGTCAGCTCCCATTAATTAAAGGTGATTCCCTCACACTTGTTCCTTGCCCGTGATAGCGTGCTGCTGGGTGTGATTTTGTCTGAGATTCTTGATTCCATTCTGTTGCCACCTTTGCCTTGTTTGATCTTCCCGTGATTGCCACCTGGACCGACCATTGCTTGTTTCCTGACTTCGAATTCATCTCATCCTTTGTACTGCGTATCCGTGACCTCCTGGCTTGACCCCTGGCTCGATTTTGACTCTTCTTCCATCTCTTCCCTTTGGTGCTGCGCTATATTGGACAGACTACCCATGTATGACCCCGGCTTACCCGACATCGTCCAGTCTTGCCCCGGGTTCATCCGCCTTCTCCCTGTAAGTCCACATCCTTTGTGCTACGAAGTCCTGGGGGCAACCATGTCCGGGGAGGTGTGTAAAGCGTCCCGGGGGCTTGTCTATAGATGAAGCTAGCAGCGGAGACTGAGGGTTGGGGACTTACCTAGAAGGCGGGTGTCCCACTGGGCTTGACAGGTGGATCATCATAACCAAAAAACTTCAGAACAGACTTAAAGAATTTATAGTACAAGAGAAAGAAGGGAAAGGGGCAACATTATTTAAATATGTAAACGTTTTGAATAGGGTTCAGGAAGGAAGTGTTTTTAAATAGAAACTTACTGCAGGCAAAGTTACGGTAATTGTTACACCATTGCGTTGGGCTATATTTGGCACTGTCCTGAACTGTTATCTGTTTTTAATTGTGGCTAAAAAGTTATTTTTTCACCTCATTGGTTCGCATATTTTGATTTGAAATACATCAGGCTTGTTCAGACGTTCTTTTGCAAGCTGTGTTGAGATCGCAGGAGAGGTTTTCTTCTGTGCAGGTGTCGCTTAGCAGTAGAACAATGAAACACAACACAAAGGTTTTTTGCAGTCAAGTAGGGGTTCTTATTTTCCATTCAGGCAATCCTACTAGCAGCTCCAGACCTTCTCTTGGCCTCCACTTTTACTATTTATGGCCACTTCATACAATTAACAGCGTTTAAGGTGGCCGTTTCATCAATTCAAAATGTTATCTTTTTATAGCCTTCCACCACTTAGGGGGGCAGATTAAGGGTGTGTATGTTATGGAGCTGTTTGTTTATGGCTCCTGCACCCAACCAACATCAGGCCTACAACACAACATCTAGTCCAATATTGCTGCTTCTTTGGTTCACTCCAAAACCCACTTCTGTGATTTCCTGTTATTCTATTTTCTTTTCATTTCCCAACTGACTCAGCATTTAAGATGAACAACAGCATATTTAGCCAGCCCAAAAGTCTATTGTTTGAAGTCTAGCTGATTCCCCGTCCTAATATGGGATACCCACCTTGTTTGCTGTTGTCGCCGGCAAGCCCACAGAGTATGCATGGGCCGCGGCAGCATCCCTAGCTCCTCTCTGGCCAATGTGCACACCCATGCCTGACATTTCTGAATAGCGTGAAGAGGAGAAGCCAGTGTCTATCACTGCATTGGACTCTACTTAGCCACTCTGGCGGCGGCTTAGTAAAGCTAAATAGAGCTTTAGCAACTGACTGGAGGTGATTCAGTGGATCTCACACAGTAAAGCATCCCAAATGTTGATGCCTTAGGGAGAAGAAACAAAAGCCAGGACAGTGAAAATCATTCTCTAGTAACTCTAACCCATTACTATCTCTCTTCCTTATCCTTTACACCCACCTACTGTCTTTTTCTGGTTCTGCCCTCTATGACCAAATTTTCTTAAATCTAGTGACACTATTATCTTATACCTAAGCTTAACTATGTCCCCCAACCTAGGTTAATTGTGAATCCAGGAGGGTGTTAAGCTTACCTGATTCTACAGTTAAAACAGCTAAAAAACGTTAAAGCATTTACAAAAAAGGCTCTTGGCTAGGAAGCAAGCAGTCACCATTGAAGTAAACAGCTCTGAACCCAGAGCGGTGTCGCCACAGGACTGTGAACCCCATGTGACCACCAGCGACCAACTGGAATCAAGAACTTGATCAGCTGTGATGCTTTCAATGCACACCTGCACGGTGAACCCGACTGGTCACCAGTAGTAATGGGCTTGGAATCTGGACAGGAGCTAGATTTGACCCGGGTCTTGGCACTTTGGTTCACCTTATCCTGCATAATGGCAAGATCTGGTCAAAAGATCTGCCAGCCCTCACTACCCATTTAACTGGTATAGCGGTATCTGGAACCCTTACAAATTCACAATCAGAACCCACCATCATCCCATCTTTCTTCATCTGTCCTCCACTGCGCAGCATCCTTTTTGCAGGTCTGTTGGATCAGGAGCTTCCTCCTGGCCTGGAGGGCGTTGGTCCGCTGCAGGTGGGGAGCCACTGGAGAAGAGGAACATGGAGGGAAGTTCTCTGGAAATCCACTTCCATGTCCCTTCCCTCCAGTTACATCATTAGTCACATGAAGGAATTGCACAGAGGCTCCTCCTCTGGGGTATAACCCCCCCTCCCTGTCCATTAGCTAGATGGGAAAACAAGGAAGGGCGAGGGGGACCTGATTCCCATCTCACTGCAGATGCCGCTCACTGCCAGCAGCAGACCAGCACCCAATGGACCAGGAGCACTCCACCTGGTGGTGAATTGATGATGGAAGAGGCACCAAAAATTGAGTTCTTTTTATATTTGTTATAACTGTACTTGTTTTCTTTTTTAACTGGTAGGGGGACAAGTGTTCCCTATATCAGTTCACACCTTGGGGTAACTGGTGCTATTGGTGCTATTGTATCAAATACCAGATACTGGGAATTATCCAACCAGAAAGGCTTCCAAACCAGATTGTCCCTACTGTGGTCCATCACTAGTTTGCTACCACATAACCAGCAGCAGGGACACACAGCAAGGGCAACAGAGGAACACTCTGATGGTGTGGGCTACAGACCGTGGGGTCGAGCCAGCAGCTAGAAGGTAAGTGCTCATTGTTGTTTTGTGGCTTTAACAACAGTCTGTTCAAACAGGAAGAAACAACAGTCAAAACAATATAAGCTTTGCATACCATCTTATCTTATCCACTGCCTACCCAGCAGAGTAGAATAAAAAAATAATGCAAAAATCCTTAATGAAGTAAACAGACATCAATCAACATTAGGAAAGGCAAATCAAGTGATTAGGATGTTACAGCACAATCATTGTATTTTAATTTGCAATCATGGTGCCCTTTGCAGCATCATGTTCTTCTATCGATACTCCAGAGACTTTATTATTCCCTGATGGTCTTGTATTTGGCATTGCATGATCTAGAGGCAGGGCTCCTCGCATCACCCCCCTGCATCTTTTAGAATGGATTCTGCCGTGCTCACGGTGTGAAATTGCTGGTTTGCTCCCATCAGCACTAAGCCAAGAGTCTCTCTGCATCGCAGAAGCACCAGCCGTTCCTTTGTGTTCTTTTTCCAGCAAAATATAATAATAATTACTTCCTAAAAAAGTCGGAGACGTCTAGAATGACCATGTACAAGAGTAAACGTAGAAACCAGAGATGTAAGTAGATTTTCATTTTATTCTGCCTTATTCTCCCATGGACACTGCTTTATAGTGAAAATTGTGATTCCTTATTTTTACGGTGACGTATGACATGAATCAATAAATGACATTCATCCTCGAGAAATACTTGCTTGGCTTTGATGCTTTCTGTATAAAATCAAAGGGATGCTGTATTAGGGAAAAATAGTCCCTTTGTTACTATGGAAACTCTTAAATTATCAGTGTTATTGAGTCACGGAGCAAAACAGAAAATTTAAGTTTTAGTTCTATGGACTCTGAGGAAGATATTATGACTGGTTTACCCAGCTTTTTCTTCATTTTCTGTGTTATGGGCTTTTTAATGATCAGGTTTGTTATGTTATGTTTTGACATACCTATGCTGAGAATATTATTATTAGTAATGATAATAAATGCAACGAAGCATATGCTTATTTTAATTATATACATATTTAAATAACTGTTTAACCATCATATTTTATAATGTAGTTTTGCATTCACATTTGATCAAAACTGCAGTATATGTATTCCTACTTACATAAATATATATATATATATATATATATATATATATATATATATATATATATATACTGTATACCAATACATAAAATCACATACTATTCTGTAAATGACTAATACAAGTGTGTGTGTGTGTGTGTGTGTGTGTGTGTATTGTACACAAACTCACATACTGTACTAATTATATATATATATATATATATATATATATATATATATATATATATATATATATGTATATATACCATTAGGTCAGAATAAAGACAGGTTTTGAGGTTTCCAGAGAGATCTACTTAGATTAAAATTAGCCACAGCTATAATATACTGATAATCTAATTTAAAGTATTTTTTTCTTCAGAAAAACCCTTTTCGTTTCAAATTATATCAAGTACCACCAAGCTGGTACATAATGGTCAGTCAGCAGAAACCATGTTAAAAGTGCAGCAGGCAACCATTCGAAATTCATAAAATGCACATAACTAGTTTGTATCGCCTTTTGGAGCAGTTTTATACTTACTTACTTACAGGTACAGTTCAGCTCTCAGCCTTGCAGAGTACAACCTGATCTCACAAACACTTGCCACAGGTTGGGAACTCCTGCTTTAAAGTAATACACAAGTAATGTATCATAGAACCTCAATTTCCAAGTTCAGTTGTTTCTGAACCAACTCAGGGTGGAATTGTGTGTGTGTGTTTTACTAAAATATAATTAATTCCTATTATATTTATATGGAACTAAGAAAGCCTTCTTTCCTGGGTGCATAAAGGGGAGTTTCTAACAATCTTTTGATATGGATGGGGGGGTTCTAAAGATTTAATAAGCTAATGATTCTCACTTGTAAAGCTGACCAAATCCAAATCAAGCATGGGCGATTTTAGTTTGGACTTGATGCTGAAGAGCTCTTCAAATTCAAAAACGCCTATTAGTGAATAACCCCCATGGGAAGTTATAGCCAAAAGTTAAAGTACTAATTTATGAATTATTGATTTTACAAGTTGATGGTTCGCAGTTGTAGAGCTGTCCAAATTTAGGCCAGGTATAGACAACTCAAGGAAATTCTTAAATACACGATTGAAAAAAAAAAAAAAACTTTTTAATTTTAATAAAATTGGATTTCCATCTGCACTAAATTGATGGGTGAAGCTAGTCGAGTATTTTGTCACTCTTGCTCCCCTAAAATTCAGCAGTTTCTTTATTTATATCTTTAGGAGTGAATACTGATTTATAAAAAGAGGTTCTATGTCTTTAGGATAGGAGAGTAAGTACCTATCATCCTTGAACAGAGGGATTTTTCTTCATGCTAAGCTCACTAGATTAAGCCTAACATAGGTATGTAGGGTGACTTGACCCTTTTTTAAGGGTTATCAACTATCGTTGTCATTTCTCCTTTACTAGTTTCAATGTTTTTATTAATTGTGAGTTCATCAACAGAAAGGTCTACACATAGTAAACCCCCCTTTTCTATTTTCCACATTTTTATCTGGAAGGTGCATAGCTCATTATTATAATTTATAATAGGCTGATAACATACTGTACAGAAAAGAGGTGCACTGAGGTAGGGGTTGCAGTCCTTGGACATGCACCTGTAGCACTGGTGATGTGTACCCTAGTTTGTTTATTCTAATCCATTGAGCCCATATACATTTGTAAATTCCCTGACCTTAGCTAATTTTACCCGATGGACTCATAGTGGCTTCTTTCCATGGTCTTTTGCTAGTTAAGACCTAGTAAATGTCTTCACCTAGAGACATACTCTAAGCACTGCTACTTAAGTACTTGGAGGACTTCACCAATAGGGACAACGTAAAGGCACAATCTATGGTGCAAAAGAGTGTTTTATATAGTGAATAGAGTTTATATGCTTGTAGAGAATGCCACTTGCCTTGTGTACTAGAAGACCTCATCCTTACATTGCTTTATCAATTATTATAGGGACATACAACAATCATATAAAATGAATACAATCAAAAAGCAAAATATAAGGCACCAAATAATATCTTATTAGAAATGAAAATTAAATTGACACATAGCAATCAGCAATTTGTAAAGAATTACAATGGTGCCTAAAATAATAGGGTATGATCTCAACACAGGAAATAATTGATACAACTCCAAGATGCTGGCAACCATTGTAAATTAATACAGGTAAACTGTTAACTGAACAGTGCATTAATGATATGATTCAAAAAGTCAACCCACTCTAAGAAAGGCAAGCTAGGAATATAGCCAAATAGGAGGAAAATATTATTACCAGGCTTTACTAAGCTTCTTTGGGAGGTCACGGGCAGCTACCTTCAGATTCAATATGCACCTTAGTAATCCATAATGCCCAGCTTTGAAATGGATGAGGGACATTCAGCGAAGCAAATTATAGCTGAGTGTATTGTACAGAGGCAAGGTAGGTGTGGCTACTTTTCTATGGAATTGAGGAGTGTGGCCAAATTAAGAGCATTCAGTTATTAAACTCAACCTTTCCAAAGCCTTTCTCTGGCATTAGCAGACAAACAACTCTGCTACTAGACTTCATATTGCCTAATAAAAGTGAAAAATGCTGCTGTAAAAAAAATGCTTCCCTTACAAGTTATAAGTGATCCCTCCCATGCTACACTACAGTGATCCTCTCATAGGATATCATTGTCCTCTAAAACCAACAGCACAGCTCTTCAAATTATACCCTTTACTTCTATTGTTCTAAATGTTACATGTGTCACTGTCCTCACAAGTTTAAAAATGCTACCAACACTTTATATCAGAATGCTGCCTAGTAATAGAACCATTTTGCAAGTAGGAGTTTTAGGTTTACAATTTGAGGGGTGGGGGGGTGACCGGTGAGACACATGTACAGTATAATATAATGGACCAAAAATTCCACAACTAAAAGGAATACAAAGAAAGGAGTGATTTCTTAAATCAAAATTTACAAAAATTACAGGAATCCCCTTCTTAGCCAGTAGGAATTGTGCAAATCAACTCTTTATGCCCCTCTTATCATTCTAAGTTCCCAGAAATGCTGGGATGGGTAAAGCTTGGATATGGCTTTTTGACAGCCATAATTATTATTATTTTTTTAAGCATACATGTTGATAGGAGCACCAGCAACATCAGAGACCTGGCTGCACACAGTAGTTGAAGCATCTCAATACTGCTCAAATATCTGGGCTCACACATCTATTGAGGCACAGAAATGTGAATATCTGCTGCACACAGTGATCAGCTTAACAGCATTTCACAACCATCTGTATATATCACTTAGTCACAGACCACACACAACGATCAGAGACCTCACTCACAAATAGAATTCATAGCATCATCCACACATGGTCATATTGTCTACAACCACAAACTGTAATTAGAGCACTGGCCACACACAACAATTAGAACACTGGTTTTACTTAACAATCAGAGCCTCAGCTACACACAGTACAGGCCAAACACAACATTCAGAGCACCACCCAAACACAGTGATCAGAGAACCACCCAAACACAGTGATCAGAGAACCACCCCAACACAGTGATCAGAGAACTGCCCTATCACAGTAATCAGAGCACCCGCCCAAAACATTGATCAGAATACTGCCTACACACAACATTCATAGCACTGGCCACATAAAGCAATCAGAGCACTGGCCATACACATTGGTCAGATTACCAGTCACTTACTTTGATCAGAGCAATGGCCACACACATTGATCAGGTTACCAGTCACTTGCTTTGATCAGAGCACCAGCCACATGCATTGATTACCAGTCACTTACTTTGATCAGGGCACTGGCCACACACATTGATCAGATTACCAGTCACTTGCTTTGATCAGAGCACCAGCCACACACATTGGTCAGATCACAGTGACATTTTGATTTTAGATCAACTTTAAGAAAACTGCAGCATGCAAGTAATTGGTAATGTTGGAGCTGCTGTATGAAAATGGGGAATAATCTGATCCTGTCTTCTTATGCTTAGTAAATTGTTGGGAAAAGTCTGGAGAGTAAAAGTTGCCAGACATAAACTCTTCCCAAATCAGTATTGGAGATGCAGGGGGCCTTTTCATCTTATATTTGTGGGATAAGGTAAAACAGTTTTACAAATAGACATAATAATGTATTGCTGTACATGACCTCAACTCTCTTCCCACCAACAGGCCATGTTTTGCGGATCTCCACACAGACACACAAGGGAAGTAATTTGTGCAGCACCTGACCTGGGCAATAGAGCCAGCTATGTGGAGATCCACAAAACATGACCTGTTGGTGGGCCTTGAGGAGGAGGGCTGGGGACCCCTGCTGGAAGCACCCAACTGCTACATACAGATGTAGCAATCGTTAACCGTCACATCCCAGCTCAACCCATTGTGATATATCACAAAGAAGTAATTGGAAAGCTTTTAAGAATTCAAGATAGCATGATGCACCTCCAGTGCAATAAATGGACAGTTAAAGAAATCTTCATCTGTAAATCTACATGAGAACAAAATATGGGTTATACCTACCAAGGGATCATTTAACGGGGTAGTAGCATTGACTAGCTTTGCTATTGTAATAGTGAAGCGAGGATGGCACTGGATGGCCTAGGATGAATAGTTCTGGATGATTCAGAATGTAACTCAAGAGCAGACATGCTGCTTAGGGTAAAGCTGACCACACAACATGATCAGTGAATCGATAACCTTATGTACAGGACATGCATCTAAGAATACCATCCAAAATAAAAGGTGGTGATGCTGTGATAGATCGACAGAACTAATAAACCAATGAAAAAATACATACACAAACTACATTTCAAATAGCAGGTAAATTGCTAAAAGTTTTTGCTGCTACAACCCTCATATCCAACTTTATACATGTTTCACAGCTGGCCGCTGCTGCATGTCAATAAGAAATACATTAAAACTAAGGAAGTCCAGCAGCACACGAATGTGTGAAAAAAATGTAAAAAAATGTAATTCAGTGGACACATAAAAAAGCAAAATGGTTCTTAACTTTGGTCCTGTGCAGCTGATCTGTGCCAGTCTGGCATCAGTAACTCACCTTATCTCATCTCTGGAACTGAGCCCCCGCCTCTGCCCAGGATCCCGCGCCCTCCGGGGCAGCAAACCCCATTCATGGAGACTTCTGTGTCAGGCTTCCACCTCTGTGTCACTCTCAAGGACGTGGTCCTGCCCCCTTCGTTCTCTACAAAAAAGAAGGGTTTGTCAGGGATTGGCCAACTACCTCCATTACAATGAATGGAGGGGGCAGGGCAGCGCTCTGTGATTGATAGTGAGTTGCAATCATTACCCACCATCATACATGTATACGCGTATACAGGTTTGGACCTCGGCTGGCACGGAATGCAGCAGGTGCGGCATGTGCTTGTATCCAGATGAGTTACTGATCGCCAGATTGGCACTGATCACCTGCGCTGAACATTTGTTTTTATATCTGCCAGCTAAGCGCTCCATATATATCATGTCATGATTAAGGGCAGGAAGCCCGAAACGCGTCGACGCATCTAGGGATGACACTCTGCCTTTTATGTATGTGATGTTGCCCGAGGGAGCATTTTAAGATTCTCCATTAAACTGGACGTTTTATCTGAACCACGAAGGCTGGCTGGACTCTTCTTTTTTTGCTAATGCTGCTCTTGGAGGTGAGCTCTCTCTTTCGTGCTGCCTTATCGTGGGGAGTGGTGGGACATAATTCAGGCTGGCATAAACTTTTACAACGCTCCATATATAATGCCTACTTTCTTCACAGCCCAGTGCTGCACTGTTGTATAAGCCACACTAGGAATAATTGGTGCTGAAGCCTGTACTACCATAGAGCACAATAGCGGGAATAGTTTGTCTAACATGTCAAAAATTTAAACAAATGATGTTGCCAACTGCTATACGTTCATCTAACCATAACAAGTAAAATGGCCCTAACACACTACAAAGTTTACTATATTTTCATCGCTGCAGTGTTTTTACAGCAACCAGCACCTGTAAGATCCACTGCCATCCTCTAATGCGTGCTAAAAAATGAACAAATATGGCACAAAGTAGTACACATTTGCACAGTTAAATCCAGCATAAGGGCCAAGAGGTACACAAACAGACACTGACACAGGCTGGCCTCTAGGGAGAAACCTAGTGCGCAAGTGCAAGCTAATTATTTAAGAACAGACATTTTGACTTGCAGGTTTGCGAAAAGATAACACAGCCAAAAAAAAAGGACATGCCAGGGTGTATGCTTCTGCCAGCAAAATTAGGCAAAATGGCAAACTTTATAAATTGGGCTCTTACTGTCAGATGAATGACGCTCATCAATAGAAAAGTCAAAGTCAACAGAACCTCATTTTTTTGCTAACACAGAAACCCCTATTTAACAATGCTCATCATTTTTAGTCTTGAAATATATGTACATGTCAAATACATTGTTGTTTCTTTATTTCCCAAAGTTGACTTTCTGTGACGTCACATACATAAATCTCCTTTTGAATAGTTACTATTTCTGCTTTACTTCTCTTTTTTATTAGAGGCCCTATTCCCCATGTTTATATTGATTGGCAAACCTTTCGTTTCAAATAAGGCCTAATAATAATGCTGATGAATTATAACTGATGATAGGCTCACTTTAAACTATATTTTTATTCTTATGAAGCAGTATTTTTATCCAATATAAAGAATACTTGTACATGCCAGTGAAAATACAGCTAATTAAATGATATACTGGATGCATTTGAGCCAGCAGTAAGAGAGGCTTAGGCAGATGAAGTGCTTTTAAGGCACAAATATAGGTGCCCGACTAGCATGTCTTCATTTATACAACATTCTTGTCTCATGTATAAGTATAAACCTACTCAGTCTCCGATATCAACACATTTCAGAAGAAGCTTGGATACCGAACAAAATATTGCAAACATCATTGAAGTATTGGAAAAAAAAAAGCAATGACATGGAGCTTTTGATTTCCTTACAGGAGAATATGTGATTGGATAAGTTGAGTTGCTAGATTAATAATTGATGAATTATGATTGCTATTTCTGTTCAAAACCACAGAAATAAAAAATGATATCCCTTGTTTCCTTCTCACAGTAGCTTGTAAGTGACAAAGGGTCGATCATTCAGAAAAAATGATTAGATTCCCATTTAAACATTCAAATGAAGACAGACAACCTTACCCTTTTAATGTTTTCCATCTTCCACAAGTATTGCTTCTCCATGACAGACTCTTTTAAATTCTTGACGTTTGCTGCTGCTAATCAGTGATAAGGTGGCATTAAAGGGGAACAAAACCCAGGATTTTGACTGTGCTGGGTCTTGTTCCTTGCCCCTGGGGCATCCCAATTTGGCTCTGCCCATGCCCTATCCCCCAGCCAATGAGCTGCGAGTGGTTGGGATGGGGGTTCCCAGCCTGGCCAGCAAGCAGGCAAGCGCACACAATGATGCCTGCTGTGGGATGATGGGGGGTTCTGTCTCAGTCTGTTATAGGATGATGGGGGGTTCTGTCAGTCTACTTTGGGAATAAAAGGGAGCTCTGTCACAGTCTGCTATGGAAGATGATGGGGGCTTTGCCATAGTCTGCCATGGAAGATGATGGGGGGCTCTGTCACAGTCTGCTTTGGAAGATGATGGGGGCTTTGTCACAGTCTGCCATGGAAGATGAAGAGGGGCTCTGTCACAGTCTGCTTTGGAAGATGATGGGGGCTTTGTCACAGTCTGCCATGGAAGATGAAGAGGGGCTCTGTCACAGTCTGCTTTGGAAGATGATGGGGGCTTTGTCACAGTCTGCCATGGAAGATGAAGAGGGGCTCTGTCACAGTCTGCTTTGGAAGATGATGGGGGCTTTGTCACAGTCTGCCATGGAAAATGATGGGGGGCTCTGTCACAGTCTGCTTTAGAATGATAGGGGGCTCTGTCACAGTCTGCTATGGGGCTGATGGGGGTTGTTCTGCCACACAGTCTGCAATAGGGATAATGGGGGGCTGTTTGCCACACATTCTGTTATAAGGATGATTGGGGTTGTTCTTCTTCCCAGCCATCATATTTTCTGCAGATGAATCTGGGCCACTGCTGTTGGTGCAATGCATAAGACAGGCCCATCATCCCCCATATTTGGCTCAATCATGGGTAGGGAGCACTTTCTGCTGCTAAGGGAGAGGCACAGTATGGCACATACCGGTATGGGACAGCAGCGGCATATGGGATGGGTGATGAGGGGGCAGAATTCTTCCTTCTCATACTGAGTGCTATTTTGCCTAGGAACTGCCCTGTTCATGAGTAAAGAAATAGCTCCAATGAGCCAGAAAATCTGAATAAATGCTGATTCTTCGTTGTCTTATGATCAAAACATTGCAAATCTTAGTAACCTGACTTTTCATCCCAGGTACTTACAGTAGCTCTAACACCCAGGGCATGTGTTTAGTATTTTAATTAATGGTGGTGAGCCCCTACCTCAACACACAACTAAGCCAAAAAAACAGCCCCCATCCCAGTCATTGAAGCATGATGCCCCTAGACAAATCATGCTTAGGTCTCCACTGGGTCTTGTTCTAGCACTGATTTTTATAATCCAGACTGTAGCTAGTTTTACATTACCTTGTCTTACTTTGCCAGTGCCATCAAATGATACCTGATGTGTCTTGTATACATTATGTATACATGCCTACCCATGTTTACTTTAAAATATATAAAATGTAAATTATAACAATAATCCTTTATATTACTGATCAGTATAAACTGAAGAAATGCAAAGAGGGTACAGCAAAAATCATGGTCTTTCAGTTTACTTGTTGCGGGATCACACGGAACTTAGGTAGTTCCTGCAATTTCAGATAATTTTTTTCACCCCTTGCCAATGTAAGTCATTGGGGGGCATGCTAATTATTTGGTAAAGCATGGTGCTCCAGCGGTGTGCCTTGTGGTGTGAACTGCAACCTGCATCTCTGTGAGTTTTTTAATTTTAACACACAAGAAAGTGCAATTAAAAATATTTGTTAGTTTTTCACAAAAAAACAGCCGTACCGGCAATGAAGCATTTTTACAGATGAGGTACATAATGTTTGCAATTAGGCGGTTATTTTTTTAGAATTTTAGGATTGCCGATAAAAGGCAAATTATTGGCATAGCCCAGGGGGAGCTGTTATTTCCAAACAAACGAGCACTATTACACACATAATTGTGTAATTTAAAAAATTCATATAAACACACCTCAAATGAGAGGAGGGGTCACTTACACTTACACTCAGGCAGATTATGCCTGAAGAAGAAGCTTGAACAGCTTCGAAGGCTTGCATTTTCAATCTTATTGAGTTAGCCAATAAATGGTATTACCTTAACCTTGGATTTCCTGCTTACATCGATGGCTAACACGGTACAACAACTTACTGACACTCAAACTGAATATAATTCCCACCAATCTTGTGGATTATATTTATCATGGTGGGAATAAAATCCAGGGGTGACAGGTTTAGTTTATCAGGGGTGAGAGAACCTGTCATCCATAATTTCCTCTTCCTTCCATTAAAATTAAAAAAACAAGCCTGGCTGGATATTTCTTGATGCCGAGTGTAAAAATGACCCCTCCTCCCGCCATCCAGCATAAGTATATGGATTTTTATCATTGGGCTATTTTTCGCTATAGTGTACCTTTGAAAAAAATACTTCCCACATTAGGACAGGTGGATATTTTGGGAAAAATGGAACAAGAATATTTTATAGCATTTTCTTGTCTGCTAAAATTACAAAGCTCACAGTGTTGCAGGTTGCAATTCACACCGCAAGAGTCACCGCTGGTGCACCATGCTTTACCAAGTAATTAGCATGACCCTCATTGTCAACATTCCATTGGTTGTGCACTGGTGATGATACTCCATGGGTAAGAGACCAATCTTGTGACAGGGTTGCAGGTTCGATTCCTGGTAGGGACATGACTGAAGTGCTATTGAGCAAATTAGTTCACTTGAGTTTGAGTTTGTGAGTTGTTTTTGTTCTGGGTTAAATACAGAAGACACATTCCTATGTGTGTGAAAGCACACAAAAGGCAAATAAACACATATTATTATATATTCTTATGGTATACTCAACTGTAAGTTTTTATTTTTCTTGGCATTTTATCATTGCTTTTTGATCTTCTATTATATACACCCTATATTAGTAATAAATGTCTCCATCTACATTTGTTAGTCCTTGCTTACAGCAGATACTGCTGACACTATGCAAAATAACTTTCTGTTAAATATTATAGCGTTGTCACACTCGCTTGCACCTTTATCTCTCTGATCTTTTGTGGTGATTGAATTCATTGATTGCTGTTGCATAGATGAATACTGATGGCAGTAATGACTAGATTATAACAGGATCAAAGATGCTTATTAGATGATGCTAGCCAGAATGAGGTGCTCCCAAGCTGCATTTCAATTTATGTAGAATCTGAGATTCCATAAGCTTTATTTAACTTACCAGTATCTTTTAAATCTTTTAAAGCCTTTATTTTCCTTTCTTATAACTGCAGCTTCTTTCAGCAAAGCTCTCTATAGACTTCAGAAGGTGATATAAGGAAACTGAACAAATGCCACAAAATATTTTAAATGACTATCATTGAAAAAGAAATAGAAATGTGATTTCATAATACATTTGACATTCTCTAAAAATATATACAAAATCTAAAAACATTTACGCATCGGAAAATATGATACTCCCTGCAAAGATTAACTATTGCTATGGCATAGGCATGACTACAGCTATGTCTTTTTGTCGTTTTGTCCATTACTAAAGCTATAGTCAGCCTGATCTGGTCAAGCATAGGTCGGCATAGTCCAGTATAGCGTACATAGAAAACAAAGTAGTATTACTAAGAGGCAGATTCACTACTAGCACCACGTATTGCCAGATGAGCGTCTGTATAGCGGCGCCTAGAGAGACTGCTAGTAGACACTGTAAGTGGGTATTGGGCGCTGTAACCTAGCGTTGCGTTGAATGTGATGTGTGTTGGGTGCTCTAGCAACAGTAAAACGCTGCAGCAAGCGATAGGTAGTGCCAGCTCAGCGCTCCACCCCATATTTAACAAAAAACTAGACACGCATAGCGTTGGCACTCTAAAGTTGGGCGCTGTAGCATAGAACGCCAGACTCTGTGTGATCAGAGTCTGTTTTTGAAAAAATAATTTTAATTGCCAAACACGCTATTTTAACACAACCAAATGAAAGCCCATTGAAATGCATGGGAGAGCGACACTGAGTGAAAGGTAATACCTGGTGCTCTTGAACCTAGAGCGCCAGCGCTACTCACTGAGCCATCTCTGGTAATACATGTGACGCTACATGGCGCTGTTAGAGGGGCTCACCAGATTCGCCTTTTACAATATGGTTTTGTGTACAGCACTCGGCATTCACCAGACGCTGCCTGCCGCTACGAGGCACTGTCTATCTATCTGCACTACCTATCCTTTCTTAAATAACCCCCTAAGCTATAGTGACAAAAATGATGCTAAAAGACGCACATAATAAATAAGGCCCATAGTGTAGCATAGTGCAGGGCAGCTATGAATATCTATTTATGTTAATGCTTTTAAAGTGGCACAAAACCCTTTGCTAACCCCCTTGAGCCTTAAGCATTCTTATGATTTTGTCAAATTTAAGAACACTGATGCACTTGATCTCATTTTCTCTATATGTAATTATTAAGTGATTGAAATTAAATGAAATAAGCACAATACATGTTATCAGCTCAAGCAATGTTATATATTTCTTTGAAACAACAAATTAGGTTTATTGTGCTCAGTGTTATGTGATAATTGTGATGAGCAGTCCTATGTACATTGTGTGCCACTTTTTGGCCTCAGCGCCACTTAGCGTGCAATTTAAGATACAAGATACAAAAAAAGTCAGCACCAATGTGGCTGCCAGCTCTATATATATATATATATAGTGTCTTATTTAACACAAGAAGCGAAAAGGTCACAGCGCCGTCCACAGCACAGCACCAAAAAAGACAAATTTGCTGATGCTCCAAAACTTGAGGTAGAGCCACCTGAAAGATGCTAAATGGTGCAAATCATAAATAAGGCCCCTATTAGATCATGTCCTTAGTGCATGGCGCTATCTACATTGAAATAATCACCTACCCAACGTCTAGCTTCAGCTTTTATGAACTGTGAGGGAATTGGAGCGGATGTAATGTATTTTAATTTTACAATTACATTTTGTCTCTATAAGGTCCTTGACCCCCTGCTAATTATGGTAAACAGATGATGCTGTTTTGAGCTACACACAACAGTGTTAAATAGCAGAGGTTTTCAACACAAGTCATTATTAATTTAGAACAACAGCCTAAGTCTTCATTAAAAATATAGCTGTTAGTGCTGATTCTGTTTCCAGTTACTGTAATGAGGTTGAATCTTTACCTGGTCATCGTGGTAGGACTGATTATTTACCTGGCTTTTGATCCCAAGCTGTTTTCTAGGCCGCCAGTAGAGCAAGCAGACTTCCAAAGATGTTCAGTCACATCCGTGTATATTAATTTTACCGTTGCTCTTTTTCTGGCCTGATTTGCAGAAATGTACCATGGTGGTGATGTGCTGTTCAAAGAGGGCAGTGCCGCAAAGTGTGGGTTAACTTCAAAGGTTAAGATACTGTTTGCCCTGGATTTGCAGCCCCAGGGGTAATTTATTGTGCATGTAATCTCTGGTGGGATCTAGGTAGGGTTATTGTGTCTCCTAGCCAGGGGCTTGTCTACTGGTGAACAAACACTGTTAGTTTGGGAGTTGGCAGGCCGCAGGGTATCCCAAACCACCACATGGCACCCTATCTGTTATACTAAATAAGCGTTGTTCAGCATCAGCTTTATTAAGTTATTGCATTTTTAATTGGTTTTGGTCTGCTTTAAATACACCAGGCCGCAGGGTATCCCAAACCTGCACGTTGCACCCTATCTGTTATACTAAATAAGCGTTGTTCAGCATCAGCTTTATTAAGCTATTGCATTTTGCATTGGTTTTTGTCCTGCTGTCAATACACCAGGCCGCAGGGTATCCCAAACCACCACGTGGCACCGTATCTGTTATACTAAATAGGCGTCTACAGCCTCAGCTTTATTAAGATTGCATTTTGAATTGTTTTTTGTCCTGCTGTCAATACACCAGGCCGCAGGGTATCCCAAACCACCACGTGGCACCCTATCTGTTATACTAAATAAGCGTTGTTCAGCATCAGCTTTATTAATCTATTGCATTTTGCATTGGTTTTTGTCCTGCTGTCAAAACACCAGGTCGCAGGGTATCCCAAACCACCACGTAGCACCCTATCTGTTATACTAAATAAGCGTTGTTCAGCATCAACTTTATTAAGCTATTGCATTTTGCATAGGTTTTTGTCCTGCTCTCAATACACCAGGCCGCAGGGTATCCCAAACCTGCACATTGCACCCTATCTGTTATACTAAATAAGCGTTGTTCAGCATCAGCTTTATTAAGCTATTGCATTTTGCATTGGTTTTTGTCCTGCTGTCAATACACCAGGTCGCAGGGTATCCCAAACCACCACGTGGCACCCTATCTGTTATACTAAATAAGCATTGTTCAGCATCAGCTTTATTAAGCTATTGCATTTTGCATAGGTTTTTGTCCTGCTGTTAATACACCAGGCCGCAGAGTATCCCAAACCACCATGTGGCACCCTATCTGTTATACTAAATAGGCGTCTACAGCCTCAGGTTTATTAAGCTATTGCATTTTGCATAGGTTTTTGTCCTGCTGTCAATACACCAGGCCGCAGGGTATCCCAAACCACCGCGTGGCACCCTATCTGTTATACTAAATAAGCGTCTACAGCCTCAGCTTTATTAAGGTATTGCATTTTGAATTGGTTTTTGTCCTGCTGTCAATGCACCTGGCCGCAGGGTATCCCAAACCACCACGTTGCACCCTATCTGTTATACTAAATAAGCGTTGTTCAGCATCAGATTTATTAAGTTATTGCATTTTTAATTGGTTTTGGTCTGCTTTAAATATACCAGGCCGCAGGGTATCCCAAACCTGCACGTTGCACCCTATCTGTTATACTAAATAAGCGTTGTTCAGCATCAGCTTTATTAAGCTATTGCATTTTGCATTGGTTTTTGTCCTGCTGTCAATACACCAGGCCGCAGGGTATCCCAAACCACCACGTGGCACCGTATCTGTTATACTAAATAAGCGTCTACAGCCTCAGCTTTATTAAGATTGCATTTTGAATTGTTTTTTGTCCTGCTGTCAATACACCAGGCCGCAGGGTATCACAAACCACCACGTGGCACCCTATCTGTTATACTAAATAAGCGTTGTTCAGCATCAGCTTTATTAAGCTATTGCATTTTGCATAGGTTTTTGTCCTGCTGTCAATACACCAGGCCGCAGGGTATCCCAAACCACCACATGGCACCCTATCTGTTATACTAAATAAGCGTCTACAGCCTCAGCTTTATTAAGCTATTGCATTTTGCATAGGTTTTTATCCTGCTGTCAATACACCAGGCCGCAGGATATCCCAAACCACCGTGGGGCACCCTGTCTGTTATACTAAATAAGTGTCTACAGCCTCAAATTTATTAAGTTATTGCATTTTGAATTGGTTTTGGACTGCTTTAAATACACCAGGCCCCAGGGTATCCCAAACCACCACGTTGCACCCTATCTGTTATACTAAATAAGCATTGTTCAGCTTTATTAAGCTATTGCATTTTGCATTGGTTTTTGTCCTGCTGTCAATACACCAGGCCGCAGGGTATCCCAAACCACCACGTGGCACCCTATCTGTTATACTAAATAAGCGTCTACAGCCTCAGCTTTATTAAGCTATTGCATTTTGCATAGGTTTTTGTCCTGCTGTCAATACACCAGGCCGCAGGGTATCCCAAACCACCACGTTGCACCCTATCTGTTATACTAAATAAGCATTGTTCAGCTTTATTAAGCTATTGCATTTTGCATTGGTTTTTGTCCTGCTGTCAATACACCAGGCCGCAGGGTATCCCAAACCACCACGTGGCACCCTATCTGTTATACTAAAAAGCATCTACAGCCTCAGCTTTATTAAGCTATTGCATTTTGCATAGGTTTTTCTCCTGCTGTCAATACACCAGGCCGCAGGGTATCCCAAACCACCACATGGCACCCTATCTGTTATACTAAATAAGCGTTGTTCAGCATCAGCTTTATTAAGCTATTGCATTTTGCATTGGTTTTTGTCCTGCTGTCAATACACCAGGCCGCAGGGTATCCCAAACCACCACGTGGCACCCTATCTGTTATACAAAATAAGCGTTGTTCAGCATCAGCTTTATTAAGCTATTGCATTTTGCATTGGTTTTTGTCCTGCTGTCAATACACCAGGCCGCAGGGTATCCCAAACCACCACATGGCACCCTATCTGTTATACTAAATAAGCATCTACAGCCTCAGCTTTATTAAGTTATTGCATTTTGAATTGGTTTTGGTCTGCTTTAAATACACCAGGCCGCAGGGTATCCCAAACCACCACGTTGCACCCTATCTGTTATACTAAATAAGCGTTGTTCAGCATCAGCTTTATTAAGCTATTGCATTTTGCATTGGTTTTTGTCCTGCTGTCAATACACCAGGTCGCAGGGTATCCCAAGCCACCACGTTGCACCCTATCTGTTATACTAAATAAGCGTTGTTCAACATCAGCTTTATTAAGCTATTGCATTTTGAATTGTTTTTTGTCCTGCTGTTAATACACCAGGCCGCAGAGTATCCCAAACCACCACGTGGCACCCTATCTGTTATACTAAGTAAGCATCTACAGCCTCAGCTTTATTAAGTTATTGCATTTTGAATTGGTTTTGGTCTGCTTTAAATACACCAGGCCGCAGGGTATCCCAAACCACCACATATCACCCTATCTGTTATACTAAATAAGCGTTGTTCAGCATCAGCTTTATTAAGCTATTTCATTTTGCATTGGTTTTTGTCCTGCTGTTAATACACCAGGCCGCAGGGTATCCCAAACCACCCCGTGGCACCCTATCTGTTATACTAAATAAGCGTCTACAGCCTCAGCTTTATTAAGTTATTGCATTTTGAATTGGTTTTTGTCCTGCTGTCAATACACCAGGCCTCAGGATATCCCAAACCACCACATGTCATCTGTTATACGGGGAGGCCGATTCATTAATAGCGCCAGGTAGCGACAGATGAGCGCCAGTAGCGTGATTTTCACAGCGCCAGCTAGTATTCGCTGTGCTTGGCCGGGATTTGCTTGTTGACAGTGACTCAGTCGGTGTGCGGTAATGTTGAATACGGGCTTAGGGGGTCGCTGTTTCACAGGTTCAGCGTTGTATGGGTGCGCCTGACAGCGAATGGCCAGAGCGAACGGCTTGCTGCAGATTCATTAACAAATCACGCTCCGAATTTTTTCGCGCTGTGAATTCCTTGTATAAACCCGAGACCGCTGCCGGCGATGGATTTAAAATAGTTTTTAACCCCCAAACAACCATTTTTTGATTATAAAATTATACAAGTTTTTATAAATATCCCGTAATATGAATACATTAATATCAGACCTGTAATATCAATTCTGCACAAAATCATTTTTTTTTTTTTTTACAGAATTTTTTGACATAAAAAAAAAAAAAAAAAAACATTAATAGCAATTAATCCCGATTAATTAAAGATTGCTCCATTGAAATGCATTGGACATCGCCAGGGAGCGACAGGTCATACCTGTCGCTGTGATGGGATTAGCAGCGGCGCTGTTCGTTGCAGTCGGCTACATGATGAATCCCGCGGTAGCTGTCGCTCTCGCCGGCGCTAGCCTCATTTAGCTTGATAAATGCGTCATTGTGGCCGACGCCGGGCATACTTGAGTCGGTAGCCGCCATTAGCTGGCGGGACCTGACGCTCGTCAGACACTACCTGGCGCTATCGCTTGATGAATAAGGGCATAAATAAGCGTCTACAGCCTCAGCTTTATTAAGTTATTGCATTTTGAATTGGTTTTTGTCCTGCTGTCAATACACCAGGCCTCAGGATATCCCAAACCACCACATGTCACCCTATCTGTTATACTAAATAAGCGTTGTTCAGCATCAGCTTTACTAAGCTATTTCACTTTGCATTGGTTTTTGTCCTGCTGTCAATACACCAGGCCGCAGGGTATCCCAAACCACCACATGGCACCCTATCTGTTATACTAAATAAGCGTTGTTCAGCATCAGCTTTATTAAGCTATTGCATTTTGAATTGGTTTTTGTCCTGCTGTCAATACACCAGGCCGCAAGGTATCCCAAACCACCACGTGGCACCATATCTGTTATACTAAATAAGCGTCTACAGCCTCAGCTTTATTAAGTTATTGCAATACACCAGGCCGCAGGGTATCCCAAACCACCACATGGCACCGTATCTGTTATACTAAATAAGCGTTGTTCAGCATCAGCTTTATTAAGCTATCGCATTTTGAATTGGTTTTTGTCCTGCTGTCAATACACCAGGCCGCAGGGTATCCCAAACCACCACATGGCACCCTATCTATTATACTAAATAAGCTTTGTTTAGCATCAGCTTTATTAAGCTATTGCATTTTGCATAGGTTTTTGTCCTGCTGTCAATACACCAGGCCGCAGGGTATCCCAAACCACCACGTGGCACCCTATCTGTTATACTAAATAAACATCTACAGCCTCAGCTTTATTAAGATATTGCATTTTGAATTGGTTTTGGTCTGCTTTAAATACACCAGGCCACAGGGTATCCCAAACCACCACGTTGCACCCTATCTGTTATACTAAATAAGCGTTGTTCAGCATCAGCTTTATTAAGCTATTGCATTTTGCATTGGTTTTTGTCCTGCTGTCAATACACCAGGTCGCAGGGTATCCCAAACCACCACGTTGCACCCTATCTGTTATACTAAATAAGCGTTGTTCAACATCAGCTTTATTAAGCTATTGCATTTTGAATTGGTTTTTGTCCTGCTGTTAATACACCAGGCCGCAGAGTATCCCAAACCACACGTGGCACCCTATCTGTTATACTAAGTAAGCATCTACAGCCTCAGCTTTATTAAGTTATTGCATTTTGAATTGGTTTTGGTCTGCTTTAAATACACCAGGCCACAGGGTATCCCAAACCACCACGTTGCACCCTATCTGTTATACTAAATAAGCGTTGTTCAGCATCAGCTTTATTAAGCTATTGCATTTTGCATTGGTTTTTGTCCTGCTGTCAATACACCAGGCCGCAGGGTATCCCATACCACCACGTGGCACCCTATCTGTTATACCAAATAAGCGTCTACAGCCTCAGCATTATTAAGTTATTGCATTTTGAATTGTTTTTTGTTCTGCTGTCAATACACCAGGCCGCAGGGTATCCCAAACCACCACATATCACCCTATCTGTTATACTAAATAAGCGTTGTTCAGCATCAGCTTTATTAAGCTATTTCATTTTGCATTGGTTTTTGTCCTGCTGTTGATACACCAGGCCGCAGGGTATCCCAAACCACCCCGTGGCACCCTATCTGTTATACTAAATAAGCGTCTACAGCCTCAGCTTTATTAAGTTATTGCATTTTGAATTGGTTTTTGTCCTGCTGTCAATACACCAGGCCTCAGGATATCCCAAACCACCACATGTCACCCTATCTGTTATACTAAATAAGCGTTGTTCAGCATCAGCTTTACTAAGCTATTTCACTTTGCATTGGTTTTTGTCCTGCTGTCAATACACCAGGCCGCAGGGTATCCCAAACCACCACATGGCACCCTATCTGTTATACTAAATAAGCGTTGTTCAGCATCAGCTTTATTAAGCTATTGCATTTTGAATTGGTTTTTGTCCTGCTGTCAATACACCAGGCCGCAGGGTATCCCAAACTACCACATGGCACCCTATCTGTTATACTAAATAAGCGTCTACAGCCTCAGCTTTATTAAGGTATTGCATTTTGAGTTGGTTTTTGTCCTGCTGTCAATACACCAGGCCGCAGGGTATCCCAAGCCACCACATTGCACCCTATCTGTTATACTAAATAATCATTGTTCAGCATCAGCTTTATTAAGCTATTGCATTTTGAATTGGTTTTTGTCCTGCTGTCAATACACCAGGCCGCAGGGTATCCCAAACCACCACATGGCACCCTATCTATTATACTAAATAAGCTTTGTTTAACATCAGCTTTATTAAGCTATTGCATTTTGTATAGGTTTTTGTCCTGCTGTCAATACACCAGGCCGCAGGGTATCCCAAACCACCATGTTGCACCCTATCTGTTATACTAAATAAGCATCTACAGCCTCAGCTTTATTAAGTTATTGCATTTTTAAGTGGTTTTAGTCCTGCTGTCAATACACCAGGCCGCGGGGTAACCCAAACCACCACGTGGCACCCTATCTGTTATACTAAATAAGCGTCTGCAGCCTCAGCTTTATTAAGTTTTTGCATTTTGAATTGGTTTTGGTCTGCTTTAAATACACCAGGCCACAGGGTATCCCAAACCACCACATTGCACCCTATCTGTTATACTAAATAAGCGTTGTTCAGCATCAGCTTTATTAAGCTATTGCATTTTGAATTGGTTTTTGTCCTGCTGTTAATACACCAGGCCGCAGAGTATCCCAAACCACCACGTGGCACCCTATCTGTTATACTAAGTAAGCATCTACAGCCTCAGCTTTATTAAGTTATTGCATTTTGAATTGGTTTTGGTCTGCTTTAAATACACCAGGCCGCAGGGTATCCCAAACCACCACGTTGCACCCTATCTGTTATACTAAATAAGCATTCTTCAGCATCAGCTTTATTAAGCTATTGCATTTTGCATTGGTTTTTGTCCTGCTGTCAATACACCAGGCCGCAGGGTATCCCATACCACCACGTGGCACCCTATCTGTTATACCAAATAAGCGTCTACAGCCTCAGCATTATTAAGTTATTGCATTTTGACTTTGTTTTTGTTCTGCTGTCAATACACCAGGCCGCAGGGTATCCCAATTCACCACATATCACCCTATCTGTTATACTAAATAAGCGTTGTTCAGCATCAGCTTTATTAAGCTTTTTCATTTTGCATTGGTTTTTGTCCTGCTGTTAATACACCAGGCCGCAGGGTATCCCAAACCACCCCGTGGCACCCTATCTGTTATACTAAATAAGCATGTACAGCCTCAGATTTATTAAGTTATTGCATTTTGAATTGGTTTTTGTCCTGCTGTCAATACACCAGGCCTCAGGATATCCCAAACCACCACATGTCACCCTATCTGTTATACTAAATAAGCGTTGTTCAGCATCAGCTTTACTAAGCTATTTCACTTTGCATTGGTTTTTGTCCTGCTGTCAATACACCAGGCCGCAGGGTATCCCAAACCACCACATGGCACCCTATCTGTTATACTAAATAAGCGTTGTTCAGCATCAGCTTTATTAAGCTATTGCATTTTGCATAGGTTTTTGTCCTGCTGTTAATACACCAGGCCGCAGAGCATCCCAAACCACCACGTTGCACCCTATCTGTTATACTAAATAAGCGTTGTTCAGCATCAGCTTTATTAAGCTGTTGCATTTTGCATTGGTTTTTGTCCTGCTGTCAATACACCAGGCCGCAGGGTATCTCAAACCACCACGTGGCACCGTATCTGTTATACTAAATAAGCGTCTACAGCCTCAGATTTATTAAGTTATTGCATTTTGAATTGTTTTTTGTCCTGCTGTAAATACACCAGGCCGCAGGGTATCCCAAACCACCACATGGCACCGTATCTGTTGTACTAAATAAGCGTTGTTCAGCATCAGGTATATTAAGTTATTGCATTTTGAATTGGTTTTGGTCTGCTTTAAATACACCAGGCCGAAGGGTATCCCAAACCACCACGTTGCACCCTATCTGTTATACTAAATAAGCGTCTACAGCCTCAGCCTTATTAAGGTATTGCATTTTGAATTGGTTTTTGTCCTGCTGTCAATACACCAGGCCGCAGGGTATCCCAAACCACCACATGGCACCCTATCTATTATACTAAATAAGCTTTGTTTAGCATCAGCTTTATTAAGCTATTGCATTTTGCATAGGTTTTTGTCCTGCTGTCAATACACCAGGCCGCAGGGTATCCCAAACCACCACGTGGCACCCTACCTGTTATACTAAATAAGCGTCTACAGCCTCAGCTTTATTAAGTTATTGCATTTTGAAGTGGTTTTAGTCCTGCTGTCAATACACCAGGCCGCAGGGTATCCCAAACCACCACATGGCACCCTATTTGTGATACTAAATAAGCGTCTACAGCCTCAGCTTTATTAAGTTATTGCATTTTGAATTGGTTTTGGTCTGCTTTAAATACACCAGGCCACCGGGTATCCCAAACCACCACATGGCACCCTATCTGTTATACTAAATAAGCGTTTTTCAGCATCAGCTTTATTAAGCTATTGCATTTTGCATTGGTTTTTGTCCTGCTGTCAATACACCAGGTCGCAGGGTATCCCAAACCACCACGTGGCACCCTATCTGTTATACTAAATAAGCGTCTACAGCCTCAGCTTTATTAAGTTATTGCATTTTGAATTGGTTTTTGTCCTGCTGTCAATACACCAGGCCGCAGGGTATCCCAAACCACCACGTTGCACCCTATCTATTATACTAAATAAGCATTGTTCAGCATCGGCTTTATTAAGCTATTGCATTTTGCATTGGTTTCTGTCCTGCTGTCAATACACCAGGCCGCAGGGTATCCCAAACCACCGCGTGGCACCCTACCTGTTATACTAAATAAGCATCTACAGCCTCAGCTTTATTAAGTTATTGCATTTTGAAGTGGTTTTAGTCCTGCTGTCAATACACCAGGCCGCAGGGTATCCCAAACCACCACATGGCACCCTATTTGTTATACTAAATAAGCGTTGTTCAGCATCAGCTTTATTAAGCTATTGCATTTTGCATAGGTTTTTGTCCTGCTGTCAACACACCAGGCCGCAGGGTATCCCAAACCACCGCATGGCACCCTATCTGTTATACAAAATAAGTGTTGTTCAGCATCAGCTTTATTAAGTTATTGCAATTTGAATTGGTTTTGGTCTGCTTTAAATACACCAGGCCGCAGGGTATCCCAAACCACCACATGGCACCCTATCTGTTATACTAAATAGGCGTTGTTCAGCATCAGCTTTATTAAGCTATTGCATTTTGCATTGTTTTTTGTCCTGCTGCCAAAACACTAGGCCGCAGGGTATCCCAAACCTGCACGTGGCACCCTATCTGTTATTCTAAATACCCTTCTTCATCCTCAGCTTAATCAAGCTATTGCATTTTGAATTGGTTTTTGTCCTGCTGCCGAAACACTAGGCCGCAGGGTATCCCAAACCTGCACGTAGCACCCTATCTGTTATACTAAATTCCCTTGTTCATCCTCAGCTTAATCAAGCTATTGCATTTTGAATTGGTTTTTGTCCTGCTGCCAAAACACCAGGCCGCAGGGTATCCCAAACCTGCACATTTGACCCTATCTGTTACACTAAAGCAGCTTTAAAAGTCTATTTCTCATAAATATATTGCAGTTTGAATTGTTTTCGTGTGTGCTGTAAAAACACCAGGCCGCAGGGTATCCCAAACCTGCACATTTGACCCTATCTGTTACACTAAAGCAGCTTTTAAAGGCTATTTCTCATAAGTATATTGCAGTTTGAATTTTTTTTGTGTGTGCTGTAAAAAAAAACAGGCCTCGGGGTATCCCAAACCTGCACATTTGACCCTATCTGTTACACTAAAGCAGCTTTTAAAGGCTATTTCTTATAAATATATTGCAGTTTGAATTGTTTTTGTGTGTGCTGTAAAAAAAACAGGCCTCAGGGTATCCCAATTAGCACATTTGACCCTATCTGTTACACTAAAGCAGATTTTAAAGGCCATTTCTCATAAATATATCGCAGTTTGAATTGTTTCTGTGTCTGCTGTAAAATCCCCAGCCCACATGGGCATCCCAAACACTAGCATAAATATCTCAAGACTACCTGTCTAATAACTGCTGCATTTTATAATTAACATCACTTTTCCACAATCAAGGGAGGCCTCCTTTGTATGTGAGGAGGGGGCATCCCAAACACTAGCAGTAATATTTCAAGAGTGCCTGTCTAATAACTACTTGCATTTTATAATTAACGTCACTTTTCCACAATCAAGGGAGGCCTCCTCTGTATGTGAGGAGGGGGCATCCCAAACACTAGCAGTAATATTTCAAGAGTACCTGTCTATTAACTGGTTGCATTTTGTAAAGAAAGTCACTTTGTCAAATTGCCAGCAGCCATTGCCTTTAACCGGGGGGCATCCCAGATATGCTAGCATGCGTCTTTTAAGAGTGCTCACATTGGAGTTGGCAGCAGCATCATTAGGAGCACATATATTGCCTGAAAGACACACATATGAACTGGCAGCAGCAGCATAGGGAGCCTATATATTGTCTGAAAGACACACCCAGGAGTTGGCAGCAGCATAGGGAGCCCATATATTGTCTGAAAGACACACCCAGGAGTTGGCAGCAGCATAGGGAGCCCATATATTGCCTGAAAGACACACCCTGGAGTTGGCAGCAGCATCAGGAGCTACCATGCATCAGCTACTACCATGGATCAGCCATTGTTGGCTGGAAATCCTGGTTGAACCATGCCTGATTCATCTTCACAAAGGTGAGTCTCTCCACATTATTCGTGGACAGACAAGTTCTCCTTGGCATGACTATGGCCCCCGCCGCACTAAACACCTGCTCAGATGGCACGCTACTGGCCGGACAGGACATCTTTTCCAGGGCAAACTCTGCTAGTTGCGGCCACAAGTCAAGTTTGGTTGCCCAGAAGTCCAGCGGATCCTCAAGGTGTGTTGGCATGGTCATGTCAAGGTATGACACGACCTGCTGGTTCAGGTCCTGCTCCAGGTCTTCATGCTGCTCATGAGTAGACTCACTATGCGGGTGTAGAAAGCTACTCATTAGCGACTGAAGACTGAGGCTGCTGCTGATGGAGCTGCTGCTGCTGCTTCTCCTTCCACCCCCCCAGCAGCCATGGCAGTGGAAGGTGATCACAGAGGTTCCCCTGAGTCAGACCTGCGAGAGTATGGACCATGGCGCAGATAGGCATCGGCCAACTCACTACGTAGAATGTCTTTGCAGTAGGTCAGTTTGTCCTCCCTCTTGGCGGGTTTAAAAAATGCCCCCATTTTGTGCCGGTTCAGTTCCGACACGGCTTGATCGACCATTCCTGTCTGCTGCCAGTACTGACCTCTGCTTTGTCTGACCACGAAGCTGCCTGCCCCTCTGGATACCCTGCGATCTCTGACCTCCTGGCTTGACCCTTTGGCTACTCCTGACTACGCACCTGTCTCATCCCTGTACTCTGACGCACCCTCCGGATTGACTACCTGTGAACGAGCTCGGCTTCGGGATACCCTTGTGGTTCATCGGCCTTCACCGTAAGCAGCCATCCTTTGTGCCTATTAAGACCTGGGGGCAACCGTGTCCGGTGAGGCATACCTAGCGTCCCAGCAAACGGGGGCTTGACTATAGTCAGAAGTGGCGGTGGAGATTGGGTGTTGCCTGCTTACAGAAGGCTGGTGTCCCACTGGGCATCACAGTATGGACCATGGCGCAGATAGGCATCGCCCAACTGACTACGTAGGATGTCTCTGTAGTAGGTCAGCTTGTCCTCCCTCTCAGTGGGTGTAAAAAATGACCCCATTTTGTGCCGGAAGCGAGGATCCAATAAGGTGGAGAGCCAGAAGTCAAATGGAGACAATTCTGCGGTCACTACGCAAGCACGTGAGCATGCATCGTGCCATTTGTGCAAGTGACTCGGAGGGACTACCTGTCTCCATCTCCACTGCAAACTGCCACGGTGTGTCTGGGTCCTCTGTCTCACCTTCCTCACAACCCTCTAGCTCCTATGGCTGCTCCTGCTCCTCCTCTCCTGTCAGATGACTAGATAAAATGGCCATTTTGTCAAACCTGTGCCCCTCCTCCTCCACTTCAGCCCCCACAGGCTTCATGTGGCTGTGAAATGTATGCACCATGTCTCCAGTGCCCTGACCAGCCATGGTTTCCAACATGTGTTGTAGTACATGAAGCAGTGGAATCACATCGTTCATCTCATAGACCTGGCGACTGACTAATAAAGTAGCTTCCTCAAAGGGCCTGAGCAAACGGCAGGTGTCACGTATGAGCTGCCACTGGTTTACATTGAAGTTACACAGGGGAGTCCCCCTATCCGTTTGGATCATCAAGAAATCCGTGATGGCTTTTCTCTTTTCCTATAGTCGATCCTGCATATGGGTGGAATTCCAACGGGTGGAAACATCGCAAATCAGACTATGTTTGGGGATACCGTTCTGACGCTGAAGCTCAAGAAGGGTGTGCTTGACGGTGTAGGAGTGGCTGAAGTGCATGCAAAGTTTCCTTCCCGTTGTTAGGATGTCTTGCAGATGGGGGGAAGACTTCAGAAAATGCTTGACAACTAGATTGAACACGTGCGCCATGGCAGGACGCATGGCTCAGGCTTCCATGTCGCAGCGCAGACAAGATGTTCTTCCCAGTGTCAGTCACCATGGGTCCCATTTGCAGTTTTCGTGGAGTAAGCCATGATTTAATTTATTGAGTTCTCATTTTTAGCAGTTCCTCCCATGTGTGGCTCTGTGGCTCAAAACAAACCATGTGAAGAACAGCGTGAAACCGCCGTGTCCTGCACACATGGTAGGCTGGAAGGGCACTGGGGGAAAAAAAAAAAAAAAATATTTAGAAAAAACAAAATACAAAAAAAAAATAAAAAATAAAAAAAAAATTGGTACAAAAATTCACAAAATATAAAAAAAAGACAATGGAAAAAAAATATAAAAAAAAAATTTAAAATTTTTTTAAAAATTATATGTTTTTAAAAATACAACATTTAAAAAAAAAAATATCCACAAATAAAAAAAAAATGTTGATAAATTTTATATGTTACTGTTATTATGTTAGATGTTATTGTTGCTATGCTATATGTTATTATATGTTATTATTATAAATATGTTCAAATAAGATAAATGTTAACTATTAATATGTAATTGACAATTAGCCGCTTTTTACTGTGACACCATTGCATAAAAGGCACAGGCATAAAAGGTCTAGGAGCGTGGAGGCCACAGCGGAGGGACCTGTCCAAGTGGCTGTTGTGGTTGTGCAGGAACCACAATCACCCAGTGGGCCTTAAAGGATATGTATTGTCCCTGACCGTAGTTACAGCTCCAGACGTAGGCACTGCTTTGCACTTTGGTACACACTGACAGGCTAAAGGACTGGCCCACCTTCTGTTCAACAAAATTGTACAGGGCTGGTACTGCCTTCTTCGCAAAGAAATGACAGCATGGGACTCTCCACCTCTGCTCGGCACAAGCCATCAGTTCTCTGAAAGGTCCACCAACTCAAAAGGGAGGGACTGCAGCACCTGCAACTTATACAGGAGCACATTTAGCTTCTGCACGTTGGATGAGGGGGCACATACTGTTGTCTCTTGGACATGGCTTGGCCAATGGATTGCTGGCGGAATGACTGACTCGGATTTAGAGGAGGAGGAGCATCTGGAGCGACAAAGGGTGGGTATGACACACAGGAGGTGGTGGAGCCTTGGCTGGCTGGAACAGAGAGCGGCGTGCCACTGGGTAATTCAGCAGGCTGGACCACCACTTTGGAGCCAACTCTCCCAGGCCACTTTATGGTGACGCTGCAAATGTTGACGCAGGGCTGTGGGTCCAACATTGGGACCCTGGCCACACTTCACCTTCTGCCTACACATCTTTCATATAGCCATGTTAACCTCCTGCGGATGCTTGATGAAGAACTGCCACATGGCCTTGTAGCTGATTTTTCCTACCAACAGTCCGCACTAATTCACTGCTGCTGCCGCTGCCGCCACAGCCGCCAACTCCAGGGACCCTCTTCCACTATCTCCTGGGAAGATAGCCTGCCGCGCAAGTGGTCTACCCCGAGCACATTTGCCTCCATACTTTCCCCTTCTGCCACCATGCTGGCCGCTAAATCTGTCACTCTACATCACTCCAAGCCTTTAAAAGTGCCCTCAAAACTCACTGATGTCCTCCTCAGGTTCCTCAAAAGTGTCTGCTTAAGAAGCCAAAACGCTTGCAACACCACCTCCCATGCCACTCTCCTCAACACTAATTGCCCGCCTAGTTGAAGAAGCGGCGAGTGTCTCCTGCACTTCTTGGCTGGGCAGTAGCTGCTGATTTTTCTGATTATCAGATCGTCCTCACTGAATAGTGGAGCTGAACCCTAAGCATAAGACATAACCGACAGTTGACTGGGGGTGTCAGATGTCACTTGTGTCACTTGTGATGCAGTGGATGATCGTGTTAACCAATGGATGATGGCAGATGGGTTGCAGGTCAAGACACGACCACTAGCTGATCCCGGGAGATCAGTCCTCTCACTGAGACTCCTGCTGCCACTCACCCCTAATCTGCTGCAACCTCTGCTTGAGGAATTTAGGCCTCTGCAACTTCTCTGTGCCCATCCTGCCACTTCTCTGCCTGACATACTTAGTGCGTATATGAGGGGAGGACAAAACGCTACACTACACAGGATTTGTCGATAAGAGCAGCAGGTGTGTAACTGCCAAGATTTCCACCCACCAATGCCTGATGCATTAGAGTAGATTGTAGTAGAGTAGATTGATCATGGGGCCAGACCAACACTAAAGAAATATGGATCGTGCAAAACAGATTTAAGGCAGACAGACATTCCTCCGCATCAGACCATAAGTAATTATTGAGAAATTGCTTTACGTTACTCTTACTTTTTATTAATATTATTCGGATAAGATATCGGTGTCGAAAATCTGTATATGTTCTATTAATGCTGCTGCCAACTCCCGGGTGTGTCTTTCTGGCAATTTTGGGCTCCTGCTGCTGCTGCCTGCAACTCCAGTGTGTCTTTAGGCCAATTTGTGGGCTCCTGCTGCCAACTCCAGTGTGTCTTTTGAGCAATGTTTGGGCTCCTGCTGCCAACTCCAGTGTGTCTTTCAAGCAATGTTTGGGCTCCTGCTGCTGCCAACTCCAGTGTGTCTTTCAAGCAATTTTGGCCTCCTGCTGCTGCTAACTCCAGTGTCTCTTTTAAGCAATGTTTGGGCTCCTGCTGCTGCTGCTTGCAACTCCGATCTCTGTGGGTTTTGATCCACTTTAATGGAATCCCAGCCACACACATCCGCAGCAGGTGGCATCACTTGCATTCTTCAGCTGTGTGCGGCCACGCACAGCCGAAAGAAAATGCAAGTGATGCCGCCGCTGGCCGCACATGTGCCGTGGGATCAGACAGCTAAGATCTGTGGGCGAATGGCTGGGTTTCAACTTTCCTGGGTTTTGTTCCATTCCCCCAGGGCATCGTGAATCGGGATGCCCCACTGCATGAATGCCCCCATAACGTTGCCATTTACTAACCTCTTCCTCGTTCCAACGGCCCATGTGCGGGTTCTCATCTGCCGCAACTATGTCACATGCGCCACTGGAAAGAAGAAGAGGTGAGTGAATAGCAGTTTTCTGTGGGTTTCATACTGTGGGGCATCCCAATTTGGAATGGCCAGGGGAAGAGTCAGCGGGCAGCCATAGAATCTCTTAGATTCCAGGGATGGAATGCATCCACACCCAGCCCCTGTCCCTAGCACCCTTAACAAAGTTCACATTGAACAATTACCTGTCCTGAAGCGAAGCTGATGAGGAGAGAGACACCGAGCACCTCTTCTCCAGACAGTGGTTCAGGGTCAGCCAGCATGTGTTCCTCTGTCATTGCTGCTTTGCTCTCCGCACATCAGAGCACTGTCAGCATGCTGGTGGGAGCGAGTCGGCGCGGGAGGGAGAGATGGTCCCGCCCACATCCAATCAGCGCCTTTGCAGCGCAGACAGCCTGAATGAATCAGTGATTCATTGGCTGTGCTGTCTGCCAGTAAACCCAAGGTCCGCCCCAGAGCATGTGATGAGCTCGCCGCCGGGTGCCAGTGATGACCTCGCCGCCGGGTGCCAGTGCCGGCCCTGCCGTCAGCGAGCATGCGTGGGCGGCAGGTGAGGCTGAGCGGAGGGGCTGTCGCGGGTGCGCGGGCGCGCACCTTACAGGGAACACTGGCGGGAGCCCGAAGTAGCGGTGCAGCCGACAGAGGTGGCAGGAGCGGCTCACGTGGCGGGGCAGGAGAGGGGGGAGAGGCGCCCTGCTAGTAGGCGATCCACCGCGGAGTACACACCTGCACTTTCCCAGGCAGCAGGCACCAGCAGAAGCCCCGGGAAGTGACAGAGGGTGAGTGCGGGAGCCGGCACGGGGGCGGGAAATGAATGGGCATGTCTCCTCCATTTCGCTGACTCGAGTATAAGCCGAGGCGGCTTTTTTCAGCCCAAAAAGTGGGCTGAAAAACTCGGCTTATACTCGAGTATATATGGTAGTTGCTGTGCTTCTAAGTGCACTTTGGTAAAAAAAATAAGCCTTCAAAATTTTACAAGAAAATAATAAACTTACATTTTGACGACATCTAAGTCCTGCGTTTACATTATTGACAAGTTTACACTGTAAGTTCTGTACAAATAATTTTGTTTAATAATAATTAAAAGCCCTTTGTGGTTTATGGGATCTACCTACAGTCTCACTATAAAACTTTAAGAAGAGTGCCTTTCACCACAAACTATATAGGGCCTGTGATAAATTAGACGCAGGCTGGCAGACACATTGGTTTTTTGTTTATTAAATCGAGCAATCGAGCAGAGTGATGAATAAATAAATGAAGCTCCCCATCAGCTATGCAGCACATACTGCACAAACTGATTTCCAATTGCAGCCCAGAAATTCGGCCTGGAAGTCTCAAGGAGACTGACGTTCTTTACCAGCCTGTGCCCTGAGGGCAATATTTATCTCATGTAGTCATCGACAAATTTAAGCTTTTTTACCTACCTTGATTGCCCCAGTTCCTCAGATGGTGGATACAGAGAGTGACCATTAGCCATTGGTTGAGCTTGTCAACCACCAGACATGGAACAACCCCTTCATAATTTATACTCAGGTATACTCAGGAAGTCATGGCAAAAAAATGACTAAACTGTATTCTTAGCAAAAATACCAACCTCCTCTCCTCCCATCCAACCCAGCAACTAAAATAAAGCATATCATCCGTTCTGACAGCTACTTTACAGCTTATTTATTTTTCCCTACTTACACCACTAGTACTATATCCATGCTTCAGGTTGGTCAGTAGATGATATGGCAGTACTAGTAGAGCCAGTAATGGCAAGAGCTACTTCCACCAGCTGGTCAACTAATAAAGAAAATGAATGATGCAACATGAATGTTTTATGATGCCACAGTATTTATGCAGTTTTTGTTGCCAGGTGGGGAAAAACAGGTAAGCCAGTTCACTTACTTAAAGTGATTGGCAAGATAAAAGTAAAAAAAAAAACAAAAAAAAACAAAAAAAAACAGTTGCTTACCTTTCATTGAGTGGCTCCAACGCTGTCCTTTCTTTCCTGTCTGCCTCCTTAGTGAGGAAAATCACTTCCTCATTTTGGTTTCCTTTCCCATCCCCCCAATGTGGTGCACCAAACAACCTTTTGGGAACAACTAAAATGCCCCCTCTCCCTGCCCAGAGTGGCTGCCTCTCTCTGCAGCTATGAAACCCCGCCCTTCTCCCTCCTCTCCGATCTGCAGCATCTTTCGCCCCCCTTATCTGATCACATTATGTGCTGGCAATAATAACTAGAGGCACAACAACGCACTTATTTTTTTTTTTCTTCACAATTATATAGAGCGGTCTGGGGCACACACGTTAGAGGCCAACCATTATGAAGATGTAAAACACACAGTGTGCTTACATCACATCGCTGTTGCCACACTCACTGTTTCTCCTCAGTGTTTCTCTGCATCACTAATCCTCTAATACTTTTAGAAATAACTACGGGGTCTTTTGGAAAATGGATTGACGTTTTGGACAGTGAAACGTGTAGCCTGAGACAATGGAACAACAGTTGGGCTTGCTTTTAGTTTATTCTAATGTATAGCTATAATCTTTCAATTTTAGTTCTATTTTAAACAAAGGTGGGTAGACTTCTATTTCTGATCATTCCTGGTTACCCATATGGAAGGAATGCCTGCTGAGTGCTGGTTGCTAAAGCAGCTGATGAATAGCTATAAGGCAGACTATTTAACATCCAGGCTAAATTAGCATGATTATTTAACTATGAACATAGCACAAAATAATAATCCCTGAAAAATAATTAATACAGAACTGTCTAGGGAATGCTAACCTTTTTGTCAGTGTTTAGACTGCTTACAAATCAATGTTTGTTTCCAATTTTAATTAGCAAATAGCAAGGATCTCGCTGTTTGTTAGCAGAGGAATGCTTTTTAAATTAGCATTAAAGGGACCTTCCAGAAAAATTGATAATTTAGCCTGCTTTCTGCTTGCCCTGTACTGGCTATCAGGGGCGACATCTTTAATTCACCAGCACTTTGCATTCATTATTAAAATCTATAGAACTTGCTCCCGTCTGTTGATTCATTTTTCCGGGTCCTCAAAATGATTTGACTTCTGAAGGTATCCTCACAATGAAACATGTACAGATGAGTCATCATCTGCTGAGGAGGCCCTGCAGAAGGAAAAGAGTTCATTGGGAGTTAATAAGTTTGATTCATGGTCATGCGCCAATGTATTTGCATACTTTTCATGTGCAAAAATGCACATGCGGCATCTTCCGCCAGGAAAAGCAGGAGGAAACTGATGACTTCACTAACTGACATGCTTATGTCATTCATTAAACACATGCCGGCAATAGCCCGCATGTTTTTTTTTTAAATGAAAGTGTCATCTGCAAGTTTTTTGTAAAAAAAAAAAAAAATTGTAAAAAGCTGGAAATAGACTGAAAAGTTGAAAATATAAACAGTTTTAAGCAAAAAAAAACCCCAAAAAGTTGGACATTTGTCCACAAATGTTTCATTTAAAATAAAAAAAAAAACAATACATTAGTAGCTCAATTATTAAGAATTAAGTCACTAAACAACAAGGCAGTGAGGGAGAGATATAGAGAACACCTGGGACTGAACACTGGGAAACACAACACAGTAGGTCAACAGGAGGACACATGGTGGTGGAGGACACATAGGAAGCTTTTATGTGAAGACGCAGTGATGAAACTGTTACTAATAGAATAACAGAAAGTAAGAAAGGCTGTTTTGATGACCTGCTCTGTGTACACGTGTAAATGAATAACTGGTGCTGAAGTCTTTCTAAAACATGGTTTTGATGATTTCTCTTTGATTTTGTGAATTTATATTGTCACTTACATATTCACTGTATTTCTCGCTCCATAAGAAGTACTACCCCCCCCCCCCAAAAAAAAAAAAAAAGTGGGTGAGTGAATGTGAATCCTATGGCTGCTGTATACCGATTACTTTAAATCTCGGGGATGAGGGATGGATGAGGAGGGAGCTGTACAGTATAGGACAGGTGGTCGGTGGAACAATTAAACGCTCACAAACAGGGTCCCAGAACTGCTTGCTCTGTAACAATGCAGCTTATATGACTTGTGGATAGGTCTCAACAAGCAGAATGTGATTGTCATGTCATACTAGTGAGGCATAGAATTCTTTGTTGTTATGATGTTGTTTTTTTCCCAGTGTGTTCATTTGCATGTTCTGCCTGGCAACAGTGAGATGTGGAGATGGAGTAGGAATTGCATCCAAAGTCAGAGAGCATGCATATAATAAAGAGCTGTCTTTGAGGCTGATTCACTACTAGCGCCACGTATTGCCAGGTGAGTGTCTGCATAGCGGTGCTTAGAGCAACCATTAGTAGACGCTGTAAGCGGGTGTCGGGCACTGTAACCTAGCATAGCGGTCGCTGTAATATCCTGACCGGCATTGTTGAATTTAATGTGTGGTCACTTTAGAAGCATTGTCCCTGATTCACTGCAGAGCCAATGGAGAACACTAGGTGGTGTCCTAAGGTCAAAGCGCCCATGACTACACCACATCTAACAAGAGGACAACGCTGCAGGGAGCGATAGGTAGCGCCAGCTCAGTGCATCAGGCACTCGGGGCTCTAAAGCTGGACGCTGTAGCATAGAACGCCAGACACTGTGTGATTAAAGTCTGTTTCTGAACACATATCCACCTGTAACAAAGCGAAAACACATGGAATGACATTGTTTTATCACTGTGACATTAACACTTGTATGTATAAAAAATGTATAAAAGTGTTTGCAGCCAGGAGAGGTCACAGAATGATTTGAGCAAAAAAAATTAAATTTTCATTGCCCAAAACGCTATTTAAACACAACCAAATGAAACGCCATTAAAATATATGGCAGAGCGGCACTGAACGAAAGGTACTACATGATGCTCCTGAACCTAGAAGGCCTGCGCTATACGCTGAGCCATTTCTAGTAATGCATGTGACGCTACATGGCGCTGTTAGAGGCGCTCACCAGATTCGCCTTCTTAAATGTGGTTTCACATACAGCACCCAGCGTTCACCAGACACTACGTGCCGCTAGGTAGCATTACCTATGGCTAGCCGTTCTTAAATAACCCCCCTACCTATATAATCCAGTATCTGGAGTGGATCCCATTTGGTTAATGTTATTTGTGACATAATTGAGCAGTAGTTAGTTTGGGAGCATGTATTGCTAATTTATTGGTCATGGATATTCCCCAGGCTGCAACTCACAGCTGTCAACGACTGCCCATGCAAGGGATAAAAACAAAGGGTAAATCAAATGCTACTTCTCTCCCTTCCATCTTAACACCCTGTGTTGACGCTGAACTCTGGCTTTTGGATTTAGCCCCTTCCTTAGGTTTTTCAACCATAAACTATACTAGTGGAAGTTTACATACCCCTCCCCCCAGTTTCAATGCTAAAGCAAACATGCTGTTCTCGGTCTGTCTGTGACCAGTGCCAACCACAGGCTGCAAACACACAGGAGCAAGACCCAAGATGTGTTCTGTAAGACTGCCTTTTGGTTATATAATGATGCTGAATAGTCTGATTATGAAAGACTTGCCAGTCCTGCGAATCCTAAGGGCCTGGCAAGTCTGGCTAAGGACATGGTATTTGGACAGTTCCCTGTGTCATATTAGGGGGTGAGTTGTCTAAAGGTCCCTGTATGATGTTTATGGGACATATTTCCTAATCATATTAGCTGTTTTATGTGTTTTCAGTAGATATTTTTCTAAGCAGTGCAGTACTGGTATATGTTTCATTTTTGGGTGAAGGGTCTCCTTTTTTCCATTTGCTCAGATGTTGAGTAATAATAGTAAACAATACAGATACTATTTAGTAAAGTCATTATTAATATAAAAGTGTGGCTTTTAAAATGGCACCATATACCACCAAACATTAGGAGAAACAATTTCAAGTATTCTTGAAATTGCATTGGTCCTCTAAATAACAGTAACCATTTATTTTGTTGATGCTTAAAGCCGACCAACAACCTCCACGGTGAGGGTGTTGGTTGCTACCGCTGCCGCCACTATATGACAGACTGGGGAGGGGGCATCCAGAATTCTGGAGCCCCCCCCCCATAACCACCCAAGATGCCCTTAATGGCGCTGGATTCCCTGCAGGGGACCGAGAGAAAGGTAAGGATTACGGTTATCCTGGGGGGCTATGTGTGGGGGGCTTCAGCATTCTGGATGCCCCCCCCAGCCTGTCATATAGCGGTGCGGTTGGTGGCCACCAACACCCTCGCCACAGAGAGTGTTGGTCCGCTTTGAGGAGTAGATAATTCACCTATTGTCAAGTGACCACAGAGCTCAAAAATTACATTTTAATAAATTGAAGTTTCTAAATAATAAAGAGGGGGTGTCTCATCTTTTCAGACATCAAAGGATTAAATGTTTAAAACTGAAGTACGTTCTCAGGGTTTGAATATATTTGTTCTTAACTTTCAGAAAAAAAGTATTTTCTAAGGCAAATTATTTAAAATGTATATTTAGGCTCTGCAATCTGTTCTGGTATTGTTATAAATAACAAGTCTCAGCATCAATGAAACATGGCCTCTAGGCATAGGAGGACTAATAATTATTTAATATTTAGAAGGCACTTGATTTTATAATGTTCTGGTGAAATGTTAATATCGTTGGAAGTATATTTAAATGACACAAATTGTACATAAATTGGAAAAATTAGAATAGTTAGTCTGCGTTCTATTATGAAGAATGTAGGAATATGTTAGAAAGGTTATATGGGCCAAAGTAGCTTATCACCTTAAAGAGATTCTGTACCCAGAAAGGAAGTTTATGTCATCACCTTCTATCCCCGGCCCAGTTGCCCAAAATAGACTGTGTTTCTGTTTTTACTAAAGCCTTTGCCTAATATTCATAAAAACACTAACAGGAAGCAGTATAATGTTGAATGGCATACCATATTATTTAAACTGTTAGAAAATGGCAGTTAGGTTAAAGTGCTTTCAGATTTATTAGAGTTATTATAACTGATGAGACTGCCCCCTCCAATGCTGAGCTGTGTGTACTGCAATTGATGGTATCATTGATGGAAAGCATCAGGGGGGCGGAGCTGCTCGGCCAATATGACCGACTGCATCCAGTTCAGTTCTCTTTTGTAAAAAGAGAAACACATGCTGATATAAACTTTCTTTCTGTGTATAGGATCACTTTGAGGGTCACCTTGTGGATCTCTATGCTGATGCATTATCCAGCAGTGGACGCCAGGCGCGAGTATCCCATGCTGCTCCCTGCTCTGCAGCAAACTGTCTGGGAGGAAGGGCTGCGGCCAGCTTATTGGCTGGTGGATGGGCAGGATTCAGAGGCTGCAGATTTTATTTTTAACTATACTATTTCAGGGACAAATGTATTCGGCACAAATCCCAAGAATTTCCGATTTGCACTGAATCTGAATTTGCGCTCGATTTTTCCTTGAAATTCAGAGTAAATTTTGATTTTTTTCTAACTTTACTTGAAATTTAGTAACATAACACAGAACTCTATGGCTGATCAGACTTCTGTGCAGGACTGTTTTTTTTCTATAAACAGTTAATGTCTTATAGCAGGTATGGTAGTAATGGTACATTTTATTTCTTGTTGAATGGCAGTGAACAATTTTTAGGGCTTTATTTAAACCGGACCTTCACCATGATTTATTGAAAAGCCCAAACCCTTAAAAAACGATTCCCCAGCATCGAAAGTTAATATATTTTAAGTTTTTAGTCACTTACTTATTATTCTTTCCCCCATTGGGCTGCAACTCTGTTCAGGACTTTAGGATACGGGCGTCGCCATCTTGACTCAGAAGCATCACACTTACTGAGGAGAGCGGGATGAAGTAAAGGAGGCCGGGTTATAGCTGTGTTATTGCTCAGACAGAGCAGAGCTGGGGTCAGGAAAAGGTCAGCAATCCCAGAATGCAGAGCAGCACAGTCAGAAGGCACTTCCTGTTTGCAGGCTGCCTGATGTTACATGAGCCGCCATCTTGGATGTTTAAAGGCTCATAACATGCAGTAGATACAGGTAGGATGATTTTTAATGTGGGCAATCTGTATGTACAGGGTGGGGGAAACATATAAGATAGGCTCTTATTCAGAGTGAAGGAACGCTTTAAGATATAAATTAAGACCACATAGTGCCAGAGTGTCAGGTGACTGTCATGTCCCAGTGAAAAAGGTTATTTATCAAGTCAAAAACCCTGAGCACCTGTGATAGTGCCAGGTAGTGTCCCATCTATCATCAGCCCCGGTGATGGGATGAATACCAGCACTGAGTTCCCTACAGCGCCATATAGGACCAGGTGCTCACCCTGCACTGTGTGGCCTTATCCTATACATTTCAATGAGCTTGCATGGTTACAATTATTTAGGCATTTTAGAATAATTATTGTTGGGGGGCTGGTGCATGGTACTACAGGATATTTGGGCTGGCGGGGATTATTTTTGGATGCAATTTTAGCACTTTTGTGTTACTCTGCAAACTTGTGATTTGGGGCGTAAGAAAGCTGTGTCATGTCTTTCAAGTCCCAATGCAATTCCCATTTAAAAAAAAAAAAAATCCATGACCCTAAAAAATGTAAAATTGGGATTCCAACTGGTGCTGTGTGTCTGGAATCCTGTTTTTTAGCGCCTCTGCAAGCGCTATTTTTTTTTTTCTCTGCGGTCCGGGCGCTGCTGAGCATCTCGTGTGAGGCGCCCAAGTGCAGCCTGCACCTTTTATAATAAATTAGCCTATAAATAAAGAATACTGACATGAACATTGTTATTATATAATGGATCCTTCTTTCTTCCTGCTTTTTATGCAGGATATTCAAACTGGACATGGAAAGGAAAATAATCTAGCAATCAAATAAATGCTAATTTTACTTTATGGGTTTTTATTTTCTCTTGGCCTTTACTCCAATGAATGTATTTTGCTTAGGGCCTTAAAGGAAAACTCCCTTTTTTGTTAGGTTTTTGATGTTCTGCCTTATTATTTTCCTCTTTTGGAATGTAAAATAAACATTTGTGTTAGGGTTGTGTTCCCAGACCTTTCATTTACTTATCTGCACACTATTTTCAAATACCTCATATTCCTGAGGCTCTGTTTTGCTATAGTGGGAGTGAATTTCACGGCCTTGAGTAAAAACTAATGAATACAAGTCTCATAATTTTTCCAATGTAACAACTGAACTAATCAGCAACCTTGTCTAAGGCTATGCAGCAGTCCTTAACGCTCCAGGTAAGAACCCTGCCACTAACCCTTCAGCTACTGGAACACACAACTGTGTTCCCTCCTATCTGAAGAAGCCGAATTTCAGCAGAATGGGTTGACCTGTCATCTCCGTCTTAGCCAGTCAGATGATTAGCTTGTCAGAGCGAGGAAGACTCTGATCTGGATATCAAATACACCAGTTAATTTACATTGCTAAGACAAATACTTTGTTGCTGGGAAAACTGTTTTCTTTCATAACACAGAGTTGCAAACAAATAAAAAAGGAAATAACAGATAAGCTTAGCACATTGAATACATCATTTTAACACACAATAATGGAATTGCCCTTTAAAGTCTTACTTACAAGTCTTGTTTTCGCCATGGTTCATTTAGAATGCATAGTTTCAGGTCTTTACATTCAAATCAATTTGAATAGCTATGCTGAAACCTTTCTCTGTGTTGCCCTGTGTTTTTCCGAGGCAGCAGTACACAGCAAGCAAGGTGTTTTGTATTGAATCTGAAGGAGATTGCCGTAGACATGGTATTTTGAATGCTTTCTGCTCCACTGGATGATTTTCATCAATTTTTTACACCGCCGCCAAGGACTGTCAATGATACGTCTTGAAGTTTAGCTTTTCAGTGGTGAATGAAAGTGACATTTTATCTCGGGCGCAGAGAAAGTATTGTGGTCATTACTCACTGTCAGATATTTATTGTGTCACCAACCAGTGTCACCCAGACACATTTTTTAAAGTTCCTGATCACAGCTATATCACAATAGCAGTAGTGTCCCAGAAAATAATCAAAGTAATGTTCCTAAACCCTATATTTCTTCTGGCAGAGGAATAACATAAATGAACACCATAGCATTATGGTGCCCAGTGGCTTACACCAGACCTTCAGCGTGATTTAATGAAACGCCCAAACCCTTAAAAAACTATTCCCCAGCATCTAAAATTAATATATTGTAAGTTTTTAGTCACTTACTTATTATTCTTTCCCCCATGGGCTGCAACTCTGTTCAGGACTCTGGGGTACGGGCGCCGCCATCTTTACTCAGAAGCATCACACATACTGAGGAGTGGAGAGCTGGATAAGGTACAGGGGGTGGGGTTATAGCTGTGCAGAGTGACACAGTCAGAAGACACTTCCTGTTTTCAGGCTGCCTGATGCAGTAGATGCAGGTAGGATGATTTTTAATGTGAGCAATCTGTATGTACAGGGTGTGGGTGATATGCTCTTATTCAGGGTAAATGTCCACTTTAAATATAGGATTGATATACATATATTAAATATTACTGTATTTTTCACCCTATAAGACACACCTACCCATAGGACACACCTAGGATTTGGAGGAGGAAAATATAAAAAAATATTCTGTGCTAAGATACTGTCCCACCAAGAACCAAATAATAGGCAAGGTCCAGAATCCCACACTTACAGGTAAAGGGGCATTCTCCCCTCCATTCTCCATGGGCAGTGGCATTTACCCCCATCATTGCCATAGGCAGTGCGGCACCCCCCCCCCCCTCCATTTCTATAAGCAGTGAGGCATTCCCCCTTCCTGTTCCCCATATGGGCAGTTTTGCAGTCTCCCCCTCCTATTCCCCATATAAGCAGTGTGGCTTCCCCCTTCCATTCCCCATAGACAAAAGAAAAAAGTAAATTCACATACCCATTTCTCCTGATGTCCCTGCCATTCATGCTGCACGCTGTCTCCATCGCTGCCTTTTCTCCCACGGCGCAAGCACACACAGTGCAAACACCCGGCTCTGTTTAGCGGGTGGGTGCTCTAGCGTCGGCCATGCCCACTCGCTGAATGGAGCCAGATGTATACACTGTGTGTGCAGGAGAAGAAGTAGTGGCGCCGGCGGGGACAATGTTCATGGGGGGACAGCGCATTTACCTTTTGTTGTTGTTCTTTTTTTACATTAGCCCGATAAGATGCACTGTCATTTTCCCCCACTTTTTTGGGGGAAAGTGCATCTTATATGGTGAAAATACTGTATATCATATTATAAGTATATTTTTTGAACCAGGTAAAATAAATACAAATAACATACTTTGTATATACAAAAATAGCCACATTTGTTTTTTTTATGTTGATACTTTAATTGATGGTTTTTAGAGAGAAAAGCAGCATCACTGGCATCCAATTTTTTCCCAGGTTTTACAGATAGAATGAAAAATGTTGCTATTAAAATGCCAAAATAATGAATATTTGTTGATAATGTGCTAACATCTAAAAACAATCACCTCATGGTTTTATGCAATAAAATACAATATAACTAATATGGGAGGTGTGGGTTACCGCGCCAAGCATGTGTGGGTTGTGCATGCGTCTTAGGACCAAGGAAGGTGAGTGAGATCTGCCAATCTGGGGGGTTTCACACAGCGGGGCATCCCCAAACAAAACCCAGGATAGTCAAAATCCTGGGTTTTGGGCCACTTTAATTTCTTGCACACCTAATAAGACCACTTTATTTAAATACATTATGTTTTTGCAGAGCTAACATTTATTTCAAACTGTGTTTTTGTGTATATATTAGAAATCTACCACGGTATGCACTGACTATTATACAGTGCTGTGAAATTTTAATATTGTCATATATACTATATGAAACTATCTAATACAGGTGTCACTTCTTCAAACTTAAACTGGACTGACAGCCTGGCACAGTTGGAAAAGAAAGGTAGCAGCCATTTTGGAGATTCCTCTCCCAGCATCTCAGCCATGCTGCTGCCGGGATTCAACTGATATAACTGACAATGCACAGTAACAGGAAACCCAGCAGCACTTCCTGTTTGCAGGTGGCATGCAAATGCATGTGCAGCCATTTTGTTTCTAAAATTTACTACAGCAGCAGCTAGAAAATGGTAATGGTAAAATGGTATGTGCAGTAATCTAAATTGCTCTGGGAAGGGATGCATGTGAGAACTGTTTGTTGTGTTGGTTGGGTTTAAGTCATTTTTGTCTTTGGTCTGCCTTAAGGGAATGTGATGTTCCTTGCCGTGGGGGCATCTCGACGTAGGATTCCTCCCTGTGTGAAACCCCCCCAGATCACCCATTTTCACTCACCCTTCCTATGTTCCCACAGGGCGCTCATCCAATCAGCGCTTTATGCCACACACACTAATGCGCGGTATAAAGGTGGCATTTTAAAATTCGCATCTGACATAGGCACGCCAGTAGCCACGTCCTTGCCACCCCTGTGGAGTGCTCGCCCCACGTTTCACAGTTAAAGGTAGCAACTGTAGGGGCCACCACAACACACTGCTACCTGAAGGATTACCTCTAGCAGGTTTAGAGTAATTCTCTAGTCTCTGTACTTTAAACCAGGTAACACCCTATGAAACTCAGGGGTCTATGTAAACCAGGAGCACAGTTGGGAGATCTCTGATGTGAGGCTGACCAATCAGGGTCTAAGCCAACTAGAGTGAAAGAATCTCAGTGGTCTGAGGTAAGCATTGAGAGGAGGCCGTAGCCATAGGTGGCGCAACGCAAGCTCCAGGTACTTCCTTGGTACCTCCCCTTCTAATAACACTATGTCTGACCTCCTACCCCTCGAGGCTAAGTAATGGTGGGAAAATTTTAGTGACATGGGGAACTCTCAGGCACAACTTTTCCAAAGGATAGTAACTCTAGTGGACCAAGCAAGGGAACCATAGCCGTCATCTTTTCAGGTACTGTATAAAGGCAGGGGTTAGATCGCTTACACTATTTCCAAGGAGGATAAGGAGGGAGGAGGTTAGTGTGTTACTGGACAGGGACTTTACATTTCTTCACACTTGTTGATCAAAAAGTTCTCCACTCCACCTTGGAACCATTCTCACCTTAAAATCTTAATGTTGGAGTTTGAAACTTTTATTTTTGCCGTCAAATGTGTGTTAACATGTCAGAGTATTACTTCAGCGAGTTTAAAGCTAAATAACACTTTTAACTCACTTTCCTTAATGATTCAGTAGGAATCTGATATACATGACCGGGGATCTCATTTAAGTTTGAGCATTGAGAGTTAAGATTTAGAATAGAAATCGCGAGATAATTATGTGTGATGTTTTTTTTTCCCCTTTTCTTTACCCTGCTAAATGTTGATGGTTTTAATGCCTAAAATAATTAAAGATACTTGAAAGCAAAATGACAAAGACGTTCTGTGGTGAAATAATGCCATTGTCTTATGAGGGTAAAACATAAGAAAATGTGCTACAAGTAAACAACATTGTTAACTCCAATTAGTATAATAACACATGTTTTAAAAATTAATCAACACTGCTGCAATAACATAGTTTAATATTATGCAAAAGAGGCCCTGGCAATAAACAATAGTGGGTAATCGTCTGTGGAAGAATAGAAACGGAATGCGTCTTTCAGCTTAGCAACATTGCTGCAAATAGTAGATGTCAAGTTTCATAATAGCAAGCTAGTACATTAATTAGTTATTACAGCTTACACTGGAGCAGAAGCTATTATAAATTAACTGGAGCTCTATCTTCTTAAAATTGCATAGTAACATTATTAATTAGGGAACGAAGAAACTTGTCCATCAAATTCTCATAAAAGGACAGAACCCCAACTCCATCCAATACATTTTCAATAATGTAGTGAAGGTATAGAAGTAAATTTAAATTACTTGTGCTGTTTGTGACGCCATTGAGGAGACCAAACTCATCGTTCCAAGGCCTGTGAAAAAAGGTACGGTTAAACACACAAATATTTTCTTGGGTTTAAGAATTGGGCCATCCCCATCTGTTGTAAGTAAAAAAAAACCTTCTTCTGTTTGAGGTAACCAGGCTTGTGAAAAGATCAGACAGTAAGTATCCCAATAAAAAGTACCGATGTGCATGGGACTACGTCTGGCTAGCCAGTATATCCTATTGGATGAGTTCTTGGACGCAGTCTGTTGAGGTGACTGCCTGCTGGCAATAGAAGAGGCTTTGGTAACCCAGTAGACGATCGTTGTCTGCTTAAAGTGGACCAAAACCCGGATTTTTACTATCCTGGGATTTGGTCCTTGCCCACAGGGCACGTCGATCGGGGTGCCCCGCTGTGTGAAACCCCCCAGGTCGGCAAAAGAAACTCACCCCTTCCTGGTCCTAAGGCTCATGTGTGGGTGCTCGTCCAATCAGCACGCCCAGACCTGCTCACATCAGCTTGTCTAAGGTGAGCAGATCCAAGCGTGCTGGCACTCGCATCCCCTGCTACCCTCTAACAGGGAGCGTGCCATTCACAAATGCCTGGTGCACGCACACGCCTTGCTAGAGGGATAGTGAGGATGCAGCCAAGGCTCGCGGATACGCCGTTGGACTGGAAAATAAGGTGAGTTTATGGGCGACCTGGGGGGTTTCACGCAGCGGGCGCCCCTGATCAGGGTGAACCGTGGGGGAGAGAATCGATCAGCCCTGGAATCTTTTAGATTCCTGGGTCGATCTCTAGGGATGAGCAAATCGATCCGGACGAACGCGAATACGTTCCGAATTTCAGGAAATTTCCCCGCGATTCGATCGATCGAAGTTTTCCTTTAAACTCCATTTACTTCAATTACAGGCATTGTAAAATGGTGGATGGACATGTCTGGACATATCCCCTGGGGCCAGTTATCATGGGAAGGTCACATGCAGCCTATCAGCAGCCAGGAGCGTCACAGCGCTATATAAACGGCGGCCATCTTGCTGGTGCGCATTTCAGCCTTGTATTGCGGCCACAATGGAGCTGTTTAGAGACAGGGAGAGACTAAGAGAGAGTCAGGGAGACCCACAGAGTGCCAGACAGAACCAGGGAAAGATAGGGAAAAATCGGGAAAGATCGAGGCAGGGACAGCAGAGAAAGTGACAGGGAAAGCTTTTTTTTATTTTCATTTCACTTCATTTGCCAGATCAGTTTTAAATTGCTTTTTTTGTGCTGTAAAAATTCCTTGCCACTGTGCATGCCATCTGTTACACACAAGCATTTCTTATAACTCGATTAGTTTAAATTTTTAAAAACCCCAGCCCACATGTGCATCCTATTTCAGCACATTTGACCCTATCTGTTACACTAAAGCAGCTTTTAAAGGCTATTTCTCATAAAGATATTGCATTTTGAATTGGTTTTTGTCTGGTTTAAATACACCAGCCCACATGGGCATCCCAAACCAGCACATGTCACTCTATCTGTTATACTAAATAAGCGTTGTTCAGCCTCATTTTAATCAAGCTATTGCATTTTGAATTGTTTTTTGTCTGGTTTAAATACACCAGCCCACATGGGCATCCCAAACCAGCACATGTCACCCTATCTGTTATACTAAATAAGCGTTGTTCAGCCTCATTTTAATTCAGCTATTGCATTTTGAATTGGTTTTTGTCTGCTTTAAATACACCAGCCCACATGGGCATCCCATGCCAGCACATGTCACCCTATCTGTTATACTAAATAAGCTTTGTTCAGCCTCATTTTAATTAAGCTATTGCATTTTGAATTGGTTTTTGTCCTGCTGTCAAAACACCAGGCCGCAGGGTATCCCAAACCTGCACGTAGCACCCTATCTGTTATACTAAATACCCTTGTTCATCCTCAGCTTAATCAAGCTATTGCATTTTGAATTGGTTTTTGGTCTGCTGCCAAAACACTAGGCCGCAGGGTATCCCAAACCTGCACGTAGCACCCTATCTGTTATACTAAATAAGCGTTGTTCATCCTCAGCTTAAAGTGGACCAACACCCAGGATTTTGACTATCCTGGGTTTTGGTCCACTTCGGCGGGGCACCCCGATCGGGGGTGTCCCGCTCCCTAAAACCCCCCAGAAACCCCAAAAACTCACCTCTCCCCGCTCCCACGTGACCGCGCCGTCCAATCCCCGCGGACGTCCAAGCCGCTTCCACTGCCGCCGCCTCTTGCGCGTCACTCTCGGCGCGCGCGCGTCTAGAGGGGCGCGCGGGAGGCGGCGGCGGCGGAAGCGGCGGCGGATCAGGTAAGGTCTTTTTGGGGTTTTGGGGGGGTTTCACCCCGCAGGACATCCCGATCTCGGATGTCCCGCGGTGTGGGAGGTGATCGGCCCGGGAATCTTATAGATTTCCGGGCCGATCACCCCTGGGTGTTGGTCCTCTTTAATCAAGCTATTGCATTTTGAATTGTTTTTTTGTCCTGCTGTCAAAAAAACACCAGGCCGCAGGGTATCCCAAACCTGCACGTAGCACCCTATCTGTTATACTAAATAAGCATTGTTCAGCCTCATTTTAATTCAGCTATTGCATTTTGAATTGGTTTTTGTCTGGTTTAAATACACTTAAATACACATGGGCATCCCAAACCAGCACATGTCACACTAGCTGTTATACTAAATAAGCGTTGTTAAGCCTCATTTTAATTCAGCTATTGCAGTTTGAATTGTTTTTTGTCTGCTTTAAATACACCAGCCCACATGGGCATCCCAAACCAGCACATGTCACCCTATCTGTTATACTAAATAAGCTTTGTTCAGCCTCATTTTAATTAAGCTATTGCATTTTGAATTGATTTTTGTCCTGCTGCCAAAACACTAGGCCGCAGGGTATCCCAAACCTGCACGTAGCACCCTATCTGTTATACTAAATACCCTTGTTCATCCTCAGCTTAATCAAGCTATTGCATTTTGAATTGGTTTTTGTCCTGCTGTCAAACACCAGGCCGCAGGGTATCCCAAACCTGCACGTTGCACCCTATCTGTTATACTAAATAAGCTTGTTCAGCCTCAGCTTTATTAAGCTATTGCATTTTGAATTAGTTTTTGTCCTGCTGTCAAAACACCAGGCCGCACGGTATCCCAAACCACCACGTTGCACCCTATCTGTTATACTAAATAAGCTTGTTCAGCCTCAGCTTTATTAAGCTATTGCATTTTGAATTGTTTTTTGTCATGCTGTCAAAACACCAGGCCGCAGGGTATCCCATATTGCCAATTTTCATAGCATCTGGTGCAGAGAAGCAGTTCCTCACTTTATTTAGCTTCTGCTTTTTAAAGTAAGCACATTTTTTAAAGTACCTATTGCGCATTTCAAATACATAAAAATGTCAGGCAGACAAGTGTCAGGATGTTCAAAGAGGAGTGGCAGAGGAGGTTGCAGCAGACTAGGGGCGAGTGGCAGCAGGAGTCACGGTGAGAGACCTGATCTGCCAGTATCTGCTGGCGGTCGTGTCTCCACCAGTAACGCATCTGCCGTGGTAGGTTGCTTAACGCGGTCATCCACATCATCACAAGTTACATCTGAGACCCCCAGTCTAGGGTCGGTAGGTTCCTCTGACACAACCCTGAGTTGGCATGCCCCGAGAGCAGTCCCTGTCCTCCCATTGCCTCTGTCCTACGCCGTTCCCTCCCCCAGCAACGTATCCTATTCTTTGGGTTCAGCTTCACTCTTTAGTGAGGAGGACGATCAGATAGAGGACAGTCAGCAGCTACTGCCCAGCCAAGAAATGGAGGTGGCTTCTTTAGCTAGGCAAATAGTGATGTGGAGAGTGTCGTGGGTGTTGCGAGCGTTCCAGCTCCTGCGCCAGACACTGTTGAGGAAACCGAGAACATCAGTGACGTGCAGCTACAACTCGGTGATGATGATGATGAAGAAGCCGATCGCACTTGGGAGTCGGGTGCAGAAGGGGCTTCATCGTCATCATCAGGAGAAGAGGGGTGCCGGTTGCCCCGGCGGCAGCAGCTGAGGCAGCAAGGTGTTAGCAGCATGGTTGGCAGTCCTCATGGGGGCACAATTGTAAAGCCTGGAGCCAAACGGGGCCGGGGTAGAGCACCTACTGCACGGCAGGCTACCTTATCGGGAGGTAGTGGAGCAGGGGACAGTAGCAGTGAATCAGGGCGGCCTGTTGGTGGGAAAAGTAGCTACTCGGCAGTGTGGCAGTTTTTCCTGTAGCACACGCAGGAGGGTAACATGGCCACATGCAAAATATGTAGGCAGAAGGTGAAGCGTGGCCAGGGCCCAAATGTTGGCACCACGGCCCTGCGTCAACATATGATGCGTCACCATTAAGCGGCCTGGGAGAACCGAGGCTCTGAAGAGGTGGTCCAGCTTGCTTCCTCACCAAGTGGTACGCCGCTCCCAATTTCTGCCAGCCAAGGCTCCAGCACCTCAGCCGAAGGCAGCTGTGCGTCATACCCATCCTCTGTCGCTCCTGATGCTCCTGCTCCTCCTCCTCCTCCAAGTCATGCATCCCGCCAGCAATCCATCAGCGAAGCCATGTCCCAGAGACAGCAGTATGCGCCCACTCATCCTACGGCGCAGAAGCTGAATGTGCTCCTGTCCAAGTTGCTGGTGCTGCAGTCACTCCCTTTTCAGGTGGTGGACTCTGCACCTTTCAGAGAACTGATGGCTTGTGCCGAGTCGAGGTGGAGAGTCCCAAGCCGTCATTTCTTTTCCAAGAAGTCAGTACCAGCGCTGCACACTTTTGTTGAACAGAAGGTGGGCCAGTCGGTGTGTAGCAAAGTGCATGGCAGTGCCGACGTTTGGAGCTGTAACTACGGTCAGGGACAGTACATGTTGTTTACGGCCCACTGGGTGAATGTGGTCCCTTTGCAGCAGCAGCAGCAGCAACTTGGACAGGTCACGCTGCTTCGGCCTCCGCGCTCCCTGGCCATTGTGCCTGTGACACCGTGCGACTCGGCCTCCTCATCCTCCGCCTTCTCCTCACCCTCCACTGTAGGCTCAAGTCTCAGTGCCCCTCCAGTCTACCATGTGTGCAGGGCACGGAGGTGTCACACTGTGCTTCACATGGTTTGTCTTGGCGAACGGAGTCACACAGGAGAGGAACTGCTTAAATGTATTCATCACGAAATACAAACATGGCTTACGCCAAGAAAACTTAAAATGGGAATCATGGTTACCGACAATGGGAAGAACATTTTGTCTGCGCTGCACCAAGGAAGCCTGACCCATGCCCCCTGCATGGCTCACGTCTTCAATCTGGTTGTCAAGCGGTTTCTGAAGTGTCCCCCCGATCTGCAAGACATCCTAACAACTTCAAGGAAACTTTGCATGCACTTCAGCCACTCATACACCGCCAAACACACCCTTCTTGAGCTACAGCGTCAGAACGGTAGCTCCCAACATAGTCTGATTTCCGATGTTTCCACCCGTTGGAATTCCCCCCTTCACATGTTGGACTGATTATATGAACAGAGAAAAGCCATCACGGATTTCCTGATGATCCAAGCGGATAGGGGGACTCCCCTGTGTAACTTCAATGTCAACCAGTGGCAGCTCATACGTGACACCTGCCGTTTTCTCAGGCCCTTTGAGGAAGCCACTTTATTTGTCAGTCGGCAGGATTACGGGATGAACGACATGATTCCACTGCTTCATGTACTACAGCACATGTTGGAAACCATGGCTGGTCAGGGCATTGGAGACATGGCGTCTACATCTTACAGCCACATAAACCCCGTTGGAGCTGAACTGGAGGAGGAGGAGGAAAAGGAGGAGCAGGGGCCTAGTGAAGCACAGTTTAGGCTAGGCGAAATGGCTGGTTTATCTAGTCAGCGGACAGGAGAGGAAGAGCAGCCAGAGGAGCTAGAGGGTTGTGAGGAGGGCGAGACAGAGGACCCAGACACACCGTGGCAGTATGCAGTGGAGATGGAGACAGGTAGTCCCTCCGAGTCACTTGCGCAAATGGCAGGAAGCATGCTCACGTGCTTGCCGGGATGATTTCTGGCTGCCCACCTTATTGGACCCTCGCTTCCGGCACAAAATGGGGGCATTTTTTAAACCCGCCGAGAGGGAGGACAAACTGAACTACTACAAAGACATTCTACATAGTCAGGAGCAGCAGCAGCAGCGCCATCAGCAGCAGCCTCAATCTTCGGTCGCTAATGAGTAGCTTTCTACACTCGCATAGTGAGGCTACTCATGAGCAGCAGGAAGACCTGGAGCAGGACCTCAACCAGCAGGTCATGTCATACCTTGACATGACCATGCCAACACACCTTGAGGATCCGCTGGACTTCTGGGCAGCCAAACTTGGCTTGTGGCCGCAACTAGCAGAGTTTGCCCTGGAAAAGCTGTCCTGCCCGGCCAATAGCGTGCCATCTGAGCGGTTGTTTAGTGCGGCGGGGGCCATAACTAGGCGAGGAGAACTAATCTGTCAACTAAAAATGTGGAGAGACTCACCTTTGTCAAAATGAATCAGGGTTGGATCAGCCAGGATTTCCACCCACCAATGGCTGATGCATGCGACTAGATTCAGCATGGTGCCACGTTTTACACTCTCCAAATGGTGCAAAACATATTTATGTCTTTAGGACAATTTTTGGGCTCCTGCTGATGCCAACTTCAGGGTGTGCCTTTCAGCCAGTTTTTGGCCTCCTGCTGATGCCAACTTCAGGGTGTGCCTTTCAGCCAATTTTTTGCCTCCTGCTGCTGCTGCTGCTGCCAACTCCAGGGTGTCTTTCAAGCAATGTTTGGGCTCCTGCTTCTGCTGCTGCCAACTCCAGGGTGTGCCTTCCAGCTAATGTTTGTGCTCCTGCTGCTGCCAACTTCAGGGTGTGATTCATCCAATTTTTGGCCTCATGCAGCCAACTCCAGTGTCTCTTTCACGCAATGTTTGGGCTCCTGCTGCTGCTGCTTGCAACTCCAGGGTGTGATTCATCCAATTTTTGGCCTCCTACAGCCAACTCCAGTGTCTCTTTAAAGTAATGTTTGGGCTCCTGCTGCTGCTTGCAACTCCAGGGTGTGATTCATTCAATTATTGGCCTCCTGCAGCCAACTCCAGTAACTTTTTCAAGCTATGTTTGGGCTCCTGCTGCTTGCAACTCCAGGGTGTGATTCATCCAATTTTTGGGCTCCTGCTGCCAACTCCAGTGTCTCTTTCAAGCAATGCTTGGGCTCCTGCTGCTGCTGCTGCTTGCAACTCCAGGATGTAATACATCCAATTTTTGGCCTCCTGCTGCCAACTCCAGTGTCTCTTTAAAGCAATGTTTGGGCTCCTGCTTCTGCTGCTGCTTGCAACTCCAGGGTGTGATTCATCCAATTTTTGGCCTCCTGCAGCCAACTCCAGTGTCTCTTTAAAGCAATGTTTGGGCTCCTGCTGCTGCTTGCAACTCCAGGGTGTGATTCAGCTAATTTTTGGGCTCCTGCTGCTGTCAGCTCCAGGGTGTGTTTTTCAGGCACTATAGGGGCCCCTCATAGTGATGCCACTTCAACTCTCTGCAATTGTGCCGCTCTTCGATTCTATTAGCGATGCCTCTGATCTGCATGTGATAATTATTTACAATATTATTTCACTAACCCAGCACGCATCCTATGCGTGTTACAGCAAGGCAAAATGGTTTACAATCCTATTGAGGCTCTAGGAGGCTCAGAAATAGCCGTTTTTAATAGCGATTCATCGCGAATAAATTCGGGTCGAACTGATTTTTGTCGGAAAATTCGGCGAATCCAATTTTTCAAAAGTTCGCTCATCTCTATCGATCTCCATGGGTTTTGGTCCACTTTAAATAAATGTAAACTTCTGTAACTGTAAATAAGAGAAGTGATTAAGTTGGTCATTTCCAATATTTCCAAATCTTCAGAACTCTTCAAAACTTTTCTTATGAGGGTTATTCACTAATGTGTAAAAAAATGTTTCTACTTCATTAGGAAAGCATCTCACATGGAAAACATCTTTACCTCAAAACCCAATGAGGTGCATGGGAAAACGAAATTAAAGTTTCTTGGTGTCTTATTGCCTGTTAAGGTGAACTATATTAAATACCAGCCTAATTGGGTTGGACATTTCTGCTATCATATGAAAAGCTCTTAAATTCTGCCTTAGTACCAGCAGTACAGGAAGAGGCTTGTGTCCTGATTGGATCTGAAGGATGTTTAAAGGGAAAGTTTCTCCCTCTTGCCTTGTGCTAACAGCAACCCAGGATTGCTCCAGGCAGACATACCTGAAACTGAGGTGCCTCCTTCCTTATAAGTGAAGGCATTTCTCAGATTTCTGCTCATCTTTGGTCCCACAACCAGGTAAAGTAGGGTATTTTGGAATACAATGCTGCCCATAAAAGTATATGGGCCCAATTCCCTTACAAGGCTATATACAGTGTAGATAAAAAACACTTAGGCCCTTTTCATGAAGGCATAGCGTCAGGTAGTGCCTTGTAAATGACAGGTAGCGACAAGTAGCGACAGGTGAATGCCGGACATGGCACGCAATTACACATTTATCATGTAGAATCTTTGGAGCGACTGGGATAGCACCATGTAGCGTCCGATTCATCATTATCCCAGCCTCAGTGTACAGCGCCGGCGTTCAGCCTTGCAGAGTGCCACGTATTACCTCTCGCTACCTGTCGCTCTCCCATACATTTCAATGGCCGTTCTTTCATTTCTCTTTAAACAGGGTTTTTTTTTTGTTTGTTTGTTTTTTTATTCTCATATAATGTTGGGATGTTTCCTGGCCTTGAAAAAGCCATTTTTCATCTTTTTTTTACATTTTATCTATTTATGCAGAATTAATATTACAGGTCTGGCATTAATGTGTTCATGTTACAAAGTTATTACAATGTAATTCCATGTGTTTTCGCTTTGTTACTGTTGGATACATGTTAAAAAACAACCATTAAACACACAGGCTCCGGCGTTCTGGCCTCCAGTGAAGCATTTTTGAGCGCCGGAGGTGTTTGAGGCTGTTTTTTTGCTGAATATATTGTGAGTCGGTCGCGCTGACCAGTCGCTAACATGCGCTCCCATAAAGCGCTGTACTGGTCATATAGCGACTCCCCACAATGTATTCATCATTGCTGCACAGCGACTGAGTCGCTATGAACTAGCGACCCACGTCCGAGCACAGCGACTACTAGCGGGCGCTCTGAAATGCCTGCTACAGACGCTCATCTGACGCTACCTGGCGTTAGTGATGAATCAGCCTGTTAATGCCTCCTGATCCATCATCTCTAGTCCCTCAGCCCTGTCACGGGCCTCTCCCAGCTGGTCCAGCGCCTGCTGCAGCCCGTTCATCCAGGTCTTCTCCAGGTGCCCACGCCACCTCCGGGTAAGACTGGAAACAATGGTGCTGCACTTCATCTGTGGCCGAAAAGCACAGTGGGAAAGGGGCCTAGTACATTTTTTGCAAGTTTTAGAACTGAATATTATTAAGACTGGTAAATAGCTTTATACCCACCTGTTATCACAAATAACCTTATCAACCAATCAATCTTTCATTAATTGCCAGATATAAACTACATACATACAGTACAAGGAATTTGTACCGGTGAGAGCAGTAAAGGTGGAATCATATATACATTATAATTAGGGATGAGCGAATCGGTTCTAACGAACCTGAATTCGCTCCGAATTTCAGGGAAAATTCGATTCAGCACGAACCCGAATTTTTAGTGGTTCGTGCTAACCGAATTTTCCCTGAAATAAAAAAAAAAATGCCGGCATGGTGGGAGCGGGGAGACCGGCTGCGCTGTCAGCGGGCGGCGGAAGCCGGCTTCTGCCGCCCGCTAACAGCGCAGCCGGCCTCCCCGCTCCCACCAAGCCGGGAAATGGAAAAAAAATGCCAGTATGGTGGGAGCGGGGAGGCCGGCTGCGCTGTCAGCGGACGGCGGAAGCCGGCTTCCGCTGCCCGCTGGCAGCGCAGCCGGCCTCCCCGCTCCCACTATACAGCAAACACTTACCGGCATGGTGGGAGCGGGGAGGCCGGCTGCACAGTAAACTGTCATCAGAGGACGCGTCATCAGAGGAAGCCGCTTCCTCTGATGACGCGTCCTCTGATGACATTTGACAGCGCAGCCGGCCTCCCTGCTCCCACCATGTCGGCATTTTTTTTTTTCAGCAAACACTTACCGCCATGGTGGGAGCGAGGAGGCCGGCTGCGCTGTAAACTGTCATCAGAGGACGCGTCATCAGAGGAAGCCGCTTCCTCTGATGACATCTGACAGCGCAGCCGGCCTCCCCGCTCCCACCATGCCGGTAAGTGTTTGTTGTAAAAAAAAAAAAATGCCGGCATGTTGGGAGCGGGGAGGCCGGCTGCGCTGTCAGATGTCATCAGAGGACACGTCATCAGAGGAAGCGGCTTCCTCTGATGACGCGTCCTCTGATGACGGTTTACAGTGCAGCCGGCCTCCCCGCTCCCACCATGCCGGCATTTTTTATTTTCAGCAAACACTTACCGCCATGGTGGGAGCGAGGAGGCCGGCTGCGCTGTAAACTGTCATCAGAGGACGCGTCATCAGAGGAAGCCGCTTCCTCTGATGACATCTGACAGCGCAGCCGGCCTCCCCGCTCCCACCATGCCGGTAAGTGTTTGCTGTATAGTGGGAGCGGGGAGGTGTATAGTGGTGTATAGTGGGAGCTTCCGCCGCCCGCTGACAGCGCAGCCGGCCTCCCCTCTCCCACCATGCCGGCATTTTTTTTTTTCCATTTCAGGGCTTGGTGGGAGCTGGGAGGCCGGCTGCGCTGTCAGCGGGCGGTGGAAGCCGGCTTCCGCCGCCCGCTGACAGCGCAGCCGGCCTCCCCGCTCCCACCAGAGATGAGTGATTCGCAAAAGTTCGATACGGACGAACCCGAATTTCTCTGAGAAATACGGCGAACCGCCTGAATCGAATTTTTGAGAAGTTTGCTCATCTCTAATTATAATGCAAGCTTTATAATACAGGGAACGATAAACAGATTATAAATTCACTTCTACAATCACTTGGGGTTTCCTGAGTCACTTGCTGTCAAGACTTGTAGTCCATGAGTCCCAGGAATATGAGAATCATGAATCACAAGCCTGGGGGCACAATCCTAACACAAATGTTTACTTTACATTTCAAAAGAGGAAAACAATAAGGCAAAACACCAAAAACATGCCAAAAGCAATTCACCTTTAAAATAATATATACCATTATTTATAACACAAACAGTTTTAAGCAGACCTCAGTAACATGGTAGAAGTTCCTGTGACATGGCAGCAGTCCCCGGTTTCCACAAAGCAAGTATGAAACTGTTGAAGGAGAAAGTGATTTTTTAAAGGTCAGTGCAAATCAGGCAGTTAAAATAATCATACAGTTAGCACTTCACTTTATCGTCAGCAAACTGTCATCTTAACTACAACAGCAATCAAAGTTTATCAGCAAAAAAACGTTGCGCTGTTTCATGCCATTCTTCTCTGTACTTGATTTATATTTGCATGATCAACATTTCACATTTAATTACACCTCGAAAGATTTTTTTTTTTTAAATTGGGCCCAATTCATCAAGAGTTGAAAAAAAATTCTCATGGTAGTAAAAAAAAGCCTGAGAATTTCACTGTTGATGAATCACTAGTTAGCAAGACAATGAAAGTCAATGGCACTTTTTTACTCCTGAGAAAAGTAGTGAACTTTTTACTCCTTTTTACACTGTAGTAAAAAGTGCCACATTGACTTTCATTGTCTTCTTATCTGGTGATCAACAGTGAAATTCTTTTTTCTCATGAAATGAAATTTTTGCTGTCATGAGATTTTTTTCAACTCTTGATGAATCAAGGTCATTGTGTTTTTACTTGCTTTAACAGAGCGTTTAAAGATGTAGAGTTTTTTAAAGATGCTTTGAAGAGGAACAACACCCAAGAAAATCACTTTTTAGTGTTGTACCTCCTTGATGAGGCATCCCGATTTCATTGGCTCTCATTACATTCAACTTTTTGCTTTGAAAACTGAATGGGGGGAGCACTGTTGGCCACATCTCCACCCCTGTCTCTAGCTGCACACTCCCCCTTTGGAAAGGTCTGGCGCTCCTAGAGCTATAGGCGTGGATATCAGCCAAAGGCTTGTTTTAAAGGTGAATGAATATGGCAATCTAGGGGGGTTACACAGTGAGGAATCCCAATTAGGGACTCAACGCGGGTGTGGCACCTCTTTAAATGATGATAGTCTAAGGCAGATATTTTCCAAACAGTCCTTCCTCTCTTTTTAAACAGCGACATGTCTAAGACTTCTAACCTGGGTACCGTCTTTCCACTCCTGATTTTTCTTTTAAGGGCGTTGGGCAAAGATGTGCGCACACAATGCGTGAAAGATTGCACGTGCACATTGAGGTTAACTGGGTGTGCGCAAATTGCCATTTTTAGTGGCCCCATGACAACAGCCCCAGCTGTGCACAGCATACAAACTGGTAGATAGATACTCATCTTATTGCAATCAGTTTGGGAACACCTAAATATACATTGACGTTGGATTTTTGGCATTTGAATGTGTTGGGGTTGTGGTCTCCAAATGGCTCTATGAGAAAATTTGACTTGGGTAGCACAAGAACTGGCCTTAAAAGTGCTACCAGGCCTGTGGCCTACTTTTTTCTTTAACATTTAGAATTGATCGCTCCCTTGTGTATACTTGGTTGGAACTTCTTGTCACTCGGGGGTACTTGAGGGTGTCAAAAGGTTGAGAACCACAACCCTAAGGTATAGATGATCCTTAGATTTCTTTTAGCATTTAAGCATTTTAGCTTTCTTTTAGCATTTTAGTAATAAAACCATAGTGGCATCGTTCCCATCTGTATGACAGATTCTCCAAGCCATGTTCTTATGGAAATAGCAATAATAATAGTAACTTTTGCCAAGTCAAAGTCACCTGTAAGCAAAATAATTACAATATCTATCATACAAGAGGAATGGCAGTTTGCAGAGCTGTCCTCCCACAGTTAATCAAACAAGGTCTTATATTGTCTGGAAAAAATATTTATAAGCTGATTAGCTGAACCTTGAATGGATTTGTTTGCTGGTATCTCTGGTCCAGGAGATTATAGAGCAATGTCTAGAAACTAATACAAATGTGAGCGAGCCATATTTCCAGCAAGATAATGGCAATCACAACACAGATTGAATTTTTAGCACTGCTGAACAGAAGCAACGTAGACTGACTCTGTGATAATGTGTATGGATGTGGGTGATAAATACAATACACTTGTGCCATTCTTAATCCCCAAAATACATTTTATTATTTACAGAAAAAGTTTTGCCTATGGCTGGGGTTAATGCAAATTATAGCCAAGTGTTTGTCCTGTCTATGTACAGTATAATTCCAAAATTCTGTTCAAACTTTATAATCTTAACCTGCAAGGTTCTCTTTATAAAGATGAGCAAATTTCCTTAAAATTTCAATTTGACAAAGCTATTGCAATAGCTCTGAATACTAATTACCATATTTTTCACCCTATATTCCACATTTATCTTTCCCAAAAGTGTGTGTGTGGGGGGTAGAATGCCAGTGCGTCTTAACGGGTGCAAATGTAAAAAAAATATATAAAATATAAAAAATATATCGCTCTCACATTGCTGGTCGGGCCACCACAGCCACAAGAGGCCAGAGATGGAGGAGCGGCAGGCAGACAGACAGGGTAACTGATCCTTGCCTGATGTCTCTGCAATCCATGATACAAGCTACCCCCCCACCATTGCTTCCTCTCCGGCAGCAAGCACACAGAGCAAACACCCGGCTCTGTGCAGCGAGCGGACGTGGACTATGCTCGGTGCAGGTCACGCCAACCCACTGCATGGAGCCGGGTGTGTTTGCTCGAGCCACTGGAGAAGATGCATCGGTGGCAGCAGGGACAGGGAGGATCATGGAACAGCGCAGATGGCGGGAATATTGGGCAGGGATCAGTTACCCTGTCTGTCGCTCCTCCATCTTCTGGCCTCACATGGTCAAGCCAGCAGCACAGGAGCGATGTATATTTGAGTTTCCTTTTTTGTGTTTTTTCTTTTCTTATGCCTATGGGAATGGAAGGGGGATGCCACACTGCCTATGGGGAATGGGATGGGAGAAATGCCACACTTCCAATGGAAATGTGAGGGGGGAGATGCCACACTGCCTATGGGAAATTGGCAGGGGGATGCCCCGCTATTTATGGGAAATGGGAAGGGGTAATGCCAGACTGCCTATGCGAATGAGGGGGAAATGCCACACTGCCTATGGGGATGGGAGGGGGGATGCCTCACTGCCTATAGGGAATGGGAGGGGGCGAATGCCACTCTGCCTGTAAGTGGGGAATTCTGCACCTTACCTATTATTTGGTTCTTTGGGGGTGGGGGGTTGAGCACAACATTTGGTTCAGATTGTTTTTTCTTATTTTCCTCCTTCAAATCCTATGTGCGTCTTAACTGGTGAAAAATACGGTACTCCACCTGTGCATCTTTGTGGGAATCATCAAAACCTGGCTTATTAGACTATTATTTTGTTACTGTTTGTTCAGGTTTAATCTCACATGTCTTTTTTCAGTTGAAATGTACAGCAGGTATAACATATATCCAATGTGTAAGTGTTCCTATTTCTGTGGTCTGTATAGCATGTATAAAATACAACCTCTCTATAGCACTCTTAAGGGTTCAAGTACCACTGTCTGGGAAGCTCTGTTTTACAATGCAGTCTTCTATCTTCTGCTTCGGAATCTATGAATAATATTAAGTTCCCTATTCTATGTTATGGCCAATACCACCCATAAATCAGGCTCATTTATCTTCTGAATATAAAAAACCAGACACAGCACACTGTAATCCTGACATGACCCTGCATACATCAAATTATATTACAGCATCATTTGCTACAGAAATCTAGAAAGTTATTTTCTCCTGGATGTGTTCCTCTAAGTTTATAAGGCTCTGTGGGGATGTTAGTGTATTTTAGAGATATCTATCTCATTGAGATCCTATCAGATGGTACTCAGTGAGGCTGAAGACTGTCCTGTATCCCCCAACCTGTTCTGTTGCCATCTTTACATTACCTGAGTATAAGAAACTGCACCAAATATTTAAGGAAAACTATTAATATGCATTTTTGTTCCTTTTTACACTTGAAATGATTGTTTTTGTGCCTATTTAACACAACTTTAGGTGACCGACTACTCATACATCCCACCCGGATTATACTTGAGATAATTACCAAATGGAAAGTGGTACTTTCTGATAAAATGGTTGGGAACCCCTGATCTAGAAAGATACATGAAGCTATTAAGGGGAGCTCTCCATCTCATGTAGAGATGGCTTCCATTGGTTTAGGGACAGGGGTTGCCAAGGCCACTACTTTATTTTGACCCTAAAGTGACAGGGCCCCTCACCACCTGCAATGAACTAACTTTCATGTTTTGCCACTGCTGTCTGAGCCACAAACTCAAATAGAATACCGTGAGCGTATCCTTCAGTTGATTTAGGAAGCTGGTGCATGACAAGGTTCAAGTTAAAGGAGCTCTATCATAAAATTACCTAATATTAAAAATCCATATAAATATGCTAGAACATGCTAGATAGGGAGGGTGACATTACATAGTGTTCATTTAAGGACTCACCTGAGGGAATCATTCTTGGGGCCTTTGACTTGCCCTGATGCTGGACTTAAGTCAGTGCTTGGGGCTCACAGGAGGATGCTCTGGTCCACGGATGAGCTAGTCCAACACTGCATATACACCTAATGGTGGAGTGGAGCCAAAGACCAACCCGGGAGTTTACTCTGGGCCTTATTCATGAAGGGATAGTGCCAAGTAGTGTCTGTACAGTGGCAGGTAGTTCCAGGTAGCGTCAGGTGAACGCCGGAGATGGCACGCAATTACACATTTATGAAGCTGAATCTGGTGAGCGACTAGAACAACGCCATGTAGCGCTCGATTCATCATTATCCCATGCTCAGTGTACAGCGCCGGCGTTCAGTCTTGCAGAGCGCTGTGTCTTACCTTTCGTTACCTGGCGCTCTCCCATACATTTCTATGGACGATCCTTAAATCCCTTTCCTGATCCCAATTTTTTTTTTTCCCTAAACAAAAACCTTCTGACATGTATCCCGGTCAAGGAAATGACATTTTTGAAAACTTTTTGACTTAATAATATTTTTATACAGAATTGTCCTTACATGTCTGGTATTAAAGTGTTAATGTTACAATGTAATAACAATGTAATTCCATATGTTTTCGCTTTGTTACTAGTGGATACATGTCCAAAAACAGCCTTTAATCACACAGCCTCTGGCAATATGGGCTACAATTACATGTTTTTGAGCGCCAGCGATGTTTGTGGCTGTTTTTGATGAATGTGGTGTGAGTCAGTCGCACTGTGCTGGCGTTACAGTTCACTCACATACAGCGTAGTATAACGACTCACATATCATATTCATACCACTTGTGTGTCACTGCTCGGTGATACCAATTGTTCAGGTCATTTGGGGGTCACTATTCTTTAATACCAAGTGTTAGTGGAGTATCCACTGGGTCAGACCACTTGTGTGTCAGTACTGTTTAATGTAATTTTAACTTTTTAATTGTGGGCACACCTGGCAATATACTCTCTTGCGCTTTGATAAACTATTTAATTGATGGCACACCTTGCATTACACCCTCTTGGGCTTTGACAAACCAGTTACTTGTGGGCACACCTTGCATTATACTGTTTTGAGCTTTGATAAAATAGTTACTTGGCACATCTTGCAGGTTAACTGCGTCAACTGGATTTTCTATACATATTACACTTGGTAGCTCCACAATATTGGCAGTACAAGAATGTTACTTAGGAGGCCTTCACCAAATCATAGACATATATATGAAAATCGTCATCAAACTTGATGAAGTATACTGAATGTTGGGCTTCCACTGATGAATTACCATGGTTTTGAGCCATTGTCTTTGATATATTCCACTTGCTTCCCAACTAGGCTGTCCACAACCACTCCTGGCTCTGAGTCAGGCATGATGCAAAGATCTCCTTCTTTATTGTCAACTAAAAGTTGATACTGTGTTATATAAAACCATGTGTTTATGATTGGTGCTCTTGCTAAAATCATCCCTCGCCATTCATCTTTGGAACCATCTTTTGTTTCAACCGTATGTTCCACAGCTTTACCAATCATTGTGTCAGCCAAATGGGCATCACTTATCCTAGATGAATCAACTCTGTCTGGAAGTACTTCAAGAGCAGACACCCTTTCATCCTTCAGGATTTCTTGTCCATAAACACAGTCAAACCCATCATACTCAATAAGGTAGAGGGAAGGGTTGACTGGTACTTGATCTAAAACAGATCCTTTCCATGGTGTTATTGGGGCATTGCCTTCTTATCAATCATGTTGCATACTGCAGCCAACAATGTTTCTCCTAGACTGAAAAATTGATGCTTTGTCCCTTGAATGACTTCATCGTATTTGATGAAACACCTGCATGTGCCACCTCAGCTCTCGATCCCTGTGTTGTCACCTTTCCAAAAGGATTCTTCATTTGTCTGCACATTTCTCACACTAGAGAGAAAACAGATCACCCTTAACCGGTTGGTGTTTCATTATGTATGAAATATATTCTATACCTTCCACCATTCCGGGTGTTTTCTGCCAGGTAGGTGGAAGAGATGGAGGTAGCCAACACTTCAACCGCTCGCTCAGGTGCTGGCACAGCCAAGTCCTGTGGGATCCATGTCTAGTTTATCCTGTGAAATAATGAATTTTATTTATATTTTTAATTTATTTTTGAATATATTTGTTCATTGTTGTTTTTTGTATGTTATTATTTTAAGTACTCTCTCCACCCCATTTTGTGCAGGGCAATCGCCCTAGTGTTAACCCATGAGTTGCCCTCTTTAATATTATAATTTTCCATGTATGTATGTATTTCTTTAATTTTCTTGTTTACGGTTATTGTTCTGAGTACATTTCTAAGCCCATTTTGTGCAGCACAATCACCCTGGTGTTCCACTCGATTTGCAGCCCTCTAGCCCTTGCTACCCCATTTTACGGGCATTTTTGGTCCTCCTAATTTGACTCCCTATTTACTTCAATTGGGTTGGGTACGAACTTTAGCGGCAAGTTCGGCCCAATTTGTCGAACCTAAACTACTACGGGTTTGCTCATCCCTATTGAGGGATTGAAGGGATTTTTGTACAAGCTCTGCATATAGTAGATTCTGAGGCCTGGGGTATACTTTAAGGGTGTCCTAAGGCAAGGTCTAGTTCTCACATTGGGGCCCAAGAACCTTATCATTGCCATATTAGGTGGCATGTTTACAATCACATTGGGGAAAAGCTTTACACCTTATTATTTAGCTCACACAAGGTGGTCATTTACAGGAAGAAAATGTGGGCCTACTGTTCACTGATTGGCTGACTTGGCAGTCAGTCTCCCTGCGGCTAGTGCCAAATATCGGGGAAGGAGTGTCCATGCCAGCCAGGTGAAGCTCATTTTTTATTTTAAATGCCCAACTTGGGGCTCAGCACCAGGTGGCACCCGGAGGGGGGAGGGGTGACATTGGCAGCAGGATTCACTGACTTTAATTGTAACTCTTCAATTTATTATAGTAATTTGCCCTTTACATATGCCTCTATACAGTAGGTGTTTTTGCTAAAGAGCCAATCACAAAGTTATTATTACATTTGGATGTTGTATTCAAGCAGAGTTTTCTAGCTTGTGAGCTTCAAGCTTGATTTAGGAAGCATTCGGACTTTTACTTTAGCTGAATCCTTGAAAGTATTTTAGTGGTTCTGTAATAACTTCTCCTTTGTGTACAGTAACTGTAACTTTTTTCTAAGAGATCGTCGCTATTTATTAGACCCTGAACCATTGCTACACTTGGCTTCACCTATTCCCTGCTGCTGTATAAAAGAAAACATCTAGTAAGCAAAAGAAGCAAGCTGAATAAGGAGAAAAAGGGGCAAAAGCACAACTATAGAAAAAGCTGCAATTGTTAAAGAAAAGTTAAATTAACCAACTTAGTCTGTTAACTGAAATGCTGTAGAGGCCTAATGACATTTATTTTTTAATTACAGACATCAACATGGCAGGCGAACCAAAACCTTACAGACCAAAACTGGGTACTAAAAGACCAATATCATCTTTATACAGGTATGTTCATTCACACTTCCCTTAAGAACCTGATAGAAAGCGCTCTTAAAAGAAATTGGGATTGACTCAACAACGAATGGTAACTGATGATTGGTGAAAATTTAGATTCATGGTGAAAATGTAGCTTCATTTCTTTATAATGTTTTCTATTTCCGGAGTTGCTGTTACTATCACATGGTCTAATAGACCCATAAGACTTGGTGATGCTATAATTGTAAAGAGGAAAGTAGAATAGATGACTCCTAAAATATATATGTTCACTAGACAGTAGCTGATGTAAGTTGATAAGAATAGCACTATACCCACGACTATATTGGAGGTACTTCATCTCCACCTTAAAAATAGCTCCCACATCCACCGCTTCCTCTCACTTGAGGCTAGTAAAAGTGCACTACAAAAGGAAGAAGAAGATGGCTTAAATCAGGACAACACCCATTTTTTGAAAAATTGGTGTTGTTCCGAGCACAGGGGGCATGCTAATTGTGGATGCCCCACATGCATTTTTAGCACAGAATGGGAGATATCTTACCTTTTTCGTTGGTACCCCAAGGAAATCCATCGCTCTGATTGGCTTACGGGCATAATATTAATGACATGCAAAGAGAATAAGTACCTTCAAGAATTGGGATCCTTACTGCTGTATCCCAAATAAGCCAGTTCATAGTTCCCATAAAGATGTACCTAAATCTTCATCTGTCTCGGCAGCTTCCAAACATGTCAGGTTTAAGAGTGGGGTTAGAGTGCAATAGGCTTGAGAAAAGGAATTCACAGTTCAAGAGCCCTACGCCAATGTGGTGTCACCCCTGTTCCCAAAATATCACACCAAGTCCTGAACCATGACACCACGCTACTTCAAATTTGGATACAAGCTGGTTATTAGGGCTGTACTTTAGTCCTTCATTGTGCCACCTCCTTAAAGTTCCTATTCAAGTGTACACATGTAAAATCATCAGTGCCCGAGGAGCTCCCAAGCACATTGTATTGAAAATTGAAATCAGAGTGCTAGGGGCCCATACAGGAAATCACAGTTCAAGGGCTCTGCATCACTGCTCCAAATACTTCATGCCAAGTCCTTCATCAAGTCACTTCAAATTCAGGGACAAACTGATCATAATGAGTTGTACTTTAGGCCCCCTGCCCTTACAAATATACTCAACCCTGGAGTCAGGTAGTCTTTTAGACTAGGTCCGACTTCAAAGGGTTTTGGTCCACTTCTGTCTGGTTCTTACCTTTTAGCTTCTCATTCCACTTTAACCACCCACCCTGGGCATCCTAATTTGGAATGCCTGTCTGCTGAATACCATCATAGTAAAGAGATACCTACCTTTTTCTCACAACGTTAATTTTGATGGGAAAACAGTTGCACACTGCAGTGCCGCATGGCTTCTATTAGTGACGGCCACAATTGTGCAGCTGCTCCACGGTCCTCTGTCAGGCATAGAACTGCAAGGAAAACATATGTATCATTGTATTGTGGGGGTATTTAGTGTGTAAAGAGTATTACATTTTTTTTTTACAACTAGCCTCAACCTATAAACTGGCCAGTGGCATATTGCTTTCCTTTTTCTGCTAAACGCTACATTCAAGATAGATAATAGAGGTAGAGATAGGGGGTCAAGGCAACACTATATGCCCCAGAAGGCTTGGGGTAGTTATGTTATTTCATGAGCATGAAAATATAAACTAATTGGTATGGCGAATCTGATGAAAACAGATGGAAGTGGAATGCATGGCTGAATGATATTAGCCCATGATATGCTCTAATTATGTAAATGCAACTCCGACTGCTCCTCAGTCGTGGCAGCCCTTTATCCAGGTAATGTCATAATGTTCATCCCTTGCAGTGTATACAATGGTTCTGTTCCGCAATCTTTCACAGCTAGCGTAAATTAATTTAAGAACCCCTTGGAAAGTGAAGTGCTTCTGCTTGATAGTCTAATTTGCATGTGGGCCATGATTATAACTTGAAATGTAATATCCATCAGCTAAACATTTCTGCGTGGTTATGGCACCTCTGAAAACCGCAATACTTGTCCTTTTCAGCAGCCTCAGAGCAAAAAATTGTGTCACTGCCGATTAGCTGCTGGCTGCGAGGACAGCCATCAATGATGCTGAACTGAAAGCGCAACTGATTTGGTGTTAGAAAAACAGTCAGAATCCACATTTACCCGACATGTTTAAATTTCTTTTTCATGGTGCTGTAACTGAAAATTATTCTTGAGATTCATGAGAGATTCATGTCATGTTACATTGTGATGATTGGACAAATATTTATTGCATAGCACATACTGTATACGCTAAGCTCATTATTTTATCAGAGGGACCAATTAGGGATGCTTATATTGTGACAGCTTAGCGAATCGCTTGGTTAATTTTCAATAGCAACAACATTGGTCACACATAGCGATTTGTTAAGCTTTCACAATTTAAGCATCCCAAATCTGTCCCGCTGATGGTCAACTTATGTTTACTCCATTTATCTCCCAATCACAGTGGAGTCAGGGTTTGCTGTCAAGCAAAGGATAGAAGACTTTCTCCCTACTGAAATACTGTGGTATCATCAGGTGGGCAGATTGGGCAGATTGGTGCTCATGTCTGAGTTGTCTATGCTAGATGAAATTAGCCTTGCCATTTGCCCCGCCTCACATTTTCATTTAGATTTAGGTCTGACATAGCAGTATGTCATAGCAGTAAGGGCTCAAGGTTTCTCTGGGTAATTACAGACCTGTGAGCTTAAACCTGACCTTCAGCATCATTTAATGAAAAGCCCAAAACCTTAAAAACTATTCACCAGCATCTAAAATTAATATATTTTTAGTTTTTAGTCGCTTACTTTTTATTCTTTCCTCCACTGGGCCGAAATTCTGTTCAAGACTCTTGGATACGGGCGCCGCCATCTTGCCTCAGGAGCATCACATACACTGAGGAGAGGAGAGCGGGGTAAAGGTGCGGGTTGTAGCTGTGCTTTGCACAAATGGAGCAGAGCTGGGGTCAGGAAAAGGACAGCAATCCCAGAATGCAGAGCGGCATAATCAGAAGACACTTCCTGTCTGCAGGCTGCCTGATGCTCCATGAGCCGCCATCTTGGATGTTTAAAGGCTCAGAATACGTACTAGGTGCAGGTAGGATGGTTTTTAATGTGAGCATTCTGTATGTACAGGGTGGGGGAAACATATAAGATAGGCTCTTATTCAGGGTGAAGGTCCGGTTTAAAATCTATTGCGGGGAAATTTCTTAAGGAACTCCTGAGAGACTATATACAATATTATGTAACTATGCATAATATTCTAAGTGACAGCTAGTACGGTTTTACTAAGGGCAGAAGCTGCCAGATTAACCTGATTGGCTTCTAAAAGGGGGTGAGTAGAAGCCTGGACACTGGACAATCCAACTGGAGTAGCAGCCTTTCTCCAGCACTTTATGAGTAGCACCAGAGGGAAACTTGTGTAACACCACTGGTTTTTTGTACAAAACCCTAAGTCCTGAACATTCAGATGAACCTAAGAGCCAGATCTTCTCTATTGTTCTCAATACAGCTCGCATTTTTAAGAGTTTTTAATGTGCTTTACATATGCACCCAACCCTCCTGTACATCTTAAATCTATGCTGCAGGCTTCTTGGGTTTGGGCACTTCTATGGTAATCCACAAGACAGTGACAGTGATTACAGTTTGGATGACATTTACTATGTTTTTCATTGTGCTAAGATAATTTTCCCAAGAATAGCAGTCTCCACTAGGTTCTATATAAAGCTAAGGCAATCCTGATCTATTCACTATTCATGAAAATAGTACTTTGCATTTTGATTTGCCAGAGTGGTTCAAACAGACACTGGATTCTCTAAAGGAGAAACAAGGGAATGAGTTGGAAAAGCAATCAAAATGAAAGTACAGAACTCTGAATTGGAACATCAGCAGCCTTTAATGGAAAAAAAGGTTGTGATTGTGAACGTCCCTCATAAAATTTTCATGGCACAAAGCTAGCAAGAACCCGGTGTATTTGAATTGTAAATCATTTTAAATACCTTAATGCTGTATCTAAATTACTATTGTCTAATTTATAACACATAGAATTACCAGATATTAGAAAACTGTGAAGTTTCCTAAAATGTTACACAAAGTGCTTGATTTCCTAGGTATTCATTGGGCTGTGTATCATTAATTAAAGTCTACCTTGGGAGAGAAAGACTCCCAGATGGATCAAACTCTGCTTCTTGAAGCCCATGGGTGGATAATGGCTCTAAAGGAATTATGTGTTCTAGTTGTGACCCTTTAAGAAGCTGACCACAAGCAATGTGGTCAATAGCAAAAATAATAGCAAAGGAATATATCCCTGCTGATTGGTGACACCTCCCTGTGAAAAGTTGGACATGTGAAGTTTCCTCAAATGTTTGCACTTGATTTCCTTGATTTCAGTAGAGCTGTGTATCATCAATTAAATTGTGAGAGAAAATGGTCACAGTTGGACCAAACTGTTGACAGGCTTCTCTAATCCCATGGCTGTAGAAAAATTGCATGCGCTAGTTATGACCCTTTGGGAAAGCTGGCCACAAGACATAAGCTAAGGATCTAAAGTTCCCGATAATGGATTCTACTGGTCACATAGCTCAGGCATGAGATATTCCTGCTGGTTGGTGATACCTCCCTGTAAATGGAATAATGTTTCCCATGAGGAGGCTGGTAGGGATGAGCGAATCGATCCGGACGAACCCGGATTCGATCCGAATTTCATGAAAAATTCGATTCGGATCGAATCCGAATTTCCCCGTGCTTCGACCGCTCGAAGTTTTTTATTAACATCCATTCATTTACATTACAGGCATCCTAAGATGGCGGACGGGACATGTCCAGACATCTACCCCACTCCAGTGCATACTGGGGCAGTCACATGCAGCCTATCAGCAGCCAGCAAGCCCGGTGACGTCACAGTGCTATATAAGGCGGCGGCCATCTTGCTTTTGCGCATTTGTCTATTGCATTCGTGAGAGCCAGGACTCAGGAGGACACTGCAGACTGTATTCAGGGAGAGATAGGTAGAGAGTTAGGGACAGCCAGTAGACAGCCAGTAGACAGGCGGGAGACAGGCAGGAAGTCAGGGAGAAGCAGGGAAAGGTAGGAAAAAAACGGATGCAGTGACAGGGATTTTTTTTTGTTTTCATGCAGCCTGAGTGTTACTGCCTGGGTCACTGGCTTTGTTAGCTGTTTCACCCTGGTTAACCACTGTTGCTTTGCATAGTACTACTGCTCCCAGGTGCACTGCTGTTGTGGCATCCCATTCTGTGACTACACCAGCCTCTATTTACTATAACCCTTTGCACTTATTCTAAAAGTAATTTGGCCTGATAAAGACACTTTTGCTGTGCATAGTACTACTGCTCCCAGGTGCACTGCTGTTGTGCCATCCCATTCTGTGACTACACCAGCCTCTATTTACTATAACCCTTTGCACTTATTCTAAAAGTAATTTGGCCTGATAAAGACACTTTTGCTGTGCATAGTACTACTGCTCCCAGGTGCTCTGCTGTTGGGGCATCCCATTCTGTAACATACCATACCCCTCTTTATTTACACTAAGCAGCTCTCTTATTTACACTAAGCAGGCCTGTTGGAGGCTGAGTGTTACTGCTCACTTTTGGTGTGCATTATATTCTGTTTCATATAGACCCACCGCTGCCTGGGGGTTCTTAAAATATCACCTACTACCACGCCAGTTAGACTATGTCGGGCAGACAAGTGCCTGGAAGTGAAAAGAGGAGTGGCAGAGGCCAAGATTCCGCAGGCAGAGGTCGCAGCAGACTGGGGGCCAGTAGCAGCAGGAGTCACGCTGAGAGACCTAATCTGCCAGTATCTGCTAGCGGTCGGGTCTCCACCAGTAACGCATCTGCCGTGGTAGATTGGTTAACGCGCTCATCAACAACATCATCACAACTTACGTCTGAGACCCCCAGTCTAGGGTCGGTAGGTTCCTCTGACACAACCCTGAGTTGGCATGCCCCGAGAGCAGTCCCTGTCCTCCCATTGCCTCTGTCCTACGCCGTTCCCTCCCCCAGCGACGTATCCTATGCTTTGGGTTCAGCTCCACTCTTTAGTGAGGAGGACGATCAGATAGAGGACAGTCAGCAGCTACTGCCCAGCCAAGAAATGGAGGTGGCTTCTTTAGCTAGGCAGACAAATAGTGATGTGGACAGTGTCGTGGGTGCTGCGAGCGTTCCAGCTCCTGCACCAGACACTGTTGACGAATCCACGAACATCAGTGACGTACAGCCACAACTCGGTGATAATGATGATGACGATGAAGCCAATCGCACTTGGGAGCCGGGTGATGAAGGGGCTTCATCGTCATCATCAGGAGAAGAGGGGCGCAGGTTGCCCCGGAGTCAGCAGCTCAGGCAGCAAGGTGTTAGCAGCATGGTTGGCAGGCAGCATGGGGGCACAATTGTAAAGCCTGGAGCCAAACGGGGCCGGGGCCGGGGTAGAGCACCTGCTGCACGGCAGGCTACCTTATCGGGAGGTAGTGGGGCAGGGGTTCCTGAAGCATCCGCAGGAGGGTAACATGGCCACATGCAAGATATGTAGGCAGAAGGTGAAGCGTGGCCAGGGTCCAAATGTTGGCACCACGGCCCTGCGTCAACATATGCAGCGTCACCATAAAGCGGCCTGGGAGAACCTAGGCTCCGGAGAGGTGGGCCAGACTGCTTCCTCACCGAGTGGCACGCCGCTCCCAATTTCTGCCAGCCAAGGCTCCAGCACCTCAGCCGAAGGCAGCTGTGCGTCATACCCATCCTCTGTCGCTCCTGCTCCTCCTCCTCCTCCTCCAAGTCATGCATCCCGCCAGCAATCCATCAGCGAAGCCATGTCCAAGAGACAGCAGTATGCACCCACTCATCCTACGGCGCAGAAGCTGAATGTGCTCCTGTCCAAGTTTCTGGTGCTGCAGTCGCTCCCTTTTCAGGTGGTGGAGTCTGCACCTTTCAGAGAACTGATGGCTTGTGCCGAGCCGAGGTGGAGAGTCCCAAGCCGTCATTTCTTTGCCAAGAAGGCAGTACCAGCGCTGCACACTTTTGTTGAACAGAAGGTGGGCCAGTCATTGAGCCTGTCGGTGTGTAGCAAAGTGCATGGCAGCGCCGACGTCTGGAGCTGTAACTACGGTCAGGGACAGTACATGTCGTTTACGGCCCACTGGGTGAATGTGGTCCCTTTGCAGCAGCAACTTGGACAGGTCACGCCGCTTCGGCCTCCGCGTTCCCTGCCCGTTGGGCCTGTGACACTGTGCGACTCGGCCTCCTCATCCTCCGCCATCTCCTCACCCTCCACTGTAGGCTAGAGTCTCAGTGCCCCTCCAGTCTACCATGTGTGCAGGACACGGAGGTGTCACGCAGTGCTTCACATGGTTTGTCTTGGCGAACGGAGTCACACAGGGGAGGAACTGCTTAAATTTATTCATCAGGAAATCCAAACATGGCTTACTCCAAGAAAACTTAAAATGGGAATCATGGTTACCGACAATGGGAAGAACATTTTGTCTGCGCTGCGCCAAGGAAGCCTGACCCATGCCCCCTGCATGGCTCACGTCTTCAATCTGGTTGTCAAGCGGTTTCTGAAGTGTTCCCCCCATCTGCAAGACATCCTAACAACTTCAAGGAAACTTTGCATGCACTTCAGCCACTCATACACCGCCAAACACACCCTTCTTGAGCTACAGCGTCAGAACGATATCCCCCAACATAGTCTGATTTGCGATGTTTCCACCCGTTGGAATTCCACCCTTCACATGTTGGACCGATTATATGAACAGAGAAAAGCCATCACGGATTTCCTGATGATCCAAGCAGATAGGGGGACTCCCCTGTGTAACTTCAATGTCAACCAGTGGCAGCTCATACGTGACACCTGCCGTTTGCTCAGGCCCTTTGAGGAAGCCATTTTATTTGTCAGTCGGCAGGATTACGGGATGAACGACGTGATTCCACTGCTTCATGTACTACAGCACATGTTGGAAACCATGGCTGGTCAGGGCACTGGAGACATGGCGTTTACATCTTACGGCCACATGAACCCCGTTGGAGCTGAACTGGAGGAGGAGGAGGAAGAGGAGGAGGAGTTGCCCAGCGAAACACAGTTTAGGCTTGGCGAAATGGCTGGTTTATCTAGTCAGCGGACAGGAGAGGAGGAGCAGGAGCAGCCAGAGGAGCTAGAGGTTTTTGAGGAAGGCGAGACAGAGGACCCGGGCACACCGTGGCAGTATGCAGTGGAGATGGAGACAGGTAGTCCATCCGAGTCACTTGCGCAAATGGCAGGAAGCATGCTCACGTGCTTGCGTAGTGACCCCAGAATTGTTTCCATATGTCGGCGGGATGACTTCTGGCTGTCCACCTTATTGGACCCTCGCTTCCGGCACAAAATGGGGGCATTTTTTAAACCCACCGAGAGGGAGGACAAACTGAACTACTACAAAGACATTCTACGTAGGCAGTTGGTCGATGCCTATCTGCGCCATGGTCCATACTCTCGCAGGTCTGACTCGAGGGGACCTCTGCGCTCACCTTCCACTGTCATGGCTGCTGGGGGGGTTGGCAGGAGCAGCAGCAGCAGCTCCATCAGCAGCAGCCTCAGTCTTCAGTCGCTAATGAGTAGCTTTCTACACCCGCATAGTGAGGCTACTCATGAGCAGCAGGAAGACCTGGAGCAGGACCTGAACCAGCAGGTCATGTCATACTTTGACATGACCATGCCAACACACCTTGAGGATCCGCTGGACTTCTGGGCAGCCAAACTTGATTTGTGGCCACAACTAGCAGAGTTTGCCCTGGAAAAGCTGTCCTGCCCGGCAAGTAGCGTGCCATCTGAGCGGGTGTTTAGTGCGGCGGGGGCCATAGTTACGGCGAGGAGAACTTGTCTGTCAACTAAAAATGTGGAGAGACTCACCTTTGTCAAAATGAATCAGGGATGGATCAGCCAGGATTTCCACCCACCAATGCCTGATGCATGCGACTAGATTCAGCATGGTGCCACGTTTTACACTTTCCAAATGGTGCAAAACATATTTATGTCTTTAGGCCAATTTTTGGGCTCCTGCTGATGCCAACTCCAGGGTGTGATTCATCCAATTTTTGGGCTCCTGAAGCCAACCCCAGTGTCTCTTTAAAGTAATGTTTGGGCTCCTGCTGCTGCTGCTGCCAACTCCAGGGTGTGATTCATCCAATTTTTGGGCTCCTGCTGCCAACCCCAGTGTCTCTTTAAAGTAATATTTGGGCTCCTGCTGCTGCTGCTGCCAACTCCAGGGTGTGATTCATCCAATTTTTGGGCTCCTGCTGCCAACCCCAGTGTCTCTTTAATGTAATGTTTGGGCTCCTGCTGCTGCTGCTGCCAACTCCAGGGTGTGATTCATCCAATTTTTGGGCTCCTGAAGCCAACCCCAGTGTCTCTTTAAAGTAATGTTTGGGCTCCTGCTGCTGCCAACTCCAGGGTGTGATTCATCCAATTTTTGGGCTCCTGCTGCCAACCCCAGTGTCTCTTTAAAGTAATGTTTGGGCTCCTGCTGCTGCTGCCAACTCCAGGGTGTGATTCATCCAATTTTTGGGCTCCTGAAGCCAACCCCAGTGTCTCTTTAAAGTAATATTTGGGCTCCTGCTGCTGCTGCTGCCAACTCCAGGGTGTGATTCATCCAATTTTTGGGCTCCTGCTGCCAACCCCAGTGTCTCTTTAAAACAATGTTTGGGCTCCTGCTGCTGCTGCTGCCAACTCCAGGGTGTGATTCATCCAATCTTTGGGCTCCTGCTGCCAACCCCAGTGTCTCTTTAAAGTAATGTTTGGGCTCCTGCTGCTGCTGCCAACTCCAGGGTGTGATTCATCCAATTTTTGGGCTCCTGAAGCCAACCCCAGTGTCTCTTTAAAGTAATATTTGGGCTCCTGCTACTGCTGCTGCTGCCAACTCCAGGGTGTGATTCATCCAATTTTTGGGCTCCTGAAGCCAACCCCAGTGTCTCTTTAAAGTAATGTTTGGGCTCCTGCTGCTGCTGCTGCTGCTGCCAACTCCAGGGTGTGAATCATCCAATTTTTGGGCTCCTGAAGCCAACTCCAGTGTCTCTTTAAAGTAATGTTTGGGCTCCTGCTGCTGCTGCTGCCAACTCCAGGGTGTGATTCATCCAATTTTTGGGCTCCTGCTGCCAACCCCAGTGTCTCTTTAAAGTAATGTTTGGGCTCCTGCTGCTGCTGCTGCCAACTCCAGGGTGTGATTCATCCAATTTTGGGATCCTGCTGCCAAATCCAGTGTCTCTTTAAAGTAATATTTGGGCTCCTGCTGCTGCTGCTTGCAACTACAGGGTGTGATTCATCCAATCTTTGGGCTCCTGCAGCCAACTCCAGTGTCTCTTTCAAGCTATGTTTGGGCTCCTGCTGCTGCTGCTGCTGCTGCTGCTGCTGCTTGAAACTCCAGGGTGCGTCAGTCAATTTTTGGGCTCCTGCTGCTGCCAACTCCAGTGTCTCTTTCATCCAATTTTTGGGCTCCTGCTGCTGCCAACTCCAGTGTCTCTTTAAAGCAATGTTTGGGCTCCTGCCCCTCATAGTGATGCCACTTCAATTCTCTGCAATTGTGCCGCTCTGCGATTCTATTAGCGATGCCTCTGATCTGCATGTGATATTTATTTACAGTATTATTTAACTAACCCAGCACGCATCCTATGCGTGTTACAGCAAGGCAAAATGGTTTACAACCCTATTGAGGCTCTAGGAGGCTCAGAAATAGCCGTTTTTAAAAGTGATTCGCCGCGAATAAATTCGGGTCGAAACGATTTTTGTCGGAAAATTCGGCGAATCAGTCGAATCGAATTTTTCAAAAGTTCGCTCATCTCTAGAGGCTGGTACATGTGCAAGAAAGAAGCTGTGGTGATTCAGCAGCATACAGGAAGCAGGAGGCCAGACTTATTGAATTAATACAGTTTCCCACTGCAAAGTTATACAAGGTTATAGTCTGACGCCATTTTCATACTGGTTTAGTCCAGACAGAATTTTAGCAAGTACATCACCTATAAATCTTCCAGTGCTTTTTTGTCTCATCTCTGGTTTCTTGGCCCCTTTCTGGCCTTTCCAAGCAGCTATCCTGCCATTCCTTCAGGTTTTCCACAGATCTTGAACTTCATATTTGACTGTCATGGCCTTTCACTTTTCTCTAGTTCCTAATGCCTCTCTCTTTATGTTACTTTGTAGATAAGCCATACATTTTAATGACCACAGTGAGATACCTTACTGTGGGGCATCATGGGGCACTTTGTTTTACTGCCTAGAGTCTTAGATGAAGGGACCAATATCACTCAAAAAGTTGTGTGAATTCAGGGCAAACTGGTGGCTCATGCGGCTGGGCTTCCTGAATTGTGTGGTATCTTTTCTATGCTAAAATTCATAAAGCTTGCCCAACAGATGCTGGAAGTGCCGAGTAGGACCAATATTTTGAAAGAAAATGCTGGCATGGCATTAACGTGGAATTTTTATTTTTTTACTCAGCACATTTCCCAAAAGTTGTTCCAAACATCACTAAAATCTTATATATCTTTGCAGCTGAACACCTGCTTGGAAAAAGCTGGAACTTCCATGGAATGAAATATATCATAAGCTTAATAGCTCTCTAGTTTACGATAAGTTGTCTGCAATGCTCAACGATTCAGTGTCGGCTTTTGAAAAAGTTAAGGAGCTTTGAATTAAGGGCCTGATTTATCACTATCTGTCAGGCTACGCCACATCGGTGTACATTAGAGTAGCGCAAAATATCAATTTTACTTTTTTCAGCATGTTACTGCGCCATTAATTCTTTAGCAAATGTGTTTAATGCAGTGCAGCAACATATACCAGTGTAAAAAAAAAATGATATTTTGTGTCACTCTAATTTGCACCAGTGTGGCATAGTCTGGCAGATAGTGCCAGGTAAAGTAGGTCCTACGCACTCTGACCCTCTTCTTTGTATAAATGTGGTTTTCTCTTTCATATCCCTACTTTCAAACACTTTGCACAAAAAGTGCTATTTGTCCAGCACCACCCAAAATAATATTAAAGCAGACCTGCTGTGCCACAAAAATACCCCCAATATGTACCAATGAGCAAACAAAATCGGTGGTACCAGTAAACCACCCAAGGGGAACAAGTACTTAAGGGCACCAGCTATCTGCTAACCATAAAAAACACTAATAATTCATCAAAAATAGATTTATTAATCCATAACTGTATAAAACATCAACATACAACATACAAAACAATCACCTACATTTAAAATCCACAAACATATAATTGTCATCCAGCAGGAGTGACCCTATAGAAATGCTACCTACCTAAACAATATATATACAGAGTAAAAAGAAATCTCTAAAAAAATCCATCATGTCCTAAACCAAAGTGCTATAGTGCAATGGAAAATAAAGTGCTGAGTGCTAAGTAAATATGTGCACTACATGTGCAGATATAATGCCAGGCCGACAAGACCGACCTGCACCTCAGTGTGATACGCTTTCTCACCCCTGCTGGAAGGATCCTCACCCACGCGTTCCGTGCCCACCTGGCACTTTCTCAAGGTGCTGCTGTCTGCTGTCCACACAAATCTTTAAATAGGGCAGATGAACACCGACGCCGGAGTCCACGCCCCCCGCAGCTGCGCACGTCCAGCACAGCTGAAGAAGGGGGAAGTCACGCCACGTGTGTCCCCATCCCCCTCCCAAGACAGGCAGGGTCTCGTCACCTCAGTCCACCCCCCAAACCGCCCACAACCCGCCCCCCACACAACGCTGCATGACAGCGTGTGACCGAGAGAGCAGGAGTAGGCGGAGGGGGAGGGCGGAGGGGAGGCTGACCCCTGGGAGCCAATCAAATAGGAGCGGGTAGACTGCGTCACCAAGGCGTCAACCCCCCCCCCCCCCCCCACCGCCGCGCGTCACGTCCCCGGCCGGGGGAGACGAGGCACAGCGGGGGAAGAGGGCATAACCAGGCAACACCAGTCCCAGCCCCCCTCCCAAAGCCGTCAAGGTCGCGTCATCTCCGCCCGCCCACGGACGCCACCCACACCCCACCCCTCACTCCACGCCGCCGACAGCGTATAGACACGAAGTGTCAAAGAGAGAGGGGGGAGGGGGGGAAGGCGGAGAGGAAGCCGACCTGAGGGAGCCAATAATTGAGCGAAGCTCAATATCAAGTGACAGCAGATAGCGTGTTAGTTACAAACATACCCACATATTTAAAACATTGAACAATTATGACAACATATACAATGACAAGGAAATCAATAACAGTGTATATATTAATGCTTAATTCTGATACTCCAATCATCCTATACACAATGATACTGAAGGCTCTCATATTTGATCATTTGGGAGGAAACAATCGACAACCAATTCAGAGCAGAAACTAGACAATACTGGTTGCAAATGAATCTCTATATTGGAACATAAAGTAAGCACCCCATCTATTCTACTAATAATGATAAATCTAGTGGCATTATATAATGTTTACATCTAAGGTTTTCATCATCCTAAACAACGCGATCATAAAGGCTCACGTGTAGATGATAATCACTAAAGAGAGAGCTTGTGAGCAAGCAATCTTAAGCAAATAAACTTAAGCAGGACCTAAACAGTACAGATGTCAATACCCCCCCCCCCCCATACACCACCACCACCACCCACACAAGTGTCCAAACAGAATGCCAGAACGCCCAATCAAAAATGGTTGCAATATGATCCCTGGCTGTAAGCAGACAAATCCACAAGTATGTTGAAGCAGAGATGAGTCTCGATGTTACAGAGGTCCAAAAAGTATGTTGAAGCAAAGATGGGTCTCGATGTTACAGAGGTCCATGAAGGATCATTCGACCATATAGATCAGGCCACACATGGTAGTGAACACAATCTATGAATATATATATATGTAAAAAAAGGGGAATTAATCAAATGTATAACCATGTGAACCAAACCATGAAACAACTGGTGTGAATAATCAACAGTCAACAACAACACGAAGTGCACCCAAAACCACCACCCCGGGTGAAGCACCGAACCCCCACCCCCATGACCCCCCACCACCATACCTACTCCCTAAAGATTTAACCCACCCCCCCCCCCCCACACACATGAAAGAAAATATCCCTACTTTCCTTTCGCTTCTATTCCCTCCTTTATATAAACCCTTTACGTTAATTATTTCCCTTCTTTTTCCATTATCAATAGAAAGTTTTGTTTTGGCATTACTATTTTAAAATGACTGAACATATGACCTACAACTAACAGGGAGTGCACAATGCAGTCATGTATTTGGAAATAAACACACAGGACAAATGTAGAATTATCCTTAAACTGGACCAAATCCAGAATTTTCACTATCACGGCTTTTGGTCTGTCCCCCTGGGCCATCCGTATTTGGGATGCCACGCTGTGTGAAACCCTATCTTCCTTACCTTTCCTCTAGCCCACAGTGCAGACGCGGCTCTCATCCAATCAGCTTCTCTGGTCATGCATATTAATGGAGAAGCTGAATGGAGTCTCAGCCACACACGATTGGTGTGCAACATCACTCACTTCCTTTGGCTGTGTGCGACCAGGCACAGCCAGTCAGATACAGCTCTAGAAGGATGCAAGTGATGCAAAATGGTAGAGCTACTTCTCAACAAGGTTTCTAAAAGTGTTTCTGGAGGTAAGGGTATCAATACTTAACTATACTGTAGCAGGATAGTATAAATGGCCATCGCCATCCCAGCTAGGAGACGGAATGGGTACATTATCCTGGTATGAACTGCACTGTGATAGGTGGTACATGAGTTCTGTTAGTGCAAGTCAGTGAAAGAGTATATACATTTTAAAAGTAGACAAACAAAGAATAAAGTTCTAGTTCCTATGTATCCCTCAGTTTTAGCCCATCACAATGCACTATGGATGTGTCTCCCCTCCAATTGCTGCTGCAGCAGGCAGCGGCAACATCCAAATGGTAATAAGGGGCCGATGGGGGGGGGGGGGGAGGGAATCGGACCCTTTTTATTTTAGGTCTGATGTTCCTCCTTAAGGATTAGTGGACAGAAGAACGTGTTCATCTTCACTAATCTATAGCAGCATACTTATGAGAGGCAAACAGCTGTGGACCTCCTAAATGTTCTCTGCTATCCCATCCACCACAGGACCTTTACTGTAAAATTAGACATGGGCACCCTTTATACTTTGCTTCTCCCCTTCAATAATAAAATCCAACCCAATTATTATGTCACCCAGTCCCTTCTCTCCTGTGACCTGCTTAGTTCTCATTTACATTCATTTCAATTATTTTTGTCATTTATCAACAAACACTTTTTGGCTGTAAAGCTAAGACAGACACCTGTTGTTATAGATAATAGTAAAAAATAATAAAAGCATCTGCATTAGTATCGTCTATAAATATATTGGGCTTTGTGACTCTCCCAGCAGACAGTAATTCTCAGCTTTCTTATCAATACATCTAATGATGAGGACTGAGTGGTATAGCCAAACAGTAAAAAGGACGTTTTATTATCCTTGTAAATATTCCCTATCTGACAAAGCTGCATAATAAAGCAGAGCCCATCATGAAGACGTGACACAATTACAGCCGGATGAAAGCTTTGTGGAAGAACATTTTATCCTGAAACCCTTTTGCATTCGTTACACGGACAGGTTTTATGCATGTAAACATCTGCTTGACAGTTCTATTTAGCGTTGTTCCAACTGAAGGAGTCAAACAAAAGAACCACATCAACAACACACAAATATGGTGATTAATATACAGGAAGTGCAAGCATTTTAGAAATACTTTTTGAAGGGAACCTGTTAAAGTACAAATAAAGACTTGCTAACTTTTTCAAGCTAGTTGTGGCCTGTCACCCCTTCTTGATTGTGTATCGTTGGAGTAGAACTACCCCAAATCAATGAGCGCTTTCACATCTCTGCACTGCACTGCGTTGCATTTTGGGATGCACTGCATGCAGCATTTGCCCCACAGCTGGATCACAACACAGCCCATGGCAAATACAGGCCTGTATCTCTCTGTGTATATATGTGGCATAGTGGCCAATGTGGCATAGCCTGGCAGATAGTGCTTGGTAAAATAGGTCCTACGTTCTCTGGCCCTCTTCTTTGAATTAATGTGGTTTTCTCTTTCATATCGCTTTTCCTTCTATTCCCTCCTTTATATAAACCCTTTTCGTTACCGTATATACTCGAGTATAAGCCGAGTTTTTCAGCCCACTTTTTGGGCTGAAAAAAGCCGCCTCGGCTTATACTCGAGTCAGTGGCCCAACAGCCAATCAGCAGTGCAGGTGGAGATTTGGACACAGGGGGGCGTGGCCTGGCGCTCGAATAGCATAGAGGTGGTGGCAGTGCAGGAAGAGGCTCGGCGGCAGGGCAGAGAGAACGCGCAGGCAGGGAGTGGGAAGCTGCGCTTTCATCATCCCCCTCATCGGAAGCATCTACGTGCTGGGAGGAGTACCTGCATGGTGGGGAGAAGAGCGCACACTGGCTGGCGGGTTTGCCGATGACGAGGAAGGAGGCGGCGGCGCCCGCAGCGACCCACCGGGAGCCTACGGCAGACGAGGCTTGCGCAGCCAAGATGGCGGCCGACATCGAGGGTGAGTGAACACCCCCTCCCAGTATGCATGAGGCGGCGGTGAGCGGTCCCTCTGCCTCCAGCGGAGCGGCGGCCGATCCCAGCCCACAGCGCAGCAGAGCAGGGGACGGCGAAGGAGCTGCTCCCCTGCCCATAATGAATGAAGAAGCAGGGCTGCAGAGACCGGTAAAGATGGCGGCCGTGGATAGGGAGAAGATCATCCCCGCCTCCCTGCACAAGACACAGGAGCTGAGGTACGGTGGGGGGGGGGCTAAAGTCTGCACAGGGAATGAGGCCCTAAAGTCTGCACAGGGAATGAGGCCCTAAAGTCTGCACAGGGAATGAGGCCCTAAAGTCTGCACAGGGAATGAGGCAGGAAGCCTGCAGACTGACTATGAAGTTGGGGGCAGCGGGGGTAGAACCCACATCCATTTCCCACCCTAGGCTTATACTCGAGTCAATAAATTTTCCAGTTTTTTGTGGTAAAATTAGGTGCCTCGGCTTATATTCGGGTCGACCTATACTCGAGTATATACGGTAATTTCCCTTCTTTTTCCATTGTCAATAGAAAGTTTTGTTTTGGCATTACTATTTTAAAATGACTGAACATATGACCTACAACTAACAGGGAGTGCACAGTGCAGTCGTGTGACAAATGTAGAATTATACAGGATTAATAGTCCATCCAGTCTTTCTATAAAGCAACCAGTACAGAATAGGAGCAACAGAGACGTGCACCCTCCACCACATGGATATTCTCCTACCAAACATCTATGAGCAAAAATGAAATCGGCTGTTGCTTGTTTCCAGTAGGATGGTATGGCGTTGCCAATGGTTGCATCCATGGCTCATCATGTTGATAACACAAGCCTCCTCAAATACCGATATTGTGCAGGTGGGCTTCAAAAATATCTCTGTAGCATAAAACTACATGTATTTTATAATATTTGGTCTCAATGTGACAATGTATATAACATATGCATGTAACTGGAGAGTTTAGTATATCCAAGCATTCTATGATTAGTGGTCGTCTACGTGCTTGGCATAGCAATGAGGAGCTTAAATAGATTAATTGTATGGCTCCACCTACTCTGAGGAGTTATGGGATGATTCTGGCATTTAAAGGAAAGCTCAATTTTTGTCAGGTTTTTGGTGTGCTGTCTTATTGTTTCCACTATTGGAATGTAAAATAAACATTTATGTTATGATTGTGCCCACATACCTGTGGCTCTGTGTTGCTAAAATGAGAGTGGTTTTTGTGACCTTGGGTAAAGCCGTTAGTATAACTTATGGCTACAAATCCCAGAATCCCTCCACTGTAACAGATGAGCTCATCAGCAGCTTTGCAGCTTTGGCAAAATCAGTCATGACCTCCCCAGGTGAGAACGCTGACAGTAACCCTTTAGCTACTGGAACACAAGATTGTGATTCGGAAGAGGCTGAATTCGAGTGAGAGGTGTTAAACCTGTGAGCTCAGAAATGTGAAGCGTCATCTCTGCCTCAGCCAATCAGATGATTAGCAAGCCAGAATCAGGTAGTCTCAGCCAGGTACACAAGCACGCCAGTTTGTGTACGCTTACTAAGGAAAGCACATTGTTTTACACAGAGTTGCAAACAAATAAAAAAAACAGATAACCTCAGCCCCTTGAGGATATCATTTTGCTACACAATAATGGAAACTTTTAAAAATGCCATTGTAATGGGAATTACCCTTTAAATACCTTCTATTTTAAGAAAAAGCTCTTTTTCCTTTTTAGAGGGGGGCTCTATTTAAGGCCACTGCAATAAGCTTGAAATGGATATCCCCCTCTTGTGGCTTGCTGCTCTGTATTGCTTTTATTTTGTTAGAGAGGAATTCCATGCCAAGCTTGATTTCTACTCTTCCTGTGCAGGCTGTCATGGGCTGCATCTTTCATTCAGCATTCATTCAGCCTTTTTTAGTAACTCCCAGTGACCTCTTTGTCCACTCTGTACCTTCCTTAGGGCCTCCTTAGCAGCAGATGATGACATGTATTTTTCAATTGTCTCAGTCCCTTTAGAATACAATTCATTTTTGGGACAATTTAAAAATGAGTCGGTAGAAGGGCACATGGGAAGTGCTGGTGAATAAAAGATGCAGCCCCTGACAGCCAGCTTGGAGCAAACAGAAAGCAGCCCAATGTAAACCTAAGGCCCTTATTTATGAAGGAATAGCGACAGGTAGCGACTGGTGAGCGACCGGTAATGACGGGCACCGCCATGAGAACGCCGGCTCCCCACCACAATCACACATTTATCAAGCCGATCCTGCTTAGCGACTGAGATAGCGCCAGATAGCCACTCATTCATCATTACTCCAGCCTCAGCCCACAGCGGCAGCGGCCGAACTTGAACAGCGACAGGTATGACCTCTCGCTACCTGGCGCTCCCCAATGCATTTCAATGGAACAATCTTTAAATATTCATAATTAATTGTTATTAATGTATTTTTTTTTTTTTTTTTTTTTTATGTGAAAAATTCTGTGACCACTTCTGCCATGTTAGATAATTTTTTTAAGGTAAAAAAAAAAAAAAAAAATTGTGCAGAATTGATATTACAGGTCTGATATTATTGTATTCATATTACTAAATTCTTTAAAAATTTTTTTTTTTTTTGGTTTCCAAAAATATGGTTGTTTGGGGGTTAAAAAACTACTTTTAACACATCGCCGCCAGCGCTCTGGGGTTTAAACATGCATTTCACAGCGCGAAAATTTTTTGAGCGTGATTTTTTGATGAATATGGTGGGAGCCGGTCGCTCTGACCAGTCGCTATCATGCGCACACATACATCGTGGAACCTGTCAAATAGCGACTCGTCACCCCGTATTCAACATTACTGCACACCGACTGAGTCGCTATCAACTACCGAACAATGGCCAAGCACAGCGACTACTAGCGGGCGCTGTGAAAATACTGCTACAGTCGCTCAACTGTCGCTACCTGCCGCTATTAATGAATCGGCCTCTAAGTCTGGAATGTCCCTTTTACTTTGTAACCAGATAGCTCACCATATTGGTCCAAATCTTTATGTTAATTTGGGAAGCTGCTGTAACATACAGAGAAGTTAGAGTTACCAGTATCAAATACCAGATTTCAAATGTTTTACCTCCCACTATCATCTCTTGATCCTAAGAATTCTTAATATGCACCACCAAGGTTCTGCCTTGTCTAGTTCTGTTAGATGCATGCAACATATTTCAAATTTCTAAACCTGCTCAATGTCTAATCCCAAAATGAGAATCTTCCTAGATTATCTCTGGACCAAGCCAAGTATACTGTACTATTTAAAGAGAAAGAGTCTTTTAAAATAAAGCAGAGGTCCGGTCAGTATGTAAACCACACCCTGCCTACCTCCCTTGGCACTAAGCCAGGACGGGAGGGTTGCAACAAAAAAAACTCTTTACCCCTCCAGGAATCCCGCGTTGTTAAGAAACATTATGGAGTGGATGTGGACCTAAGCTACACCTTCCTCACAATGAGGAACACCAAGACACAAATCAAGTTCACAAATTTTATTTCAAGATAATTACACTCAAAAAATGAATTAAAATACATACAACACATGAAACACAAGACACTAAAAAAACTGCTGCACGCCTCCCTATAATCTCCAATCAATAAGCACTAGTAAACTGGTCCTATAAGGATTCCAAGTATAATATGAATAAAATCCTGTTGCCCCTCATTCAGTATGGGTCAAAACACCTTCAATATTCAAATTTTGTGCCGGCACAAAAACTAATTACAATATCTATAAAGTGCAAAGAATGATAAAATAATGTGCAAAAATTGCAAAAGTAGCAACGATAGCAAAATTTGCAAAATATAGCAAATAAAGTGCTTTGAGACAAACAATCTACCCTAAAGTGACTAGTGCCCAAACCGTCCAAATGCATTAATTATATAAAGTGACTACGGTAAGTGAAATTAAATTAATTTCATGATACTCATGTATAAATAGATAAATCATTGAGAAGATAAGATAAAATTCCACAGCATATTGCACAGAAAATACATCAGGTAAATGAATCATATTATCAGGATCCAACGATGTTACTGATGCATGGGTGGTACACATCCCCTGCTCTGTGAACATTCATACTCACACATTAAAGGAGCACTATCACGAAAAATGGCCCAATGATAAAAATACATATAAGATGCTGGATGGTGGGAGGAGGGGTCACCTATACACCCGGCATTAAGAAATATCCAGCCAGGCAGTTTTTTTTTAATTTTAATGGAAGAAAGAGGAAATTAGGGTGACAGGCTCTGTCACCCCTGATAGACTAAACCTGTCACCCACGGATTTTATTGCTACCAGGAGAGAATAAACCACAAGCTTGGTGGGAGTTCAGGTGTATACGTGACCCCTCCTTTCATTAGCCGATGTGTTTATATAGATTTTTAATACTATACAGTTTCGCCATAGTGCTCCTTTAAAGTAAATTGGTGGGCGAGGCCATGCACTGGGGATGGCGCTATGTGCATCCTCTCCAAGATGGCTGTGCCCAGCACTGGAATCACCAGGGGAACAGCACTGGTTGTGGAGGAGGTAAGGAGTTTATTTTTTGTTGTACTGTCCTGTTCCGTCTCAGGAGAGGGAGGCGGGGGGGGGGTTAAACAGACTGAACATTGCTTTGAGGCAAAAGGGGTCAGGGATGAGCTTAGATATACAAGAATTTTGCCAAGTTTAAACAATCCTGCATCGTTGGTAGAACTTTGAACGTATATGCTGAAAAGCCATGTGTAAAACGAATGGAAACTACTACATATTTTCTGCATTATAGTGTATTTTATAAATAAACTCACATGGGAAGTTCAAATACAGGGCAAACCATGTAAAACCCTGTGTATGTTGTTTATTTCTAGTAAGTTAGTAAATGCTGTAAATCAAAGACATGTAGTGTTATCCAAATAGATCAACGGTATTCAGCTAGCAGACCAGGGTCCGAATGCGGACCTCGGTGCCAGATTTGCCGATCCCTAACTTGACAGCCCTGCACTTCTGTGTTGCTTCTGTGTTGCCGTGCTCAGTGCTGTCCCCTTTAGGGATGAGCTTAGATATTATTAATATTTTAATATTTAACCACAGATATCTTTGAAATTGGAGGGCTATTTTTGCCAAGTTTAAACAACTCTGCATCGCTGGTAGAATTTTGAACTTATATGCTGAAAACCCATGTGTAAAACAAATGGAAACTACTGCATATTTTCCTCATTATTGTGTATTTTATAAATAAACTCACATGGGAAGTTCAAATACAGGGCAAACCTTGTATGTAAAAACCTGTGTATGATTTTTAGTGCTGTTTATTTATAGTAAGTTAGTGAATACTGTAAATAAAGACATAAATATAGACATACAGTGTTATCCAAATAGAGCTATGGTATTCAGCTGGTGGACCAGGGTCCGAGTGCAGACTTCGGCGCCAGCAACCCCCGCTGTGACAGACCTGCGCTTCTGTGTTGCTTCTGTGTTGCTGTGCTCAGTGCTGTCCCCTTTATTTGATCTGTGATGTAGTGCTTAGTCTCCCTGCCAGTGTCAAGATTACTCCCTGGCACCTAGCATTGCAATATGATGTACTGTATGGTCGGGAGGGCCATTGCAAAGGATACACAAACTTCGTTTCTCGGTCTCTTTGCCACATCCAATCCTGTTCCCCCGCCTCAGCTCTTCCCTATCCAGCTTCATCCCTGTCCCCTCAGCTCTGCCCTATCCAGCCCAGTCTCTCTGCCCCCTCCATCCCTGTCCCCTAAGCTCTGCCCCCTCCATTCCTGTCCTCACAGCTTTGCCAATCAATTACTCTTTTCTTCCTGCTCTGGCAATCTAGCCCCCCAGCTCTGCCCATCCATTGCTGTCCTAGTCCTGCCCATCCATTCCTTCTCCCAGCTCTCTCGCCATCCCACCCTGCCCATCCTGTTCTGTCTATTCATCCCTCTTTCTTACAGCTCTTCTCCCATTCATCCCTCTCCTCTAAGCTCGATTTATCTATCCTTACTACCAAACCTTGCCAATTGCATTTACCAAATTGCAAATTGCCAAATTGTCAGTAACATTTTGGGACCTAGTTCACCCCTGTACACGTGTACAGTGTGCTGTGTGCCATGGGCCTGTAGGGTCTGTGGGGCCCCCCAAAAAAGCGATTGCTAAGTATCCACACCTCCCCCACCCCTGAAATAGATTATGGGAGTTTTTGTTGCCATTATTTATAAAAATAAATAAATAATACATACTAATTTGTCTTCCGCATTTAACCCATCCGTGCAGTCAGTGTACACATGCCCGGAGCGGTAGGCTGCCCTAATTACGGTCCCCGGGGAGCAGTTGGGGGTTAGGTGCCTTGCTCAAGAGCACTTCAGTCATGTCCCAGGACCGGGATTCAAACCTGGCGCCCTCCGGTCACAAGTCCACTCCCTTACCTTTAGGCTACTGCCCCCAATATAATATCAACTGCCCACATTTGAATATCTGCGTACCGTGTCCAAAAAGTGTCAAAAGACATCAACCATGACATCAAAAATGTGCATTTTCTATTGAGAAATCAGGTTAAATAGTTACTATGTAACTATGCAACTATGTAATTATGTAACCTGATTTCTCAATTAAAAAAATGCACATCAATAGAAAAGGCAAATAAAAAGTGATTTGTAATGTAAGACATATTCAAACAAGCTTAGAACTTAAACCAGACCAACAGCCTGGCACAGTTAGAAAAAACTCCCTTGCCCCATCTGCATGCACAATACTGAATCATTGTCAGCACCTTTGCTCCTGCGTCCACTCAAAGCTGAAACGCTGCCTCACTGATTTTCTACTGGTAGCGGCCATCTTGGGGCTTCCTTTCCCAGCATCCCAGCCGTGCTGCTGCCTTCTGTCTGGATTCAACCGACATAACTCTCAATATGAACAAAGGGGGAGTGGCAGCTGCTCAGACTATTTTATAACTAACCTGGGAGGTGCAAGTCAGCAGGGCAATTAGGTTACTAAAGACTTACAGGAGCCGCAGCACTCAACCCTGTTAGCTTGCAGACCAACCTATAATCTGTCTCTAAATCTGGTAAAAACAGAGGCTCGGTCACACACATCTGCAGAAGTATGCTAAGCTGCACCACCACGCCAAGGTGCCTCTATGGGTGCAGTCCTAACTCTAATCTATGAGAGCCCCATTTGGGACATACAATGCAAGAGATAAAAAGGGAGCAACTCTCAATACTCCATTTTGATTGTAAAAAGGGAATTCATTCATCTTGAAATGAGAAATGAGAAATCAATCCCGATAAGTGGCAAAACATCTTTAAAAAAAAAAAGATATGTACGGTTCCTAGGGACGTGCTACATACATGGTGGACTTGCCCAATGGTGTCCCATTTCTGGAAAGAGGTGATGAAACGCATACATGAGGTCACTAAGACCTCAATCCCCCTCACTCCTGGAATCTATTTGCTCAATGAAGGAATACTGGGAATACCGAGACACACCTACCCTTCTCCACAGTTCTCCAAAAAATGAACTGGGTCATGGTTCATGACAAACTCTCTAGCATAGCTATTGATAACCAGCTTAAATTTGAGCAGATATGGACACCATGGGCGAGCCATTTTAACCTCCCACTATAATGTGGATTTGTGGGGCCTCCCCTGTTCCTCGGCCAGACCCTCCTTCCCCTACTCAAACTCCGTGATCGCTATCACCCTCCCATCCTTGACTTACCTCCTAACTATCCTATACCCTTTCTTCCAGTCCCCTCTTTCCTTTCTTTCTTCTTTCCCTGTAAACCTTTTTCACTTCTCCTCTATGCCAGGAGTCTACCATTGTTTGTGTTATAATTTTGTAGCAAACATATTATCATAGCCTTATTATAGCAATTAAACATAAGAACCTGTTTGTGCCCAGGGGCGCGTTGGTGGAGGGTGGGGAATTACTCCCTTGACCGTCCTGTGGCGCCCCCCAAACTACACATAAGATTAATCAACATACCCTTTTATTAGGGCATAGCCAGCTAGACCACAACAGTGGTTATCGGCAGTGATAACAGATCAACATTTACCATCACTGGAAATCATGCATGATCACTATATCTTTTTTTATTATTATATTATTTTTTTTTTATTATTATTATATTATTATTTTTATATGACTACATGCAGGAGAGTAACTGTACCTTTCATTCTTCAAAATAAAAAACACATTGAAACTAAGAAAAGCTGAAGAGGTTTAGTTGCTTTTGTTTTTAACCAATCCAAATATTCCCTCCATGCTGTGGCATGTTAGCAGTTAACACACCGGTGAATGGTGGACAGATTGTAAGAACGCATTTGTTCGGTCAGAAAGGAATCTATTTTCTATGAGCCAAATCTGTCTACAGTTGCTAGGTTCTGCATTTCTTCACCATGACTACTGAGATTTGTGAAAGATCAGTTCGAATTCCTGCACATTAACATATCTTCACTATAATGCTCAATATTTAAATCATATTATTATTTATCATGATTAGCATGCGAAGACACCAGCCACTTCCTTCCAAGCTCAAAACTGTTTTCATTCCAGAATATCCTCAGTTATTTAACATTCAGGAGGTGGCACAGTACAGTGTCCGGGAACTCAGGTTCTCTCTGGGGATTAAATAGATTTCAGTCGTTTTTATCAAAGAAAGCTTAGAAACATTTCCAGTCATATGGGCAGAAGCTAAGGAATTTTAAACAGTCACTTTGTTCTTTAGTTATATAATCTTTAAAGTCTTATTTTACCTTTCTGGCAGCTTTAAAATCATTTCGGACAATGAAATGCCAGAGAATAAACAGTGTACTTAGATTTTGTATTTTGTATTTAACCACTTAAACCGGACCTTCAGCATCATTTAATGAAAAGCCCAAACCTTTAAAAAAATATTCCCCAGCATCTAAAGTTAATATATTTTAAGTTTTTAGTCCCTGACTTTTTATTCTTTCCCCCACTGGGCGGCAACACTGTTCAGGTCAGGACTCTAGGATATGGGCGCCATCTTGCCTCTGAAGCATCACACACTGAGGAAAGGAGGGGGAGCAAAAGTACAAGGGGGGAGTTATAGCTGTTCTTTGTGCAGACAGAGCAGAGCTGGGGTCAGGAAAAGACAGCAATCCCAGAATGCAGAGCGGCATAGCCAAAAGACACTTTCTGTCAGCAGGCTGCCTGAGACTCCATGTGCGTCACCTTGGACGTTTAAAGGCTCATAACATGCAGTAGATGCAGGTAGGATGATTTGTAATGTGGGCAATCTGTATGTACAGGGTGGTGGAAACATATAAGATAGACTCTATATCATCAAAAAATTTATATTTTTAGTACTTCATATATTATATTGGGTCAGTAATACAAACAGTGAACTTTTTCAAGTGTTTTTTATGTTAATGTTGATGATTATATCTTACAGCCATGGAGAACCAAATATTCATTACCTCAGAAAATTAGAATATTATATAAGACCATCTGTAAAAAAATATTTAACACAGAAATGTGTTGAAAAGTTTGTACAGTAAAGTCATTCAATACTTGGTTGGGGCTCCTTTTGCATTAATGACTTCATCAATGCGGTGTGGCATGGAAGCGATCAGCCTGTGGCACTGCAAAGGTGTTATGGAAGCTCGGGTTTATGGAAGCTTTGATAGCAGCCTTCAGCTCATCTGCATTGTTGGGCAAGGTGTCTCTCATCTCATAGATTCTATGGGGTTAAGGCCAGGTGAGTTTGCTGGTCAAGCACAGTGATACTTTTTATATTAAACCAGGTCTTGGTACTTTTGGCAGTGTGGACAGGTGCCAAGTCCTGTTGGAAAATTAAAAATCCATCTCCAAAAAGCTTGTCAGCAAAGGGAAGCAGGAAGTGCTTCAGAATTTCCTGGTAGACGGCTGCGCTGACTTTGGTCTTAATAAAACACAGTGGACCAACACCAGCAGATGACATGGCTCCGCAAACCATTGCTGATTGTGTAAACTTCACACTAGACCTGAAGCAGCTTGGATTGTGTCCCTCTCTTCCTCCAGACTCTAGGACCTTGATTTCCAAAATAAATGCAAAATTTTCTATCATCTGAAAACAACACCAAGCAACCTTCCAGATCTTTCTATCCTTGGCCCAGGTAAGATGCTTCTGGCATTGTCTAATGGATCTTGAGTGGTTTGACACATAGAATGCGACACCTGTAGCCCATATCCTCTTAAAGCACTGACTCCAGCAGCAGTCCACTCCTTGCAAATCTCCCCCAAATTTTGGAATGGTCTTTTCTCAACAATCCATTTATCCCACTTGCTTGTGCACCTCTTGCTACCACACTTTTTCCATCCACCCAACTCTCCATAAATATGCTTTGATACAGCACTCTGGAACAGGCATCTTCTTTAGCAATGACCTTTTATGGCTTACCCTCCATGCTGAGTGTGTCAGTGACTGCCTACTGGACATCTGTCAAGTTAGTAGTCTGCCCCGTGATTGTGTTGCCTACTGAACCAAATAAGGGGCTATTTTAAATTGCAGCTCTTTTGGGTTAATTATTCTAATTTTCTGAGATAATGAATTTTGGGATTTCCTTGGCTGTAAGCCACAATCATCAACATTAACATAAAAACACTTGAAAAGTTCACTTTGTATTAACTCAATATAATAGATGAGTTTCAGTTTTTCAACTGAATTTCTAAAACTATACACATTTTTGATGATATTCTAATTTTTGCAATGCAGCTATACTCCATTCCTTCCATCCCCAGCCCTATGCCCCAAAACAGCCTGTGTTTCTTTTTTTACCTCAGCCTTTGCCCAATATCCATAAAAAACACAAGGAAAAAACATATGGAGCAATGGGCTTCCCTAATTATGGTGCCCAGGGTGCATTTGGGGGTTTTAGGTGCCTTGCTCAAGTATACTTCAGCCATGCCCCATAACTGAAGCTATCACAAGGCCACTTTCTTAGCTCTAGGCCATGACTTCCACAGATTTGGTGGCACTGAAAAAAAAGCTGGAAAAATCAATCCACTTTCTCTGCTATATAATCTAATTAATCTGAAAACTCACATCGGCACTATTACAATGTACAAAGATGTATATCACTAGGGATGAGCGAATCTATCCGGACGAACCCGGATTCGATCCGAATTTCATGAAAAATTCGATTCGGATCGAATCCGAATTTCCCCGCGATTCGATCGCTCGAAGTTTTCCTTTAACATCCATTCATTTACATACAGGCATTCTAACATGGCGGACGGGACATGTCTAGACATCAACCCCGCACCAGTGCAAGCTGGGACAGTCACATGCAGCCTGTCAGCAGCCAGCAAGCCCGGTGACGTCACAGCGCTATTTAAGGCCGGCGGCCATCTTGCTTTTCTTCATTTCTGTATTGCATTCGTGAGAGACAGAACGCTGCTGTAGGCAGGGAGAGAGACAGTTAGACAGACCGGGACAGACAGGGACAGGCTGGAGACAGGCAGGAGACAGGCAGGAGACAGACAGAAAGTCAGCGAAAAACAGGGAAAGTTAGGAAACATCGGAGGCAGTCACAGGGAGATTTTTTTTTTTTTCATCCAGCCTGAGTGTTTGTTACTGGCTGGCTGACTGGCTTTGTTAGCGTTTTCAGGCTGCTTATACACTAACTGTGCATATATACTGAACTGATCTTAAGTCTGCTGTGAGGCATCCCATTCTGTGACTACACCAGCCTCTATTTTAGACCATATAACCATTTGCACTTATTGTAATTGAAATTAGGCCTGATAAAGACACTTTTGCTGTGCATAGCACTACTGGTCCCTGCCAGGTGCACTGCTGGTTTTTGTGGCATCCCATTCTGTGACTACACCAGCCTCTATTTAAGACCATAACCATTTGCACTTATTCTAATTGAAATTAGGCCTGATAAAGACACTTTTGCTGTGCATGCTACTACTGGTCCCAGGTGCACTCCTGTTGTGGCATCCCATTCTGTGACTACACCAGCCTCTATTTAAAGTGCACCAACACCCAGGATTTTGACTATCCTGGGTCTTGGTCCACTTCGGTGGGGCACCCCCGATCGGGGTGCCCCGCTGTGTGAAACCCCCCCGAACCCCCCGAACTCACCTCTCCCCGAGCCGACGGACAAGCCGCGGACAAGCGGCTCCTCCTCCGCCGCCGCCTCCCGCGCGTCCCTCTTGACGCGCGCGTGCCCGCGCTGGCCATTCACAGACGGCCGGCGCGGGCGCGCGCACGTCTAGAGGGGCGCGAGGGAGGCGGCGGCGGCCGGCCGCCGCCGAAACTGAGGTAAGGAGTTTGGGGTGTTGGGGGGGTTTTACCCCGCGGGACATCCCGATCTCGGATGTCCCGCGGGGAGGGAGGTGATCGGCCCGGGAATCTTATAGGTTCCCGAGCCGATCACCGGTGGGTGTTGGTCCACTTTAAGACCATAACCATTTGCACTTATTCTAATTGAAATTAGGCCTGATAAAGACACTTTTGCTGTGCATAGCACTACTGGTCCCTGCCGGGTGCACTCCTGTTGTGGCATCCCATTCTGTGACTACACCAGCCTCTATTTAAGACCATAACCATTTGCACTTATTCTAATTGAAATTAGGCCTGATAAAGACACTTTTGCTGTGCATGCTACTACTGGTCCCAGGTGCACTCCTGTTGTGGCATCCCATTCTGTGACTACACCATCCTCTATTTAAGACCATAACCATTTGCACTTATTCTAATTGAAATTAGGCCTGATAAAGACACTTTTGCTGTGCATAGACTTACTGCTGCCTGCCAGGTGCACTCCTGTTGTGGCATCCCATTCTGTGACTACACCAGCCTCTATTTAAGAACATAACCATTTGCACTTATTCTAATTGAAATTAGGCCTGATAAAGACTCTTTTGCTGTGCATGCTACTACTGGTCCCAGGTGCACTCCTGTTGTGGCATCCCATTCTGTGACTACACCAGCCTCTATTTAAGACCATAACCATTTGCACTTATTCTAATTGAAATTAGGCCTGATAAAGACACTTTTGCTGTGCATAGCACTACTGGTCCCAGGTGCACTCCTGTTGTGGCATCTCATTCTGTGACTACACCAGCCTCTATTTAAGACCATAACCATTAGCACTTATTCTAATTGAAATTAGGCCTGATAAAGACACTTTTGCTGTGCATAGACTTACTGCTGCCTGCCAGGTGCACTCCTGTTGTGGCATCCCATTCTGTGACTACACCAGCCTCTATTTAAGACCATAACCATTTGCACTTATTCTAATTGAAATTAGGCCTGATAAAGACACTTTTGCTGTGCATAGCACTACTGGTCCCAGGTGCACTCCTGTTGTGGCATCCCATTCTGTGACTACACCAGCCTCTATTTAAGACCATAACCATTTGCACTTATTCTAATTGAAATTAGGCCTGATAAAGACACTTTTGCTGTGCATGCTACTACTGGTCCCAGGTGCACTCCTGTTGTGGCATCCCATTCTGTGACTACACCAGCCTCTATTTAAGACCATAACCATTTGCACTTATTCTAATTGAAATTAGGCCTGATAAAGACAATTTTGCTGTGCATAGACTTACTGCTGCCTGCCAGGTGCACTCCTGTTGTGGCATCCCATTCTGTGACTACACCAGCCTCTATTTAAGACCATAACCATTTGCACTTATTCGAATTGAAATTAGGCCTGATAAAGACACTTTTGCTGTGCATGCTACTACTGGTCCCAGGTGCACTCCTGTTGTGGCATCCCATTCTGTGACTACACCAGCCTCTATTTAAGACCATAACCATTTGCACTTATTCTAATTGAAATTAGGCCTCATAAAGACACTTTTGCTGTGCATAGCACTACTGGTCCCTGCCAGGTGCACTCCTGTTGTGGCATCCCATTCTGTGACTACACCAGCCTCTATTTAAGACCATAACCATTTGCACTTATTCTAATTGAAATTAGGCCTGATAAAGACACTTTTGCTGTGCATGCTACTACTGGTCCCAGGTGCACTCCTGTTGTGGCATCCCATTCTGTGACTACACCAGCCTCTATTTAAGACCATAACCATTTGCACTTATTCTAATTGAAATTAGGCCTGATAAAGACACTTTTGCTGTGCATGCTACTACTGGTCCCAGGTGCACTCCTGTTGTGGCATCCCATTCTGTGACTACACCAGCCTCTATTTAAGAACATAACCATTTGCACTTATTCTAATTGAAATTAGGCCTGATAAAGACACTTTTGCCGTGCATGCTACTACTGGTCCCAGGTGCACTCCTGTTGTGGCATCCCATTCTGTGACTACACCAGCCTCAATTTAAGACCATAACCATTTGCACTTATTCTAATTGAAATTAGGCCTGATAAAGACACTTTTGCTGTGCATGCTACTACTGGTCTCAGGTGCACTCCTGTTGTGGCATCCCATTCTGTGACTACACCAGCCTCTATTTAAGACCATAACCATTTGCACTTATTCTAATTGAAATTAGGCCTGATAAAGACACTTTTGCTGTGCATAGCACTACTGGTCCCTGCCAGGTGCACTCCTGTTGTGGCATCCCATTCTGTGACTACACCAGCCTCTATTTAAGACCATAACCATTTGCACTTATTCTAATTGAAATTAGGCCTGATAAAGACACTTTTGCTGTGCATAGACTTACTGCTGCCTGCCAGGTGCACTCCTGTTGTGGCATCCCATTCTGTGACTACACCAGCCTCTATTTAAGACCATAACCATTTGCACTTATTCTAATTGAAATTAGGCCTGATAAAGACACTTTTGCTGTGCATGCTACTACTGGTCCCAGGTGCACTCCTGTTGTGGCATCCCATTCTGTGACTACACCAGCCTCTATTTAAGAACATAACCATTTGCACTTATTCTAATTGAAATTAGGCCTGATAAAGACTCTTTTGCTGTGCATGCTACTACTGGTCCCAGGTGCACTCCTGTTGTGGCATCCCATTCTGTGACTACACCAGCCTCTATTTAAGACCATAACCATTTGCACTTATTCTAATTGAAATTAGGCCTGATAAAGACACTTTTGCTGTGCATGCTACTACTGGTCCCAGGTGCACTCCTGTTGTGGCATCCCATTCTGTGACTACACCAGCCTCTATTTAAGACCATAACCATTTGCACTTATTCTAATTGAAATTAGGCCTGATAAAGACACTTTTGCTGTGCATAGCACTACTGGTCCCTGCCAGGTGCACTCCTGTTGTGGCATCCCATTCTGTGACTACACCAGCCTCTATTTAAGACCATAACCATTTGCACTTATTCTAATTGAAATTAGGCCTGATAAAGACACTTTTGCTGTGCATAGACTTACTGCTGCCTGCCAGGTGCACTCCTGTTGTGGCATCCCATTCTGTGACTACACCAGCCTCTATTTAAGACCATAACCATTTGCACTTATTTTAATTGAAATTAGGTCTGATAAAGACACTTTTGCTGTGCATAGCACTACTGGTCCCTGCCAGGTGCACTCCTGTTGTGGCATCCCATTCTGTGACTACACCAGCCTCTATTTAAGACCATAACCATTTGCACTTATTCTAATTGAAATTAGGCCTGATAAAGACACTTTTGCTGTGCATAGACTTACTGCTGCCTGCCAGGTGCACTCCTGTTGTGGCATCCCATTCTGTGACTACACCAGCCTCTATTTAAGACCATAACCATTTGCACTTATTCTAATTGAAATTAGGCCTGATAAAGACACTTTTGCTGTGCATAGCACTACTGGTCCCTGCCAGGTGCACTCCTGTTGTGGCATCCCATTCTGTGACTACACCAGCCTCTATTTAAGACCATAACCATTTGCACTTATTCTAATTGAAATTAGGCCTGATAAAGACACTTTTGCTGTGCATAGACTTACTGCTGCCTGCCAGGTGCACTCCTGTTGTGGCATCTCATTCTGTGACTACACCAGCCTCTATTTAAGACCATAACCATTTGCACTTATTCTAATTGAAATTAGGCCTGATAAAGACACTTTTGCTGTGCATAGCACTACTGGTCCCTGCCAGGTGCACTCCTGTTGTGGCATCCCATTCTGTGACTACACCGGCCTCTATTTAAGACCATAACCATTTGCACTTATTCTAATTGAAATTTGGCCTGATAAAGACACTTTTGCTGTGCATAGACTTACTGCTGCCTGCCAGGTGCACTCCTGTTGTGGCATCCCATTCTGTGACTACACCAGCCTCTATTTAAGAACATAACCATTTGCACTTATTCTAATTGAAATTAGGCCTGATAAAGACACTTTTGCTGTGCATGCTACTACTGGTCCCAGGTGCTCTCCTGTTGGGGCATCCCATTCTGTGACTACACCAGCCTCTATTTAAGACCATAACCATTTGCACTTATTCTAATTGAAATTAGGCCTGATAAAGACACTTTTGCTGTGCATGCTACTACTGGTCCCAGATGCACTCCTGTTGTGGCATCCCATTCTGTGACTACACCAGCCTCTATTTAAGACCATAACCATTTGCACTTATTCTAATTGAAATTAGGCCTGATAAAGACACTTTTGCTGTGCATAGCACTACTGGTCCCTGCCAGGTGCACTCCTGTTGTGGCATCCCATTCTGTGACTACACCAGCCTCTATTTAAGAACATAACCATTTGCATAACCATTTGCACTTATTCTAATTGAAATTAGGCCTGATAAAGACACTTTTGCTGTGCATAGACTTACTGCTGCCTGCCAGGTGCACTCCTGTTGTGGCATCCCATTCTGTGACTACACCAGCCTCTATTTAAGACCATAACCATTTGCACTTATTCTAATTGAAATTAGGCCTGATAAAGACACTTTTGCTGTGCATAGTACTACTGCCTGCCAGGTGCACTCCTGTTGGGGCATCCCATTCTGTAACATACCATACCCCTCTTTATTTACACTAAGCAGCTCTCTTATTTACACTAAGCAGGCCTGTTGGAGGCTGAGTGTTACTGCTCACTTTTGGTGTGCATTAAATTCTGTTTCATATAGACCCACCGCTGCCTGGGGGTTTTTAAAATATCACCTACTACCACGCCAGTTAGACTATGTCGGGCAGACAAGTGCCTGGAAGTGAAAAGAGGAGTGGCAGAGGCCAAGATTCCACAGGCAGAGCTCGCAGCAGACTGGGGGCCAGTAGCAGCAGGAGTCACGCTGAGAGACCTAATCTGCCAGTATCTGCTAGCGGTCGGGTCTCCACCAGTAACGCATCTGCCGTGGTAGATTGGTTGACGCGCTCATCAACAACATCATCACAACTTACGTCTGAGACCCCCAGTCTAGGGTCGGTAGGTTCCTCTGACACAACCCTGAGTTGGCATGCCCCGAGAGCAGTCCCTGTCCTCCCATTGCCTCTGGCCTACGCCGTTCCCTCCCCCAGCGACGTATCCTATGCTTTGGGTTCAGCTCCACTCTTTAGTGAGGAGGACCATCAGATAGAGGACAGTCAGCAGCTACTGCCCAGCCAAGAAATGGAGGTGGCTTCTCTAGCTAGGCAGACAAATAGTGATGTGGACAGTGTCGTGGGTGCTGCGAGCGTTCCAGCTCCTGCGCCAGACACTGTTGACGAATCCACGGACATCAGTGATGTACAGCCACAACTCGGTGATAATAATGATGACGATGAAGCCGATCGCACTTGGGAGCCGGGTGATGAAGGGGCTTCATCGTCATCATCAGGAGAAGAGGGGCGCAGGTTGCCCCGGAGTCAGCAGCTGAGGCAGCAAGGTGGTAGCAGTCAGCATGGGGGCACAATTCCAAAGGCTGGAGCCGGCCGGGGCCGGGGTAGAGCACCTGCTGTGCGGCAGTCTACCTTATCGGGAGGTAGTGGAGCAGGGGTTCCTGGAGTTGGAAACAGCAGCAGTGAATCAGTGAGGCCAGGGGGTGGGAAAAGTAGCTACTCGGCAGTGTGGCAGTTTTTCCTGAAGCATCCGCAGGAGGGTAACATGGCCACATGCAAGATATGTAGGCAAAAGGTGAAGCGTGGCCAGGGTCCAAATGTTGGCACCATGGCCCTGCGTCAACATATGATGCGTCACCATAAAGCGACCTGGGAGAACCGAGGCTCCCAAGGGGTGGTCCAGTCTGCTTCCTCACTAAGTGAGCTCCCAATTTCTGCCAGCCAAGGCTCCAGCACCTCAGCCGAAGGCAGCTGTGCGTCATACCCATCCTCTGTCGCTCCTGCTCCTCCTCCTCCTCCTCCAAGTCATGCATCCCGCCAGCAATCCATCAGCGAAGCCATGTCCAAGAGACAGCAGTATGCGCCCACTCATCCTACGGCGCAGAAGCTGAATGTGCTCCTGTCCAAGTTGCTGGTGCTGCAGTCGCTCCCTTTTCAGGTGGTGGAATCTGCACCTTTCAGAGAACTGATGGCTTGTGCCGAGCCGAGGTGGAGAGTCCCAAGCCGTCATTTCTTTGCCAAGAAGGCAGTACCAGCGCTGCACACTTTTGTTGAACAGAAGGTGGGCCAGTCCTTGAGCCTGTCGGTGTGTAGCAAAGTGCATGGCAGCGCCGACATCTGGAGCTGTAACTACGGTCAGGGACAGTACATGTCGTTTATGGCCCACTGGGTGAATGTGGTCCCTTTGCAGCAGCAGCAGCAACTTGGACAGGTCACGCCGCTTCGGCCTCCGCGCTCCCTGCCCGTTGGGCCTGTGACACCGTGCGACTCGGCCTCCTCATCCTCCGCCATCTCCTCACCCTCCACTGTAGGCTCAAGTCTCAGTGCCCCTCCAGTCTACCATGTGTGCAGGGCACGGAGGTGTCACGCAGTGCTTCACATGGTTTGTCTTGGCGAACGGAGTCACACAGGGGAGGAACTGCTTAAATGTATTCATCAGGAAATCCAAACATGGCTTACTCCAAGAAAACTTAAAATGGGAATCATGGTTACCGACAATGGGAAGAACATTTTGTCTGCGCTGCGCCAAGGAAGCCTGACCCATGCCCCCTGCATGGCTCACGTCTTCAATCTGGTTGTCAAGCGGTTTCTGAAGTGTTCCCCCCATCTGCAAGACATCCTAACAACTTCAAGGAAACTTTGCATGCACTTCAGCCACTCATACACCGCCAAACACACCCTTCTTGAGCTACAGCGTCAGAATGGTATCCCCCAACATAGTCTGATTTGCGATGTTTCCACCCGTTGGAATTCCACCCTTCATTATATGAACAGAGAAAAGCCATCACGGATTTCCTGATGATCCAAGCAGATAGGGGGACTCCCCTGTGTAACTTCAATGTCAACCAGTGGCAGCTCATATGTGACACCTGCCGTTTGCTCAGGCCCTTTGAGGAAGCCACTTTATTTGTCAGTCGGCAGGATTACGGGATGAACGACGTGATTCCACTGCTTCATGTACTACAGCACATGTTGGAAACCATGGCTGGTCAGGGCACTGGAGACATGGCGTTTACATCTTACGGCCACATGAACCCCGTTGGAGCTGAACTGGAGGAGGAGGAGGAAGAAGAGGAGGAGGAGTTGCCCAGCGAAACACAGTTTAGGCTTGGCGAAATGGCTGGTTTATCTAGTCAGCGGACAGGAGAGGAGGAGCAGGAGCAGCCAGAGGAGCTAGAGGTTTTTGAGGAAGGCGAGACAGAGGACCCGGGCACACCGTGGCAGTATGCAGTGGAGATGGAGACAGGTAGTCCATCCGAGTCACTTGCGCAAATGGCAGGAAGCATGCTCACACGCTTGCGTAGTGACCCCAGAATTGTTTCCATCTGTCGGCGGGATGACTTCTGGCTGTCCACCTTATTGGACCCTCGCTTCCGGCACAAAATGGGGGCATTTTTTAAACCCACCGAGAGGGAGGACAAACTGAACTACTACAAAGACATTCTACGTAGGCAGTTGGCCAATGCCTATCTGCGCCATGGTCCATACTCTCGCAGGTCTGACTCGAGGGGACCTCTGCGCTCACCTTCCACTGCCATGGCCTCTGGGGGGGTTGGCAGGAGCAGCAGCAGCAGCTCCATCAGCAGCAGCAGCCTCAGTCTTCAGTCGCTAATGAGTAGCTTTCTACACCCGCATAGTGAGGCTACTCATGAGCAGCAGGAAGACCTGGAGCAGGACCTGAACCAGCAGGTCATGTCATACTTTGACATGACCATGCCAAAACACCTTGAGGATCCGCTGGACTTCTGGGCAGCCAAACTTGATTTGTGGCCGCAACTAGCAGAGTTTGCCCTGGAAAAGCTGTCCTGCCCGGCAAGTAGCGTGCCATCTGAGCGGGTGTTTAGTGCGGCGGGGGCCATAGTTACGGCGAGGAGAACTCGTCTGTCAACTAAAAATGTGGAGAGACTCACCTTTGTCAAAATGAATCAGGGATGGATCAGCCAGGATTTCCACCCACCAATGCCTGATGCATGCGACTAGATTCAGCATGGTGCCACCTTTTACACTTTCCAAATGGTGCAAAACATATTTATGTCTTTAGGCCAATTTTTGGGCTCCTGCTGCTGCTGCTGCCAACTCCAGGGTGTGATTCATCCAATTTTTGGGCTCCTGAAGCCAACTCCAGTGTCTCTTTAAAGTAATATTTGGCCTCCTGCTGCTGCTGCCAACTCCAGGGTGTGATTCATCCAATTTTTGGGCTCCTGAAGCCAACCCCAGGGTCTCTTTAAAGTAATATTTGGGCTCCTGCTGCTGCTGCCAACTCCAGGGTGTGATTCATCCAATTTTTGGGCTCCTGAAGCCAACCCCAGGGTCTCTTTAAAGTAATATTTGGGCTCCTGCTGCTGCTGCTGCCAACTCCAGGGTGTGATTCATCCAATTTATGGGCTCCTGAAGCCAACTCCAGTGTATATTTGGGCTCCTGCTGCTGCTGCCAACTCCAGGGTGTGAATCATCCAATTTTTGGGCTCCTGAAGCCAACCCCGGTGTCTCTTTAAAGTAATGTTTGGGCTCCTGTTGCTGCTGCTGCTGCTGCCAACTCCTGCCAACTCCAGGGTGTGATTCATCCAATTTTTGGGCTCCTGAAGCCAACCCCAGGGTCTCTTTAAAGTAATATTTGGGCTCCTGCTGCTGCTGCTGCCAACTCCAGGGTGTGAATCATCCAATTTTTGGGCTCCTGAAGCCAACTCCAGTGTCTCTTTCAAGTAATATTTGTCCTCCTGCTGCTGCTGCCAACTCCAGGGTGTGATTCATCCAATTTTTGGGCTCCTGAAGCCAACTCCAGTGTATATTTGGGCTCCTGCTGCTGCTGCCAACTCCAGGGTGTGATTCATCCAATTTTTGGGCTCCTGAAGCCAACCCCAGGGTCTCTTTAAAGTAATGTTTGGGCTCCTGCTGCTGCTGCCAACTCCAGGGTGTGATTTATCCAATTTTTGGGCTCCTGAAACCAACTCCAGTGTCTCTTTAAAGTAATATTTGGGCTCCTGCTGCTGCTGCTGCTGCCAACTCCAGGGTGTGATTCATCCAATTTTTGGGCTCCTGAAGCCAACTCCAGTGTATATTTGGGCTCCTGCTGCTGCTGCTGCCAACTCCAGGGTGTGATTCATCCAATTTTTGGCCTCCTGAAGCCAACCCCAGGGTCTCTTTAAAGTAATGTTTGGGCTCCTGCTGCTGCTGCCAACTCCTGCCAACTCCAGGGTGTGATTCATCCAATTTTTGGGCTCCTGAAGCCAACCCCAGGGTCTCTTTAAAGTAAAATTTGGGCTCCTGCTGCTGCTGCTGCCAACTCCAGGGTGTGAATCATCCAATTTTTGGGCTCCTGAAGCCAACTCCAGTGTCTCTTTCAAGTAATATTTGTCCTCCTGCTGCTGCTGCCAACTCCAGGGTGTGATTCATCCAATTTTTGGGCTCCTGAAGCCAACCCCAGGGTCTCTTTAAAGTAATATTTGGGCTCCTGCTGCTGCCAACTCCAGGGTGTGATTCATCCAATTTTTGGCCTCCTGAAGCCAACCCCAGGGTCTCTTTAAAGTAATATTTGGGCTCCTGCTGCTGCTGCTGCCAACTCCAGGGTGTGAATCATCCAATTTTTGGGCTCCTGAAGCCAACTCCAGTGTCTCTTTCAAGTAATATTTGGCCTCCTGCTGCTGCTGCCAACTCCAGGGTGTGATTCATCCAATTTTTGGGCTCCTGAAGCCAACCCCAGGGTCTCTTTAAAGTAATATTTGGGCTCCTGCTGCTGCTGCTGCCAACTCCAGGGTGTGATTCATCCAATTTTTGGGCTCCTGAAGCCAACTCCAGTGTATATTTGGGCTCCTGCTGCTGCCAACTCCAGGGTGTGATTCATCCAATTTTTGGCCTCCTGAAGCCAACCCCAGTGTCTCTTTAAAGTAATATTTGGCCTCCTGCTGCTGCCAACTCCAGGGTGTGATTCATCCAATTTTTGGGCTCCTGAAGCCAACTCCAGTGTCTCTTTAAAGTATTGTTTGGGCTCCTGCTGCTGCTGCTGCCAACTCCAGGGTGTGAATCATCCAATTTTTGTGCTCCTGAAGCCAACTCCAGTGTCTCTTTAAAGTAATATTTGGGCTCCTGCTGCTGCCAACTCCAGGGTGTGATTCATCCAATTTTTGGGCTCCTGAAGCCAACCCCAGGGTCTCTTTAAAGTAATGTTTGGGCTCCTGCTGCTGCTTGCAACTCCAGGGTGTGATTCATCCAATTTTTGGGCTCCTGAAGCCAACCCCAGTGTCTCTTTAAAGTAATGTTTGGGCTCCTGCTGCTGCTTGCAACTCCAGGGTGTGATTCATGCAATTTTTGGGCTCCTGCTGCTGCCAACTCCAGTGTCTCTTTAAAGCAATGTTTGGGCTCCTGCCCCTCATAGTGATGCCACTTCAACTCTCTGCAATTGTGCCGCTCTGCGATTCTATTAGCGATGCCTCTGATCTGCATGTGATATTTATTCAAAGTATTATTTAACTAACCCAGCACGCATCCTATGCGTGTTACAGCAAGGCAGAATGGTTTACAACCCTATTGAGGCTCTAGGAGGCTCAGAAATTAATAGCGAATAAATTCGGGTCGAAACGACTTTTGTCGGAAAATTCGGCGAATCAGTCGAATCGAATTTTTCAAAAGTTCGCTCATCTCTATATATCACTATTAAATAATCTACATTACATATAAACAATGCACAATATAAAAACTATCCTAAAAACATATATACAAGACATAGCCTAAGAACAACACCCAAAACCTCCTACACAGGTAACGCTACCTTATAAATCAGTTCATATAACCAACAAAAATACCAAATGGACTATAGGTTAACAAGAGTATATAAAAATAAGACTGTATATAGTTATATTGAATAAACATACATAAAACGTGTCTCAATAAATAATACCAGAACATTAGTGCAAAAATATAACCATGATAAAAAGATCTTACATATCAAAGCAGGAGGCATCAATTGTTAGCCTAACATGTTTCGCTGTGTGAGAGCATGCTGCTTCATCAGGGGGCAAAATTCTGGAATTCGCATAGTGCAAGAGGAAGCAAATTGACAAGACCTAAGCAAAATCTGGGCACAGGCAGGTAACAAGTATGCAGTATATTTATGTATAACACAAATTAGAGCGTACAGAGTGGAGAAAATGATAAATTATCCTGCTAAATAATTCATTTTTCCATTAGATATACCGGCTTTGAGTTACCTATGGTGTCTCTAGAGAACCGTTTCAATTTTGCTTACTGCCAGAAATTAAAACATTCTCAGCATTCATGAAAAAGTTATAGTTTGATATACTATACTCAGTTTCCCTAGGTTCGAAAAATTGTAAGCTGGTAATTATAGATGGACACCTACCAATAATCCATCACTTACTGTGCCAGCAATTCATGTTTTTTATTAATACATTGCAAACCACCCTAATCCTGGCAAATGTAAACTATGAGAAATCCCTTCTAATTGCTAATAAACACCATTATTAAAACTTTTATAAGTCCTTTTTATGAGAAATTTAAAGCTTGTTTTGATACATTAATATGGTGAGAAGACCAACTGCTAATTTTCTTCTTTCTTTCCATTGCTTAACTCAACACATTTCTCTTTGCAACAGGAAAATGGAAAGTCTATACAGGAGAAAGAACTGGAATGTTATTTTGGTACAATATTTTAGCCCTAGTCCCTATGTCAGTGACACCCCTGTGGTCCTATTGATACCAGTGAAGTTTTCCAGCAGGTTTACAGGCACTAAAAAAAAATTAGCATTTTCTTTAAACAAAACATTACACGGCACATACTAACCAAGAATTCCAGGGTTACCCCATCACATTATCATACATCAAAGTAAAGCACATAATCGCTATAAACCTCTTTTCACCATACTGCACATTGAGAGCTGCCATGCTTGTGTACAGCTTTTACTGTACATCTCTCCACCGTGGATACTTGTTTCTGCCTTCTTCAAGCTCTATAAAAGTGTCACTAGCCATACCTGGTAGACCACTGTCTGCAGAGAGATTGTGTTTCCACTGCCTGGGCGGGATGGCCAACAGTATAGTCCTTTATGTGCTTTGCTAGAAATTTTACAGAGATTATCACAGAGAAATGGTCTTTGAAGGTATAGCAAGCCGACTTTCCCGTCAGACCTCATATCAGGGGAGGCTCTTGGGTACAAGACACCCTACTTAGCTTACACCCGCTCCCACACTGCAAATCTCTCATCCACAGCACCATTAGTGGCCTCAGTATGGCAGGCTCCTGAGATCAATAGCTACCTTCATACACAAGGAACTTTGTGTATGAGCAGAACCCCGCACATGCATACCTAGAAAAGAACTTTGTGCATGTGCACCCTGAACAGACATGCAGACAACCTTTGGAAATACTGGTAATTAGGCCCTTATTTATCAAGGGATAGCGCCAGGTAGTGTCTGACGAGCGCCAGGTACCGCCAGCTATCGGCGGCTACCGAATCAAGTATGCCCGGCGGCGGTCACAATGGCGCATTTATCACGCTAAATGAGGCTAGCGCCGGCGAGAGCGTCAGCTAGCGCGGGATTCATCATGTAGCCGACTGCAACGAACAGCACCGCTGCTAATCCCATCACAGCGACAGGTATGACCTGGCGCTCCCTGGCGTGGTCCAATGCATTTCAATGGAGCATTCTTTAAATAATCATAATTAATTGCTATTACTGTTTTTTTTTTTTTTTTTTAATGTCAAAAATTCTGTGACCACTTCTGCAATGTTAGGTTTTTTTTTAAAGTAAAAAAAAAAAAAAAAAAAAAAATGTGCAGAATTGATATTACAGGTCTGAAATTCATGTATTCATATTACATAATGTTTAGAAAAACTTGTATAATTTTTACATATAAAAAAAAAGGTTGTTTGGGGGTTAAAAACTACTTTACACACATCGCCGCCAGCGCTCTGGGGTTTAAACAAGGAATTCACAGCGCGAGAAATTTTTGAGCGTGATTTTTTAATGAATCTGCAGCAAGCCGTTCGCTCTGGCCATTCGCTGTCAGGCGCACCCATACAAGCGGAACCTGTGAAACAGCGACCCCTAACCCCGTATTCAACATTACCGCACACCGACTGAGTCGCTGTAGACAAGCAAACCCCGGCCAAGCACAGCGAATACTAGCTGGCGCTGTGAAAATCACGCTACTGGCGCTCATCTGTCGCTACCTGGGGCTATTAATGAATCGGCCTCCCCGTACGTAAACTGCCAAGTCTATATAGAGAACCTAGTTTCAGCCTATAGATAAATCTGCAAAGTGGATACAAATTAGCAAACCCTATGTATTCTTTGATTTCTACGCAGATTAAAAGGACTGCCCATGCAAAATGTAAAAAACCTGATTCAGCAGCTTACCTTGTCATATCTGCCATCTTCCTTCCTGTAACCTTGCAGCAGTACCTAGAAGCAGAAACTTAGCACTGGATTCTGGCACTCCCCCTGAATCCCCTAGCAGCAGACCTCCAATCATAGCGCTTGACTGGTGGTCTATAGATCCATACCCACCTGTGTATTGCAGCATTGTGATTAGGTGCCAAAGTATGCTGTTATAAACACACTGCCTGCCATTGTACCAGAGAGCGGCCATACCCACTAGCTTGGAATTTCAGTAATGAACTTCAAAATTACATTTCTCAGCTTTTTTTAGGGGGGTAGTTTAAAAAAAAAAAGAAAAGAAACATAGAAACATAGAAGGTTGACGGCAGAAGGAGACCATACGGTCCATCTAGTCTGTCCTTATGTGTATACTGTATGTTCTCTTTATCTTAGGATAGATGTGTGCTTATCCCAGGCATGTTTAAATTCAGTGACTGTTGATTTTTCAACTACCTCTGCTGGAAGTTTGTTCCAAGCATCTACTACTCTTTCTGTAAAATAATATTTTCTAACATTGCTCCTGATCTTCCCCCCGACTAGCTTCAGGTTGTGCCCCCTTGTTCTATCGTTAAGTTTCTTCTTAAAAACACTTCCCTCCTGAACCTTATTCAATCCTTTCACATATTTAAAGGTCTCAATCATGTCCCCCCTCTCCCTTCTTTCCTCCAGACTGTACAAATTAAGTTCTTCAAGTCTCTCCTGATAAGTTTTAAGTTTAAGTCCTTCCACCATTTTCGTTGCCCGCCTTTGGACCCGTTCTATTTGAATAATGTCTTTTTGCAGGTAAGGTCTCCAGAACTGCACACAGTATTCTAGCTGTGGCCTTACCAGGGCTCTATACAGCGGCATCACAACCTCCCTCTTCCTACTGGTGATGCCTCGAGCTATGCAGCCGAGCATCCTGCTTGCTTTTCCCACTGCCTGGCTACACTGTCCACTCATCTTGCAGCTATCAGTAATCAGTATCCCTAAATCTCTCTCCTCCGAGGTCCTGGCTAACACAGTACTGCCCATACGGTACTCAGAGCAGGGATTCCTTCTACCCAAGTGCATGATTTTACATTTAGAGACATTAAACTCTAGTTTCCACAGTTTTTACCATCTATCCAGTAAAAGAAATGTGTAACATTACAAACTTAGGGCTGTGTGTTTATATTATCTGTGTAGTTGCCTGGACAATCCCTCTAAACGGCAAGTTTCAAATTAGCATTTCCAATATGCTCCTGGTTTAAACTCAAGCACATGTTAACAGTAAAAACAAATCCCAAATTGTGCAGTAGTTGATATAAAGGATGCTTTGTCTACACCACACCAAAGAACCCCAAAAGACATGAAAAACAATACAATAACAAGCCAGGGTGTACCGATCACTTCTTGTTGCTGGTAATTTGGCCTTTCTTGCCTCCTCATACACCATTGTGTGGTCCTGAATGAAAGTCATAATCCCAGTGACCCAGTAGGTTTTCTCCAGACCAGTTAGTGCAATCAAATCTAATTAGACATATTGCAAGAGATCAGGCAATATTAAATGCTTATTCTAATATTGGAATACTCTTATACCTATTTTATTTGTTGCTTATTTGCCTAACATTTTAGCGTTGTTCTACAACATAGTTATGCCTAGCATTTTACCAAATTACCAAAACTATTTCTCACCTTTTCTCTCTCTCGGCTGATTTCTGCATGCCCACTCCATCTATTTTAATAGAGTGCCAAGGCCTGACATGTCCCCTATATTGTGGTGAAGGAGTGGGTGTGCTGCAAAGGGGGTGACCACTGGTCACAGTGGTTGCCGGTAAATGGAGAATGGACCTGCATAGTGTGGGACTCACTGGACTAGGACTGATAAGCTGCAGGGGAGAAAAGGTGAGTGGGATATTTTTTCAGATGCCTGGACAATGACATAAAAATACATCTAACTTAGAGTAAGAGTAGAAGGTTAAATTGTTGTTGTTTTTTCCCTATGTTACGTATATTTGCAGAGATGTATGCCGTGTACGTTTCCTTTAAGGATTCACTGTCACTTATACACAAGTTAGCTGAGTTGCTGTTTACTTTCACAGTGTTCAGTGCTTATTCCTTAACTGTAATTTTAATTTATCAACCTGTCATTCAAAATATTACGTTGAAACATCCGAGTGCTTAAACCCATCACTTGTTCGTACAGCTGTCATGGACACCCTTTTGCACTTGTCAGAGCCTAGACAACGAAGATGCAGTGACAGGTACAATATTACCAATAAATTGGATAATCAATCATGCATGTGCACTCTATGACGGCAATGTCAAGAGCACCTGAATGTCTTTGCAATTTTTAAGGGTAAGTATTTCATTACATCACAGACTTTAAATGAAATTAATTTAAATACTTCCAGTACTTGAACACTAAAAAGGTAGAAAAAAATCCAAACGTGCTTTCTGTTTTTATAGACGCAGAGAAACTGAGGTGCATGGTGACATTAATGACAGTGGGATAAATTCATTACCAAAATCTTAAATCTTAAATAGAAAGAAAAACGAATTTATAGAATTGTCTAACATACAGCAGATATATTGTAACTCTTATGCGCTAAAAGAAATCTCTTGTCGTCGAGTAAAATCCACGAAAAAATGAGAGTAAAAGAATGTTGCTTTCATGGTCTTTCCTGATAGACCTCAGATCAAAAGCATGATAGGGACATTAGGCTCCCTGCTTACCTTCACCAGGTCCCAGTTTTGGACTTCGCTTTCCAGCCTGGAGGCAAGGATTTGCTGTGACCAAGGCCAGACCAAAACTGACCATTATTCTATATGGGCACCTAGGCTGAGCTTGTACATTGCTCTTTCAAATGTTTAGTAAAACTGAATAAACTAGAGAGTCATGTAACCATCATAGGGTATTGTTCTGGCACATGTTCTCATACACTCTATTCATGCACAGAGAAAATATTTCCAGTAAATAAAAGAAAATGCAAAGCTCCAACAATTTGAATGCAGATTCCCATTACTAAATACATGATCCCTGAATGGTCCGCTCAGATGATAAAATGACGCGTCTTTCACGTTGGACTGCACTACTTTGGCTGTCCCCAGTGCACAACCCAACTTATCCAGAGCCTGTGTCAGAATTCACTCAATCGCTCTACCCTGCCCTCTTGTGGCCTCCAGCCCAGCCCCAGATTGTTCTGCCCCTGCAATATTGTAGCCTCAGCATCATGGATGTGGGTGGGAGGGAGAGAATAGACACTCCTGCCACACTACAGAGGCAACAGTACCGAATGTAATGAAAATCAGGCTGGTAGTTTTATCTAACACATGCTTCTGCCTCTCTCTTTTGCTGTGCAATGTATGCAGCAGGATGAGTCATGGTCTTACATTGTAGAAGCAAGCCAGACCCTTGCTGTGTATTGCATTGTAACATCCAGGCCATGGCTGGTGTTACAGTTGTAATAAGAGCAACACGCAACTGTGATGCTTTATATACCTGCCCAAACTTGCTATTTAAAGGCATTGGGGTTGATTCAGAGCCAGGTGATAAAACATACTAATTTTTAGGAGAGAAAACAGTCATTCACTTTCATTATCTACCTTGTGGCTAATTCAACACCAGGTGTTGCTCTTCTTACAACTGTAACATCAGCCACAGCCTCGTTGTTACAATGTAATACACAGCAACTATCTGGCTGGCTTGTACAATGTAAGACCATGACTCATCCTGACTCTATTGTCTAGACAAAAAAAAAACACCTATAGTCTCCATTTGTCCCATGCAGTTCATCCACGCAGGTCCGGTCCTCCATCCAGTGCAGGAATCTCCATACTTACTGAATGCAGGGAGCCAGCATTGTGGTGATTGTGGTGCCTTGTTTCCACCCTCACACACCTACTCCATTCATTACAATGTTAAGAGCATGACTCGGCACACTCCCTCCATTGCAAAGAATGGACTGAGCGTGTTAGGGGGAATGCTGCCATGTCTGCCCTGTGCTGAATAACAAAGTTGCTCATTTTCCCTTATTGGTAAGTATGGAGGAGCTGCGGGGGACAAAATGCGACTATAGACATTTTCTTATTTTAATGCCTTGACAGGGAAGTTACCAGGGGAACTGCACAGAGCTGACTCACAGCTTTCTGCAATGTGGGAGTAATTTCTCCATGGCAGTGCTGTGATAGAGAGATTACTCTAAAGAATGCTGCATCTGTAGCTGCCCGTGCAATACTTACGCCTCAGTACCATCACTTTAAGAGTAATCATATCTAGCCCCCGTCCATGATCTGCCACTGCAGTACTATATCCTCAGCTGATAAATGTACTAAACTGTGAAGCACATTGGGGGCAAGGCTTAGCAGCTAGGCTGGTCTTGGACTGGCCAGGGCCAGTAAAATCTAGATTTTTGTCCACAGTCCTTCCCTGGATATTAGTATAATAATATACATGGCAAAAGCTAAGCTATCATTGATAAATCATTAAGTAAAACTATTCAAATTATTTGGGTACTTTTAATAAATATTCTCAAACTGCTCATGATGCCTGTGGCAAACTGCAATGCAAATGAACTAAAATGAATGACAAACTCTGTTAACCGCCAAAAGAAGTAATTGCATATACTACGCTAATTAAAATTTGAAATAAATGAGCTGAATACACAGTTTAAATAGGATGATTATTGCAGCACATAGCCTATTCTGTGATATGCCTGGGAGCCAAAGCCTCTGATTCAATCATATAATAAAATATATGTGAAAGATCTCATATCATTTAATAGCATTCTGGTTTCCTGTCCTCAGAAAATAGAACTATTTCTTCAGCTTGCTTTCATTTTTTTTGTAGACTGGCATGTAATGGTAGAGGATGACAAAAGGAACAAATCTCCAGTGTCAACATTTTTAGACAGTCATTCTACATTGTTTTAATAACTGCCCTGGCAGCTAAAACGTATAAGCGGGACTCTACCGTATAACCACCATCCATCAAATTGGGCAATCTTGTCCACTACAATCATATAGATTGCCTTGGGATTTTGGGATCAAAAAATAGATAAAATAGAGATATAAGTGCACTGGAACACTCTAAAGTACACATTTAGTTTCATAGATTTGTTATTTTTGGTATGCCCTTGATTAAGAAATGTGTAAATATTAAAAGCTATACCCAAGCATTGTATATGCAGTATCTTTCTGGGCGCCTGGGATAGCATAGAGGGGAAAATAGATCACTTGCCTGGCTCCACCTACGGAGGATAAACAAGTAAGAAGGACAAGCCTTTCCTGCTTGTCTTACCGAGGTGGTCACACTACTCAAAGGTAAAGATAAGATATGACAATAATTATTTATTAAGCCAAGTTCAACAGGGGGCGGCAGAACCCCCACTTGTCAAGTCTGTACAGTGCAATCAAAATGCTTAGTAAATAACTGGAAGGAAAAAGCTACTGTTGTACAAAGTGCAGAAATGTATACAAGGTGGAGTCATATAAGTATACAAAAATACATGTACTAATAATTAACACCTATTGAATAATACAATGATACAATAGGTATAGACAACGACCAAGAACTACCAGCGGCTCCAGCACACTGCCAATGGGATAAGAATCCGGGAGGCACCACTTACCTAGTGTAAATAAGTAACACTAATAATTCATAATAATCCTCTTTTAATTCATAAATATAAAAACGACATAGACAATACAATCACATACAATTAAAAAACAACATACAATTCATCCCACCAGCAGAAGCGACCCTAATAAACCCCCTTATTCCCAAATCTAATCAAATAACCATTTGTCATATCCATATTCTATTAGTAATCAACTAAAGTGCCAATGCAATGTGCAAATAATAATAAAGTGCTAAGTGCCCAATCTAGATGTGCAAAACAAGTTTGCAAGAAAAATAAGCAAAATTACCAATCTTTCACCTCAGTGTCAAATGTAATCCCTCCTGCTGGGAAGACCAATCCTCTGCCACCCACGCGTTCTGTGACGTGAAGTCACTTTCTCAAGGTACTGCCCCATGCTGCCACACACTCACCTTTAAATGGGGCGAAAAAACACGCGCCGCCAGCGCCCACGCCTCCACCACACGCACGGCGTCCCCCGGCCGGCAGACGCACAGCGCGTTGGAGGAAACAGTAAGCCCCACCGCGCGAGTCCCTGCCCCTCCCTCTAGTGACACGCTGTACTGCGTCGCCTCCGTCCGCCCCCCCAAACCGCCCAAACACCCGCCCCCCACACAACGCTGCATAGCAGCGTATGTACGAGGTGACAGATATGCAGACAGAGGGGAATGGTGGAGGCGAGGCAGGACAGCCCGGGATACCAGTGAGCAATTGCTCACCAGGCTACTGTGAGGCTGCATGGGGGGCATTGTTGCTGGACTATCCTACATTAAAATACATATACATCCACAGAATATTTAAATATACAACACTATAATACTTGGCATTGTATTTAAATATCAGTATCTTGTTTTTAACAGCATAATTATACATGGCTTCAAAAGGAATCAATCTCAATAAATGTGATACCATTTGAGCAAAGAATATTTTATCTCATACACTCAGGTCCAATATCAAACTGCTCCAGCAAAGCATCGATCTATGTAAGCACAATAATATATAAATAAATAATGGCATTTGATCAAATGAATTCACCTGATGATACAATCCAATACTTAACACAAGACGAACACACCAGCAATTATATCAATATAAAACCAATCTATATCCCCCAAGCATGCCACCACCACACCGGTGCACAATAAAACCCAGCACTGATGAATATAGCTTGATCCCAAACTTTAAACGACCGATGGTCGTTTGATGTTCTCAGAAAAATTGTTTATCAAATGTCGTTCAAGCACCAATTCAATCGTGGTTATCTAGAGAAGAATTTTTTGAAATATAAAAATACATGAGTAACAGAAAAAAACAAAAACCAACCAAAACAAGAAGCAAAAAACACACAACCCGTGACAACACCCCCCCAACGAACCCCTCAGATCACCTCCCCAAAAATGACTCAAGACCAAGGGGTGCAATTGTATTCAATCTGTACATCCACTTCAATTCATTCTGAAGCAATTTCCGTTTGATGTTTCCACCCCTGATGCCTAATTGGATTTTCTCCAATGGGGTGACCCTCAAAGTGGATGGTTGACCATCATTGGGGATATAATCTTTTGTGAATCCTTGGTCCTAGCCGCAAGTCTAATATTGGAGAGATGGGCCTGAATCCTGACCCTCAGAGCATTCTTAGTTTCACCTACGTAGCATAAATTACAGTCATATTCCAAAATATATATAACCTGTTTAGTCTTACAGTTTATAAAATCTCGAATTCTAAATCTTTCTTTGGTATACCGATTGGTGACCGAATCTGTATTCACAATGAACTGACAAATGGAACAATTCCCACATCCATAACTACCTTTTACTTTGTGCTGTTCAAGCCACATGCTAGGTCTAGTAAAATGGCTCCTACACAAAAGGCTTTTCAAATTAGGGGCCCTTTTAGCTGTCATCCATTTCCTCTTACCTATGAATGTACCAACAGTCGGGTCCGATCATAGGATATCCCAATGTCTTTCCAGGATATCCCGGATCGACCCCCAGCTGCTGTTATATCTCATCACAAAATGTATAGAATCATCATTTTTACGTACCCTCGGCTTCAGTAAATCAGCGCGCGCCATCCCAGCCACCTGCCGGTATGTTTTGGTCACAAATTTTTGGGGATAACCCCGATCATAAAACTCCTCCTCTTTAGAACAATTCCTCCGAACTCGGGTAAATTGACCTTTGGGAATACCCATACTTTGGTGTTTTGGATGGAAGCTCCCAAAGTGAAGGAGTCTTTTTCCTGAATTTAAACATGCCTGGGATAAGCACACATCTATCCTAAGATAAAGAGTACATACAGTATACACATAAGGGCAGACTAGATGGACCGTATGGTCTCCTTCTGCCGTCAACCTTCTATGTTTCTATGTTTCTGAATAATGTAGTAGATATAGTACCATCGCATTCCAATCTTAACTTCAAATCCAGGAATTCCACCTGTGTAGTAGATATGTCATACGTTAAAAGATATTTAGATCATTCTGATTAATTTCACGAGAAAATCATAGCAAAGATCAACCAAACCATGCCAAATCAAGAGCACGTCATCTTTAAAGTGGAACCAGCCCCCAACATGGGGCTGGTATCCGCTCAGAGATTCCCCAAAGACCACCTCACGCCCCCACCACCCCAGGAAGAGGTTGGACACGGAGGGCGCACAACGCGCCCCCATGGCTACTCCCCTCACCTGGCGGTAGTGGGTATTGTCAAACACAAAATGGTTGCGGGACAAAATGAATTCCAACAATTCCAAAATAAATTCTCGTCGGTCCTTTAATAAATCAGACACCATGTTTAGAAAATAGCCAACAGAAGAAAGAGCCAGTTGATGGGTGATGTTGGTGTATAATGACAATAGGTATAGCACAATAAAAGATATTCATCAAGATCTTCATTAAGCTGGGCCAAAGCCCAGGATTTTTAGGTATGCCCCCCCCCCCCCCGGTGTGAACCTGAATGGCACAATAGCCAGGTGCCTCCCCCTGGCCACTCCTCCTGCACCAGCCATCCACATAGGCCTGGTACATGAGCCTGCATCAGTCATAGGTGGTAGGGATTCTGGGGATGCCATGGGATCAACTAGTGAGGTATGTAAATACGGTAATCTGGGGATGCTCTTCGGGTAGGGAAATTGGTGAACCTAGAATCTTTTAGGCTCTAGGGCCGCCTTTGGTTTCAAGGCAGTAAAGAGGATGAAGAGGGTAAAAGGATGCTTTGCAGGAGGTGCCCCACACGCAGATGAAACACAAGCATCTTATGTTACTGCTCCCTCCTTTGAGTAGTGGTAGAAAATTAAAGTTTTAAAGCATTATTTATTTTTTCTCTTTGACTTAATAATGATTTTCCTTACTTATCTTGGAGTAGTGCAATCTCTTCAGTGAGAGGTGCTAGAAGGTGTGCTTCCTACTTGCTTAGTCTTTTAGTATTTTAACCTCTCCATAGTATCGCACACTGTTTCTCCATCTGTGGTATGAGTCTTGCAGTTCACACATTGATGTTCAGGGATGTACGAACAGGATGGGTCTGATGGGCCTGGTATAATTTTAACAGTAACGGTAATTCTTCCTTCTTGCTTAAAAAGGGTGATGAGACTTAAGACCTACAGTACTTATTTTGTTATCATTTATAATTGATTCCTTTCTTAGGGGTACTCAGCTGGAACCTCTTGTTGTTAGGGGGTACTTGGCCTAAAAAATCTCTAGCACCTAGGAATCTCTAGCGCATTTATCCATTTATCATTGGTGGGGCAGCTGTTGTTTTCCTTTCTACTCACTAAGAATAATGAGTATAGCCTATTGTCTGTGAACATTTCTATACATCCAGGTCACGGAATATCTGTAGGAAAAAATCAAGACAACTGGACTTGCAGTTTTATTTTCTTGAAGAAATGTTTCCAGTCACCTGACTGGCTTTACTAATTTAGAATCTTTAGTTTAGTCTTTAAATTAGTATCTTCAAGAAAATAAAACCAGTTGCCTTGACGTATTCCTACAGATAGTATAGCATTTTGTTCTCGGTCAGTTTGTGCTATGTAAAAATGTTATGTTTTATGAAAGCTTTTTGATTTTCCGAAAATGTCAGACTGCCACACACTTGCTGTTATTTCAGAGGGGAACATTAGGTCTTGATGTCTTCTTCCTTCATTCAGGATAAATATCACAAAAGAAAATAAACAACTAAGTACATTTGTCCCTTATGCAACACCAATGACTGCCTTGCACAAATATAAAAGGGAAGAACATAAGATTTTTTTGCCCCCTTAAAGTGATGCCATTTTAAAATAAAACGTACTACTATAGACATACTTTCTTTTTCAGGGCCACTGCAATACTCTCTCATACACAGCAATTTGGGTGGTATTCCAGAATACTTTAAAATGTAATGAGGTCTGGACACTATACTTTGAAAATTCTAAAGCAGTTAATAGAGCCAAAGAAGAAAGCGAGGGAGGACCACACTCCCCAATGAGTGCTACGGGTTACATATAATGAGTGGCACCACCTTCAAAAATGTATAGAAAAATATCCCAGTTTTTTACATAAAAATCCACAGGTTAAAATACATTTAGACAATTACACTACATACACACACAACACCACAAGGGGGCGCCAGGGGTCTATTCATAATACATAGTATTGGTGAGTCAATTCATTCCAAAAGATATATAAAGACATTTTCAACAGGTTCTCAATATAGTATTCCAATCATGTGCAAAGATATACTAATTATGTGCAAGTTACAATATGATACATACAGTGCGACTAAAAACTCCTCAATAAAACCTAAACCTAACATAAATAATCTAAGTCCATAAAGCACTAACAAAGAGCAGGAGAACGAACCAGGGTGAGTCAAGTGAAAAAGAGAGAGCAAGGGTGTGCATACAGACCAACCAGGGGCGCCCCCACAGAAATAAACCGCCAACGCGTGTCGTAGTGTCTCCTGCACTACTTCCTCAGGGCAATGTGGCCCTGATTGTCTAATTGTCTAAATATATTTTAACCTGTGGATTTTTATGTAATAAACTGGGATATTTTTCTATACATTTTTGAAGGTGGTGCCACTCATTATATGTAACCCGTAGCACTCATTGGGGAGTGTGGTCCTCCCTCGCTTTCTTCTTTGTTTTTGAGTTGTAGTGCTGGGGGTGGTGTGCACACCATAACTTATTTTGACAATAGACTGTGATTTCTTTAGTTACTGTGAGGGCAGATATGTTGGTGCTGCCCACCCAGCTTGTCTAAATTTTGCACTCAGTTAATAGAGCCTGTAAAAAATAAATAAAGCTGGCATAAGCACAAAGTGAAAAACATTTGACCAAAGAAAGAAAAAAAAACCTTAAACACGTCTTTAAATATATACATTTTAGAAAACAAAAACAAAATGGGGCACAAAATGGTCAAGAGAAGGCGGAGCAGCTAAATAGCTTATTTCATTATGTGTATTAAAAAGAGGAACAAGGAGCTGACATAGGCAATGCCACTGCTGGCAATAACAATTGACAAGCAAAACTGGCTCAGCGGCTCAACGTAGATATCATCCAAGAAAAATTAAAAATTATAAACAAGACTTCACCTGAGAGTGCTTAAAGAATTCAGCTCAGTTATTTACTTTCCCTTGTTCTTGATCTTTAAAGGGTAAGTCCACTTTCAATGGATTTTTGGAAGTGTTTATATGTTTGTGCCCAAATTATGTGCTTAAGGTGCTGAGCTTATTTAATTTTTTTTTTTCTCTATGTTAGCAAATGTGTGTTTTATGGAAGAAGTTTTGTACGTACAACAAGTCTGTACACCAAGAAAAGAGAAGTGAGTCCTGTACACACAGAACACTGCTGCTATGGACTTTGCTATGGGTGTTGCTGAGGTGAGGAAGCTCACTCAACTTTACACATACCCAGCAGCAGTGTACTGTGCAACTATCTGCAATCTGTTGCTATTGGCAGTGTACACCAAGTCTGCACTCAGTGTACATTGACAATAGCAACAGATAACAGATAGTGAAATCTTCTTCTAAAACACATAATTGCTAACATTAGAAAAGATTAAAATGCTAGATCAGCTCAGCACCTATAATACATTTTGCCACACAAAAATATACACTTTAAAAAATGAAATTGAAAGTGGACTTACTCTTTAAAGACTCGCTAACAACTGCTATAGTGCCAAGGTAATGCTGCAAGCAAATGTGGTGCCCATTTTTTTTTAAAGGGCTCATGTAGTTTTTTCCTGTGTAAGTACAGATCTATAAGTTTAAATGGGAACAAAACCCACCAATGGCCGGCTTGGAATCTAAAAGGAACTAGAGCCCACGTGCATTATTGCACATCAAAATTAATTTACCCTTTTCTAACTCCTGCTGTAGTAAATTTTAGAAACAAAATGACGGCTCATGGATCTGCAAGCCACCTGCAAACAGGAATTCAGCCATTCAGTTGTGGCGGACGGGGCCACACACAGCTGTGAAGGGGAGTAATTGATTCCGTAGGATTCCGTTGCGCATGCGCCTTGGGAAAGGGTAAGAATATAGGGCGAATCAGAGGAGGATGTCACAGAATGTGGCCCTATGAGACTCCAGGGCAGGCCTACTCCCTCACTTGTGGGCATACAAAACTGGTCAAATGCTTATTGTCCATTGATCTTCTGAAAGAGTTTTTTATTATCCTTTCATCACAGTAAGACCTAGTAATCCTTAGAGGGGGAGGGAACTGTAAATTTGCAGATAACAGAGGCACCGTGCCTTCCATCCAAGAAGGCTGCAGAAAATGGAATATTATAATCTATATATAGTTTTGTTAAATTGTTGGCTCCAGGTTGTGCCTATTTAAAATTAAAATATCCCAAATGAAGCTTTCTTTTCAAAAGTCGACATGTGAAGAAATAAGGCAAAAATGTAAAATTATTTGACAAAGAGAACTACCTTAAAAAATACGTAGGCTAAAAAATCACCTTATTCTTAACTTCTTAAGTTCAATTTGTCCCTTTTTTAATAAACAATCGAACAAATTGTTTTAACATTATAGTTCAGATTTGAGCTTAGATCTCCTTTTATACCAAATAGTTTCTTTGTGTTGTGAAGGCTTTGTAGGATGATATCAATAATAGGACCCATTTAATAAATGGTGCTTCCTATAACATTGCCAGTGGCCTGCCATAATTGCTGGTGTTATTTACGATAACTAAAGTTTAGAGAGGTTCTCATAGTATATTTAGACATTTGGCATCTGTTCATGCACTGTATGCTTTTATATGTATAAGTCTTTTTGCAGAAAAAAAAAACTATATTTTTAAGGTACGAACCATAACTATGCAAGTTTGTCATCTTCTTCAGCAATGCACCATAACTTGAAGTTGCCTACATTTAAAAGATGTAGAAGAGAGTGGGTTTATATAACATAAGAAAAGATGTTGTTTTGAACCTTATGTTCACATGATGGAAGAGAGTTGAGGGGGAAGGTTCAGGCTGAATACATTATGTCTTCATAAGTAAAGTACCTGTCACTAGAGTCATCCAGGTGGTTTCTTTTTCCTAGCTACAGTTGCTTCGTAGGATATTATATGCTCTGGGCAAGACCCCAAGCATGCAATAATTGCTTATAGGAAATGTGTACCCTATGCATGGGGGAGCTTAGTAACCAGTACAAATATACATTGATTGTTTTGTTTGTTTAGCCAAAAGAGGAAAAAGCTAAAGTAAAGAGTTATTTGAAATACGTGGCCCATTGCTTTGAAAGACGTGATGTTTTTGCCAATGGAAACACTTCTGAGAAACAAGGTTATGGCTTTGTCTGAGTTCAAAACCTAAGTGCTGGAAAATGGGATTCACAGAAAGGTCGTGTTCTAACTGACAAATACGTTAAGGATTTTAAATGCACTTTTTGATTTCTTGCTAGTAGAGTTTTAACGAAAATATTTTACTCCCTCTGCTTTTCCAAGTTCAGTATATTCTGTACATAAAAAATAAGGTATTTGCAAGTGGCACATGTGCAGTACTCAAGGGAGTCTAAACTAGTTAAAAAAACTACTGAATATGATGGGTAGTGGTAAAGCACTTGATCCTCAATATACAATCCAAAAATGGAGCATTAAGGGCCTGATTTATCAAGCACTTCTGGCAGACAGTGCCACATCAGTGCAAATTCAAGTAGTAAAAATTTTTTTTTCACACTTGCGCATGTTGCTGCACTACAAGGAGCACATTTACGAAAACATTAGCAGTTAAGAAACATGCTGAACAATGTATAAATCATGTTTTGCGCTATTCTAATTTGCACCGAAATGGCATTGTTTGGCATAAGTGCTTGATAAATCAGGCCCTAAGTCACAGGGCGCAGTCCAAAAATATACTTTTATTCTAATTTTCTGGACAAGCTTTTGAGGTAATCACTATCACTTTTTGTATGATTGATGATTTAACAGAAAGTTTATCGTATGAAAAACCTGTTGATCAAAGGGATTTTAGTAGCAATTGACTAAGTGGGTGACACATTTCTGCCATTTGTTTCAATTGCGGTTTTGTTAGTATAAAAAATTGGGGAATGTAACCTGATGCGGTTATGAAAATAAAAAATATAGGATCCTACTTATTTACCACTTTGATCAACAGTAATATCTATAAGTGTAAACTCTGTGCCTATTAATAGAAACATAGAAGGTTGAAGGCAGAAGGAAACCATACGGTCCATCTAATCTGCCCTTATGTGTATACTGTATGTACTCTTTATCTTAAAGTGGACCAACACCCTGAGGTGATCGGCCCGGGAATCTATAAGATTCCTGGGCCGAAACCCCCCAAAACCCCCGAAAAACCTTACCTCTCCAGCCGCTGCTTCCGCCGCCTCACTCGCGCTCCTCTAGACGTGCGCGCACCCGCGCCGGCCGTCTCTGGATGGCCGGCGCGGGCGCGCACACGTCAAGAGTGACGCGCGGGAGGCGCCGACGGGCAAGCTGCTTGTCCGTCGCTGTCAATCAGCTTGTCCGTGGCGGGGAGAGGTGAGTTTTGGGGGCTTTCTGGGGGATTTCACACACCCGATCGGGGTGCCCCGGGGAAGTGGACCAATACCCAGGATAGTCAAAATCCTGGGTGTTGGTCCACTTTAAGATAGATGTGTGCTTATCCTAGTCATGTTTAAATTCAGTGACTGTTGATTTTTCAACTACCTCTGCTGGAAGTTTGTTCCAAGCATCTACTACTCTTTCTGTAAAATAATATTTTCTAACATTGCTCCTGATCTTCCCCCCGACTAGCTTCAGGTTGTGCTCCCTTGTTCTATCATTAAGCTTCTTTTTAAAAACACTTCCCTCCTGAACCTTATTCAATCCTTTCACATATTTAAAGGTCTCAGTCATGCCCCCCCTCTCCCTTCTTTCCTCCAGACTGTACAAATTAAGTTCTTTAAGTCTCTCCTGATAAGTTTTAAGTTTAAGTCCTTCCACCATTTTTGTTGCCCGCCTTTGGACACGTTCTATTTGAATAATGTCTTTTTGCAGGTAAGGTCTCCAGAACTGCACACAGTATTCTAGCTGTGGCCTTACCAGGGCTCTATACAGCGGCATCACAACCTCCCTCTTCCTACTGGTGATGCCTCGAGCTATGCAGCCGAGCATCCTGCTTGCTTTTCCCACTGCCTGGCTACACTGTACACTCATCTTGCAGCTTTCAGTAATCAGTATCCCTAAATCTCTCTCCTCCGAGGTCCTGGCTAACACAGTGCTGCCCATACGGTGCTCAGAGCAGGGATTCCTTCTACCCAAGTGCATGATTTTACATTTAGAGACATTAAACTCTAGTTTCCACAGTTTTGACCATCTATCCAGTAAAGCTCAATCATTTTCCATGTTTCAGACACCTCCAGGAATATCCACCCTATTACTAACCTTTGTATCATCAGCAAACAGACAAACTTTTCCTACCAAGCCTTCTCCTATGTCACTTACAAATATATTAAATATATTAAAAAGAATGGGGCCCAGGACAGAGCCTTGCGGCACACCACTTGTAACTCGCCTTTGTTCAGATTGCATGCCATTTACAACAACACTGATACTGATCCCTCAGCCAACTGGAAATCCACTGAACTATCCAGGAATTGAGTCCTACCTATTACTTATTTATGAGCTCCTTATGTGGCACAGTGTCAAAGGCTTTGCTTAAATCCAGATAGGCGATATCCACAGCACCACCTTCATCTAACACTTTAGTGACATTGTCAAAGAAATCAATAAGATTGGTCTGACATGATCTGCCCTCAGTAAAGCCATGCTGTTTTGGGTCCAATAGGTCATTAATTTTTAGATGGGAAATTATCTGTTTTTTTAAGAGTGTTTCCATTAATTTGACCACTATAGATGTTAAACTAACTGGCCTGTAATTACTGGCTTCTTCTCTACTAGCTAAAGTACTGTATATAACTATTAATAGTATTGAAACTCTATAATTTTCTTATAACTTTAAAACTTACACATGAGGGATAATTCTGTTATCTGTGGGTTCTCCATTATCCTCCTCATACAGCCTGAATCCATCGTGTACACTTGTGGCTAAAAAGTTTGGAACTGAAGATTATTTTCCCCTGAGTTTTTACATTTTGCAATTTGTATTTACTCTAGATTGTTATGAAGCATGGTCAGATGAAGAATAAGTCATGACAACTTATTCATTTAATGTAATTAATTTTCAGTGATTTTGGTAACAAATGAGAAGATTTTACCAAAGGCAACGAAGCTGATACCTCTCTCACAATAGAAACGGGATGGTGTTTGAAATTTTTATGTTAAGCATTGTGACCAGCAAGGAATCATGTGTAGTGATTCATCATTGGTGTAATCATTGTTCACATCAAAAGGCTTCACAGGCTAGAACATATCTGTTTGTAAGATTGTCCCTTAGTAAACCATTTATCCAATCATAAAGAACTTCAGTCAGGGAGTTCTGTTGAAATAGTTCATCCCTTCCCTATTTTATTTGTCTACACCCAACAATGTAATTGTGTGCCCTTCAACCCACAATCCTTCTCTGAGAACCTGAATCTCCCCCCAAGCAGTGTGTCACATAGCATTTACTTAAGGCTCTAGTCAATAAGACTCCAGTGCCAGGGATGTTCATCTTTATTAGCTGTGTGTATCCCTGGAAATCGCCCGTTAGACTCACCTTGCCAGTAATTCCATGCCTCATCCCTGCTATACCTTTAGCTGGGTGCATAACCCAATTCTGATTGGCTGGCGTGGACATGCCTCATTGCTCGAAGTGAGCAGGGATGGTGCTGATGACGCACGCTCTTCTCAGCTTTTCTTACCGCTCTGAGCTCAGAGTGGCACAAACATGTGCCATGGAATGTGAGCGCTGATTGGCTCAGCAGCCCTCGCATGCACTGTGGAAACAAAGAAAAGTGATTTTGACCACAGCAGACATACCAAACAAAAAGATCGATGACTGCATTTTTTTATTAGCATATGGGTCATTGAGACACCTACCCACTGCACATTCTCTCCCAGCAAGCCCGATGACCAGGCAGCCAGAACCCATTATTTCTTCCTTACCCTGATCACTGGCAGCCATTCATTGTCACTTCTATTTCCAAAGGTCCATTACCAGGCTTGCCGGGTAGATGGGCCCAGTAAAGCAACCTAAATCAGGATGCCCCCTTGCCGCAGAATGCAGAGGATCAACAGTCTTTTTTGAGTTTAGGTAGCTAGCCCTATGCTGTGATAGAGGAATACATTTTCTTAATTTGTCTACAAGAGTCCTTTAAATAATAATTATAAAAATAAAAGATGTTAAAATCAGAAGGTTGACTAGTTATGAATAATAACTGCGAGGGGTCACATAGCTTTAAATTGCTCGCTCCCAGCTACATTTTTAGGTTAATTACAACTAAGCACTCGTGTTCATGTGTTTTTACAGCTATAATAGTGTCCATTGATAAGAATGCTGCCTTTTCTGGTATATCTGAGAATAGCCTAGAGACATTTAATCATGTATTAATCTACTGGGCATAAACAATTATAGTCATTTAAATGTAGCGTGAAGGATTTGATTAATTACCTAGCCTAGATATATTCAGTTAACTGAAGTATTGCATATTGACTGTTACCATAGCAGCGCACGTCTCGGTGAATGTTTGCACAGTTTGCACAGTACCTTCAGTTAGCCTGTTTTACCCAGAAATCCAAAATCCCCCATTGATGTAAAAAAGAAAAAATCCATATAAAAATGCTAAATAGCAAGAGGAGGGTTTACCTATAGACCAGATATGACTTAAGGAAGGATGTCTTCTTGAAAGTTTCTCATTCTACACATGTGAAACAATAACAGAGGACCCAGTCCCTGTGAACACTTTTTGGAATTCTAGGTTTTCTAAATTTTTTAAAACTGACAGACTCAAAATTCTTTGGCATCTGAGAACACAATAAAGTTGGTTTGTTAAATTTCCTCAGTCATTTTACACTAGCAGTTGCATGATAAATACACAAATAGCCCCAATTTGTGGCACCATTGTACACTAGTTATGAATTTCAGTAAATTCCAATTCCCAAATATGGCTAATAAAGGGCCTATTTTACCAAGCACTTCTGCCAGACAATGCCACATGCAAATTAGAGAACGCATAATATAATTTATATATTTTTTTTTACACTAGTGCATGTTGGTGCACTGCAAGAAACACATTTACTAAAACATTGGTTGTGCAGCAACATGCTAAAAAATATATAAATTATATTTTGCACTACTTTACAATTTGCACTGCTATGGCATTGTCTGGCAGAGGCACTTGATAAATCAAGCCCAGGGCTGATGATAGCTTTATGAGCAGATTTTTCATGTGTAATTTGTATTTGTAAAGTTGTTAAAAATCCCCATTTTATATGTGGAAAGTTGTTCAAAAAGAGTGGAAAATAGCTGATACTCAGTGAGTATGTAAAAGAAGAGAGGCCAGATTTATCAAGCACATCTGCCAGACTTCACTACATTGGTACATTGGTGCAAATTAGAGCGGTGCTAAATCTAATTTAAAGTGGACCAACAGACAAAAATTACTTAAACCAGACCAACACAACAAACAGTGCTCATATGTACCCTCCCCAGGGCAATGTAGATGGCTACACATAAAACTTCATTTATCTTTTTCTAACTTCTGCTGTAGTACATTTTAGAAACAAAATGGCGGCTCGTGCATTTGCAGGCCCCCTGTAAACAGAAAGTGCTGCTGGGCTTCCTGTTACTGTGCATTGTCAGTTATGTCAGTTGAATCCAGGCAGCAGCATGACAGAGATACTGGGAGACGAAGCTCTAAAATGGCCACTACCTTTTCTTTTTCAACTGTGCCAGACTGTTGGTCTGGTTTAAACCTTTTCTTTTACAATGGCACATGTTTCTGCACGATAAAACATTTGCTTAAACATTTGCAGTGCAGGAACATGCTAAAAAAAATACAAATGATAATTTCCACCACTCTCATTTGCACCAATGTGGCGTATACTGGCAAAAGTGCTTAATAAATCAGGTCCATAATCAGAGATTAGAAGATGCTTTTCCCAAGGGGAAAAGGTAGGATAAAGTTAGGGTGCGCCTTGACAGGGCCTTTAATAAGGTGATTGAAAAGCACATATGGATGCAAGATTCTATCAACCAATAGGAAACGGAAAGAATATGGAACAAGTATTTTTCAGCTAAGAACAAGGTGTCTACCAAAAATGAATGGCCATCCAAGAATGGCTAAACCAAACACTGCAAACCATTATGGATATACCACCATCAATTTAAAGAGGAGCAACCCCCCCCCCCAAAGTCTATAAGACTCTAGGAACGGTGGCTTCCATCTTAACAGGTCACCCCACTGTGTGAAATCCCCTTAATACACTCACCTTTTCCCAAAGCCTTCACCTCATCTTCAGGCCGTGGCTCCTCACTAAGAATTTCTTAAGGGCTGGTATGGACATGCCCACAACTACAGGAGAGCAGGGATGGGGCTGGCAGCAGGCAGTCTATTCAGGGGGTGGCATTCTGCAGTAAGATAAAAAATAAATTGACCACTCCCAGCAAAATAGGCAGAAGTGTACACACTTTTTACACTGGAGCTCTAAAGCTTGAGGTTTAGGTAGGTCATGGGCCTTGTCGTACTTTTTGAAGCCAGAAAGAATGATGTTTTACTGTTAAATAACATATACCAGACCCCAAATAACCCCCCTGTTGATGCACCGTAGAACATTGCTGAGTACCCCTGGGTACGCATACTGCAGGTTGAGAAACAGTGGTTTAGCTCACATATGGCCTTTAAAGGCTATTATTCATGAGTTTACATGTTCAGCCGTAACTTTGTTTAATTCTCACCAGCAGCCAGTACTCATTAGTTCTTCCTTACCCTAACCACTGACAGCCATTTATTGTCACTTGCATTTCCAAAGGTCCATTACCAGGTGGATGGGCCCAGAAAAGCAACCCAAATCAGGATGCCCCCTTGCTGCAGAGTGCAGAGGATCAATAGTCTTTTTTGAATTTAGGTGGCCAGTCCTATGCTGTGACAGAGGAATTCCTTTTTTTCATTTGTCTATGACATATAACATGGAAACTGGAGAGGGAGGTGTTCAGTAATGGTTCTTCCAAGGAAATTGATTTTTTGCAATGCCCCTTTCCATATCTAAGGGAACCCTGCAATCAAATAGGACTGGAGGGTCCCTGATCTAGGCACAGCAGGAAAACATCCTGAGGAGGATACAAATACCAGTGGGGGGGGGGGGGCACAGAACCACAGCCTGATACTTACCTATTTACTTAGTCCCTTATTTTGATTTCCACATGAGGCTGCCATGCTGCATGAGAATATGCAGAAGCACAGAAGCAATTGAGTATTGGGGCTGTGGATTTGACTTTTCCTGGACAGTATGTCATGGATGTAGTGGGGTGGGGGCATTTTTAAACTACCTTCTAATATTCAGTTAAGTTAATAAATCACTAGAAGCAAGAAAGTAGTAATAATCACATTCAAACATGTATCTGACATATGTTGACATAAAGGGCAGGGTCGTGATTTATTTCCTATAGAAAAGTAAAACCTGAAGTGAATAGAGTAATGAATAATCATCATCGCATTCGGCCCACTTCCTCCAGCCCGGTACTGTTTGTGCAGATTTACAGCAAATGAGAACTGTGTGGATTATAGCAAATGCTGGAAATGAATTTAATGATTTCTGGCAGTAAGACATTTTCTTCCTGTGGATGTGCCAGGAAGAACATCAAATAGAGAACAGTGTAAATATATACCTTTGAGAATAATATTCCCACCAACGTACTGCATTAACCCTGAATTGTTCTATGTTGTCTTACTAAGCTACAGAATATTAACATATTCAGTCACCAATGCGCTCAAGAAGAAATCCATTAAACCTAGTAAAGCCTGCAGCCAATATTATAAATATTAATATTATTATTGTTGTTTGATTATACTGCACCATTATATTTTGTAATGCAAGATTTCAGTACATTGTTTGTGAGCCTTTTATGGAGCTCTAGTCTCACTTTCTGCTTGTTCACTGAACAATGAAAAGTTTACTTAAAGGAGCTGTATCGTGAAATTGTCTAATAATAAAAATTAAAAGAAACATGCTATATAGTTAGAGGAAGGGTTCCTTATACCGTCCTACTGAACTAGTTAACACCAAGCTTGTGTTTTCCTTCCAGGAATAAAATCCAGGGGTGGTAGGGCAGAATTACTCACCTCTAAATGGTTGTCCCCTCCAAGCCATCCTTTGGAGAAAACCAGCAATAATCACTTTAACATCTGCTGAAAGCATTGCATTATTGGTAAAAGCATCTACACACATTTAAAGCTTTGCAATAGCCAGATACCCTCTTTAAAAGCAGAATTGTACACAGGCCCAATAGCAGCTGCCTCCCGTGCCTTTAATGTATGTATGCCACTGGTAGCTAAGCGTAAAAGTATAGTAAATGGCACTTATCAACTGTAACACATATATATATATATATATATAGTAAGCGGGCAATCAGCAGTGACGACAACGGATTTGAATGGCAAAACGGCTTTTATTCAGCAAAGTTCAGTAGATAGTCCAAAGATTGCAGCATAAATGCAGAAAGCAAAAAGGGTTACTTTACCAACCAAATAGTCCTGGGCTGGGTACTCCAGCAAGCTGATCAATTCCAGTCCACTTTACAGGGCGTATCAGCCCTCTGCTCAATGTCCAGTGCTATCCTTCACCACGGTGCAGATCAGCCTGGGCTCACTCCAACAGGCTGGTCATCAACCAAGGAAAGGCCGTGTGCTCTCTTCTTATACAGCCTTCCCCTGTAATCAGCGTGCACACTTGTGGAGGCCTTAGAACATGTAACAACCCGTTATGGAATTGGGGAAGTGACCCGGGTCCTGAAAACCCGGGCCGGATTGTGCTTTATACAACCAAGCAGGGAAGAAACAGACATTTTGATACAATTTACCACAATATATATATATATATATATATATATATATATATAGAGAGAGAGAGAGAGAGAGAGAGAAAGAGAGAGAGAGAGAGAGCAAGAGAATCCTTGGGGTGCACAAGCTGTGCAGTCACATAGGGTACCAGTTAAGTGTACCGAAATCCATCTTTGTCGGCCCTGGAAGCTTTAAAACTCCAGGGCCACCTGATTCCCTCTGACCGGGAAATCCCCACTGTGTGAAACCCCCCGCCAGTCCCCAGAAAACCTAATATCCAACGACGCACGCATACACGCCCCGCTCTATGCTATACCTTTAGACAGACAGATTTGTGAATGACTGGCATGAGCATGCTTTCGCCTCCAATCAGCCCTTTGTCAAAGGAAGCTGAGCCCGTTAATTGGCTGTGCGCCCATGCATGCGCCGCAAGACCAGGGAAAGGTGAGTTTTTATGGGTGACCTGGTGGATTTCACAAAGTGGGGCCTCCCAAATCTGGATGCCCCAGAGGTGAGCACCAAAGCCAGTTTGGTCCACTTTATTTCCAGGTACAGCTGGGAAACTGGGTATCATGCATGCAGATGAGGCAAGGGCAATCTGGGGAGTTTTTTTTTATCAACTGTACACAGCTGCTGGCCCAGTTTAAGTGTAATGCAAGCCCAAAGCTTCCATGCAGAGCCCCCCCCCCCCCCCCCATCCCGGCATCAGGAGAGGATTTCACCGACCAGGGTTATTTTTATTTATGTTGACACGGGTTTAGCACAAGGAGAAGGAAGGGTGGCTGAGGGGGTTACAAAAAGTTTGGACTTCATCTTTAAAGAATAATCCAATCATCAAACTCTAGCCCCCTATACCAGTAATGGCTAGAGCTTAGCTATTTATTATAACATCGTTTTGCTCCCAAATAAATGTGTAAGGGTCTATTATTTGAATTGTGCTTTCTAGCCTCAATAGTTGACGTGACGTGACAATTCAGAAAGCTTTCAAATGATCATAATCTTTCGTGCATTTTCAGATAAAGGCTTAAATGATGCCTTTTTTTACCAAGCTAAATTGTAACTTTGGTTCTACAGGCATCAATGAATGTAATTATTTCAGGCAACAGATCATTACTGTACTTTGTTTTCTTTTCACAGCGCCTATGAGTTTGATTATGATTACTACCGAGAAGATTTCTACAGTCGGTATGTGCCGTTATTTCTTGTTATTGTTCTATAAGTGTGTGTGGCCATTTAAATAATTTATGCAAAACAGAAAGGATCTGCTATAAAAATACATTAATTCGGCATGCAACATTTTAATAATTAATTAAAAAAATAAAATGTTACTAAGTTTCAAGTGTTCACGGTTTGTAAGATTGCTGCCAATTTAAATAATTATTTTTAGCATCCAGACACATTTAAAGGGGACCAAAACCCACAACTAGCATTCCCAGAAATGCTCCCCCATTAGCTGTCCCCACTTCACTTTGCTTCCAGATAATGCCGCCTGTTTTAGCTGGAAGCCCCGACTCCTCAATTCATTGCTGCTGTTGTGAGTGGCAATGATGTTATTGCCACACATATACAATGACTGATCGCCTGCCATATTACAGAGGGACAGCAAAAAAAAAAAAGAAATAAGTGTTCCAAGATAATTCGGTAGGTGCAAATGTCCAATTCTAGCTCTACACCCTAAAAAGCGAGTAGCTTTCAGCAGGGGCATTACTTATTTCACAAATCCAGTGGGTTCTGGTCTGCTTTAAGGGTTTTCTTGATTCTTTTCTAAAGGAGATACCTTGCTCTCACCCGATACATAGTGGCCTTTTCCTGACTTACCTAGGCCAGTAATCAGGTGTTTTCTTCTCTAACCAGCATATGTTGACATACTATGTGGCAACCAAATGATGGTCATGTGGCCTGTTTTTATTGGATGGAGCAGCTGAGTCACATCACCAGCGGGTGTCAAAGCCTAACCAGAGAAGTTGTAGACCTCTAAGATCTTGTGTTCAAAACAGATGATCTCCTGATCTCTTGTGTCAAGTGTTAGAATGACTCTAGGCAGGGGGGTTACAAAACATCTTCCTTGTCCGGATTCTGAGCCGCAGAATCCCGCTCAGTGTGCACCCCGGCCTGCCTATTCCAGTGAGTGGACGGGCAGGGCCAGACACAAAGCAGGGGTAGTGTGCATCAGGTCCAAGATGGCGGCCCCTAAGACCCAAAGCTCCAGGAGAGTGGCACTGGATACTGGGTGGGGTAAGACTTTTTTTTTTCGTTGTAACCACCCCCACCCTGTCTCCGCGTTGGGGAGGAAGCAGGGCAGGGGGGTCATTCTAACACTGGGCCTTTACTTAAAATTCTCTTAATCATAGCTTGTGATTTCTGTTATACTTTATATTTGAGCCTTCTAACCTATCTATGCTATTAATAATAAAGCAGCACTATTAAAAAAAAATAGTCCAATTATGAAAATCCATATAAATATGCTAGATAGCAAGAGAAGGGGCCACTTATAAACGAATGCAAAAATGTTCCGCCCTTTAAGATGCACTCTCACCCCCCCCCCCCCCCCAAGTGTTGATTTCCAGTGCGTCTTATCGAGTGAATGCAAAAAAAGAGACGTAAAAAAATGTAAACTTACATGAGCCTCACTCCCGCGCCCCAGCTCATGCAAGGCTCATGTAAGTTTCCAATTTATTCTCTCCAGAGTCCGGGAGCAAGGGTAGTTTATTCTGCCACACTGCATATGGGAATGTGATGAAGAGGGAATGCCATACTGTCTATGGGGAATTGGTTTACGTAGACATTAGTGTTGGGGAGCTCACCCATGTCATACATTTAGCCAAACACTGTTACCCAGCCATTCATTTATCACTGGAAATTCGAAAGAGCCACCAGCACAGTATCCTGACAATCTAAAATAGAAATTTACGGTTTTGTCTCTGCTTTTATACTACTAGGAATGGCTTCCTGTCCCTGCTGCTGTTTGCACTGACAATAGCGTGGGTTATAAAAGGTTCCTTAGATGTTAAAAACTTTGAGGTAACAGTGATACAGCCAAAGCTCTGTCTCTTTGCAGATGAAGCTATTTGATTTGTCACTACACCAAGAGCTTTTTGCCATTATTTCAAGCTTTGTCAAATCCTATCAGAATGCACCTGACCAATTCATACGATTCTCTATTTGGAAAAAGAGGCAAAGAACTGCAAATAACTTCCACTTTAGCCTGCAGGGATGTTCCCAACTTTGTAAAATATTAATAAGCATACTCCTGCCCCCCCCCCCTCCCCCTTTTGGGCAGTAGACCTGGGTGTCAGTTGCACATCAGCTCAGAGGGCTGTAATGTGAAAAGCCATATAGAACAGGAAACTAATGTTAAATTTACTTATGAGGTGGTATATTATTCCAAATAGTTTAAGACTACGTAGACACTTGTTTTCAGGGTGGACTCCCCCATGAAAACCAGTGACGAGACTACAGCAAGGATTTTCAAATCCCTGCATGCCTGAGCATGACAAGATCCAAGTGGCTAAAAGTCTGTTCACCGTAAAGATCACACAGTTGGGGTAAACCTGGTGCTGCCATAATTTAACTGAAAAAGTACAATTCAACAAAAACTGCTCTCTCTATGTTTTGACTCATGTATGTTGTCTTCCACAGAAAAAAAACTTGGTAACATAACCGATATTCAGTGTCTTCAGAATGTATTCATAACCCTTGAACATTTTCACAGTTTTAAACGTTACACAGCCACAAACTTGAATGTATTTTGTTGAGATTTTGTGATAGAGCAACACACAGTAGCAAGTATTTATCAAGTGTAAAGAAAATGTACTTTTTCAAATTAAAAGAAAAATGTAAAACTGAAAAGTGTGGGGTGCACATTTATTCAGTCCCTCTGAGCCAATACTTTGGACTTCCTTTGGACCATCTGTAGCTGCAATTTTACCTGCAGGTCTGTTAAGGTATGTCTCTACTAGAGATGAGCGAACTTCTTGAAAGTTCGATTCGGGCGATTCGCCGAATTTCCCCAAGAAATTCGGGTTCGCCCGAATCGAACTTTCACGAAACGCTCATCTGAAAAAAAAAATGCCGGCATGGTGGGAGCGGGCAGGCCCGGCTACGCTGTCAGCGGGCGGCGGAGGCAGACCCGCTGACAGCGCAGCCGGCCTGCCCGCTCCCACCATGCCGGCATTTGTTTAAAAAGCGTCCTCTGATGACAGCTGAGAGCGGCGCCGGAGCGTGGAGGCCGGCGCCGCTCTCAGCTGTCATCAGAGGACGCGTCATCAGAGGGCGACTGAGAGCCGTGCCGGCCTCCACGCTCCGACCATGCAGGTAAGTGTTTGCTTTTTAAACAAATGCCGGCATGGTGGGAGCGGGGCAGGCCGGCTGCGCTGTCAGCGGGCCGGCTTCCACCGCCCGCTGACAGCGTAGCCGGCCTGCCCGCTCCCACCATGCCGGCATTTTTTTTTTTTTATTTCAGGGAACATTCGATCGGCACGAACCAAAAAAAATTCGGGTTCGTGCCGAAACGAATTTTCCCTGAAATTCGGAGCGAATTCCGGTTCGTCCGAACCAGGTTCGCTCATCCCTAGTCTCTACCAGCTTCTAAGGGTTGAAATTTTTGTCCATTCTTTTTTGCAAAATAGCTCTAGCTCAGTCAGACTGGATGTGAGGCATTTGTGAACTGCAATGGCACAAATACTCAAATACTCAATGGTATTTAGGTCTGGATCATTCCAATACTAGAATATGTTTTGATTTAAACCTGCATTTATTCTGCCACACTGCATATGGGAATGTGATGAAGAGGGAATGCCATACTGTCTATGGGGAATTGGTTTACGTAGACATTAGTGTTGGGGAGCTCACCCATGTCATACATTTAGCCAAACACTGTTACCCAGCCATTCATTTATCACTGGAAATTCGAAAGAGCCACCAGCACAGTATCCTGACAATATAAAATAGAAATTTACGGTTTTGTCTCTGCTTTTATACTACTAGGAATGGCTTCCTGTACCTGCTGCTGTTTGCACTGACAATAGCGTGGGTTATAAAAGGTTCCTTAGATGTTAAAAACTTTGAGGTAACAGTGATACAGCCAAAGCTCTGTCTCTTTGCAGATGAAGCTATTTGATTTGTCACTACACCAAGAGCTTTTTGCCACTATTTCAAGCTTTGTCAAATCCTATCAGAATGCACCTGACCAATTCATACGATTCTCTATTTGGAAAAAGAGGCAAAGAACTGCAAATAACTTCCACTTTAGCCTGCAGGGATGTTCCCAACTTTGTAAAATATTAATAAGCATACTCCTGCCCCCCCCTCCCCCTTTTGGGCAGTAGACCTGGGTGTCAGTTGCACATCAGCTCAGAGGGCTGTAATGTGAAAAGCCATATAGAACAGGAAACTAATGTTAAATTTACTTATGAGGTGGTATATTATTCCAAATAGTTTAAGACTACGTAGACACTTGTTTTCAGGGTGGACTCCCCCATGAAAACCAGTGACGAGACTACAGCAAGGATTTTCAAATCCCTGCATGCCTGAGCATGACAAGATCCAAGTGGCTAAAAGTCTGTTCACCGTAAAGATCACACAGTTGGGGTAAACCTGGTGCTGCCATAATTTAACTGAAAAAGTACAATTCAACAAAAACTGCTCTCTCTATGTTTTGACTCATGTATGTTGTCTTCCACAGAAAAAAAACTTGGTAACATAACCGATATTCAGTGTCTTCAGAATGTATTCATAACCCTTGAACATTTTCACAGTTTTAAACGTTACACAGCCACAAACTTGAATGTATTTTGTTGAGATTTTGTGATAGAGCAACACACAGTAGCAAGTATTTATCAAGTGTAAAGAAAATGTACTTTTTCAAATTAAATGAAAAATGTAAAACTGAAAAGTGTGGGGTGCACATTTATTCAGTCCCTCTGAGCCAATACTTTGGACTTCCTTTGGACCATCTGTAGCTGCAATTTTACCTGCAGGTCTGTTAAGGTATGTCTCTACTAGAGATGAGCGAACTTCTTATAAGTTCGATTCGGGCGATTCGCCGAATTTCCCCAAGAAATTCGGGTTCGCCCGAATCGAACTTTCACGAAACGCTCATCTGAAAAAAAAAATGCCGGCATGGTGGGAGCGGGCAGGCCCGGCTACGCTGTCAGCGGGCGGCAGAGGCCGACCCGCTGACAGCGCAGCCGGCCTGCCCGCTCCCACCATGCCGGCATTTGTTTAAAAAGCGTCCTCTGATGACAGCTGAGAGCGGCGCCGGAGCGTGGAGGCCGGCGCCGCTCTCAGCTGTCATCAGAGGACGCGTCATCAGAGGGCGACTGAGAGCCGTGCCGGCCTCCACGCTCCGACCATGCAGGTAAGTGTTTGCTTTTTAAACAAATGCCGGCATGGTGGGAGCGGGGCAGGCCGGCTGCGCTGTCAGCGGGCCGGCTTCCACCGCCCGCTGACAGCGTAGCCGGCCTGCCCGCTCCCACCATGCCGGCATTTTTTTTTTTTTTATTTCAGGGAACATTCGATCGGCACGAACCAAAAAAAATTCGGGTTCGTGCCGAATCGAATTTTCCCTGAAATTCGGAGCGAATTCCGGTTCGTCCGAACCAGGTTCGCTCATCCCTAGTCTCTACCAGCTTCTAAGGGTTGAAATTTTTGTCCATTCTTTTTTGCAAAATAGCTCTAGCTCAGTCAGACTGGATGTGAGGCATTTGTGAACTGCAATGGCACAAATACTCAAATACTCAATGGTATTTAGGTCTGGATCATTCCAATACTAGAATATGTTTTGATTTAAACCATTCCATTGTAGCTCGGGCTGTATGTTTAGCGTCATTGTCCTGCTGGAAGGTGAACCTTTACCCAGTCTCTATTTTTTTACAGCCTCTAATAGGTTTTTCTCCAGAATTTCCCTGTTATCCAACTACAGCTATCTTCCCAATGACTCTGAGCAGATCCCCACAGCATGATGCTGCCACCACACTAGGGATGGTGTGTTCAGGATGATATGCAAAGTTAACTATTCATTTAGGCCAAAAAGTTCACCTTTGGTCTCATCTGACCAGATCATCTTTTATCTAATACTTGTCCCCTACATACCTGCAGGCAAACTGCAATTGTGACTTCTTATGGCTTACTTTCAAATATGGCTTTCTTCTTGCCATGCTTCCTTATAGCAGTTCAAAACCCATATGGCCAGGCCCTGGAATCTAACAATCATATAGCAAGATGCCCCGCTGTGTGAAACTCCCGCCGGTAAACTCACCCTTACTGGATGGCTCCCGCAGCACTGCGATTGCCTGCCCCGCATCCCTGTAGCTGTGTGTCCATGGCTGGGCATGGGAGCATGCGCGCGCCTGAACATAGTGTTAGGGATGTGGCAAGTCGGCTGCACCTCATCACGATGGCACCGTTGAGAAAGGCAATCAGCGATCACAAAAGTGCTGTAGGACGTGGCTCTGGTGGTGGAAAAAACGAGCCACTGCTGAGCTAACTTAGCAGTGACTGAAGTAGTCAGTGGGGGGCGCTAGGGGGGCTTGGAGTGGAAAAATGGGTTTTGCTTGTCTTTTAGGCCAGATTTGTGGAACACACAACTATAGTTGTCCTGTGGACAGTTTTTCCCATCTGAGCTGTGGTTCTCTGCAGCTCACACAGAGTGACTTCGGGCCTCTTGGCTGCTCCTCTAATTAGTGCTGTCTTTGCCTGGGCTGTCAGTTTAGGTAAACAGCCATGTCTTGGTAGGTTTGCAGTTGTGCCATACTCCTTTATACAGATGATGGATTGAACAACAGATCAAAGAACCAAACTAGCAAGAATGATATAGTAATTAAAAAAACATTTGTTGCAGTATATCCATAAAAAACATAGGATATAAATACACAGGACAAAATTGTATCACATCCTGAAGATAATGGGTCCCACTGGATCGTATTTATGTTGCAGAGTGTGAGTGCTTGGTGCAGCTGAGTTATAATCTAGATTTGTGGCCCCCAGACATTTGTGTTTTAACAGTTTTAACAGTGTTTTAACAGTGTGTAGCTTTACTGGGATATGAATGCAGTAAGAGAATGTCACCTTACAAGGAAAAAGACAGATGTACCATAGAGCAACTGGAAGCGCAGTAAAAAGCCTAGATTCTACAGTTAAGCATTGATCACAGTGCCATCTAGTGTCATAACTTGTCATAGCTGCAAACTGCAGTGAATCTAGCAAAAGTCTAACCACATTTAAATATGAGCTGAAACCGTTGCAAAGTGTTATATCTCTAACAATTTAGAGGTACAGGGAGCTGAATACATATTCAGATTTTTTATCTTTTAAAAATATGGAAAGGCATGTGTCATTTTCTTTACAGTTCATAGATTCTTGCTACCTTGTGTTGCTCTAACACATAAAACCTCAATAAAATCCATTTACGTTTTGAAAACTTTTGAAAAGTTCAAGGGGTATGAATACTTTTCAAGGCACCGTAGATAAAGCAGACATACAACGAGTCTAGCTTTGTAAAGATAATGTCTTTGTATTCAGGAAGAATGTCTGAAATGGATCTTTTTTTGTGACAATGGTCACATTCAGGGTAGAATATAAGTGAGACAATTCTGAAAAGCTGTGGAACTTTCACAAATAAATATATCATTTTTAGAAGTCTTTTGTTCTATTTATGGAACATATTTTTACAGTACAACCTTTCTTTTCAGTCCTGACATTTTACGAAACAATTGTATTTTTTCTATCACAATACACTATAAAAGCATTCTCTTATTTTATGATTGCATTGAAAGGTCTTAGTTACATTTCTAAGATAATAACACCATGCTGGCATCAAACTTGTATGTGAAAGATAAATAAAGCTAAATCATAGATACCCCTGACTTTCCTCTGTTCAGTGGCAGGCCCACCAACAATATGCAGGGGTAAAATGACGATAAAAACCACAGGAAGTATGGCCCACATTGCTTTGGAGCAGGCTTAGGAATAGCCCCCAGAACATAGCCCACCTAACCCAGAACCTGTGCTGGAATTCACTCTGGTTCTCTGACCCTACCCTACCGCCCAAGTTTCCCTCCCAACTCCTTCCCTTTTACCTGGCCCCACACCCTCTCTCACCCCAAAGCTTAATTACCCTTCCCTCTGCATCATGGCTCATGCCCATAAAATACTAAAAAAGCATTGCTTTGAGCGCTGCCGCATCCACCATACCCATTGTCTTCCTCTATAATGCTATAGCTGTAGCTGACAAACACAAAAAAACATTTTTTTTAATTAAAGTGGAGAAAGTAGACAAAACCCTAGTTTTCTTAAATTAGCACCCCCTCCTCTTTTGGATTTCTAAAAAAAAATACATAGACAAAAAGAGAGATTGATATTGCAAGGTTACTCCATCGGATTCGGAGGCTTGTTATTCCACAATGTAAGTATCAGTGTTCGAAATAAAGCATTGTGCCATTACAGCTAGGAGCTGCTTAGGAGTTAATATCCCCACCATGTAATTCTAAAGTCTTTTCATATTTTGTTTTGCTAACAAATCACTGCGCCATTTGCTGATGTTACCTAGATAATTTGTAATTAACTTGACAGAGGATTCAAATGTGTGCGTTATTTCTTTTCTTTTATTCCTGTTTTTCATTTTCAAGATATTTTTCTTTTCAGATGTTATACCTTTTTTTTCTAAGTAATATTGGTTTCATTAAATGGCTCATCATCAAATGAATTGCTGTTTGGATTATCAAATCTTAACAATACAGTGTGCACAAGGAAATGCCAATCTTCCCCTTCCCATTATACCTTTATAGTGGAACAATTTTACAAATTATTTTCTAAATAAGGGGATATTCCAGGTGATGCCAATAATAAGGCAGCAAGCAGCTTACCTGAAGCCTGTCCCTTGTGTCTCTCCTCTATCTCCTGAAGCGCAGGAGGTCCAGCTGTAGGTTCTGTAGCAGGTCTCTGTGACTTTGACCTCCTTTCTATTCCTCCACAACTATGCACATATGGTCCTATGGCTGCCCCTGCCCTCTTCTGCTCCCAGCACAAGCAGCCTAGTTAGTGCCATGCTCGCTCACTCTGGGAGCAGTGAGGGACAGGGCAGTGATATAACCACATTGGAGCGTGGTCAAGGAAAAAGGAGGGGCAAACTTTGGAGACCTGTTATAGCATCTACAGCATGCTGCAGGAGAGGAACATCAGAGGGGCTTCAGGTGAGCTCCTTGCTGCCTTATTGTTGCCATAGCTTATACTGCCCCTCCCTTTAAAGTGGATCAACATTAGAACAGATCCAGAATCATGGACCCCCCCGCAACAAACCAATCGCTGCAATTGGCTGCCGGCGTGCACGTGGGCAGGACATACCGGGGACCAGAACGTCACTGTCCATGTGAACACGGCACTGGATTTTTATCAGTGGGACGAGGTTAATGTAGGATTTATGGGCATTCTTGGGGGGGCGCCAGCATTCTGGATGTGGCAGGGACCAACGCTTGCTTTAAAGCATATAACTCCAGACAGTTTGGTTTTTGTTTTTTATAGAGTAGGAAAAGGTTTAGGCAATTTAATGTCGTAATCCACTGTTAAGCAGACCTAGACCCTGTCCACCCAGACCTAAAATCTAAGACACCAGTGCGGGGTAAAAGCCCTAGCTAGGGACATGCTAATTTGGGTGTGTAAGCCCCACAGGCTTGCTGCTAACCTTACCATGCTCCTCGGTTCCATTGTGCATGGGCAGGTCGCCAGTATCATCCCCACCACTTTTCCATCCAAGGTCTACATACCCCCCCCCCCCAGCTGAATTGCTGATGGTGCACAGCCAGAGGGAGCAGCCAGCAGCAGATCCCCTGCAATCTTTTCATTCAAAATAGATTCAAAATAGATTGCTGGCCACAATCATACACTGCAGTATATACTAATCTAGCCATATTAATAAATAACCACCTTTCATTTTCAAAAATTAAACTTAGTCCTTGTCCTCAGGGTATCCTAATCTGAGATGCCCCACTGTGTGAAACCCCAGTGAATAACCTTTTACTCACCTTGATGCAGCAATCCTATGGTCATTACTGTGGCAATGATGTTGTAAGCATTGGAGCTTCCTGCGGATGTGTGCTCCTTCTGACTATGCGCAGCTGCTTTCGATTTGAGCATTCGAGCCTACTGATGAGCATGGAATACCACCAGGGTTGTGCATGTCACCTGGACCATAGTTGCGTTTTCTGTGCCAGCCGCCAGCAGGACCTGCCCACGTGACCGCACGGCGGATCGTGGGACTCCTTTCCCGGCGCTGGCTCGTAAGGAAGCTGAGTATTCTAAGCGTCCTGTGCAGTTAGGTGAGAGGGGGTTCCAGCGTTCTGGATGCCCCCCCCCCCCCCGAGCTTCTTGCTAGCAGCAAAGAGAGGGACCAACACTCAATGTAATAATGGGTGTTGGTCCAGTTTAATGGATCACTGGATCAGTTTAATGTTTGAAATTTCCCTAACAGGTATTACAATGGGAATTCTTTGACTTAAAGGTAGATTCCAGGCAATGGGTTACATTAGCCTGCTTTCTGCTTTCCCCAAACTGGCTGCCAGGGGCAGAATCATTTACCAGCATTTTGTATTCCCCATTCCTCCCTTCTGCTGATTCATCATTTTCAGCCCCCTCGTTGAATTCAATTCACTTCACATTGATGAGTCATCCTCTGCTGCTAATGAGGTCCAGCAGAAAACAGAGAAGTCACTGGGACTTATTTAGAAAAATAAAGCTAGAAATATGCAGCACCTGGAGAGAAAAGAAAGAAGGCTAGTTTGTTTTCACTACCTGCAACTGGTTGCTATTGGCACCAAAGGACAAAATGGCTGTTTGACAACTTTCCTGTGTGGTCCTGGAGAAATTGAATTGAAAGGGGTGTAACATTTGAAGCCTTGCTACAGCTTTTACCCTGCGCTGCAGAAAATGGAGGAGAAGCACATTGGATAGGCATCAGGCGAGCTTCTTGCTGCCTTTTTATTGATGTGAAGCCCTTTAAGATTCTTCTTAAACACACTTCTCTCCTGAACCTTATTCAGTCCTTTCACATATTTAAAAGTCTCAATCATGCCCCCCTCCTGCTTCTTAAGTTCTTAAACTGGACCTTCAGCATAATTTAATAAAAAAGTCCAAACCCTTAAAAAACTATTCCCCAACATCTAATATTAAAACCACAATTGTAATTGGAGTCTGCACCGCTACCTCAGATCAATACTGGTGCAAGCCTATGGGACCATAATGAACATTAGATAACACCAATGGTAAGGCTACAGGGCGAGCCCTCCTATGTCCTCAAATATAAGGCTGCACACACCTTATAAAATTAATTAGAAGTTTATTGCTCACATGGATCTTTAAATGTACAGACAACATAAATCTTGACAAAACACTCTATAAAAAACATATAATTAAAAACCAACAGTGGGGAGGAGCATTAGGGCTAATTTCATGACACCAATATAATGATGTGTCTAAATCATTAGATCAATTTATATAATGCCTGCTGTATACATGCATATGCGGATGCCCACGTGATGAGATACTAATAAAAAAGTGATACTAATAAAAAAGTATCTAATATTAGATTTATACATTTTAAGTCTCTAGTCACTTACTTATTATTCTTTCACCCACTGGGCTGCAACTCTGTTCAGGACTTTAGGATATGGGTGCCGCCATCTTGCTTCAGAAGCATCACATACAGAGGAGAAGAGGGATTTCTCGGCCTTGCCTGCTAGCACCAAATTCAGCTTGTGTGAGACCTTACTCAACTTAGGCCCTTATTTAAGAAGGGATAGCGTCAGGTAGTGCCTGGTTAATGAGAAGTAGCGACAGATAGCGACTGGTCAACGCCGGACACGGCACGCAATTACACATTTATCAAGCAGAATCTGTTTAGCGACTGGAATAGCGCCATGTAGCGTCTGATTCATAATTTTCACAGCCACAGCCCACCACAATCACACATTTATCAAGCCGATCCTGCTTAGCGACTGAGAGAGCGCCAGATAGCGAATCATTCATCATTATTCCAGCCTCACCCCACAGCGCCAGCGAGCGACCTTGAACAGCAACAGGTATGACCTCTCGCTACCTGGCGCTCTCCAATGCATTTCAATGGAACAATCTTTAAATAATCATAAATAATTGTTATTAATTTTTTTACATTTTTTTTTTAATGTGAAAAATTCTGTTACCACTTCTGCAATGTAAGATATTTTTTTTTAAGGTAAAAAAAAAAAAAAAATTGTGCAGAATTGATATTACAGGTCTGATATAATGTATTCATATTACAAAATGTTTTTATAAACTTGTTTTTTTTGGTTTAAAAAAATATGGTTGTTTGGGGGTTAAAAAACTACTTTTAACCCATCGCCGCCAGCACTCTGGGGTTTAAACATGCATTTCACAGCGCGAGAATTTTTTGAGCGTGATTTGTTAATGAATATGGTGGGAGCCGTTCGCTATGGCCATTCGCTATCATGCGCTCCCATACAGCGCGGAACCTGTCAAATAGCGACTCCTCACCCAATATTCAACATTACCGCACACCGACTGAGTTGCTGTCAACAACCGAACAATGGCCAAGCACAGCGACTACTAGCGGGCGCTCTGAAAATACTGCTACAGTCGCTCATCTGTCGCTACCTGGCGCTATTAATGAATCGGCCTCTATGTCTTTTATGATACACGTTTGGCTCTTCAATTCTGGTCTCTGTTGTTCCCAAGCATGAATCCACCAATCCAGCCAGCCAGGATAATAGGAGACATTAAGTATTCAGAGAGGAATTTCAGCCTCACTAATGTAAAACTCATTGAGCCAGAGCGACAAATCAGGAAAGTGAATTATAACGTCTTTTACAAACGCAGCCATTACTGAAACTTTCTCAGGCTGGCATTCAGATGGCTTTCAGAACTGCTTGCTGTACCATGAAGTACACGTCTGACACGCTAATCCAACAATTAAACTCGAGTGCTTCATTCTAAGAGAGTTTTCTAAAGAAAGAAATTATGCATAATTATTCACATTTTATATGTGGAGTATGGGATTCTAACTGATTTTATTTTATAGATGTAACAAAAATTAATTATACAGGTAAAACGTATTTAAGAGACAGATTAACCTTATGGATGTTTTTGGCATTTAATGTGGTATTTAATATACTCTGGGTAGGGGCCACAATTTGAAATGTTGGGGCTCCATACTGTCAAATTATTAGATTCTGCTGAGCCAATTTGTTCATGCTGCTATTTGCAAGCCTAATGACTGTACTTTGCTCCCTTAAAAGCAATGTACCCACTATACCAGGGGTTCCCAATCTTTTTTATTAAGTACCACGTTCCATTTTCTAAAAACCTGGGGGGTACATATAGTTTGTAAGTCACCATAAACTATGTTAAAAACCCACAAAACAGTCATTTAAATAGCTGTATTTACCTTTAGGATTATTTTTTTATTTATGGAGCAACTCAGGCTAAATGTAAAGTATAGACGGCAGCAGATCAGGCTGGGATACAGATGCCATGTACCATAGTTTAGAGGTGCATATAGCAATATAAGGGTTCAAATAGTATGTGAGATAAGCCAAGATGTACACCACTTTAGTGAAAACAAAGGTACCTTATAGGAAGGCATGAATAAAATATAGCAAAAGCAATGCAATCAATATACAGTAAAATATTATGCAAAATGACAATAATTATGACTTATCCTGTGCACATCCAACTCCCAAGGCCAATAGGGCAAAAATCATAGGGAGTAAATGTCCAACAGACATCAGATTGAGAGCTCCACTCTGGATGAGGCATCATACCCTCATATCCCAATGTATAGCTTTAAGAAGAAACAGCCAACCCTGAAATTCTCTTACAGCTGTAAACAGGTGTAATAAGGTGTAAAATATGAGAAATGTGTGTGAGCTAGTGCTATGTGCTGTTCTACAGAAACCATTTTGTTATGTTTTGATTGAACTCTAAAAGGAATAGAGCCAAACTAACCTCTGAACTAAGCCATTTGATTGGATCTTGTGTACCACCAATGGTATGTGTACCACTGGTTGGGAAACCCTGTACAATATGATATGCATGCCATGCATATATGCCATGTCATACTCATCTATGCTTTTTCACTGTTCTGAGATCCGTCTATAACACAAGGACCTCCACCAACCTGAGGCTCATCTGTACTATCTGAGGGGCACATTTTCTACCAGTCTGGTTAAGCAATTTTCTTATTACCCAGGAACCTTTCCATGACTCGATGGAGGCCCCCCATACTTTCCAAAGTACCCTATTGTACAAACATTGGGTCCACCCGCAATTTGAAGCCCCGACAGCCATTTAGGTTTGCATGTAGATATTATAGTAAAACATTCCAGATAGTTGTGGTTCTGGTAGGCAAAAAATCAAGGGATGAGTGTACCATTCAACTTTTTCAGGGGTGATCAGCTCCATTCCCACGCCTGTCTCCTGAGTCAGCATGTGAGGGGCAGCAGCATTCAATATCTGCCCAAAGCTTTGCATGCTGGTTAAAAAAAACATCTATCAAAAGATAGCGCAGGGGACAGGTCATTAATTTGAGCAAATCTCCCCTGAAAAAGCATTTACTTATACTACCAAGCAATTTAACTATATGATGAAAATCACTTTTTCATTGCTTTGTAACTGGTGTTTTGCCAATCATATTCTGCAAGGATAGGGCTAGCGCTCTGCTACATGGGTCATTTTTGTTCAAAATGTTTTTGATGATTGTTTGCTTTTCCTATGTAGTTTTTTTTTGTTGTTGCTTCACAGTTACAATAATCCCTTATTACTGTTGTATTTGTGTAAATTCTGCCCTAATGGCCTTGATACATGGGCAATTATTCCCAGGGAATCATCAGGCGATAATCGCCGGCAATTAATAACCTCTCATGGAACAAATGGTGGCCATTAAAATATATTTCTCTGACGACTGCTGTGTGAGTGATTGTTTTCTCAGTTGCTGACATTAGAACACGGCTGCATGGTTTGCAATTGGAGAGGTTTTTATTGCACATTGAGTATAATAAAATGATCAATTTTCTTTTTCGAGACTTTTAAGAGCTTTCTGCCAAGTTAGAAGAGTGGCATCCAATCACATACAACTATCAATAACCTCTTTTAGACTGGAAGCTGGCAGGGGCAGAGCACTCACTTCTGATGTACTTCTGTATCAATATGTATCTGTTGCATCAGTACTGTCCCATATGGCTAATCCCATGTACGGTAAGGTTCCCCTCCTGTAATTTCTACCTTGTACAGTGTCACAGAAGATGATGGCGATTTATAATAATATTATAATTATATAATAATAACAGACTAGTAATAGGCTACTTGGAGAACTAAACCATATTTAGCTAAAGACATAGGGCTAAGAAATGCCTGGGATAAGCATATATCTAGCCTAAGATAATGAGAACATAAAAACATAAGGTATACTAGATGGACCATATGGTCTACTTATGTCATCAACCTTCTATGTTTCTATGTTAAAGCGAAACAAAACCCTGAGCTGCCAGCTCTGGAATCTAAAAGATCCCAGGGCCAACGGCTGGCCTTCCCACAGGGCACCCCACTTTGGGATGGCCCACTGTATGAAACCCCCCAGATCACCCATAATAACGCACCTCTTCCAGGTCCAGTGGTGCATCCACGGGCTCTTGTCTAATCAGAGTCCTTTGACGAGATTAGGTCACTCGGCAAACTGCTCAAATTGTTTTCAATGGTGAACGCAAGCGGGCGCATCCCCTGCATCTTCACCCAATCAGTTAGGTTGGGGCAGGAGCGTGTGTGTCGATGGGGATGAGGCTGCTTGCGCTCTCCCTTGAAGCAAATCAGAGCAGTTTACTGAATGACAAACCAGTTTACTGAAGCAAACCACAGCCCTCTAAACACCCCCCCCCCCATCTTGAGTACATATGACAATGCTGATGGGTCAGCGCCTTGGTATTAAAGAAATAGTTTTTTGCCAATTGGCTGATCTAAAAATGTGCTGAGTGATGAGAAAAGCCCTCTGGGCACATAGCTGGCTTCTCTTTCGTCTGCAGTCCGCCCATGTCCCTAACCCCATTGGAATGGATGGTGAATGCCCCTGATGTGTTAAACCCATATGGTCTATATATGTCGTCAACCTTCTATGTTTCTATGTTAAAGCAAAACAAAACCCTGAGCTGCCAGCTCTGGAATCTAAAAGATCCCAGGGCCAACCGCTGGCCTTCCCACAGGGCATCTCACTTTGAGATAGCCCACTGTGTGAAACCCCCCAGATCACCCATAATAACTCACCTCTTCCGGGTCCAGTGGTGCATCCACAGGCTCTTGTCCAATCAGAGTCCTTTTCTGAGATTATGTCACTCGGCAAACTGCTCAAATTGTTGTCAATGGCGAACGCAAGTGGGTGCATCCCCTGCATCGTCGGCCAATCAGATAGGTTGGGGCAGGAGCTTGCGTGCCGATGGGGATGAGGCTGCTTGCGCTCTCCCTTGAAGCAAATCAGAGCAGTTTACTGAATGACATAGGAATCGATTCAGAGCCAGGCAAGAAAACTCACTTCTTTTTTAGGAGAGAACACTGCCCTTTACTTTTATTGTCTCCCAGGTGTAGATTTTCACCTGGATATGAATCAGCCCTAAGATAGACAATGAAAGTGAATAGCAGTGAATGGCTACCAGTAGATCTGCACACACTTAGGGAGCGGACCTGTCCCCAGGTGCAGTGGTAATAAGCCCAGTCATTGTTACTGTAGCACCTGGGGCAAGTCCACTCCCTGGGGGCAACGTGATCAGAAGGTAGAGGGCAGTATTGGGCTAACTGGGGGCTACACAACATTCCAAATCAGGATGTGGCAAGTGCAAGTTGTAACTCAGCCCAAGAGTCATTTAGACCCTTAAGCCGAGTTACCCAGGTTTCGGTCACTTTAGTCAGTGTTGCCATTGCAGTTTTATCACTGTAGCATTGTATTGAAGCAGACCAAAGCCATATAAACAACCCCCCATCCTGAGTACATATGACTATGCTGATGGGTCAGCGCCTTGGTATTAGCTTTTTGCCAATTGGCTGATCTAAAAATGTGCTGAGTGATGTGATAAGCCCTCTGGGCGCAAAGTTGGCTTCTCTTACGTCTGCAGTCTGCTCCTGTCCCTAACCCCATTGAAATAGATGGTGAATGCTCCTGGTGTGTTAAACCCTTAGTTTGCCCTCCAACCAGCTTTCCTGGCCATGCAAAATAATACACAGCTAGAAATACATGTGAAGCAATGTTTTGCATAAACGCAGCAGCAAAGGAACACTTCTATATCACCCAGGTATTATCTAGCGTGCAGTGGTAGGTGGAACAATACAATATAGGAAAAACTGTGGAGGTAGCCCAAACCTCCACACAACTAAAATATAAAGCAATAAAAATGTTATTATTCAATGAGGCAAGGACAAAAACCATTGAAATACATACAACACAGACTTGACACCCAAAAATTGGGGCACTACAATTCAATAGGATCAATTCATTAGGTACAAAAGAAGAGGCTAAAAGGTCCCTCTTAATAGAGTCCCTCTTCTTAATCCTTCAAAATTACCCAATACAATGTAAACAACCTAAGCCCTGTGTAAAAGAAACAAAGTGCCATCAAATTACAATGTTTCTCTCCTTCAAATCCCTCTTAGTAATATCCCTCTTATGAATCCCTAATAAAGTGTATAGTATACCAATGATAAATCGTGTGCAAAATAACAATGTGCAATCCTGCTACTACTAAATCTTTTGTATTCTAAACATGATTCCCTCAAAATAATGTGCTTGTGCTAGCTATCCCCACAATGATCCCACAGTAAAAGAGGACCCAGAGGGAACCCACTTTCCATCAACAACAGTATATTGATTAAAGAGGTGTCTTCCAGAGCCGCAGGACACCTCACCCTGAGGAAGTGACGGGAGCCGTCCGTCACAGAACGCGTGAGAGGCGGGGGGCACTACATCCTAGAGGATTGGTAATCTTTAATCAATATATTGTTGTTGATGGCATGTGGGTTCCCTCTGTGTCCTCTTTTACTGTGGGATCATTTTATTTTATTTTTGACCTTTTAGCATCTTCTCATGATCCTATTGAATTGTAGTGCCCCAAACAATTTTTGGGTTTAAAGTCTGTGTTGTATATATTTTAATAGTTTTTAATTGTGTCTTTTGTCCTTGCCTCATTGAATGATAAAATTTATATTGCTTTAGAATATATATATAGCGGTGCGGTGGTCTTTTGGTGTAGTTGTGTAGAGGTTTGGGCTACCTCCACAGTTTTTCCTATACAGTTAGAAATAAAAATAAGCTCCTTGAACCCGTGGGATTCCAGGGCTAACCCCACGTATGTATCCACACCAATGGCCGCACAGGCGAAGTGGCGAGAGGACCACGCAGCGTGTCGGTGAGGTAAGTGAGGAGGACGTCGGGCTTTCTATATGTACAATTGATTGATTTTGTGACATGTTGATGTGATATGGTGACGCTTACTGGATAAAATCACATTAGTATAGGAAGCACTATAGTGGCTACACGTTGGGGCACATTGCACTTTGGGCACTTGACACTTTTATTTTGCACATTGCTAATTTTGCACAGTTCTTTATCTAAGTTTTTTATTATATAGAGTTATGCTGCTGGCACGAGTATAGTGGTCACAATTTTTGGTAATTTCATAGGCACAAGCACTAAGCACTTTATCCTATAAGCGTGAACCAATACACATTTTAATCATTGCAATTGGTGCTATAATGATGATTAATTTAAATTTATATTTAAATTGATTAGCCCTGGAGCTACTCCCCACTTTGGTTTTTAATATATGGTTTTTATAGCGTTATGTATAGTGTAGTGTATGTTTATTTCTGTATGTATACAATTCTGCAATTAATTTAATTAATTGGATTTAGAGTGTGCGGCCATTGGTGTGGATACATAAGTGGGGTTAGCCCTGGAATCCCACAGGTTCAAGGAGTTCATGTGTGGTTGGGTCCCCTAGGCCAGCACCTGTTCATGAGATTTTAGGTTGTATATATCCATTCTAGAGTGTCAGAAATAAAAATAACTAGCTGTGCGCCTCCTGCTGGCCGCTTCCCTCAGCGCGCACCGTTACTCAGATAGGCCTGGTGCTGGAGCACAGCAGCTGGTTTTATAAAATGGACATTTGTAGGAATTCTGCAAATTCATAAACAGAGATATTGATAACCCCACCCAGGGTGCCTAGGTCATGGACTTTCTGTTCCTTTTTAACTGGAGGATCTCCTTTTTTAATTATCATTTTAGGTGTGTTTAAAGCTGATATAACCTTTATTTAATTATTAAATATGTGTTCATAATTTAATTAAATAATAATATATATTAAATTAAGAAGCAATGTGTTTTATAGACATCAGTAATCTAAACTATGATTCATTTATGACTGTTGAAGGCATTTGCATTAAACACAGTCCCTCTGAGGATCTCTTCACTTATCTCAGCTAAATATGAATAATGGCCAGCTACCCAGCAAAAAGAGAATTGCACTGACTGCTTCCCAAATGGCGACACATTAAGTGATTTCATGTTCTAGCCATATGTTTCAGAAACTCCAGAAAGGGAAAGAGCGCGTTGTACTCCCTGTACACGTATCTTTTCATCTATCACTTCTTTTAGAAAATTGACGAGCATATGGTAGGCGCTGAGCCCTGTAGAGCTGTCACATGCCAGTCAAAAATAAATGCAGCGGGTTGTGTGGGTTGACACATCTTCTTTGCCAAACTCCAGAACTTCTATCTACAAAAGTACTTTCAACTCCTAAACATTTAGAAGTGAACTTTCACACCAAAGCCTGGCCTCCTTCTTCTACTTGTAAATTATTACTCCCAGCAGCGGCAGTAGCTTAACATAATGGACAGGCTACTGGGGGGAAGCATTCCATGTGACACACTGAATGGAGCAGGCTACACATGTGACACACTGATTGGAGCAGGCTACTGGGGGGGGGAAGCATTCCATGTGACACACTGATTGGAGCAGGCTACTGGGGGGAAAGCATTCCATGTGACACACTGAATGGAGCAGGCTACTGGGGGGAAGCATTCCATGTGACACACTGAATGGAGCAGGCTACTAGGGGGAAGCATTCCATGTGACACACTGAATGGAGCAGGCTACTGGGAGCAATCATTCCATGTGACACACTGAATGGAGCAGGCTACTGGGGGGAAGCATTCCATGTGACACACTGAATGGAGCAGGCTACTAGGGGGAAGCATTCCATGTGACACACTGAATGGAGCAGGCTACTGGGAGCAATCATTCCATGTGACACACTGAATGGAGCAGGCTACTGGGGGGAAGCATTCCATGTGACACACTGAATGGAGCAGGCTACTAGGGGGAAGCATTCCATGTGACACACTGAATGGAGCAGGCTACTGGGAGCAATCATTCCATGTGACACACTGAATGGAGCAGGCTACTGGAGGGAAGCATTCCATGTGACACACTGAATGGAGCAGGCTACTGGGGGGAAGCATTCCATGTGACAAACTGAATGGAGCAGGCTACTGGGAGCAAGCATTCCATGTGACACACTAAATGGAGCAGGCTACTGGGAGCAAGCATTCCATGTGACACACTGAATGGAGCAGGCTACTGGGGGGAAGCATTCCATGTGACACACTGATTGGAGCAGGCTACTGGGGGGAAGCATTCCATGTGACACACTGAATGGAGCAGGCTACTGGGGGGAAGCATTCCATGTGACACACTGAATGGAGCAGGCTACTGGGGGGAAGCATTCCATGTGACACACTGAATGGAGCAGGCTACTGGGGGGAAGCATTCCATGTGACACTGAATGGAGCAGGCTACTGGGGGGAAGCATTCCATGTGACACTGAATGGAGCAGGCTACTGGGGGGGAGCATTCCATGTGACACACTGAATGGAGCCGGCTACTGGGTGCAAGCATTCCATGTGACACTAAATGTAGCAGGCTACTGGGGGGAAGCATTTCATGTGACACTGAATGGAGCAGGCTACTGGGGGGAAGCATTCCATGTGACACTGAATGGAGCAGGCTACTAGGGGGAAGCATTCCATGTGACACTGAATGGAGCAGGCTACTGGGAGCAAGCATTCTATGTGACACACTGAATGGAGCAGGCTACTGGGGGGAAGCATTCCATGTGACACACTGAATGGAGCAGGCTACTGGGGGGAAGCATTCCATGTGACACACTGAATGGAGCAGGCTACTGGGGGGAAGCATTCCATGTGACACACTGAATGGAGCAGGCTACTGGGGGGAAGCATTCCATGTGACACACTGAATGGAGCAGGCTACTGGGGGGAAGCATTCCATGTGACACACTGAATGGAGCAGGCTACTGGGGGGAAGCATTCCATGTGACACACTGAATGGAGCAGGCTACTGGGGGGAAGCATCCCATGTGACACACTGAATGGAGCAGGGTGCTGGATGGAAGCATTCCATCTAATTGTTTACAATGGCTTGGTCATCCAATCCAGACTAAGAGGCTTGACTAAGAGGCCTCTCTTTGAGGAGATGCTGTGCTTGGAGGGAAATAGGAGCGGGAGGAGGTCTATGTGTTATAAACCAGCAGTGGAAATGTATATGGACACAACACTGTAAGAGTTAATGACACTAAAGCAAAATGTGTTAAGCTGGATGGCAATTTGAAGTGCATGTTCCCAAATGCCAGAGATCTGGCAAATTAAAGTGGAAGAGCTTGAGGCCCTGGTACTAGAAGAGAACATTGATGTTATTGGTGTGGCTGAGACATGGCTGAACTCCACACTCCTCACACTCGGCATTCTGATTTGGGATGACCCCTATGTGAAACCCGACAGTAGCCTGATACACTTACCTCGCTGACCGCAACATGTCTTGTGTTCTTCTAGTGCTGAACACTGATCCCACATGGGGCATAGCTCCCATTCAGTTTCTTTAGCTGCACATTTTTATGCGTAAAGCAAAAGGCAAAGAAGCTCAAGAGATGAATGTGAGTAACACAATTCAAAAATGTATTCCTATAGGTAACAAGTATAAGCGACTCGAATTAAATCCCTCATGGCTGACACCTGCAGTTAAATGGCCAATAAAAAACAAGAAAAGGGCTTTTAAAAATTACAAAGCAATAAATAAATCATGTAAACAAATAATAAAGCTGGCAAAAGCACAAAATGAAAAAAATGTGGGCAAAGAAAGCAAAACCAACCCTAAACATTTCTTTAATATATAAACTCAAAGAAACCAAAATCAGAACAAGTAGGTACCCTAATAAATTGTAATGGAGAGTTGGTTACTGGGGACCAAGAAAAGGTAGAGCTGCTAAATGGGTTCTTTAGCCCTGTGTATACAAATGAGACACAAGGTACCAATTTAGGTGTTGCCACTGCAAACATCACCCCAAACATAATTCTTAACTGGCTAAACATGGATGCACCCCAGAAAGACTAAATAATTTAAATGTAAATAAGACTCCCGGACCAGATGGACTTCACCCAAGAGTTCTTAAAAAAAGTTATTTCAGCACCTCTGCTTTTGATCTTTAAAGACTCACTAACAACTTGTATAGTACCAAGGGATTAGCGCAAGGCAAATGTGGTGCCTATTTTTAAAAATAGTTCTAGATGTTCTCAAGGTAGTTACAGACCTGTAAGCTTAACATCCATTGTGGGAAAATTGCTTGAGAGACTCCTAAGGGACTACATACAGGATTATAGAGCTATGCATAATATTATAAATGACAGGGCAGAAGCTGCTTCTATGAGGAGGTGAGTAGAAGCCTGGACAGGGAGGTGGCTGTAGATATAGTTTTTCTGTATTTAGCAAAAACATTTGACACTGTCCCTCAAAGACGCTTATTTGGGGAAATTGAGGTCTTCAGGGTTAGAAAATACATAGAGTTGCAGTTCTGAATGGTCCCAGGCTGTAAGTTGTGTACCCCAGGGTTCAGTGCTGGGAACTCTATTATCCAATTTGTTTATAAATGATATAGAAGATACTGTCTGTATTTTTGTGGATGACACCAAGATATGCACAGTGCAGTCTATTGCAAGCTTCAAGCTGATTTGGACACTTTGAGTGTCTGGGCATCCACTTAGCAATGAAGTTCAATGTGGATAAGTGTCAAATGATGCACTTGGGGTCTAATAACCTGAAGGTTACATATGCCCTTGGGGGGAGTTAAACTGGGCCAGTCACCAGTTGAGGAGGATCTGGGGGTACTGGTAATAATGCAACTTACTAATTAATTTGTTAATCCCTCCTGACTGAATAAAAGTGTGAAAATCTACAGGAACCCTTCCACAAAGTGTCAGGGGAGCACCCAAAAGGATAGTCCGGGGGTTGCATCATGGCCACTATTTGCACTAGAGGATGTTCAGGGGCAGTTAGCAGCCAGGAAATCTTTATGTAACAAGTGGGGCCAGCACTCAAAGGCAAATGGTGATCAGAAAGAGGAGGCTGGAGAAAGGGGTACAGAAGTCTGGGACACATATCGGGTAGAGGTGGAGCAGACATGCCATGGTCATGGTTTTGGAGGTGCATAAGTGGATGCTTGGCCAAAAGTGTTCAGAAGTAGTTCAGGAGTGGCAGCACCCAGAAATTCATGCAAAATACCATGTTCCAGTGGTAGTCACATCCTAATGTTCACCACTTCAGCAGCTGGGGAATCTATAAGCCCCCCTCATACCAGACCCCCCCCCCCCTCACAATACAATTCTTGGGTGCTCCACTGCCAAGATACATGTCCTGGGTAACTGAGGTAAATGTAAACAACTTGGTACAACATCATATACTGTATAATTAGAGAAGTATGCTATAAGCCATCCCAAGCTTTAAGGTATGTGAATAGCCCTTCCCCTAAACCACATCCCTGTCACACTTGGTGTCCCAATTTGAAGCCTTGAGAAAATGGTTGGTTCATTAAATACATGCACATTTTAATCTCTGTTTTTTACTATAAGTTTTTTTAAACTGTTATTGGAGATAGCAGCTTACCATGTATTTACATGTGGTAAAAAAGCTGATATAGATTTGGAATAGGATAGATTTGTTTTTGAAAGGGGGGTTCTGTAAGGAGATACTTTGAAAGGTCTTCCTGATTTTAACAATAGGAAGAGTGAGTGACCCGGGTGGAAGGGTTCAGAGAGGATTCTGTTTACTAACTAAACAACTCCCTCCTTATTTTGGGACAAAAGTGATGGGAGGGGGCAACATCTTCTCTGCTGCCTTAAACGTACTTCTTGGGCAGGTCAGTCTAAGTTGTCTTAAAAGGTAGAGCCTGTGATGGAATTTCTTCAGGAACATTGGGGTTTTGTTGGAGATGATGACCCCAAGGGCATTTGTTTCCTTGAGTCTACTAAAGTTTACCAAAAAACGCTAGGTTTGGTTACCCCGGGACATCCCGATTTGGGATGACCCCTATGTGAAATCTGACAGTAGCCTGATACACTTACCTCGCTGACTGGGACATGTCTTCTAGGGCTGAAAACTGATCCCACATGGGGCATAGCCCCCGTTCAGTTTCTTTAGCTACACATTTATATGCGTAAAGCAAATGGCAAAGAAGCTCAAGATATGAATGAGAGAAAAGAAGCATGTGGAGAGACTGGGTAGAGAAAAGGGGAAAATCGATAGGAAATTAGATTTTTGTCTTTCGGATGTTTGACTGTTACTATGACGAGTTTGTGGGATTATTTTTAAATGACAGGTTTGGCTCTTCAGTTGGCTTAGATGCCGCACCAGTCATCACCATTAGGTCACACAACATCATATTAGCTATTGTAACTACTGTATCTTTACTTACGAGCTGTGCAGAAGGGCAGCAAAGACCCAAAACAACACATTTAAATGAGGCTTCATTGTTTTTTGTTACACAACCCAATTTGCAAGACCTTCTACAGTATGCCAGCGTTGCAGATGAGTTCTTCACAGTTATAACTCCTATGGAGCAGATTTTAATTAGATGCTGGGAAAAAAAAAATTATTTTGTTTAGAAGTGTCCAACATTCTGCACACAAATGTACTTGTGAAAAAAACAACTGTTTTCTCAGAATCTGTGATTAAAGCTGAACTTCCTCACCTTTTATTCTTTATTTTCAGTAGAGAAAGGAAGAGTTCTTTTTGCCCTTCATGGGAATGTTCTCTTATATCCTGTCAGCAGTGACCAAATGGCCATGGGTAACACCAGGGGTTCCTGTATTGGTGCCTATGTTAATGAGACTGTCACATTTTCTGGTGAAAAAAAAGTTACTGTCACTGTTAACCAAACAGGATGCTAATTTAGATCTCGCTAATAAAGTCACAGAAACTTGTCAAATTGAAGCTTTGAATGTCACTCCCTCAATAAGCATAGGGGGTGTAGTAATTAAAAAGCAGCAGAACCTGGGAATTTCACTCTCCAGGGTGTTGTTCATCTCAGCCTGGGCATCTGGATTTTGGATGCCTCACTATGTATATCTCTATGGTAACTCACCTTTCTGGCATTCCCACAGCACAGGTGCGGGCCACTCAGCCAATCAGCACACTCGGTTTTGCTAGGTGCGTTTCGGTTCAGCTAGCTGCACAGTGGCTGTACGGCTGGAAGAGCTGAGTGGAGACGAATGCACAGCCCACTGCATTCCCACTCACCTTCAGCTGTGGCGATGCTGGCGCAAGGCCTCTATGAAAGCATCCCAGTTAGAAGTACGCTAGGGATGCACAGAAACTGGCCCACTCAGGCTCCTCAAAGACAGCAGAAAAGGTAGTGAAGACTAGAAGATGATAACCAGCAATGGTGTAAAGACTGGAGGTTGATTGGCGGCAAAAGCTAGTGAGGACTAGAGGACGACTGGTAGCAGTGGAGAAGGCATTTAGCATTGGAGGGTGATCAATGGCAGAAGAGGATCCACTGGTGGCGGCAGAGCTAAGATATATCGTGTAACAAGACATGGCATGTGATGTGACACACCACAAAGGGGCCCACTAAATTTTTTTTGTCCACATAAACCTGCAGCCAGCCCTAATTGTGATGTTTGCCTTGAGTCACATTTTATTGCCCTGGGTGAGCTCACAATTACTCAGCTAAATTACATAATGTACTGGTAGTTTAGTAGGTTCACTAGTATATTTTCAATGTTTCATGACAGGGACACTGTTAAAAGCAAACTTTTGAAATGAATGCTTACTATTCATGAGACAGTAGTTTACATTTAATGACCCTTAACGAAAATTAAATGTAGAGTCTGTTGGCAAAAAGACTGTCTCTTGTATTTCAATTATGTTCCTCCTCTGAGCAGACAATGAGCTGGCTGTAAACAGCACTAGATGGTGCCCAATCCTGTGCATTGTGACCACAGGAGTGTGAAACGCCTGCCAGAGGTTATGAGTGGGAACAATACAAGTAATGAGAAAACTTATCTTGATTTTAATTTGTAAGCTTCTATGCATAGTGCTGATGTGCAATTACTTTATCTAAAAGGATGAACAGCAGCATTTGCCACCACAACAATCTTACATTTCCCTGGAATAGCGAGAATTTCAAAGCTTTGCTGATTGCCATTAGTCATAGCTTGTTATTGGGATTTGAGAGCAAGCAGGAAGGAGGCACATTTTTACCTTTCCATTTTAACTTTCTATAATTATTATGTGGATAAAACACCATCATAACAAAGCACTAAACCTTCCCTGGCAAGGACCTGGGGGTACCTAGAGCAATGGAGCACCAAGAATTTTTACCTAGGGGCATCCGCCATGGTTCAGAAGAAGGCCTGGCACAGACAGAGCATTCCAGACCTTTTCAGATGATGGGGACAGGTGAGGAAGAGGACCTAACAATATCCATACTGCACTCAAGAGTAGATAACAGCATATCACTGCGAAAGCTGGCCATGCCAAACCCCATCCTACACTAAGGAAAATTGAAAAATCGGCTATTCAACGCAACCAAGTAGTGCCTGCCACCCTGGCTGCTACTCTATTTAGAACTCTAACCTGATCTGATCAGGTGAAGGTGGGGGAGGTCTGGACCCAGGGAACCCCCAGGTGAATCAGCCCCTGACTTAGGAAGGTCTTTTAGGGTGCCATGGATTAGGACACGAATTGGTACAGAGTTGCAATGGAGAGTTTTACATCTACATCTACTACTGGTCTATCTTCTTCCATACACCATACTACTTTGCAGCATCAGGATGTCTTTAAAAATCATCCCCACATCTCTATATTATAACAGCCAGCTAAGGAAGAAGAGAAGAGTGATAACTGGAGAAGAGTGATAAAGAACATTGGAGCAGCTTTCAAGGGCAACACAAGGCCTGGGGTGGCAGCAATGTGCCCAAGGTGGCAACAACAGCAAGCAGGGACTCATGATGTCAGCAGTGGATAATGGTGGAACAGAAGTGATTAAAGGCCAGAGACAAGCAGACCTTAAATTAGTTGTATACCCCCTAAGGGTGTTCCTTGCAACCCCCCCCCCCCCCTCCAAGTAACTTTCAGGCATTCAGTGTAGACCACTATACCATTCCACATTTTTTGTGGTGCCCCATAAAGCTCCCTTTAGACACAATATCTTTCTGATACTTTTTCTTGCTATTGGCTCACTGCAGAATTGCATTCTTCCACATCTCTGTCTCACTGACCCAAAATATTATGCAGGTTCTCCCTGCATCCCCCTCTACATTTCTTTCTTGTCCATGTGAACTTTGGGGCTTCTGCACCCCCACATGGTCCTTAATTCCCTTTATTTCCTTTACATTATCTTGTCCCAGGCCACAACGGTCTCTTGATCCCAGGCCTACTCTACTAAGTATTCCCTTGACCAGAAATCCTCCATGTGACATACTGCAATGAAATGATAGCCAGGAGAATACTCCCATCCTCTCCCGACATTAGTATACCTTGTAAAAACGTTTGCAAATATGTATGTACTTAATAGTAAATAAAACATAACATAAAAATGTGCATTACCACATCTTGTCGCCATTCTGCCACCAGAAGACCACAAAGCCCCTTCAACTCTCAAAGACCTAAAAATTAAACAGGGGGTCCAATAGTAAGAGGTCACAGACTGCAGTCCTCTGATGGCAGAAGTGTTCAGGATAACCCAGTGTATAATAATACAAGCTATCCACCCACTCCCTGCAAACACATCCAAAACATGTCCAGAATCCCACAGGGCCTGGTGAGGTTCTGAAAGGCGAGCAGGAATACCACTGCTAATGATCCTAAACAACTGTCCTAACAAGGTTCAGGATACAATCATTATTATAGTGGTTATTTTGATCCTTAGCCTCCAACTTTTGCTGTCCATGAGGCTTAAAATTTCATTTTGGCTGACTGCCTTGGGGTCAGAGGCTCTGTTTAAACTAGGAGCCAAGCCATCACACACTGGTGATGGCGGCCTTGGATTAAAGGGTTCTGCTTTAATGTATGACATGACAAACCTCAATAAAATAATATTTAAATAGTATCCCAGCAGCTATACATAAAAAATCCATTAACAATATAATACAGCAGGACAGATAGACCCTTCACCAATTAAAGCAGATGCCCCGAAAGAATAACACTCAAAAGACCCAAAACAAAAAAGGTGCCACTCCTGAGCCTATAAGTAGATTGTAGTTTTTGGGAAAAATAGACATCCCCTGTAAAAAAGCCCTAACGCATCTTTTGTAGCAAAAATGTATATAAGATCCTGTCTTATCTTCAGGGAAACCAAGTATCTACAGTATTTGCTGGCGTATAAGATGACTTTTTCCCCCTGTAAAACATGCCTCCAAGTGGGGGAGTTGTCTTATACGCCGGGTGCACCTGGGTCACATACATATAAATGTACTTACCTTCACCAAGCTGGGCAGCACGATTGTCGTTGTCCTCCTCCTCCTCCTCCTCCTCCTCCTCCTCCTCCTCCTGCAGAGCGATGCTCTTGCTCAGGCAGCACTAGTTGATCAGAGCATGGAGAGACTCAGCAGGCCAGCAGGGTGAGCACCGAGCAGATCAGCTTTCCTGCTCTCAGGCACTGTGTGGGCAGGCAGGGGGCTGGCTCCTGGCACGCGCTCCTGACATCGCCCTCGCTGCTCTCCACTTTGAAGGGGACTCTTCAGCATCTGATCTGAGGTGTGATTTATTTAAGATTTATTTAAAAAAAAAAAGTTTCTATGGGGCATCCCCCAGTGTAAAACCCCCAACTGGCCCCTTTCCCAGACCCCACACATTACACACTATGCCATTAGATGGGACACATTCTAAAAAACCCGGGCATGTCCCCAGCTATAGGCGAGCAGGGATGTGGCCGCAGTGTAATGTGGTGTGGACTCTGGGAAACGGGGTCATTGGGGAAGTTTACACAGGGGGTAGCCCAAATTGGGGGAGTTTACACAGGGGGCATCCCAACTTGGGGGAGTTTACACAGGGGGCAGCCCAACTTGGGATGCCCTACTAGGTTTTGTTCCCTGCATCAGGGGCAGCAAAATGGGATGCCCCCTGTCTGAATCCCCCGTTTGGCCTTTTTCCCAGACTCCACATTACACTGCGGCCACATTCCTGCTCGCCTTTAGTTGGGGCCTGTGCTGGCTATTCAGAATGCGTCCAATCTAAAGGCATACTAGGGATGTGGCTGCAGTGTAATCTGATGTGCGCTCTGGGAAAAAGGCCAGTCGGGGGTATTTCACACAGTGGGGCTACCAAATTTGGGAGGCCCCACTGAGTTTTGTTCCCTACTCCAGGGGTATCCCAAATTGTGATCCTCCACTGTGTGAAACCCCCCATCTGGCCCTTTTCCCAGAGCCCAAACCACATTATACTGCAGCTGCATCCCTACTATGCCTTTAGCTGGGACACATTCTGAATAGCCAGTGTGGGCACATCCCAAACTAAAGGCGAGCAGGGATGCGGCTGCAGTGTAATCTGATGTTCTTTTACGTTTTATTCGGTGTGCGGAAGAGGGAGTAGTCTTATACGGCGAGTATATAACAAACTCTATATTTTGAGTGGAAATGTTGGTGGGTCGTCTTATACGCCCAGTCGTCATATACGCCGGAAAATACGGGTAGTTGTTACCAATTCATCTCTGTTAAAAGGACATAAAGTATGAGCCATGATGGGGTTAATGATTGCATCGGTGTCCAGTCGCATTTAGTTACGCCACTGCATTATGTCTATGACGTCCATGAGTGGACTTTCCCTTTATGGGAACTTTATGGGAAATTTCTTTTTAAGACTTCCTCTTTATGGGAATTAAAAAAATTTTTTACTACAACCGCATATCAGTAAATTTCTTTACTCAGTTTCCATGACTTAGTGAAAGCTCAGTCTGTGGAAAAATGACATTTACAGTAGCAGGAAAGAGAACGGGCCAAAACATCTCGTCTTTGGCTGGCACTCTGCCAGGTCATGAAAAGGCCTTGTGATGTTTTGGCCAGCTTGGCTGCTTTGCTTGTACAAATAGGGATGTGTCTAGTCCATATGCTCAGAGGCTGCTGCATTTAGAACAGTGATTAATCATGTCATTAACCATATAATAACTTTAATATTTAAGGTTGTTTGATTATGGACATGGACGTGTTCCACCTCCATCCCGTGCTGTCATCCCACTGAAACGCCCGAGGATAACTGTACCAGCGACACGCAGAGGCAAAGGAGTCTTTTCTTTGAAAGGAGCATCACGGTCAGCCTCTTCATCAGGTTCCAAATGTAAGCAGTTTTATGATTAATATATACCTTTATTTCTCAGTCCAGCAATGTCTTATAACAATTCGTTTTTTATTTCCTTTGGCCCTTCTATTAAAGGAAAATGTACAGATACAGCAATCATCAGAGTAATCTCTCCATCACATCAGCACAATGGAGAGCTGACTCACTCATTGCAGTGAACTGTAACATTTTATCAACATTTATCAATACGTAACATTTTATTAACATTTTATCAGCCAATTCCTGACTGCTATGCAATGTAAACGCAGCAGGGTGTGGCTCTTGTTTCATTGTTTAGCAGCCACATGCCTAGCTATTTACAGTGTAACACAGAATAAGCTGGCTGGCTTCTCACAATGTAGCAGCAGGAACTCTACCCTCCTTGTTACACTGTATAACATGAGAAATCGGGACGTCATAGGGGACTATCCAGGCAACTGATAATAACCAACCTCACTTAGCTGCTGGCCACAGGCTGAATTCCTCATAGTCCTGGAGACTGAGCCAATCTGTGTGCAATATTTTCAGCTCCTAATCAGAGAGGGCACCCTTGAGCGCACATCCCTCCACCACCACCAACGTGCATACTAGGGTCCACCACAGCCTACATTAGAGGTAGATGCTTGGCACTTCCGCATTGCAAGTTACCCAGGGTAGGGGGGCTAGATAGGTGTTGGGGAGTTAAAATATGACTGGACTTATGCTTTAAGGAACATACAAACATTATAATACAACATTATAATACAACAATATATACAAAGGTGCACCTATAATGGGGTGCTATTTTGGGGAGCATACATGTCATAATCACTTCACAATGCAATGATTGAAATGAAGTAATACTAATACCCCCTGGCTACACCTGCCATAGACCTATAGGCCTCTCCTTTCCATAGAGCGTCTAAATGCAAAAAGTCCAAAAAATTACATTTTAAAAAGTAAATGGTTTAAATAGTTAATAATATAAAGTTAGTCCAAACCTCTTTGTTATGTGAACAGGGTACAATTAAAAGATGAGCTAATAGCTTACAGTGTTGCTAACAAAAGGTTAAACAACAGAACTGATTAGTTTAAAAAAAAAAAAAAAAAACACCACTGTAACAAATAATAAAATCCATTTGATGCTCTAGTGAATCGGAACAAAGAATTGTATGCATATGGAAAATGTACTCTGAAATATAAAGTTAGCATAATAATTTCGTTTCACACATCATTTCTTTTCAGAATTGACTTTGTAAGTTTGTTAATCCCAGCATATATCATTTCATTCTTGTACCGAGAACATGAAAATTGGATTATTGAAATGTATATACAAAAATACCGCAAGCATCAACTCGAATATTGTCAAATACAATTACAATTCAAATTTGGGGGCAAGTTTGTCTTCAGCAAAGTCCTAGACCCAGTTTAGGAAATCATCATCTCCTCCAACAGGGTCAGACTGAAAGGAATTGTCCCCTAAAAGCACCATTAATTTGCTTTTATCTTATCCTCTCTGATGTTTCATAAATGGGGAAGGTGCCCGGGCCAGTGGAGGTGCTGCAAAAACAAGTCCAACTAGCTCCTCAAGCTGTTATTGGTGGCCCATGTCGGCAGGGTGGTGCTGGAGGGGCAGATGAGGGAGTATATTTCCTCATTGAGGGCGCCAAGCTGAGAGGAGGCACAGCATTGGAGGAACACTTGCCAAGGTGTTTATTTTTTTTACCTTTTGAATGACAAATGCCTTTAAGACTGTGTACATTAAGATGCATTTACATTGTGTCAATATACAGTGGTACGCATACCACTAGTGGGCAGCAAGATCCTATAAGGTGGTAAGCGGCGAGGCTGCAGACTGTACAACAATCTGATGGCTGCATAATGTAAACAAATGTGATTTGCTGCTTACTATACCCAAGTATGCACAATAATAACAAAACTGCTCCAAAAGGTGATACAAATGTTTGATGCGCATGTTGTGCATTTTAAATGGCTGTTTTGTGTGTTTTAGCATGGTTTAAGGTACTTGAGATAATTAGAAAACGGAAAATGGTATTTGACAAAAAAAGTTTGAGAACCCCTAGTCTATGATAATATGGGCTTAAAATGCACCATTGCAAACCCAAATATAGTCAGTATTCAGCTTTCAAAGTGTTACAGTTACATTGTACAATGTACCATAATAAAAATAAAGTGTTTTAGGTGAAGCATCAGAGGATAATAAAAAAATGATAAGAGAGTAAATTGGTCTTGGATTTTACTCCCCACACTGACCCTGTGGATCTTCTTTGGGCTTCCTGGCCCAATAATCTTTTCTCCCCTTACTGGCTGTTTGCTATAACAGACATGTACTAGCTACATGTTTGGGGACAGCAGCATCCCATGCTTCCATGATAATACTTCCTCTTGACAAATGGAGATCATAGACTAATTGACCTTGCAAGAGGCTTGGCTGTCCCTGGGCATCCCAGTTTAGGATGCCCCATTGTCTGAACCACCCTCACTGCGATTGCCCAAAATAACTCAACATTCTGCCACACGCCACAATCATAGGCCATATCCCTGGCTTAAGTTTAGCTGAGCTGCACCCCAGCACCCAGACTCCCCAAGCTCCTCAGACTAGAGGAAAGCTGGGGATTGCTGCCAGCAGGCTTGTTCACGTCACCCGGCAGATTTGAGATCAGCCAGCTAGCAATCTCAAATCTACCGGTTGAGTGTGGCTACAGAAGCATAAAAGCCATTTTTTATAACACCAAGCAGCCACCAAGCCAACGACATTGCAGCAGGTATTTATTGGAGGGGGGACAGGTAGAAGGCATGGGGGTAGTATAGAAGATTTTGGTCCACTTTAAGGGGACACAGAAGCCTTGTATTAAGATGTTTCATTGTCCATACGAATGGCTTAGTAAAGAAGCCATTTCTCCTTGTGCATGTCTTGAAGGCTGCTAGAGGAGTCCTTCTTCTGGCCCTTGCTTTGCCTCGAGGTCCTGGTATAAAAACAAAAAGTTATCCGGCACTCCTCCTTAGTAAAGTATAGATTGCTTTTTATTCCATCAAGGTGCAATGAGAAAAAGCAGACATTTCTGGAGCTCGCAGAAAGATGAAACATGCTGATGTTCTGCTTAAAGTTTGTGTACGGCTCTAAGGTCCTTCTCCTGATCTGTGCCCTGCACTATGGTCCTGTTTCTAATGCATATAATAGCATATACATCCTTGACTTAGTTTTTAAGGCTGGAATGCTGGGGTAACTTGCAGCTATTCACCAATCACTCGGAGGGAATCACCAGCTGCCCTTTAGGCTCTGCAACTTGGAAGTTCTTTCAATCTGTTGTCAGTGAGTTTACCATCCAGAATAGGCCTCTATATTTCTATGACTCTTCCCTAAAGAGATCTAAGATCAATTAAGTCCACATTTTGGACAGAGAAGATGACACCGAGGCAGCCCTAAGCCAGGTGGCTAATTCCTCCCTAAAGGCCATACCTATGGTCACTTCTAGATTTCACAGAAGGTGAGCAGAGTCAGTGACTGGGGACAGATGAGCAGAGTCACAGATTGGGGACCGGTGAGCAGAGTCATAGACTGAAAACACATACACATAGCCCATCTTCACCACCAGAGAGTCCGGGAAGAGGGAGGTCTGTTACTAGATGGAGAGCCATGTCCTGCCCATGTCTTCAGAAGAGGAGGCAGACTTATAGTACAGCAGGTGAGGTGCAGGAACTAGCCAGGGGACTAGTGGCCTAAACCTAGCACAGACAACAGAGGGCCTGGACCCCAAGTACAGGCAATAGAGGGCCTGTTCCCCCGGTACAAACAATGGAGGACCTGGGCCCCAGTACAGAGAAGGACAAGGAATGTGGTTCACAGAAGGCTGGAGGGGTGGGCTACACACATCCCTTTATAGGAAAGACAGAGAAAGAAATGAGGGAACATGAAACAGAAGGCCCAGGGGAAAGCCAAATGAACACAACAGGCACACAAACACAGCATTGGATCTGTTCTAGACTACCCTACTAGAAATAGTCTATTAACAAACATCGCAAAATCTGGCGGCTTTTGACTTATGTAAATATGCAAAGGAAGTGGAATATTGCTCACCTCCAGCGTTTAGTACTTAGTGGTGCACTAATTGGCAGACACAACTGTTATAAGTCTGAAAATCTTGGATATACAACAAATGTTAACATTTATTAAATAACATTACAAAGATGTTATATGATCTTTTTCCCAAATGCAACTGCACATTTGACATTGTGTACCACATAGACCATCGCTCCTGGTCCGGGGCTGCAGCTCTTAGCTGATAGCTATATCCATGTCCCGTGCTGCCCTGCCAGTCACACGTCTCTTCCTGCTTTTCCTGCTAAGTATAGTGTTTTTTTTTAACTGAAAAATGTCTTTAACAAAGGCGGCAGTCTAATCTGCTGCAACAAACAGAGAGGAATACAGTGAAAATCAGGAGACAATTAGGTGTCAGTAAGTTGTTGTACCGTGTAAGCAGGAAATCCAAGGTTAAGGTAATACCTTATATTTACTTTATTTATTGGCTAACTCAATAAGATTGAAAATGCAAGCTTTCAAAGCTGTTCAAGCTTCTTCTTCAGGCATAATACAGATCTGTAACATAGACACACATTTATACAGAAAACTACAAAGGAGTGACAATTGTTTTTACACCGTACGCTGTGGGATAAAAATCAGGGGGATTATAACAATTAATGGCTGGCTGATAAGAATGAGAGGGGGAGATAGAGTGTGGAATTTTTATTGCTCTCACATCAGGCCAGATAGTCTGTTTAATATCAGACCTTGTGATGAGTCCAGTCTATTCAATCCATGTCATAATGACACATACAATTATTGTCCCTGTTTAGCCCACAGTCCATCGATTTAAAGATTTGGATGCATTTACACTCCCACTCCAATCTCTCCTATTGTGAGCAGAAACCCCCCTTGAGCACTGTAAGTTTGGGGTCACATGGGCCATGGCCTGGTCTGCAGAAATGGGCTGCAACAGGCACATCAGTTTTATTATTTGTAATTGTGAACCTGTGCAGATTTAGTCGCTTTCTTAGGCATGTTCCATTTTGTGCTGGGTCACTTAGAGTGCTCCTCACAATGAGTTTTCTGAGGTTGGGAGGTTGTTTGCATGCCAACAGATCTGGGAAAATCTCAGAAAGTCTCTTATTCCAGTGTAGAAGGGGGTTGGAGCTCCTTCGCAACTTTCTTTAGAATATCCATACGTGGATTGTATGTGACAACCAGTGGAACACGGTTCTTCTTTTGGGATTCTTTCTACAGCAGGAGTCTGTCTCTGGGGATGTGAAGTGCTTTTTGTAACTGGGCCTCTGTTTCTGATGGTTTGTAGCCTTGCCTAATAAAGTCCCCTTTTAGATTGTCTATATGTGCGTTTCTGTCCATGGTATCAGAACAGATTCTGTTGTATCTGATTCCCTGGCTCTTGATGTGGTTTGGGTGGAAGCTGTTATGGTTAAGGTATGTAGGTCAGTCTGTGGGTTTCCGGTAGATGGATGTTTGTAGGGCCTTTCCCTTAACACGTATGGTGGTGTCAAGGAAATTGATTTCTGTGGGTGACTGGGTGAGTTTCAAACGTATTGTGGGATGGAAGTCGTTAAAATTCATGTGGAAATCAATGAGGTCTTCCTGGCTTGCAGACCAGATGATTAGGATGTCATCAATGTAGCGAAAATAGGCTATTGGTCTAGTGGCACATTGTGATAGAAACTCCTCTTCCAGTTTTGCCATGAATACATTTGCATATTGTGGTGCAAATCTTGAGCCCATTGCTACACCCATCGGCTGCAGGTATAGATCTTGGCCGAAACAGAAGTAATTGTGGGTCAGGATGAAATGTACTTCTGGTATCAGTTGCATTACGGAATCCCTGATTCTAGAGGGAAGGCCTTTAAGTAGTTTTAGGAGTTCATTTGTGTAGATGTCTGTGGGATCCTCCTGTAGTTTGGCACAGTGTAAGTTGTATGCCTCCTGTTTGTAGTCACTGGTGTTCATGATGTCTATAGCACCACCTTTGTCAGCTGGTTTTATTATAATGTCCTTATCTTCTTTTAAGGTGCTGATGGCCTTTTGTTCCTCCTTTGTAATATTTTGCAACATTCTTGCACCCGCTGCAGGACTGCGGTTGTGACCCTTTGCCTAAAGGTGTTTATATGCTTGGGTAGAGTTTTTCCGGGTCTGGGGGTCCAGGTAGATCTTTTGGTGGGATTAATATACTCCGGCTCAGGTTGAGTACTGTCCAAGATCTCCTTGTCATGAAAGTGTTCCTTCAGTCGCATTTTTCTGAAGAAGTCCTCCATGTCTCCATGAGACAATTAGGTGGAATTCATTTTCTTTTTTTTTTTTTTCTTTTTTTGGAATGTGTGAGCCACATACAATAGTTCAAATATATGATAACAAATGCCCATGGCAGTGACATGCATTATCCTTAGTGCTTTTGTAAACTGATACACGTTTTTAGCCTCCAGTAAATGCACACCATTAATGGGTTTATATATTTGCCCATTTCAAAAACTCCCGAGGCTCTGTTACAATTATGCCATTATGTGAATAAATTGCCTTGGAAAAGCTAAAAAACAGTATGCCTTCCTCTTCTAATGTTAAGATATATTGAAAGCTTTATACCTCGCCAACGTATAATATTTATTTTTAAGACTCTTACTCATCTGTTGCCTATAAGGCTTTTGGATTCCCACTTCAATTTTCTGCTTCTGCAACAGAGATAGTGGATACTGGAAATATTTGTTATTAGGCTCTACTTGGAAAGAAAGGTTCTTTTTACTGTCAGATTACTCCTTCCATGGCTGTAGAGGATTTGACTTCTGGATGTTTTGAAATGTCTTTAGAAAAGGTTTTCCCTTGTCATTCATCGTACAAAAGTTATTTTGCTCACATCAGAATTTAGGTCTTTTCATTACATGTCTTTTGAAATTGAATTTGCACAAATTCTCAGATCACTTATATAGTGAATGAGGTTTTTTTCTCTAAAGAAAGAAAAGATGAGTACAGATGGGAAGCATTCAATGAAAAATTACAATGATTATGCAAAGTAAAAGTTTTTTTTTTGTTAATCACCAAAAAGAGTAAATTACAGAAAATAGCAAAGGGAAATGCAAATCAGATCTTTGAACTGACCTAGGAATTTTACAACAAGGTATTGGTTATAAAAGGGCAAGGATTCCATATTAGTCCCTTATGTAATGTATTTCTTTCTTTCACTAGGTTAAGCACTATTTTGATCCATACATGAGAATTCTATGTTAATCACACAATTTTTCTGAATATGTTTATTTAAATTAGTTAATCACAGACAAAGCATATACTTAGATATACAAACACAGTGAACAAAATACCTTAAGAATAAAAACAGATGGTCGGTAAAACAATTACAATAAAGTCTATTGCAGAGAACAAAGGCCTTATTATTTCAGATTGCAGAGCACCAAATTGGCAAGTCTGAAATTTAGACCAAAACAAGCAAGCTAAGTGCATATACAATAGACTACTGTTGGCACACCAATCAGGGGGGTGTCTGACAGGTCTGGTATATTACAGTGAAAATGATCTCTTCTAGCTTTAAAAGTACCACAAGGCCTGTGGCATACTTATTTTGGTATTATTTATTGATTAGCCCCTTGGGGGTACTTGGTTGGAATGCCTTGTCGCTGGGAGCTACTTGGCATCAATGTACTTATACTGAGTCCACTTCAGGCCATGGGGGCGACATCAAGACTACCTGTTAAATTGTGTGTTAACACAGCAGTATTCCAATTGGGGTCCGAGACACTTAAGGACCCAGGCCCCGACAACCTCACAGCTTTAGATAGGAATGTGCTTCAAAAATTAGAGACACACGGGAATGTGATGATTCACCCAAATGACATCACAGAAATGTAATATTACTTCCGTAGGCCAATGTCTTCAAAATTAAAAATCCTCTCGCTAATACCAACACATATAATCATGTGAGTTGACTACTAGTAATTGGTTAGTCATCGTGCAAATTATTGTTTTTATATACATGGGAAAAGCATGACTAACGGTGGTGACCAGAAAAGAAACATAAAAATATATGTATTGTTTATTCTTAAAAACATAAAACATTATCACTCGTATTTACTCATTATTTCACTTGCATAAGCTAATTATGGCAAATTCCATGAACAAAGTTTAACAACAGGGAGTAAAGTATCTCAGGGAGAGGTCTGCTGAAGGCACCTAGCTCCCCCTCCAATGCCCCGGCTTCCCAGCATGACCTTTTGTCTTCCACCCAAACCTAGCAATGAACCTTTCATGGAATTTGCCTTAATAGGCTTAGTCAAGTGAAATTTTGATAAAAATATTTGTTTGTCGGGTGTAGGTGAAGGTCAATTAAAGAAGGGTTAATGGACATCAGTTTCACTTTTCGATTATTTACTAAAACCCATGTAGCACAGCTCTTTTAGATTCTAAAAGATATCAGAACCGGGTTGAAGCTAGCCCTTGAAGCAACCTAATTTGGGATGCCCTGCTTTGTAAACTCCCCCAGGTGAAATGGAAGGTTTTGCAGACAGGGGCATCCCAAATCTAAATGCCTCTGTAAAGTGGACAATAATCAAGGATTATAAAAATGTTGGTTTTTGGTCTGCTTTAAACATTTTCATACCTTGTTCAAAAGGTTTCCGTGGGACTATTCTTTCCTAGTAGCATTATAACTCTATATTTTCCGTCCCTTATACAGCTGAGTTCTCCATCTATCATGGAAAGATAAATGAGCCAGGCTTGTGCTATATCAGTGACTGGCATGATGTCCACTTCACACTGAGTGCACCATCAGTTCCATTTACTTACCACGGCTGCTTTAATATTTGTTCTGTCACAGCACCTGTCTCATACATGTTTAATAAAGATGAAAAGCTTTTATGTGAATACACTCGGCAGGCGTTTTGCCAATATGCCAGGATCATGAATTCAATTGCAGTTGTTCTTATAGTGGTTTGTGGCATGGTCTGTTGCTTTGGATCAAAATAAAAAGCAAAGTATGTATAGCATTCAAAATAAGTCATATATATCCCATGGCATATTCGTTCCATTTTCCAATGCTAGAAAGCTTATAAAATGCTTCCATTCGGAATAATTCTTACATTTACGGAGTTAGTCTTTAAATGGATTGTCCAGGCAAGTGTAAAAACAAATCATTGTTTGCTTACCTGTTATACAGATGACTCATCCTCCTGTGTTGCTGTATAAAGATATCAATGTCATGATTTAACCCCTTTCCTGTAGCCCTACCCCTAGATTTTATTGACCCATCACCACTTTTTTTTTTATTAGAATTGAGAGGCAGACCTACTGTATCTCCAAGCCTTGCGTGTCAGACTCTGTGGGACACACTAATGCTTGTATGTGCAGGGGAGAATACCTGCTTTCTGCTCTGCGGGTCTCTCCTCGCAATGCTTTATTATACAGGTCCACCTTTTAGTGCTAAAAATGGTGGTCATGAACAGAGGTGAAGCTAGCTTCTCTGCTGCCCAAGGAAAACTAAAGAAAGCCACCCCTTGCATTATTAAATAGTAAACTACCTGTATCATTGGTCATACATCATTGGTGGCACAGTGGGTCATTGGTGGCCCGGCTTGCTGTAGGAAGTATGGGGCAGAGCCACTGGGTCACAAATAATTTAATGCATTTCATAAAACAACATGACGATGGGCAGCAGTGCCATGATATCTGAAACACTATTTTTTTTAAGTGTTGTTCCCCACATGGGGGGCATCACAATTACTAGTACCCCCTGCCCTCAGTGCTGTAACACAGCAAAAAACAAAATTCTTACCTTTGAAATTGTTCTTAAAGCGGACCTTCACTCTGAATAAGAGTCTATCTTATATGTTTACCACACCCTGTACATACAGATTGTCCACATTAAAAATCATCCTACCTGCATCTACTGCATGTTATGAGCCTTTAAACATCCAAGATGGCGGCTTATGGAAGCTGCCATCTTATCAGGCAGCCTGCAAACAGGAAGTGCCTCCTGACTGTACTGCTCTGCATTCTGGGACTGCTGACCTTTACCTGACCCCAGCTCTGCTATGTCTGAGCAAAGCACAGCTATAACCTGCCCCCCTGTACCTTATCCCACTCTACTCTCCTCAGTAAGTGTGATGCTTCTGAGTCAAGATGGCGGCGCCCATATCCTAAATTCCTGAACAGAGTTGCAGCCCAGTGGGGGAAAGAATAATAAGTTAGTGACTAAAAACGTAAAATATATTAATTTTAGATGCTGGGGAACCGTTTTTTAAGAGTTTGGGCTTTTCATTAAATCACGCTGAAGGTCCGGTTTAAGTTGAAAGCGAGCACCACAATTGTTTGCCGTGGTTAGCAGGCCTCCCCTTTGTATCCGTCTGCTGGCAATTGCAGCCAACTGTGGGGTTCTCTTTCACCAGGTAATAAGGTTTGTGCATTTACTATGCTTGGTGGCTATAAGGCTTTGGGGGTTATTCATCAAGGGGTAGCGGCAGGTAGTGCCTCGTAGCGGCAGGCAGCGTCTGGTGAACGCCGGGCGCTGTGCGCAAAACTAAATTTATGAAAGCGAATCTGGTGAGTGTCTCTAAACGCACCATGTAGCATCTGATTCATCATTACAGGCGGCTCAGCGTATAGCACCGGCGCTCAGGTATTGCCTGTCGCTCTCCCATACATTTCAATGAGTGTTCCTTTTCTTCTGTTTCAACAGGGTTTTTTTCCCCAAAATGTGATCTCTCCTGGCCTATAAAAAGTCATTTTTGAAAACTTTTTTGGTGTTTTTGTTTTTTATGCATAATTGTCATTATAGGTCTGGCACTATAGTGTTAATGTCACAATGTTACAACAATGTCATTCCATGTGTATATGTGTTCAAAAACAGACTTTAATTACACGTCTATGCTATAGCGACCAGATTTAGAGCGCCGACAAAGTATGGTGTAGAGCGCTGAGAGTCGGTCACACTGAGCGCCCAACATACATACATACATCACATTCATCAATGCCGGCTAGGTTACTAGAGCGAGCAAGATGCTCTGTTACAGCGCCCGATACCCACTCACAGTGCCTACTAGCAGTCGCTATAAGCGCCGCTATACAGGCACTTATCTGCCGATACCTGCCGTTAGTAATTAATAAGCCTCCATGGGCTGTTGTTATTTCCACGTTGTAAAACATTTCTACCTCATTAGAAACAGTCCAAACTCCACCTGTAGAATTTACTTTAGTCGAAAAAGATGCTTTAATTTTTTAGGGTCTTGATTGAATACATGTCAATTGATTACTATGGTAGTGTGTATATTTTTGATGTGAAATGAATATACATTTTTTGATACTCGGCAGCTGGGCACATGGCTGTCCAAGATTTCCCTAACGTTGATCTTCCAAAATATTTGGCTTGTTTTATCTCCTTAGTCATTTGGTCTGACATTCTATTTACCTTTAAGTCACTTATAGTTAAGGTATGTGCTGGGTATTGGTATTTAGTCCTGCTATCTGCATTTGGCTTCCAGGCCAGCAGCTACAGTGTTTGAATGATATAAAGATCCCCCAAGATCCTCCAACGCATCTGAAGCTGTGGCAGCTGCACATACAGGATATAGCTTCCACTGGGGAAAAGGACAAAATATGCAGTCTGGGTAAGTATTTGAAAGAAAAGCTAGTGCATCAAGCAGGGTGAGTCATAGCCTTTGTAAAATGCCAGCCAGATCCACTTTGTGCTACATTGTAAATAGTTATCCAATCAAGAGATAAAAACATCCATTGAGGACCACCCACAGTCCACTCCTGTTATCCTGATCAAGCCAAACTAGAACTTTGTAGGACAGGTAAGTATTTGTTTTGTTGTTTTTGTGGCTGGAGAGCGTTACCTGGATGGGCCGTTGCCATTGTGAATGTAGGCAGGTGACCTCTCGCAGGATTCGGCTGCAGGAGGTTTGGTGGTGGGGCCAATATAACAGGAGCAGAGTCGGGAAGTTCAGGAAGCTAGAGACATGAGGGGAAAAGAGTAGAGCCTGCTGATGAAAGCCTTAGAACTTTCCGGGTGCTGTGTTGAAGCCCAGGAGGGCCCATGACTGGTGGCGCTTTACAGGAATGGCAAGTTTGTTTCCTTCCCCCTGAGAGAAGCTAGCAGGCAGAGAGGAGGCTAGGCAGTGATCCCAGTGCTGCAAAAGGTAGGCCCCAGCGTGTCCTCTGTACTAACATAGGCTAGGTAGATTTCCCCACTGCTTGACTGAGGTGAGCTGTTCCCTGGGAAGGGGGGCCTGGTGGTTGAGTTGCCTGGAGAGAGGCTTTGCTGTGCTGGACAGAGATTCTGTAGGACTCCAGAAAAGTGACTGTGCAGTGGGGTGGCCTGTGTGTTGCTGGCAGCTATTGTGGGCCCACCACTGGCCCAGAACTAAGAGTCCCCGGGCGAGTCCTTGGGATAGAGAGTTTCCTGTGGGGTGGCCCGAGGCTTGAAGTTACAATTCTTTAGCCTTGATGTTTGCATAGTTACCCTGGAAATGTGTGACTGAAAATGTTTTATGGACTCTTTCTGTAATGCATTTCAAATAAAGCCTTTACTTGTTTTTGGAATACTTCAGCGTGTGGTGGTGTCTTCTATTCCGCCCTGTCGCCTCAGGGGGAATATATTCAGGAGTGCAGCAGCAGTGTGTTTTCTTGTTCCCCACCCTGGGGCATGGATTACAACTGCAAAGCACTCCATATCAATTACAAAATATTTAAAAGAATATTTATTATACAAAGCTCCAGGAGGTGCGACAAACCATGTTGGTGGATAGCAACTTCTACGGCCACCCAATGAAAGAAAGGAGTTTGAATGGAAGTGCCTCCCATTTTTAGTTACCATATTGCTAATTGGTTTTTAAATCACTTTGGATGGATATTTCAACTGGGTATTAATATATAGAGAGAGAGAGAGAGAATTATATAAACCTAATTCTCAGGGTATTTTCAGGAGGGTTTACTTTGTAGTTGTAAATATCCAGGTTTGTGGCTGTTATACATGGAAACAAGAGTAGTGCCCTGCTGCAATACAATATATAACAGCCATGAGTGCGCTTTTATAATGTAAACAGTTAACTGCTAACTCACAGCTGACTACAATGTGTAAAGACATTTGAAGAATGCTGTATCTACACAGGGCAGTTTCTAGGCCAAACAGGGCTCAAGTACAGGGGGACAGTAAGCATAGAGCTCTGTTGTGTGCATAGAGCAGGGTATCCATGCACGCTGCTGCCCCCCAGTGACAGCCCACCCTAGAGTTTTTGATTACTGCAATAGACTATGGGAGTTATTAAAAACGATAACGCCAGGTAGTGTGAAAACCACATTTAAGAAAGTCAATCTGGTGAGCGCCTCTAATAGCGCCATGTTTTGCTTAGTCGCTGTTATTCCTATTTGCAGTGTTGCTGCTATTAAGCCTTGGTTTTGCACTATATCTGCCTCTGTCTCTCAATGTTACAGCTCTCAATACTGGTTATTCTCATTGTGTTGGAATTCTCTGCTGAGAATCCCTGACAGATACCTCACTAAATCTCCAAAATCTCCAGCTTGATGATGGACCTCTTTTAAAAGTGGCATATTGCAGATTCTCCTTCTGTGAACTCTGTTCTCTCTTGCAGAAGAACATTTGTAGAAAATCACCAGTAATATTTCAAATAGCGTTAGCAGATATTATACCCCATGACTGCACCATAATACACACAACATTTGAGCTTGTTGTACTGTCTGTCACCCACCATAATTGTTGTTTTCAAGCGTTTGTTTCTTTTTTGCCAGTGAAATCTGATGAGCTGCAGACAATCAAAAAAGAACTGACCCAAATCAAAACCAAGATCGACTCTTTGCTGGGCAGGCTGGATAAAATTGAAAAACAGCAGAAGGCTGAAGCAGGTTGGTGAAAATGATTTATGGCGCAGTCTTTGAAATCTCATTAAGACGGAAATTAAAGCTAGAAAGAGCGTAACTTCAAGCTGTGGATTCTCAAAGAATGAATAGAGACGAGAGCATAACAGATATTGAACGGTATTCAAATTGAGATAAAACCAACCAGATCTCACCGTGCTGATGCTCATATCCGCCAACGACAATATCATTGTGTGCTGACAATGCAGAGCATCCCCATGGCAGAATTATTAATATAGGCATGTTTTATTACTGCCATGCTCAAGATAAATTATCTTTAAATAACTGATTAAACAAGGTAATAACACAATGTAATATAAATTAGACTCTGGTATAATCTCATCAAGAGCTTTATAATTTATCTAATCAGCATTTTATCAGTTTCAGCATAAATAACTTTTTATTTATATGAAAGCCATCTGCATGTTGGACCATTTCTTTTTCAGAACAAAGGCTTTCTGTTCAAGGGCATATTTAGTCAAAATAAAAAATAATAAATTGGAAAAATAATACAAATATTAAATAATAAATATAATATAAATAATATAAATAATAATACAATAAAAATTATGGAGGACTCATGAAGATGGTCACATTGCTTGCACATCTTCCACCAGATAGACCCCTATTAGAAAAATAGACTGCTTTGACTCCTTCAGACAAAGTTAGGGCATTTATACAAACATACAGTGAGAGTGGAGGTATTATTTAAAGTTCACCCTAAACTATGAAATATCCTGCAATCCCCCTGCCTACCTCACTAAACCCATTTAAAAAGTTAAAACTGTAGATTCATCTTTAGCCAAGAATGGTCCTAATAGTGGCTCAGAGTTGTTTTGAAAAGTCACCATGTAAAAGAGTACCTCCAGTCTAATTAGAACACTCACCACCGATGGTTCTGCCCTGTCCCCTCTCTGAGCTAAGCCCATTTTAAATAAGGACTGACCTTCTCGCTGCAATTCTGTACAGCAGCCTAGCACTCCTTCAGGGCAGTAGCTGTAGGGCCTTCAGTGACCCCTGAGTAAGCCAATCAAAGCAGCAGCAGTGGCTCGACTGCTACTTTGATTGGCTGACTTAAGGGGCACTGCCATGGCTGCTTATGAAAACAAGGCCCAACTCCTGTGGTGATTTTCTGAGACAGGGTGAGAATTTTTTTAAACCTTAGCCAAAAACCGCAGAGCATCTGCTAAATCTGCAGCCCCAGCATCAGCTGAGATGCCTGCCAACCCAGAGGGAGCCCTAGACCCAGAGCAGACACCACCTGGTGGGGAACATGGGCAGAAGACTTGGAGGGTGAGTAGTGTTACATAGTAAAATAGTATGTAAGGCTAGAAAAAAAGACTTCAGTTCATCCAGTTCAGCCTGTATATTAGAGGCAATCTATATACAGTGGTCTAGTAGCCATAGCTGTTAAATTTAGTTTATCAAAAGGTTTTTAAGTGGTGTGTGTGTGCAGTAGGGCCCCCTATACCAGCTCAAAGAGTAGAGGGGCCAGCATGCTACCTGCTGACAATGGTCGGTGACATGCCACTATACCCACCCTATTACCCACATCCCCTTCCAGGCACCCAGGATGTGGAAGAGCCAATATTCTTCCAGGGTTTTTTCAATCTTAGCAGTGGTGAACCAGTCAAGGGCAGACTCTGTTTTGCTTATAAAACAGGTAGGCACTGCTTTCATTCATTTTACAGACCTAATAGACTGTCAGGGCACTCGTTCGCTGCTCTGGATGGTATGGGTCTGGGCTGTGGAGCTGCACTGGACAAGACTTGAGTATATCTGTTTATTTTTGCCTGGACAATCCCTTTAAGGCAATTGTGGGGTGATAGTAATCTGCTTACCCCACAAAAATCTGTTTAAATAGCGATTGTGATCACAATCCAATAAATGGTAACTGCAAGCGATATCACTTAGAAAGCACATTTGAGCTAGCAATTTCTATTGCGCAAATGCAACTCCCTGGTTTGAAGGATTAGGCCTTAAGATTATGGTGTATTTATACTTGTCTGTTTTTGGAGCCTATTATAGTCTTGGAGAAATAATTTAGGTGTTCAGGAAGGGAATGCTTAGGAAATCAGTAGGTTAGTTAGTTAAAATTATGATACATTTGTAGAGACTGCTTTCATTTTGCCAAGAATAGTTTCTTATTTGTTGGTGTAAACTTATGAAGTGCTTCTTTTTAGCTTTAATGTTCAGTGTTTTAGTTACTATCTATTGTCTTGTCCTGTCTGGTGCTCACATAGTCATAGCACCACTAGCCTTCCTTATATAAAAGCCGCTTACCAATATGCTGTAAGGTGTTAGACATAAATACAAAAGACCACTGAAGCCACTACATAAAAAATAGATGAAGAGCCGAGAGCCGCAAGCTTTATACATAAACAGGCCTCTGTCACTCTGAACTCTGCGTGTAGCTTCTAAAGAAGAAATCCAATCACAACTTTCTTAACTTTGTGAGACTTAGACAAGCATGACTGTTAAATATTCTTTAGCTGCATTAGCTATTTGATGAATATGCTCTGCATGAGTTGTTAGGATGGTCTCCAAAGCTTTACTGAGCCTTCAAAGATCGAAGACACCTTCTTTTCTGTAGCACTGTGCCTCTGGTATCACTGAATTATTTATATCAGGCGCACACATTGATCAACAATGTCATATTATACATAAGAATGGGAAGCTTTCACCAAAATTGTGTCCTTCAATATGTTTTATATATTTGGATTTTCAGCTATTTTTAAGTGGCCAGTTATTTTCTATGATGGTCAGTAATAGTAAATATTACAATTTGGTTGTTAGCTTTCCCTTCAATGTCAATAAGAATTTTAAATCATGAAATCAAACCAAAAAAAGTTAAAAAGCCTATTAAAACATCTGGTATGCAAGTGTGTATTATAATGCTACGCTAGTGTCGCTAAGCAACACAGCCAATAAAATTGGTTACGTACAGAGGCGGCAGCACTGAATGCACCGAATCTCAGGTTCAGCCTCAGACCCAGGTTTATTACCTTGTGCTGCTGCTTCTCTCCCTCCTGCTGTGCGATGTATCAAGCAGGATGAGGCATACTCTTACTCTGCAAAACCTAGTCAACACACTGATGTGTAACACATTGTAACAGCCAAGTTGTGTTTGATGTTGCAATTGGAACAGAAATGACCCCTCAGTGTTACATTGTATAGCAGCCAGAGCATGTTGATAAAATGTAAAAAGTTCACAGCTGGCTAACAGCTTTCTGCACTATGTGAGTGATTTCTCCTTCACAGAGCTGTGATGAAATGAGAGCTTACAATGAAGAATTCTGCATCCGTACTATGTCTGAAACTCTAGTGATGTTGGTCCTTTCTGTACTGACAGTCCCGCTATGAAGACTCACGGATGCTAGCCACTGTGGTAAGAGTTGGCCTGCTAGGAAAGGGCTCACATTACAGACTAATTTAGAGCAGAGTGAACATGCTTTGATTGGCCCCTGTGGATAGCCCCGATGGAGTGGTCGGCATTGGCCTATGGTCAACAGCAAATTGAGACTCAGATGTGGCACAATCAGCTAGAGGGATTGGAATTTGCCATGGTTACATGTGGCATGGATCCATTACAGGACTTTAAGGACACTCAAACACAGTTGAGCACCCAGAAATTGTATCCGTATGTGGGGCATGACACAGATGTGAATTAGCTTTTACATTCCCCAGTTGCTGAAGTGGTGACCATTAGAAAGGGACTGCATCCAGACTATTGATGGGTAATTCTCATGACTTTCTAGGTGCTCTCAAGCTGCTGCTGAAGACTTTGTGACTATGTACCTACTGATTGCACCTCCTAAACCGTAAGGTTCCTGCTCCTCATGAAATATGTCCTGAGCTCCATGAGCTTGCAGCTCTAGTGCCCCATCTTACCTCCTCTTCCGTGTTGCTGCGTTCCTTTGAGTGCTACTCTCACTAGTTACATAGTCATTTCCTGGCTACTCACTGCTACTAAGCATCCTCTAATGCCAACAGCAGCCATACTGTGCTCAAACATTCCACAAAAGGAAGCTGCAGAAACTAAACGCTTTAACAGGTCTGGTGGGGGGGGGGTCCTTGGGTGTTCCTCTTGTGAGACATGGCAGGGGTCTGGAACAGGGCATAAAACCTGGATATGATCAGACAACAGAGCTTAGTACTCAGAAGTAGTCAAACAGGTAGGGTCAGCAACAGGAAGTCCAGGTACAGCAGGCAAGCTGTGGCAGAGATTGGGACTGGACAGCTGGACTATGCTGCTCCTGAAGGCAGCTTTTGAATCGGTCGCTGAGATGTCGCAGCCAGTGCTCCCTCTTGCTAGGCTGGGGTACCATGGAGGTCGAGCAGTGAACGACAGACACTGTAAGGGCTTACAAAGTCAGACTCTGCTGGAAATTATCCTTACACAATCACCAACAGATATCAATTTTCTTGACAAAAGTGTACAGGACAGATCTTACTAGCTTCCTCCAAGCTGACTCTCTTTCTTGGCTTCCCAGTTTCCTTCACTAATATTAACATTGTCCCCTCAGACATTAAAGAACATGAAGAATGTATGCTTGCTTTAGAACTCCCCTTAAATATTGGTGTAGCTCCTTCCAGGAATGCCGAGTATTCTGCCCAGACATATGCCACACATGGCCTAAGTCACCTGATGTACATGCTAGGGGCTTCTGTCTAAGCTGGCTCTAACCAGTCCTATCTGGTTCCTGTTTTGCTCAACTTTCCCTGCAAGACTATCCTTCACCTTTTACCTAGTTCTAATACTACCGAATGGGGTCTATACTATCCTATAGACCTTGTCTAACTACAGCTTCTTTACTAATGGTCTAATTATATTACTATATCTAATTATTGAAACTAATAGACACCTATAGAATCTATAAGACATATTTCACTCTCAGGAACTACCTTCTGAGAGGGTACCTACATTTTCCTAATTCTAGCTAATTTTACCCATCCTATGCTAGTGACTACTTTACTACTATAATTTGATATATTATGATTTTGTGTTGTTTGGATCAGAAGAAACACTTTAACAAAATGAGTTTAGGACAAGAATGGGGCCGGAACCCCGTTCATACACCATTGCCAGCCCAGGGTTGGCTGCTGGCGGTCTTGTGGTACCGGTTGGTCTCAGCTTTTGCTCCTGGATTCCGGCTGGTAAAGGAACATGTGACTGCTGCCAGCCAACTGTGGTTCAGATTTAGATGAAACAGGTAAAGGTAGGAAAACCCAGACAATGATGTCTTCATGAGGGGGCATCAGGATGCCTTCCAGGCTGTACAAATGCTCATCTTGTTAAAAACTGGTGCTGTTTCTAAAGCGAACCAAGATTGAAAAATGACAGATTTTGAATCCCACTGTCTTAAAAACTGATTTCTGTATGGGTTGCACCAAGTAAAACCTCCTGTAATGTCTTAGCCCAGGAAAATGCATGCAGTTCATATACACCCCTGAGAGGACTCGTAAATGCTTCCCACCTTGCTCACCATCATGTTTTAGGGGCTGCTTGGAGTTCGATTCAATGGCACACATACAGTGGTTCTGCCCAAAGGTGGGGGAGGTTTGGTCAACCCTGTATAAAACTTTGGGAATGATACTCGAAAAACTTAACCCCAGATCCATGCCAAGCACTTTTATCCTGTAAACAAAATGAATATTGATACAACAAATGGAAATTAGCCACTTATATGTTTTAAGCTCTCAAACAAGAAATGGCAAGATCTTGGAAAAAAACACTTTGGTCTCATGGGCAAGTACCAAAAAAAGGATCTCTACCATTATGGTCAATGGGAAGCTTACAGCTATCCTTGGAGATAGCTTAGATAAGTTTCAGGAGGTAAGGCGCCCATGTATGAGGTATCTGGACATTGATGCCTCATTGGCTTCATTACAATCTGATACCGAGATGGGGAGGGCTCTTCGGGGGAGGCAAGGCACTGTTTCCAGCCGTATGTTGCCACAGAGTTCTTGGTTCTCTGTGGCCATCTCACTGGCATGCCAGCATTGTTTTTTTTTTCTCCCTCGTGGAACCCACATCTTTGGGGCATCCTATGTTTGTGTGCATCCCTGGGGAGCCACCCTCTGCCTTGGCACCATGCCTTCACCGAGCCTGTAAGAACTTGAAAACAGATCTTAGAATTAGGCACATGTGTGACTTTTTACTTCTCCTGAAGTATCAACTTGATTTTTCAGGAACTCATCTGAATCGTTGGAGGATATGGCCTCAGGAGGCCCCATAGCCGCATACTCTCCCTGGTCTGAGGAGTTTGTAGGGAAAGAGAAGCACAAAACACCAGCACTTGACATACATGTGTTTTTATCTGTTGTCCTACCTGAGTAATCTGGCCCCAACACCATTGGCCTCCTCCTCTTCGGCTGGTTCCTGTGCTGGTGTTGTCCGAAGAGGAGGATGAGGACGCTGGCAATCTTTATGGACAATGCCTTACCCCGACACCCAGTCTTTGGTGCGGGGTGGACTTTATTTACTGCCAGAATTCTGATGCTGGAAGAGAAGCTCAATTCAGTCACATGGTTCAGCATGAGTGGGCAACTTTTCTATTGAGGTTCACTTATCCCTGAAGTTCTGGCAGAAAAACTGCCTCACCTTCTTTTGAGGTCCAAACAGTGCTGCATATTTTGGGTGTGCTTGTAAGCCGTCGGCCCCTGGCCATTCAGATGTGCGGCTACCTCCATTGACCCTTGGCGTAGGTGTTGGGATTGGAGTTATAACGCTTGGTCATAAAAGTCTGAATTGTGAAAACACAATAAAATGTCAGTTTACTTAAGTCCATGTATTGTCATTGTTTAGGTCCACATGCACACTAACCTTCCCCTTTAAATACCTGTGTCTCACATCTCCTCCATGTGCTTCAGGCCAATGTATGTATTGGCCTACCAATTTGGGCTGGTGAGTGACCTTGCTAGTATGTGCATAAGCACCACTGAGTAGGCGCATGACGCTACTCCAAACCAGCATGTGCATAGGCATCTCAAAATCGCTCCCTTCCACTGCAGAGAATCACTGATGCACCTAGGCAACCTGGCAAACCCAGCTCTCCATGTCACCATTACTGGTGGTTTGGAATCGCTGACACACCTAGGCAGTGGCAGACCCAGCTTTTCAGGCCGCCAATTTTGTGGATTGTTAGTTCTATGGGCTTGCTCCTGTCTAATCTTGTAGTAGTGTCCCCTACCCCTCGGTCAACATATATCTGAGCCCCCCCAGCGTCCCCAACAAACAGGCAGAGGTGGTACATGTTACAGTGGCCAAATCGTATGAATGATACATGTGGTGTGGCACACTAAAGGTGGTGGCCTGTTTCTCATCTAACCCCTTCAACAGGCAGACAGGTTTGTGGTCTGCACATTTTGGCAATCTCAATGTGACCCAAACACTGTTTGTCTTTGAAATCCAGGTCTCCGCCATTACTGTGCCCTTTGTGCATGTGCATTCACGTCAGCAGCCAGTCTGTCAGCCTATTGTCCTGCTTGTAAAGTGGCAAGCATGCATAAGTGAATCATGGCATAGCATGGGTACTTACCAACACAATCACCTCAAAGGCTGGAGGTGCACAGGATGAAGACGTCATGGCTGGAGCCAGGGAAGCCTGCTGAGACGCTAAAAAACATAGATCGGGACCCACCACACACTGGACATTCAGTAAATGATTTCTGGAAAAAATGACAACAGACACAGGCTAATACACTAGCAGCATTGCAGTAACAGGCAAAGAGCAAGCAGCTACATGGGCAACTTGGAAACAGAGATCAGGGTGCCCAATGAGCAACAATGATTAGCTACTTTAGTGGAGCAGAACAAAGGCTAGGATAAACAAGGACCAGTGAGTGCTCAAACATACCTATACATATACTCCTGCGCCACAAGAGGCAACGTCACATGCATGCAGTCGGTGGTGCCCATGGCATATTCAGTGTTGAAAAAAAACAACTTTACCTCGTTTTAGGCTGCCATGCTTTCATGAAAAAAGATGAAACCATGCCACTGAAAAAATTTGTCAGGGCGCGGCTCAGCAAAGGCTGGGGCATGCCAACAGACAGCCTCTGGAAGGAGCCTTTTGCTAAAAATTTAAGGCAGCCAACCAATTTGGTCATACCACCAATTGCATGTCTTTCTTGCGGCGGGGCCCAACCATGGCCACAGCTCTGAGTAAAGCTTCTCAAGAGAAAGAAGGTTCAGTTGGGTCAATTTGAACACCTGTTGATCAGATATCTGATTGATGTCCAGATGACAGCGAGTATGCCTAGTTTTTAGAAGGTGCAAGGTGAGCAGCCCACGGCACTGCAGATGCTCATACTCTTCCTGGAACTCCTCAAGGGCTTAATCACACTCGTCCACCAGCAATCCCACAAGCAAAAACAGGGCATAATTTGAGATCGATAACTTCTGGTTTTTATTGCCATGCAAAGGGCCAAATTAGGATTCAGAATTATGTGCAAGCACAGACTAAAGCCATGAACTTAAGAAGGCAAGAACACATAAACTCGGTCAGACACGAAATTAATACATTGAATACTCGTTTTTGCGTACGCAAACCAAAATGTCACTTTAAACAAATGAATGCTAAGTTAAGGTTTGACACATCTGTATATCAGGTATAACCCATTCCATTTTTTTAAGTTTCTCTGACTAAAGTAGAATCATTAAACTTTACACAAGGCTTATTAATATTCATGATACTATACTCTAAGGTGACTTTAAATACAAGCCAGTAGGATTACAGTTTCTCTGCCATTAAATTAATTCCACAATGCTGCATTAATTTATATTTCAGTGCTGTCTGCAAATCCTTAAAGATAGGGAATTATTTTTTTTTAGTTTTGAAAAATTATGATAAACGCTGGTTGTCCTCTGCAGTCTTATAGTACAAGTGCCCTTGTGGAACATCGCAATATTCCTCCCTTCTGTAAGCCTATTGCAATTAATAAAGGCCCCTATGGCAGGGTTCCAAGTCTAATACATGTGGCTGAAGGAGCTGTGCTCCGTGGCTTGTGGGCTGCCTACTATGCCAGAACACTTTAATAGGTTAGAACACTGAGAGGTCTAGCACACTAACATGGCAGCTTTAAGAACTGCACTATGTTTTCCAGCTTTCCCATGCAGTGTCTAGGGTTCAATTCTGCCATATAACCTCTTTGAGGCTTGGGAACCCACCTGTGTGGTTAGTATTTCATGGGGTGGGAGGATCCCCCACTTACCCTTTCACAACCTCCTAACTTTAACACTCTCTTCCATCACCACTACCCCATCTGTGCACAGGAACCTAAGAAATCTAGACCTTCAATCTCTGCCTAAATCAAACTGCCTAAAACCCCTTAACACCCTGCCCTCATTCACCAATGTAGACACTGCAGCCTCACACAGACATCCTCCTGCCCCCTCCTTGGTCACCTCATCATACTCCCACCTTCAAGACTTCTCCTGTGCCTCTTCACTTCTCTGGAATGCACTCCCCTGCTCAATACATCACTCTCAAACACTCAAAGCCTTTAAAAGTGCCCTCAAAACTTACGTCTTCAGACAAGCATATAACCGTGCTTTAGCATTACAGCCAACTCAAGTTCTACCACTTGTAATCCCACCCCTTTTTTTCTCCACCCCTGATCCTTTAGACTGTAAGTTTGCAAGGGCAGGGCTCTCTTTCCTATTGTCTCTTATTATCACATTTGGTTTGAACTTTGTAACATCTAGTTTATAATGATCTCTGTACAGTATGTCTGTAATTATACATTGTACAGCACTAAGGAAGAAGATGGCCCAATATAAACAAACAATAATAACAATCCGCCTGCACACTGAACTGTCAAGTACTGTACTTGCTTTATATGGCTTCTACAATCTATTCACAGAATGTGGCTCCTGGATATTTCTCAGTATTAAAGAGAACCTTCAGTCAAAAGAATCAAAGCTTAGTAAATTGCCCCCCTAAAGCCCTCATCTGGCTTAACCCCATGCATATTGTGGAATAGCAGGCAGATTCTATGCTCCTGAACTGCATGGGAGCGACCATCTAAAGAACCAAGTCCCACGGACCAAATCGCCTTAAAGTGGACCTACCACTAGGATTTTCACCTTTCTGGTGATAGGTCCTTGTCTCTGATTGCCCACAAAACTCACCATTCCTCACTGTGCATGTGTGGGTTATCATCCAATCAGCGCTTTACAAAGTCATTTTTTTGAAAAGAATGCAGGCATGGGAACGGTAGAGGCTCCATACCCGATTTCCCTGAGTCTTCTGGTTTCCCATCTGAATGCCAGGGTGCGTCAGCATGTCTCAGCTGCCCTGATGCTAGGGATTCAGCCTTTGCCCATGGCTGTGACTATGTTTGCTGTGCAGGGAAGCTGGTAAGGTGAGCGATTGTGGCCAGGTGCAGTGGTGGCTTAGCACAGTGGGGCATCCCAATTCAGGGCCACATAGTCAGCCAGCATTAGTGTCTTTTAGGCATGCAGTGGCATTGATAGCTCCACTCTAAATCTCTGTGCAGTCATCCCTTATTTCTAGCCAGTAGTAACCCATCAGCTGTAATGACACATCATTGCTCTGCTCACAGCTGAGAGCTCGTAAGATACATTGTTTCCACTGGATGAATGCTTTGGGGCAGCTGGGGTAAATGGAAATACATAGTAACAGCTTTCCCCTCACACAGAATTCCTCCAGCAGCTGTTTATTCAGTGTGTGTGTGTGTGTGTGTGTGTGTGTGTGTGTGTGTGTGTGTGTGTTTGTATATATATTACATGTTTCTGTGGCATCTATTTCTCTGTTTGGTGTGGGCTGCCTCCTCATTTTCATGTGTAAGCAGGACTGCCATGTAGTAAGATGGCAGTTCCAATGTAGTTCGGGAGCACAGAATCTGCAAGGTGCACATAGTAGTTGTATTGTCTTTGAAAATCTCCTAAAGCACAGTTCCAGTTTGGGGTGTGTCCTGCACAGATCCTGGGCAGGAAACTTGTTTACCGATACATATGTGGTACTGTTGTACCTGGGAGGAATGGGGCTTTTACATGCAATAGGGTTTTCCTAAAAAAAACTTTCATGTTTCATTAAAAAAGCTACAAAAATGTAAAATGTTTTTTTTTGCCACTTACTTTACCCAAAAATATCAAGGAAGTAAATGTTCCTTGATATTTTTTTTCTGTGTTCTGGTTTGGGAACCTGAACTCGCAAAGTCCGGTACGAACCTGAACTTTGCAGTTTGGGTTCACCCATCACTAGTCATAGGGACTAGCCATATCCCATATATTGTAGTGAATAGAGTGGGCATGGCAAGTAACTTTGACTGAATGTATGGAGGCAGGCGTATGACACGAATCGGGACAACCTCAGTCTGGTAAATTTTAAAGAGTATGTGTGTTTGTTTTATATTCTGCACAGACATAAACGTTTTCCTTTTTCTACCATTTACTCTTATTTTGTGCCCATCATAATGCCAATGTGTAGTATTTTCATTTGCTTTTTCATTCATTAGTGAAGGAGCAATACTTGAAGTGCTGTAGAATAATACTTGAAATGCTGTAGAATATGTTAGAGGACAAAATGCAGTACCCAGTGCACACCAAACTATGAAGGTAATTACATAACTTATTATTGTAGGTCAGAAAAAGCAGCTTGAAGATCACTCAGATTTGGCACAGGAAGAATGTAAATCAGAGACGGCTGAGAACTCCATCGAAGAACATGCTGAAGGAGGACATGATGCAGATGGGGAAGATATGACAGATGGAATTGAGGAAGATTTTGATGAAGATGGAAGCAATGAGCTGGTATGTAACTGTAGGTAGGCCTGAGCTGGCCATCTGGAAACTCTGATTTTGGCCAGAAGCATGGCATGAATTTATGATGGTTCCTGGCCTTAAATCGGACTTTTTGAATAAAGTAACAATATTAATCAATTTGTAATTCCAACCTGAGCATCTCAGTTTTAATATTATTGTAAATGATTGCCATCAAGTTAATGTAACGGTCACATGTAAGTGCTAGAGATTTGGGTCAAATCAGAAGTGGAGAGTGGTAGAAATGTTATTTAACCTGTTTTAACGCACAGTGGCAGCAGCTCTGTCCTTAGTACAGACCTAAAATCCATTGTCTACAGCAGTGATTTTCAACAGGTGTGCCGCGGGGAAAGTTCCCCAAACTAAGGTGCCCCCTGTTCCCCGGCAATGCGCAGCGATGCGGCTTCCGCACAAGGAACAGGGCCGTATTTGCCTTAAGGCAATGCCTGCGAGGAAGGCACTGTCACTTACCCGCCAGTGGATCCGGGGGGCGGGGGCACTGAGCGGTCGCACGCTTCCCGCGAGGAAGGCATTTTCCAGCTAGTGGATCCATCTCGCCGGCCTCCTCGCTTCCCCCCGAACAGCTTCTTCGCGGCGCGCGCGCGCCTCCATCTCGCTTCCCCCTCCCCCCGATCAGCTGCCCCGGCACCCGCCCGCCTCCAACTCGCCGGCCTCCTCGCTGCCCCGGCACCCGCCCGCCTCCATCTCGCCGGCGTCATCGCTGCCCCCCTCCCAGCTGCTCCGCGGTGCGCGCCCGCCTCCATCTCGTCGGCCTTCTCGCTGCCCCCCTCCCCCGATCAGCTGCTCCGGCACCCACCCGCCTCCTTCTCGCTGGCCTCCTCGACACCCATCCCCCCCATCAGCTGCTCCGGTGCCCACACACAACTTGCCGGCCTCCTCGCTACTCGCCCCCCCCGATCAGCTGCTCCGGTGCCCACCCATGGGGGTCGCTCCGTGCTCCTCACTAACCCCCCCCCCCCCAGTCCAGTACCAGCGCGGGACATGTGAGCGGGATGCCAGGCACTGGCCACCCGCTGATTCATCACTCCCAGACGCGTGACTGCTGAGGACCCCGGAGGATACTTTATAATATTTTATATATAAAAAAAAAAAAATTATGATTTTGGAGTGTGTGTGTGCTTGCTTGCATGGCAGAGGGCAGCCTTACATGACTGCAGCAAGCAAAAAAATCTTTTATTTTTACAGTTCGGCCATGGGGCTCCCGCGCGTGTGCCCGCAGGAGCGCACATGCCCCGTGAAGTAAATCTGGCCAGCTGGTGTCAGCAACCCCTCTGCCTCAGCGGCTCCAGCGCCCTTCCCCAGGGGAATCCCGATCTGGAATGCCCTGGGCGGAAGGTCAGAGGCCAGCCCCCACAACACCCATAGACACTCACCTTTTCCCGGTCCAATGGTGCATGCGCAAGCTCTGGTCCAGTGAGAGCCGGCCACTGTCACTAGGTAATTCGGCAGGTGGCTTTCATTAGAATCAATAGGGATCCCAGCCTGTTGAATTACGCAGTGACGGTGAGCGGCTTTCATTGGACCAGAGCCCGTGCATGCACCGTTGAAGCCAGGTAAGTGTTAACTGGACTTTCTGGGGGTTATACACAGCAAGGTATTCTAAACTGGTATGCTCCGCTGGGTAACCACCCCCCACCCCCAGAAGCCCCAATTCACTCACCTTGTCCCAGAGCCCTCACCACATATCTGCACAGCGGCCGCATCCCGGCTCACCTCTGCACGAACCTGCGCTTGGCCTTTCTGAATGGGTGCACCACCCACACGTCCACCGCACATGCAACGGCTGATAGGTGAGCGGGGAATGTGGCTGGATGCGCACTCTGCTCCCTTTGGCACCACTGAAGGCTAAGCAGCCAAAGCGAAAGGCGAAAGTGAAAGGCGCTCAGGCTATCAATCAGTGCGCTCGTTCTGACCCCAGTCTGGGCTGTGGGAGCAACAGGAAGCAAGAAGGTGAGTGAATAGGGCAACCTGGGAGGGTACACACAGTGGGGCATCCCAAATCAAGATGCCCTCACCGAGAGGAACAACACCAAGTGAAACAAGTGAAAATCTTTAAAGTGGACCAACACCCAGGATTTTGACTATCCTGGGTTTGGTCCTTTCCAGATCGGGGTGCCCTGCTATGTGAAACCCCCCAGATCGCAAGTTACAACTCACCTCACCCTGCTCCTACGGCGCATGCGCGGGCACTCGTCCGATCAGCGCACTCTGAGCCGCCGTGGTAATCAATGAGACGTCTTACCGCAGCGTCTCCGAGCGCGCTGGCTGCTGCATCTCACGCTTCCCTCTAACAGGGAGCGCGCCCTCGCCGGCCATTCACAAATGTGAATTCACAAATGTGAGCTGGGCTTCTCAAGCTTGACTGCGATAACTAAAAACAGGGAGAGACTGAGAACTGTTGAGGAAGAGCTTCGTGTGTGTCTTTCCACCATTCCTGCCAGGATATCCCTTTTGTGTTCATCGAAACAGGCCCAGGTTTCACACTGAGTGATAAGAAATACATTTAGAATCTATATTATTAACTATATGTATAGTATGTACTGTTTTAGTGTCATTTTGTGCCATTTTGGTTGGTGGTGTGCCGCGGGATTTTTTAAGTATAAAAAGTGTGCCGCGGCTTAAAAAAGGTTGAAAATCACTGGTCTACAGTACCTGTATCACCTGTATTGAATTAGTTAGGTTCATAAATATTTGGATACTGACACACATTTAGTTTTTTACCTATTTACTGAAACATATTCAAGTTATAATTATATAATGGACATACTGTCCAGACTTTCAGCTTTCATTTGAGGGTATCCACAATCAAATTGGATGAAGGGTTTAGGAGTTTCAGCTCCTTAACAGATACCACACTGTTTTTAAAGGAACCAAAAGTAATTGGACAATTGGCTGTTTCATAGGCAGTGTGACAGAACATATCCTAGGTGTAGTTTATTTCTCTATGTGTGTAGGTTGGTGTGTATGTGTGTGTGTGTGTGTGTGTATATATATATATATATATATATATTATATATCATTTCTTGCCCCCCCTCCCACTTGGGTTTCACCTTCATCTCACCCTCACAAATATACATGCCAGGTCAATGATGATAACCCCTCAACTGTGTCCTCTCCTACTCACGTCCTTTCCCCCCTCCCACCTAGTAATAAATACAGAGTCCCAAAGTTTCCTACCTGCTTGTGTCACCCACTTCCTTTGGAATGTGTTCATCTGGTATCATATAGCAGAGATGAGATTGGATTATTCAGGACAGGCTGTAATACCAACACCAGCCCCCTGGTGGGAGGGGTAGGGAGACCCATTGTTCTGGGTCCTATAAGCATGGCTGGCAAGAATGGACAGGGACTCTAATCTGACCATCAAGCATGACACACGCTCCCTTTTAACATCTAAGCAGAAGACCAGAAAGCGTGTGTGGACTGAGAGACAATTTATTTGATCAAACCGCAGTCCAGACAGACACCTAAGTATTTTGCCATTTTTTTTATATCTTTTGCGATTTACCATGTTTTATAGTTAATTATGTTTTTATCACGTTGCATCGTGTTTCTTGTTGTTTTTGTGGTTTTCTGTTTGTTTAAATAAATTCTAAAAATATAGCAGAGGGTCACTAATACTCTGAATTAAAGATCTAAAAAGCTGACTCTATTTCTGAAGAGCCTGGCTACCTTACTTGCCTAGGACGTTTGATCGCCCCCGCCTGGAAGTGGTTGTGGGTCGATTCATTCAATCTGATTGTGCTGTGTGTGGCTTATATAGAGGTGAACACTGTCTGTGTTCTGGTGGCAGCAGTTTATAGCCACACGTGTTGCCAATTGAAAAATAGCAGTCACACACGTGGGGTACGATTGGTCGGTTTGATTAGATGAACGATCAATAGGTCTGATCAACCTGTGAAATCCTCACAGGCAGGTGTGGGCTATTCCTTTATTATGTCCTTCTCAATTAAACATATAAAAGGCCTGGAGTTCATTTAACATGTGGCGCTTGCATTTGAAAGATTTTGCTGTGAAGAAAACACAGTCAAATGAACTCTCCATGTAGGTGAAACAAGGTGCGAAAACAGGAAAATCCCATTTGAGAAACTGCTTCAATATTAGGAATGGCAAAATCTACAGTTTGGTGAAGGTGTGGTCCAGCTCATGATCCAAAGCATAGCACATCATCTATAAAACATGGCGGAGGAAGTGTGATGGTTTGGGCATGCATGGCTGCCAGTGGCACTGAGTCACTAGTGTTTATTGATAATGTGACACAGGACAGAAGCATCCAGATGAATACTGAGCTATTCAGAGACATACTATGTGCTCAAATCCAGCCAAATGCAGCCAAACTGATCGATGTTTCATAATATGGATAGACAATGACCCAAAACAATGACCCAAAACATAAAGCCAAAGCTACCCAGGAGTTTATTAAAGCAAAGAAGGGGAATATTATTGAATGGCCAAGTCAGTCACCTGATCTCTACCCAACTGAGCTGCGTTTCACTTGTTAAAGACTAAACTTCAGACAGAAAGACCCACAAACAAACAGCTAAAAACTGCTGCAGCAAATGCTTGGCAGAGCATTATATAAACAGCATATGGTGATGTCCATGAGTTCAAGACTTCGGGCAGTCGTTGCCAACAAAGGGTTTTTAACTGAATAAAGAAATGAACATTTTATTTACAATTATTTAATTTGTCCAAATACTTTTAGAGTTCATGAAATGAAGGGATTGTGTTTAAAAATTGCTTTAGTTCCTCACAATTGTATGCAATCTTTCTGTTCAACCCACTGAATTAACCCTTTAAACGCTAAGCCAGTGAATGTTACGTGGTTGCCCCTCCAACCGTTAAACACCAGCGACGTGAAATTCGCAGGCCTGTCGTTTCCCCTGTTCGCAGCAAAAAAAAAAAAGGTGCTCACCTGGGGCCATGATCCAGCGACGCCGGTCTCCTCTTCACCCTCTACTCTGATTTCCCAGAGTATTCTGCAGGCACCGGAGGGCTCGTTACTGTGCCCCCCTCCCCCGCTTATGGCACCTCCGCTGGCTGCCTAGCAGAAGCTTGTGAAGGAGGAGTGGGATGACATCATCCCACACCTTCCGCCTCTGGGTCTACCATACCCTGCCTCTCGCACCTGGAATCTGCAGATCACCAGCCAGCTGTCGGTGATCAGCACAGTGCAGGACACAGCAGCGTGGGATACGAGGTGAGTAGAGAAAAAAGAAATAATAAAATACTTTTGTCACACTGTATGTTTTTTTAACCCTTTGTGAACTGGTAAGGGGTTCAAGAGACCCCTATACCAGTTCACAAGGCTTAGGGGGCAGGCAAGTCACCTGCAGCAAGTGGGTGATTTGCCATTAAACTCCAGCCCCCATTACCTGCCGCCCAAGCAGGGGGACAGAAGAGACCGCGGCACACAATGGTTATGTGGGCTTTTAGCCTTCAGATCCGGGGGCCAGCCAGCCAGTTGCACCCGGGTCTACAAGCTCCCAATAGCTGGTGCACAGGTACAGGCTGGTTCTACTAGGAAGGAGGGAACCCATGTCATTTTTTTTTAATTTTTAAGGGTTTTTTTTAAGGGTTTGCCCATTGTTTTTAACCCTTGATGGTGCAAATAGTAGTTAGTAGTATTTTATTTGAAAATTACATAAAGTGCTCTATTCACTTTGAGGCACCACTGTAATTGTGAAGAATGGGGCTTTTACACGTAATATGGTTTTCTTTTTAAAAGAATTGTGAAATCAAAAAGTGCCAACATTTCAAAAACATATATTTTTTTTTACATTTTTACACAAAAGTATTATTAAAGCACAAAAAAATAACAAACAAAGCCTTTCATGTTAAAGACCAAACTCTGTGCATTTTTTAGGAAATGTTGTTTCTGCTTTTTTTATTTTATTTTTTTTTAGGGAAACCCTGTGCAACCACAGAAATTATCGAGGGATTATTTCCAGAAAACTGCCCCACGTCAACAAGCTTGGTACACCTAGAAAGCTTGAGGTGAGTACTTCCAGAGAGTGTATGGTTTGTGGGGAATATTTCAAATGTAAAGGGCAAACAAAACATTTCATGTTAAACCCCCGGACTCTGCAGTTATAGTTTTCCTGGAAAATCCCTGGAAGTCCCTTAAAAAATCACAGATAACATGTATATTGCAAAATCGTGAAAAATGTGGCAACAGAGGATGACAAAATTTCTAGGCAGGCCTACAGTTAAAGAGCTAAAGCTGAAAGTTGGAACTTCAACTGCATCTGAATAGTTTTGTTCAAAATTCATTGTGGTAATATACAGAACCAAAATTAGAAAAATGTTGTCTCTGTCCAAATAGTTATGGACCTAACTGTAAATAGTTTTTACTAAAAATAAAGCTGGCTGAATTTCACCAAAAAGTTGCCTGATTCTGTTCTTCTCAAGGAGAACTGAATCTGCAAAATTCCAAAATAGTTTACTATATAGTGTGGGGAGAGGAAAGTACAGTGATAGGGGCTTAACTACAGGTTGTACAGAGATAGCATCCTCATTGGGGCCAATGATGTCGGGGGGACCATCATTGTTGCTCCTTTGAGTTATCAATCAAAACGTTTCCCTCGCCTGGTGCATCATCAGTGGCGCTCTGCTGGTGTCCTCTGCAGTCATGGCTCCAAATTCACATCAGTCACAGCTGAAAGTAAGTTCAGCTCCAATAACTACAATAGCGAGGGGGTGCCTGCCACGAATGGAGCTGGGCATGCTCCTAGCTATGACAGACGTGGGAGGCAGTGTGCCAAATGGTGGAGCACCCATTTTCGGAGGTTTCTAATTGTTGGACCAGGAGGAAGCAGTTATTGTCATTTTTTTACTTTAAAGGCCCTTTTAAACAACAGGAGAGTTGACTGTATACACTATGATGTGGCCTCATTTAATGTCTGTGCCAGGGCCCAGTCACATTTCATTAAGCCTCTATACCAGAGGTACTCAACCACTTCTTGTAAAGGTCCATTTAAAGGCATCCAGTAAGAGGCGAAGGTTCGGGCGGAGGGCTGTCATGGGGGGTGGATAGTTAGAAATCAGCGCACTGGGGGAGGGGCTATAGATTCCCCAGGCAAAACTAAGAAAGGCTGCTTACCCACCCACAACACTTCCAAAATCCTACTGGGCCCCATACACCCTACAGGCAAAGCTGGGAGGCCAAACAGGGAGGACAGGAATGGATGGCCAGAGAGACTGGACTGGATGGGGCAGAGCTGAGGGGACAGTGATAGATGGGGCAAAGCTGGGGGGAAAGAATTGGATGAGGCAAAGAGACTGAGAAACATTTTGTGTGCACCTTGCAATGCCACTTCCTGCCCATACAGTACTTCATATTGCAATGCTAGGTGCCAGGGAGCCATGACACTGGCAGGGAGACTATACACTAAATCGATGATTAAGGGTACAGCTCTGAGCATGGCACCACAAAAGTAACAGGGCTGTCAGGGCAGGGGTCCAGAAATCTGGTGCCGAGGTCCGCATTCGGACCCCGGTCCGCCAGTTGAGTATCTCTGCTCTATACAGTGGCTTGACCCTTTCGTTGAATTCAGTAAATGTTTATTTTTTTCCAATATATAGCTACCAACATTAAAGAATGTATGTGCTCATATTAGAGCAAGCACCTGGGCTCAGCATTTTTATATTAGGAGGAGATGACGAGACCCGCAGCTCAAGAGGAAGAAATTCCCCATTTCAGAAAAGATTGTTTGTGTGTCTTGTGAAATGTAATATTTGAGCGTAGCTACACTGATGAGAAGCTGCAGCCCTACAATCATTGCTTTGGTGACTCACCACACGTATTATTATTAGAAACTTTTGATACGTAGCACAGTGCAGCCTATTAAAGATGCTCACAAGCTTCAGAATGACTTGGACACTTTGGGTATCTAGGCATCCATGTGGCAAATGACGTTTAACGTGGAGAAATGTAAAATAATGCCCTCGGGGTCTAATAATCTGCAGATTGGTAGACCATAAGCTAAATTACAGCATGCAATGCCAAGCAGCTGCTTCTAAGGCCACCAAAATATTGTCATGCATTTAAAAAGGCATGGAATTATGGGACAAACAGATAAGGGGAATGACGGATCTCAGTTATGAAGAAAGATTATAGGAATTAAATCTATTTAGTCTTGAAAGGAGATGTCAAAGGACATGACTAACTTGTATTAATATATTTATGGCCAGTACAAATAATATATCCCTCTGTCTGTAACCAAATGAGCCTCTTGATAGATGAGCCATCTATCAAGAGTGGTCAAACATTAATAAACATGCTTGCTTTTCCTAAACTGCCTGTTGCTCCTCGTCGGTGTCTTCTGCAAAGAGGCTCTACTGGGCCCTTCCTGGCACAGTTGGCAGGTTGGGCCTGCTTTAAAGCACTTTGCAGGGCTGTGCTAGAAAAAGGTCTTGGTCCACAGGTGCACTAAAGTAACCTTACATACCCCCAAACACACCACCCATGAGCCCTGCAATAGATAGATATTTAACATTTTGAAGCAGAGCTCCATCCAATGGGAAACAGAAACAGGGAACATACTTGCAGCAACCCCCAAAATGAATGAGGATATTCACTGCTGCCACTGGGCCCTCTAGCTTTCTTTGCCATCACTTCTCCACCACCAGCCACACTCCCCCCCCCCCCCCCCCCACACAAACACTTCCCACGCAGTCACCCCTGGTCCATGCTTGGAGCTCCTTACTTATACAGAAGCCCTGCCCCAGATGAAGCTAGAAAGTGGCAGGAAAAGGGCAAAGGACCTGGCTAAAACCACCTCTCTGCCAGCAGGCCCTGGTTTAGGTCTAACCCGGGTACCATTTGGTTTCCCTAAGAATCAGTTCCACCAGGCTTATGTGACCTATGTGACCTGCACACAGCATTGGGAAAGCCGTTAAGGTATAGCTATATGGAACCAATTTCCATGTGGGGACTAAAGTGTTTCCCTATTCTTAACAACTATATATAACAGTGACTGCAGATGAAATATTTACTGTGGGATGCTTCTGTTAGCACAAATAGAGTGTTATTCCTAAAACCACCCCGCCAGGGCTTGGGAAGTACCCCACTGGCCATCAGAATGCATGTTTGTGTTATGTCCCATGGGATTTTGAGGGTGTTGGGTAATAAGCACTAACTTTTAACCACGTAGTAAGGTGATAATTGTATATGGAGTAGTAGTTTATGTATTTAATACATTTTTACAGTACAGTGGTGTCAAACTCATTTTCACCAAGGGCCACATCAGTATTCTGGCTGGTTACAACCGAGTTAATAACAAATGCAACATGAAATGCAAGAACGACCAAACAAATGTGTTCAAATGTAACTCAGTCAGGTTTTTTGCCCAGAACAGCCACAGATGCAGACACTGATTTATTTTGCCGAGCAGAGATGCAGAATTATTTTGCCCACAACAGACGTGGACACAGAATTATTTTGCCCAATAGAGATGCAGAATTATTTTGCCCACACCTGGCAATAGCTAGCAATATCCCTTGCAGTAGCTGTATCACCCCCTTTGCTGTGGTAATAGGTTGGGTGGGAGATGGTTGCACTGAACAGTTGCATACACTAGTCTCTTCTCTCCAAGAATGTTAGAAAGGTGTGCACCTGCCATTTTATAGGCAGTGCATCTGGGGGTATGATTAAATGTGGTACTGTGCCGCATCACTCCTTGGATTGACCAGGCCGGCTAAAGGTGGTGCCAATCAGAAGCCACCATCTAGCACCTGTCAGGGGGCCACATAAAGATGCCTGGAGGGCCACATCCGGCCTTGTGTTTGACATGTGCACTAATGTATATCATAAGCCACACTCAACCTATATTTCCTTTTTGCGTTTTAGATGGAAAATCATGTATCAGATATTGAAGATACAAGTAACTGAAGGTACAGAATTTGGTAAGTTTCAGCGATCTTCAAATTGTATAAACTTTGGCAGCAGACAAGTCAAGGTGCGGTAAAATTTAATTTTATTAGCTCAAAGTAAAAATAATGTTCCAGCTTCCAACATACATCAAATAAAACAAAACGCTCAGTTCCCACATGTAAAGTGTGTGTGACAAATTGCTGCACTCTTAGTCATAGCTTTTGTCTGCTAAACCTTTCCTTTTATTTCTGCAAGTTAAAGAAGTTCAGCAGGCAAAATAAAAACTAAAGGGCATTTACCTTTTGTCCCGTATCGCTGATCGGTGCAGGTCTGGGATCAAGAACTCACCTGATCTCTGTATCTGAGCCTACGCTTCAGCCTGCAACCCGGCTCCATCCAGAGCCTCCACTCTCTGGCACTTCTGTGCTGGACCACACCCCCCACTATCAGACACAGGGGGTGTGGCCACATCCTCTCCATTCACTACAATGGAAAGGGGCGTGTTAGGCCTCAGCCTAATACCTATATTGCAATGCATGAAGAAGGCATGTAGAAGGCGTGGAGAAGGTGTGGCATAGCACCTGTGATTGATGGTGAGCTGCGATCCTATCTCTAGATCAAACCCAATCCCATGGTCAAACTACAGAGTTGCTGCAGCGATAGTTGCGGATTGTGCTATCAGGTGAGTTCCTGATCCCGGAACCTGCTCCGATCATCAATGCAGGACAAAAGGTAAGTGCCCTTTTTGTTTTTATTTTTCCTGCTGAATCACTTTAAATAAAATTGCATTCTGCTTTCTTTGCTGTCTCACAAATGTAAATCTTTCAAAGCTTCATATTTCTTAAACCACCCATGCCGGCCTTAGACACTTTAACCCTTTCAGTGCCAGCTACACAGAATTTACATATCTGCCTCTCCGACCGTTAAGTGGCAGCTACATAAGTTCTACACAGCTAGTGTTTCTCCCTAGTTGTGGCCAAAAATAAAACTCTTACCTCCATTTGGGATCCAGCGCCAGGAGTGTCCTCTGTCCCACACAGTGACTTCTGAAAACTCCCTTTATACTGTGAGTGAGGTGATTTCATCTCACTCTGTCAGTGAAAAGGGCTCCTCCAGCAGCAGGGGCAAGCAGTCAGAAGCTGGAAGTAATCAGTGGAAGAAGGTAGTTGGGCAGGGGACTCCAATCCCCTGCCCTGTGACCAGTTTCCGCCGATCACTTCCAGATGACCGTAGTTGGTGCGGGACAGCAGGAATGGCAATGGAATCAAGGTAAGTAGAAAAAAAGAATAAAAGACTTTTCTGTGTGTGTGTTTTTTATTTTACACTTAACTCTTTGTGAACTCGTAAGGGGTCCATGAGAACTATACCAGTTCGCAGGGCAGAAAGGGCAGCAAGCAGGGGACTTGCCATTACCCCCAGCCCCATTACATGCATCCCCAAAACTCAGTGGGGTGCAGGCAGAAGAGCCTGCGGCCCATATGGGCTATGTGGGCTGGTAGCTTTCAGAGATGGGAGATGGCTGCTCTGCCTTCATGCACCAGTCTACCAACACCCATAACTTGTGCCTGGGCTTGTTTTCATGTTTTCATTTTTTTTTATTTTTAAGGGTTTCCTTCTTAAAAATTAAAAAGAGGGGGGGAGGACCCCATGCATTTTTTTGAACAGTGCTCATAATAGCTGTATTTTATTTGAAAATCTCATAAAGCACTTTTTTCAGTTTGGGGGGATCTTCTAGGCAGGCACCGGTGTCTACGTTACATATGTGGTACTGCTGTAATCAGGAGGAATAGGGCTTTTACACGTACATGGGGCGTATACATGAATATAAAAACTTTTTAAAAATGCAACATTTTAAATACAGATGTATTTTTTTCCACATATTTCACTCAAAAATGTTGAGAAAGCACTGCAAAAATTGCAAACAAGGCATTATATGTTAAAGGCCAAACTCTGCCTAAAAAAAAAAAACAATATATAATTTTCCTGGAAATCACTGGAAATTCATGTAAAAATCACAGTTAAGCATACATACCGCAAAATGGTGAAGAATTGCTCGGCAACAGACGGTGGCAACATCTCTAGGTAGGCTGGCACTGAAAGGGTTAATGGGAAAGTTTAAAATAACTTGGATTCCTAGTTGCCACACTGTCAACATCTATATTCAGTATATAAATCAGTCAATTTGACTAGTCACTGAAATAATTCTTATGGTTTTTTGTTTTTGTTTTTTCAAACAGATTATTATTGATGATTCTAAGGATTCTGGAAGGGAGATCAGTTGTACATTGTCCAAATCCACTGCACAGAATCTTCAAAGACTAGCTGACCGGCTTCTATGTTTATGAATAGTATTGCTGTACGGTTTTATAACTAGATTGTAAATTTGCGTTTGTTTTATTTTGTTGTCTTTTTTATGCATCATTTTACTTTTCATTGAAATCTTGAATTAAAATGTATCATACTTTTTAGAAAGCATTGGGAACTTGTACACACATGTATATTTGTAAGAGGCACTTTTTATGACAAGCGGCACAAAAATATTTCACGAGAACTGAAGCTGATTGTGGCGTGTGCGTGCCTTTTGTGTTGATTGTCTATATTGTTGATTGCTACGCACTGTACATACGCTGAAGATTTTGCACTGCTGTGCTTTATTCTCACTTAATTTAATATGTACATAAAATAGCTAATAATGTCTGTCTGTCCGTAAACTATTGACTTTGTGTAGTGGTTTGATTTAGGTTATTCCTTTAAGAGCTTGACATGAAATGACATGTTTGCTAGGAATGGCTTTATGTTCCCATTCATTGCTGCTAGATTTTACTATTAGTTTCTCTATTTTTTGTGTGCACACTATGTTTCTGAAGAGATTATATAAAAGAAACAGCAGTCATGCCTTCAAAAGTTTTATTAACTAAAGGTTCTAAAAGAAAAAATATATTCAGACATTTAACTATATAAAAATATTTTAAAACAAATTTAATAATAAAAAATGTTCTCTATTTGAATTCATTTACTTTATCGTTTTCATTGAAAGTGCAACTGCGTTGCAGGAAAATGAAAAGAGACGTATTCCTCATATTTTGTCCCCCCCGAGCGCTTCTGTACTGTGCCAAGATTGAGTCCTGCAGCATTCATGGGAAAGGTGCAATATGGGGCTAAGCAGCCACCCATCCGCCTCGGTTCCAGTGACTTGAGAAAGTTCCCCTTCATTCACTCCAATGGAAAGGGCATGGCCAGTCACAGTGACTGATGCAGGGGAGTGGCCAATGGTCCCCTTTGTTCATTCTTCTTTTTAAGAAGAAGCTTAATGATAGAACAAGGGGGTACAACCTGAAGCTAGTCGTGGGGAAAATCAGGAGCAATGTTAGAAAATATTATTTTACAGAAAGAGTAGTAGATGCTTGGAACAAACTTCCAGCAGAGGTAGTTGAAAAATCAACAGTCACTGAATTTAAACATGCCTGGGATAAGCACACATCTATCCTAAGATAAAGAGTACATACAGTATACACATAAGGGCAGACTAGATGGACCGTATGGTCTCCTTCTGCCATCAACCTTCTATGTTTCTATGGTGGATGGTAGTGGATGAAGCAGGACTCGATCTCCGCATCTTTCCAAACTAGAGTAGAATGGAAAATAGAGTGCTTTAAAACACAAAAAAGTGAGTATGACTTGTTTTTTGTGGACTTCTGGTCAAAAATTGCTGAAGGTCTGATTACACCTCCATTCTAAACGCCATTTTTCTGCATTCTATCACTGGAATGTTACTGGATCACCTGCCCCACTGGTGAGCTTTAGTTTGCTATATGACCAAGTCACCTGCCAGCATCAAAGTTATATGACTATGGATGTGGGACACATGTTGGTGGCAGTCATTCGTCTGAGATGTTGAGCCATTGTTGTACCTGTGTTTTGGCTTTTTCAAGTCAAATAGCCTGCAGGGAAACAGTTCAGGACTTCTGTATGCTATTAGTGCCTGAGAAATGCCCGAAATCAGGTTCCTGTACTGACCTTTCTGAGCTGCTGTGAATCACTTTGACTGTTGGTGGCCAATAGAGTTTGCCAGGCAGGCTTGTGCAGCATTGTGCAGAATTGTGCATGGACTGGTGTATGCCAGGAATATGGAGGGGTGAGAATTATGGTTGATTTGTGGGAATTTGCTTGAACCTGACTGCAGGAGGGCATCTAAAAGTGGAATGACCAAGGGGCAGGGAACTGAGCAGGCCTTTGGTGGAATACAGCAATAATGGGGGTCATGCTAACTATTTGGTGAAGCCAGTGTGACTTGCAGTGTGCATTGCGGTGTGGATTGCAACCTGCATCTCGATGAGATTTTTAGCTTTTGGACACAAAAATATGCAAGAAAAATGTTTTTTCTATCTTTTTCACTCCAAAATGACCTGTACCTGTGATGATGTAATGAGGTAAGGATATTTGTTTTTAAAGGAGCACTATCACGAAATTGTGTAATATTAAAAATCCTTTAAACACATCCGCTAATGAGAGAAGGGGTCACTTATACACCCGAACTCCCGCCAAGCTGAGGTTTAATCTCTCACGCTAGGAATAAAATCCAGTGGTGAAAGTCACCCCTGATTTCCTCTTCCTTCCATTAAAATAAAAAATCAAGCCTGGCTGGATATCTCTTGATGCCAGGTGTATAAATGATCTCTCCTTCCAACAACCAGTATATTTATATGTATTTTTTATCATTTGGCCAATTTGTGTAGGAATAAAAATCTATATAAACATATTGGCTAATGAGAGGAGGGGTCACTCATACACCCGAACAGGTTAAAACTCCCACAAAGCTTGTGTTTTTTTTGTCCTGGGTGGAATAAAATCCAAGGGTGACAGGTTTAGTCTATGAGGGGTGACAGAACCTGTCACCCCAGATGTCCTCTTCCTTCCATCAAAACAAAAACACAAGCCTGGCTGGATATTTCTTGATGCCGGGTGTATAAGTGACCCCTCATCTCGCCATCCAGTATATTTATATGGATTTTTATCATTGGGCCATTTTTTCGCGATAGTGCTCCTTTAAGTTTGGAAACAACAGAACCTTATGGGTTATGCAGAAGAAAATGATGTCATATTTAGCATAGTCCATAGGGTGCTGTTATTTCCAAAATGTATCTACTTAAACTGTAAAAATGTGCTAGTTATTATTTGGGGGAAAATGTAAGGCAAAGACTTTTTTTGTGTGTTACCAAGATGCAGGTTCCAATCCACACCGCAATGCACACAGGAAGTCACACTGGCTTCACCAAATATTTAACTTCCCTGGTCCTGCGACAAGCAACAAGTGCACATTTTGGGAACAGCTTTACCAAAAGCTGGAGATCACTGCTGTAAAGTATCATTATCACAAAAAATGGTCCAATAATAAAAATATAAGTAATAAAAAAAAAATAGCATAAGAAGGGGTTAATTATACACCCTGCATCAAAAACATTCCAGACAAGTTTGTTTATTTATTTTTTATTGAAGGAAAAAATATCTGGGGTGACAGGTTTTGCATGTAACATTCTGCTTTTTTAGGGGAGATCTCTAATAGCCTGCTCCCAATTTATCTATTGCATTGTATGTCCCAAATGGGGCTCTCAGAGATTAGAGGTAGGACTGCACCTCATGGAGGCACCTTGGCGCTTGGTGGTGCAGCTTAAGCATACTTCTGCAGATGTGTGTGGACCGAGCCCTCTGTTTTTAACTAAGTTTAGAGACAGATTTTAGGTTGGTCTGCAAGCTAACAGGCTTGAGTGCTGTGGCTCCTTTAAGACCTTTGATCTCGAATAGCCTGTCCTCTGACCCAGCCTGGGCATGAATAGCAGCTAATTGCAAGTCTTCTTGTGTGCAGACATCTTTACCCATCATGCAATACCTTGAGCTAATATTAAAGTGGTTAATATTGCTGCTCCCCACAGTCTTGCTCAAAGGACAGACATTGGAATCAAGCAGATCACCCCGGGAAAAGTGGAATGGTGCGATCAAAAACCTGTCACCCTTAATAAAACACAAGCTTGGCAAGATGTTTTTCCAGCTAGGTTGCATATGTAATTCCTACTCACTATCCAGCATGTTTATGTCAATGTTTAATGTTAAGTGATTTTGTGATATATTTCCTACAGCTTGAAAATGCGGCACTGCTTGTGTTGGGGGGGGGGGGGGCATCCCGATTGGTGATGCCGTCTCTGCACATAGTCCCCTCAATCCCAGAGAAATTGCACCCTGGAACTTACCTTTTCTCTGCTAGTATTCATGTTGGCACTGGCACCAGTTATAAGGTTAAAAGGGAAGCATGGATGGTGTTAGAGAAATTATGCCTGATTTTGGCCTTCCTAGGGATCATTGATTAGAGTGGGGGTATAAACTAACCTAGACATCTTGTCATTAGGTCCACTTGAAAATGATTTCATGCTCTATTTATTGGCTGCTTACAGTTTTTGTCTCCACCCCTTCTCCTTCTATGTTGGTGCCTTCTGACCTTCATCCTATTCCAGACTCCATCTAAACAAAGAATACCAGACACCAACTTCAGTGCCATAATATGATGTTATGTTATATGATCTGTTTCTAGTAAAAGCCTTATTTTCTTTATGTCTGTTTAGAGGCTGTTCTGTATGAAAAAGAATGTTGTATTTTTTGTTGAAATGTGTAATATACTTTTTAAATGTTTGTAAATAAATATTTTCTGGAATTTACACTTGCATTGCTGTTTTAAATGTGTGTGAGACTGAGCACTTCATGCATAACCCAGTGCCACTCTATTTCCTATTAGGCGACCCTAGGCCTGTGCCTTGGGAAGCCACTTACAGGGGGACAAGGGCCTTACTGCTTTAGTAAAGAAAAACAATTCTAATGAGTCTATTTTATGATTTTGTTTCGGAGTGGTGGATGCAGGTACAACCAGTGTGTGTGTTTTTGTTTATGCAGCACATGATGGCATATGATGGGAGCCTATTTTTAAATCCAATCCACCCGGATTATTTGTAATATTGATAGTATCACCTACTGTTTATTTCATAGGCAGCAGGGCATCTTTATATACAGTTAGACACTGTTTATATATGTGGGAATAAAAATAACTTTTTTTGTGCCACAATAATTTTTTTATTGCCTAGGGTTTTTTTCTTTATCGCCTTGGTAATTATTATGGAGGCTCTATTTTTGGCTAGTTGAGAGGTAGCCACACATGTATGTTTAGTGTTATAGGCTTTTTTCACATTCGTATTGCCTTGCTGTTCTTTAATATTGTAAGTAATATTTCTAGCGGTCAGGTATGTATGAATATACTGATATATATGCATTTAATATGGGATCTAGATATTTATTATTTAGTATTAATGATCCCCAATCTATTTGTGTTTAACTGTGGTTGCATGTAGTTTGTCTATTGATGTAACTATGCCAAGGCTGCACCTTCCACCATATCTGTTATACAACATAAGCGTTGATCAGCATCAGCTTTATTAAGCTACTTCAGTTTGCACTTGCTTTTTGACTGCTTTCAATAAACCAGGCCGCAGGGCACCCCAAAGCTGCACCTTGCACCCTATCTGTTATACAACATAAGCGTTGTTCAGCATCATCTTTATTAAGCTACTTCAGTTTGCACTTGCTTTTTGACTGCTTTCAATAAACCAGGCCGCAGGGAACCTCAAAGCTCCACCTTGCACCCTATCTGTTATACAACATAAGCGTTGATCAGCATCAGCTGCTTTATTAAGCTACTTCAGTTTGCACTTCCTTTTTGACTGCTTTCAATAAACCAGGCCGCAGGGCACCCCAAAGCCGCACCTTGCACCCTATCTGTTATACAACATAAGCGTTGATCAGCATCAGCTTTATTAAGCTACTTCAGTTTGCACTTGCTTTTTGACTGCTTTCAATAAACCAGGCCGCAGGGCACCCCAAAGCTGCACCTTGCACCCTATCTGTTATACAACATAAGCGTTGTTCAGCATCAGCTTTATTAAGCTACTTCAGTTTGCACTTGCTTTTTGACTGATTTAAATAAACCAGGCCGCAGGGCACCCCAAAGCTGCACCTTGCACCCTATCTGTTATACAATATAAGCGTTGATCAGCATCGGCTGCTTTATTAAGCTACTTCAGTTTGCACTTCCTTTTTGACTGCTTTCAATAAACCAGGTCGCAGGGCACCTCAAAGCTGCACCTTGCACCCTATCTGTTATACAACATAAGCGTTGATCAGCATCAGCTTTATTAAGCTACTTCAGTTTGCACTTGCTTTTTGACTGCTTTCAATAAACCAGGCCGCAGGGCAGCCCAAAGCTGCACCTTGCACCCTATCTGTTATACAACATAAGCGTTGATCAGCATCAGCTTTATTAAGCTACTTTAGTTTGCACTTCCTTCTTGACTGCTTTCAATAAACCAGGCCGCAGGGCACCCCAAAGCTGCACCTTGCACCCTATCTGATATACAACATAAGCTTTGATCAGCTTCAGCTGCTTTATTAAGCTACTTCAGTTTGCACTTCCTTTTTGACTGCTTTCAATAAACCAGGCTGCAGGGCAGCCCAAAGCTGCACCTTGCACCCTATCTGTTATACAACATAAGCGTTGATCAGCATCAGCTTTATTAAGCTACTTTAGTTTGCACTTCCTTCTTGACTGCTTTCAATAAACCAGGCCGCAGGGCACCCCAAAGCTGCACCTTGCACCCTATCTGTTATACAACATAAGCTTTGATCAGCTTCAGCTGCTTTATTAAGCTACTTCAGTTTGCACTTCCTTTTTGACTGCTTTCAATAAACCAGGCCGCAGGGCACCCCAAAGCTGCACCTTGCACCCTATCTGTTATACAACATAAGCGTTGATCAGCATCAGCTTTATTAAGCTACTTCAGTTTGCACTTGTTTTTGACTGCTTTCAATAAACCAGGCCGCAGGGCACCCTAAAGATGCACCTTCCACCCTATCTGTTATACAACATAAGCGTTGATCAGCATCAGCTGCTTTATTAAGCTACTTCAGTTTGCACTTCCTTTTTGACTGCTTTCAATAAACCAGACCGCGGGCACCCCAAAGCTGCACCTTGCACCCTATCTGTTATACAACATAAGCATTGTTCAGCATCAGCTTTATTAAGCTACTTCAGTTTGCACTTGTTTTTGACTGCTTTCAATAAACCAGGCCGCAGGGCACCCCAAAGCTGCACCTTGCACCATATCTGTTATACAACATAAGCGTTATTCAGCATCAGCTTTATTAAGCTACTTCAGTTTGCACTTGTTTTTGACTGCTTTCAATAAACCAGGCCGCAGGGCATCCCAAAGCTGCACCTTCCACCCTATCTGTTAAACAACATAAGCGTTGATCAGCATCAGCTGCTTTATTAAGCTACTTCAGTTTGCACTTGATTTTGACTGCTTTCAATAAACCAGGCCGCAGGGCACCCCAAAGCTGCACCTTGCACCCTATCTGTTATACAACATAAGCATTGTTCAGCATCAGCTTTATTAAGCTACTTCAGTTTGCACTTGTTTTTGACTGCTTTCAATAAACCAGGCTGCATGGCACCCCAAAGCTGCACCTTCCACCCCATCTGTTATACAACATAAGCGTTGATCAGCATCAGCTGCTTTATTAAGCTACTTCAGTTTGCACTTCCTTTTTGACTGCTTTCAATAAACCAGACCGCAGGGCACCCCAAAGCTGCACCTTGCACTCTATCTGTTTATACTAAATAAGCAAATACATAAAAATGGCAGTCAGACAAGTGCCAGGATGTTCAAAGAGGAGTGGCAGAGGCCAAGATTCAGCAGGCAGAGGTCGAAGCAGACTAGCGGCGAGTGGCAGCAGGAGTCAAGGTGAGAGACCTGATCTGCCAGTATCTGCTAGCAGTGGTGTCTCCACCAGTAACGCATCTGCCGTGGTAGATTGGTTAACGCGCTCATCAACATCATCACAAGTTACGTCTGAGACCCCCAGTCTAGGGTCGGTAGGTTCCTCTGACACAACCCTGAGTTGGCATGCCCCGAGAGCAGTCCCTGTCCTCCCATTGCCTCTGTCCTACGCCGTTCCCTCCCCCAGCGACGTATCCTATGCTTTGGGTTCAGCTCCACTCTTTAGTGAGGAGGACGATCAGATAGAGGACAGTCAGCAGCTACTGCCCAGCCATGAAATGGAGGTGGCTTCTTTAGCTCGGCAGACAAATAGTGATGTGGACAGTGTCGTGGGTGTTGCGAGCTTTCCAGCTCCTGCGCCAGACACTGAGGAAACCGAGAACATCAGTGACGTACAGCCACAACTCGGTGATGATGATGATGATGAAGCCGATCGCACTTGGGAGCCGGGTGATGAAGGGGCTTCATCGTCATCATCAGGAGAAGAGGGGCGCAGGTTGCCCCGGAGTCAGCAGCTCAGGCAGCAAGGTGTTAGCAGCATGGTTGGCAGTCAGCATGGGGGCACAATTGTAAAGCCTGGAGCCAAACGGGGCCGGGGTAAAGCACCTGCTGCGCGGCAGGCTACCTTATCGGGAGGTAGTGGAGCAGGGGTTCCTGGAGTTGGCAACAATAGCAGTGAATCAGTGAGGCCTGTTGGTGGGAAAAGTAGCTACTCGGCAGTGTGGCAGGTTTTCCTGAAGCATCCGCAGGAGGGTAACATGGCCACATGCAAGATATGTAGGCAGAAGGTGAAGCCTGCGTCAACATATGATGCGTCACCATAAAGCGACCTGGGAGAACCGAGGCTCCCAAGGGGTGGTCCAGCCTGCTTCCTCACCAAGTGGCACGCCGCTCCCAATTTCTGCCAGCCAAGGCTCCAGCACCTCAGTCGAAGGCAGCTGTGCATCATACCCATCCTCTGTCGCTCCTGCTCCTCCTCCTCCAAATCATGCATCCCGCCAGCAATCCATCAGCGAAGCCATGTCCAAGAGACAGCAGTATGCACCCACTCATCCTACGGCGCAGAAGCTGAATGTGCTCCTGTCCAAGTTGCTGGTGCTGCAGTCGCTCCCTTTTCAGGTGGTGGACTCTGCACCTTTCAGAGAACTGATGGCTTGTGCCGAGCCGAGGTGGAGAGTCCCAATCCATCATTTCTTTGCCAAGAAGCCAGTACCAGCGCTGCACACTTTTGTTGAACAGAAGGTGGGCCAGTCCTTGAGCCTGTCGGTGTGTAGCAAAGTGCATGGCAGTGCCGACGTCTGGAGCTGTAACTACGGTCAGGGACAGTACATGTCGTTTACGGCCCACTGGGTGAATGTGGTCCCTTTGCAGCAGCAGCAGCAGCAACTTGGACAGGTCACGCCGCTTCGGCCTCCGCGCTCCCTGCCCGTTGGGCCTGTGACACTGTTCGACTCGCCCTCCTCATCCTCCGCCATCTCCTCACCCTCCACTGTAGGCTCAAGTCTCAGTGCCCCTCCAGTCTACCATGTGTGCAGGGCACAGAGGTGTCACGCAGTGCTTCACATTGTTTGTCTTGGCGAACGGAGTCACACAGGGGAGGAACTGCTTAAATTTATTCATCAGGAAATCCAAACATGGCTTACTCCAAGAAAACTTAAAATGGGAATCATGGTTACCGACAATGGGAAGAACATTTTGTCTGCGCTGCGCCAAGGAAGGCTGACCCATGCCCCCTGCATGGCTCCCGTCTTCAATCTGGTTATCAAGCAGTTTCTGAAGTGTTCCCCCCATCTGCAAGACATCCTAACAACTTCAAGGAAACTTTGCATGCACTTCAGCCACTCCTACACCGCCAAACACACCCTTCTTGAGCTACAGCGTCAGAACGGTATCCCCCAACATAGTCTGATTTGCGATGTTTCCACCCGTTGGAATTCCACCCTTCACATGTTGGACCGATTATATGAACAGAGAAAAGCCATCACGGATTTCCTGATGATCCAAGCGGATAGGGGGACTCCCCTGTGTAACTTCAATGTCAACCAGTGGCAGCTCATACGTGACACCTGCCGTTTGCTCAGGCCCTTTGAGGAAGCCACTTTATTTGTCAGTCGGCAGGATTACGGGATGAACGACGTGATTCCACTGCTTCATGTACTACAGCACATGTTGGAAACCATGGCTGGTCCGGGCACTGGAGACATGGCATCTACATCTTACGGCCACATGAACCCCGTTGGAGCTGAACTGGAGGAGGAGGAGGAGGAAGAGGAGGGGCACAGTGAAGCACAGTTTAGGCTTGGCGAAATGGCTGGTTTATCTAGTCAGCGGACAGGAGAGGAGGAGCAGGAGCAGCCAGAGGAGCTAGAGGGTTTTGAGGAAGACGAGACAGAAGACCCGGACACACCGTGGCAGTATGCAGTGGAGATGGAGACAGGTAGTCCCTCCGAGTCACTTGCGCAAATGGCAGGAAGCATGCTCACGTGCTTGCGTAGTGACCCCAGAATTGTTTCCATTTGTCGCCGGGATGACTTCTGGCTGTCCACCTTATTGGACCCTCGCTTCCAGCACAAAATGGGGGCATTTTTTAAACCCGCCGAGAGGGACGACAAACTGAACTACTACAAAGACATTCTATGTAGTCAGTTGGCCGATCTGCGCCATGGTCCATACTCTCGCAGGTCTGACTCGGGGGGACCTCTGCGCTCACCTTCCACTGCCATGGCTGCTGGGGGGGTTGGCAGGAGCAGCAGCAGCAGCTCCATCAGCAGCAGCCTCAGTCTTCAGTCGCTAATGAGTAGCTTTCTACACTCGCATAGTGAGGCTACTCATGAGCAGCAGGAAGACCTGGAGCAGGACCTCAACCAGCAGGTCATGTCATACCTTGACATGACCATGCCAACACACCTTGAGGATCCGCTGGACTTCTGGGCAGCCAAACTTGGCTTGTGGCCGCAACTAGCAGAGTTTGCCCTGGAAAAGCTGTCCTGCCCGGCAAGTAGTGTGCCATCTGAGCGGGTGTTTAGTGCGGCGGGGGCCATAGTTACGGCGAGGAGAACTCGTCTGTCAACTAAAAATGTGGAGAGACTCACCTTTGTCAAAATGAATCGGGGATGGATCAGCCAGGATTTCCACCCACCAATGCCTAATGCATGCGACTAGATTCAGCATGGTGCCACGTTTTACACTTTCCAAATGGTGCAAAACATATTTACGTCTTTAGGCCAATTTTTGGGCTCCTGCTGATGCTAACTTCAGGGTGAGCCTTTCAGCCAATTTTTGGCCTCCTGGTGCTGCTGCTTGCAACTCTAGGGTGTGATTCATCCAATTTTTGGGCTCCTGCTGCCAACTCCAGTGTCTCTTTCAAGCTATGTTTGGACTCCTCCTGCTGCAGCTTGCAAATCCAGGGTGTGATTCATCCAATTTTTGGGCTCCTGAAGCCAACTCCAGTGTCTCTTTAAAGTAATGTTTGGGCTCCTGCTGCTGATTGCAACTCCAGGGTTTGATTCATCCAATTTTTGGGCTCCTGCTGCCAACTCCAGTGTCTCTTTCAGCCAATGTTGGGGCTCCTGCTGCTGCTTGCAACTCCAGGGTGTGATTCATCCAATTTTTGGGCTCCTGCTGCCAACTCCAGTGTCTCTTTCAAGCTATGTTTGGGCTTCTGCTGCTGCTTGCATCCCCAGGGTGTGATTCATCCAATTTTTGGGCTCCTGCTGCCAACTCCAGTGTCTTTTTCAAGCTATGTTTGGGCTCCTGCTGCTTGCAACTCCAGGGTGTGATTCATCCAATTTTTGCGCTCCTGCTGCCAACTCCAGTGTCTCTTTCAAGCTATGTTTGGGCTCCTGCTGCTGCTTGCAACTCCAGGGTGTGATTCATCCAATTTTTGGGCTCCTGCTGCCAACCCCAGTGTCTCTTTAAAGCAATGTTTGGGCTCCTGCTGCTGCTTGTAACTCCAGGGTGTGATTCATCCAATTTTTGGGCTCCTGCTGCCAACTGCAGTGTCTCTTTCAAGCTATGTTTGGGCTCCTGCTGCTGCTGCTTGCAACTCCAGGGTGTGATTCATCCAATTTTTGGGCTCCTGCTGCCAACTCCAGGATTTCTTTCAGCCAATGTTTGGGCTCCTGCTGCTGCTGCTTGCAACTCCAGGGTGTGATTTATCCAATTTTTGGGCTCCTGCTGCCAACTCCAGTGTCTCTTTCAAGCTATGTTTGGGCTGCTGCTGCTGCTTGCAACTCCAAGGTGTGATTCATCCAATTTTTGGGCTCCTGCTGCCAACTCCAGTGTCTCTTTCAAGCTATGTTTAGGCTGCTGCTGCTTGCAACTCCAGGGTGTGATTCATCCAATTTTTGGGCTCCTGCTGCCAACTAGAGTGTCTCTTTCAAGCTATGTTTGGGCTCCTGCTGCTGCTGCTTGCAACTCCAGGGTGTGATTCATCCAATTTTTGGGCTCCTGCTGCAACTCCAGTGTCTCCTTCAAGCTATGTTTGGGCTGCTGCTGCTGCTTCTGTTGCTTGCAACTCCAGGGTATGATTCATCCAATTTCTGGGCTCCTGCTGCCATCAGCAGCTCCATCAGCAGCAGCCTCAGTCTTCAGTCGCTAATGAGTAGCTTTCTACACTCGCATAGTGAGGCTACTCATGAGCAGCAGGAAGACCTGGAGCAGGACCTCAACCAGCAGGTCATGTCATACCTTGACATGACCATGCCAACACACCTTGAGGATCCGCTGGACTTCTGGGCAGCCAAACTTGGCTTGTGGCCGCAACTAGCAGAGTTTGCCCTGGAAAAGCTGTCCTGCCCGGCAAGTAGTGTGCCATCTGAGCGGGTGTTTAGTGCGGCGGGGGCCATAGTTACGGCGAGGAGAACTCGTCTGTCAACTAAAAATGTGGAGAGACTCACCTTTGTCAAAATGAATCGGGGATGGATCAGCCAGGATTTCCACCCACCAATGCCTAATGCATGCGACTAGATTCAGCATGGTGCCACGTTTTACACTTTCCAAATGGTGCAAAACATATTTACGTCTTTAGGCCAATTTTTGGGCTCCTGCTGATGCTAACTTCAGGGTGAGCCTTTCAGCCAATTTTTGGCCTCCTGGTGCTGCTGCTTGCAACTCTAGGGTGTGATTCATCCAATTTTTGGGCTCCTGCTGCCAACTCCAGTGTCTCTTTCAAGCTATGTTTGGACTCCTCCTGCTGCAGCTTGCAAATCCAGGGTGTGATTCATCCAATTTTTGGGCTCCTGAAGCCAACTCCAGTGTCTCTTTAAAGTAATGTTTGGGCTCCTGCTGCTGATTGCAACTCCAGGGTTTGATTCATCCAATTTTTGGGCTCCTGCTGCCAACTCCAGTGTCTCTTTCAGCCAATGTTGGGGCTCCTGCTGCTGCTTGCAACTCCAGGGTGTGATTCATCCAATTTTTGGGCTCCTGCTGCCAACTCCAGTGTCTCTTTCAAGCTATGTTTGGGCTTCTGCTGCTGCTTGCATCCCCAGGGTGTGATTCATCCAATTTTTGGGCTCCTGCTGCCAACTCCAGTGTCTTTTTCAAGCTATGTTTGGGCTCCTGCTGCTTGCAACTCCAGGGTGTGATTCATCCAATTTTTGCGCTCCTGCTGCCAACTCCAGTGTCTCTTTCAAGCTATGTTTGGGCTCCTGCTGCTGCTTGCAACTCCAGGGTGTGATTCATCCAATTTTTGGGCTCCTGCTGCCAACCCCAGTGTCTCTTTAAAGCAATGTTTGGGCTCCTGCTGCTGCTTGTAACTCCAGGGTGTGATTCATCCAATTTTTGGGCTCCTGCTGCCAACTGCAGTGTCTCTTTCAAGCTATGTTTGGGCTCCTGCTGCTGCTGCTTGCAACTCCAGGGTGTGATTCATCCAATTTTTGGGCTCCTGCTGCCAACTCCAGGATTTCTTTCAGCCAATGTTTGGGCTCCTGCTGCTGCTGCTTGCAACTCCAGGGTGTGATTTATCCAATTTTTGGGCTCCTGCTGCCAACTCCAGTGTCTCTTTCAAGCTATGTTTGGGCTGCTGCTGCTGCTTGCAACTCCAAGGTGTGATTCATCCAATTTTTGGGCTCCTGCTGCCAACTCCAGTGTCTCTTTCAAGCTATGTTTAGGCTGCTGCTGCTTGCAACTCCAGGGTGTGATTCATCCAATTTTTGGGCTCCTGCTGCCAACTAGAGTGTCTCTTTCAAGCTATGTTTGGGCTCCTGCTGCTGCTGCTTGCAACTCCAGGGTGTGATTCATCCAATTTTTGGGCTCCTGCTGCAACTCCAGTGTCTCCTTCAAGCTATGTTTGGGCTGCTGCTGCTGCTTCTGTTGCTTGCAACTCCAGGGTATGATTCATCCAATTTCTGGGCTCCTGCTGCCAACTCCAGTGTCTCTTTAAAGCAATGTTCGGGCTCCTGCTGCTGCTTGCAACTCCAGGGTGTGATTCATCCAATTTTTGGGCTCCTTCTGCCAACTCCAGTGTCTCTTTCAAGCTACGTTTGGGCTGCTGCTGCTGCTGCTTGCAACTCCAGGGTGTGATTCATCCATTTATTGGGCTCCTGAAGCCAACTCCAGTGTCTCTTTAAAGTAACGTTTGGGCACCTGCTGCTGCTTGCCACTCCAGGGTGTGATTAAGCCAATTTTTGGGCTCCTGCTGCCAACTCCAGTGTCTCTTTAAAGCAATGTTTGGGTTCCTGCTGCTGCTTGCAACTCCAGGGTGTGATTCATCCAATTTTTGGGCTCCTGCTGCAAACTCCAGTGTCTCTTTCAAGCTATGTTTGGGCTGCTGCTGCTTGCAACTCCAGGGTGTGATTCATCCAATTTATGGGCTCCTGCTGCCAACTCCAGTGTCTCTTTCAAGCTATGCTTGGGCTCCTGCTGCTGCTGCTTGCAACTCCAGGGTGTGATTCATCCAATTTTTGGGCTCCTGCTGCTAACTCCAGTTTCTCTTTCAAGCTATGTATGGTCTCCTGCTGCTGCTGCTGCTTGCAACTCCAGGGTGTGATTCATCCAATTTTTGGGCTCCTGAAGCCAACTCCAGTGTCTCTTTAAAGCAATGTTTGGGCTCCTGCTGCTGCTTGCAACTCCAGAGTGTGATTCATCCAATTTTTGGGCTCCTGCTGCCAACTCCAGTGTCTCTTTCAAGCTATGTTTGGGCTGCTGTTGCTGCTGCTTGCAACTCCAGGGTGTGATTCATCCAATTTTTGGGCTCCTGCTGCCAACTCCAGTGTCTCTTTCAAGCTATGTTTGGGCTGCTGCTGCTGCTGCTTGCAACTCCAGGGTGTGATTCATCCAATTTTTGGGCTCCTGCTGCCAACTCCAGTTTCTCTTTCAAGCTATGTTTGGTCTCCTGCTGCTGCTTGCAACTCCAGGGTGTGATTCATCCAATTTTTGGGCTCCTGAAGCCAACTCCAGTGTCTCTTTAAAGCAATGTTTGGGCTCCTGCTGCTGCTTGCAACTCCAGGGTGTGATTCATCCAATTTTTGGGCTCCTGCTGCCAACTCCAGTGTCTCTTTCAAGCTATGTTTGGGCTGCTGCTGCTGCTGCTACTTGCAACTCCAGAGTGTGATTCATCCAATTTTTGGGCTCCTGCTGCCAACTCCAGTGTCTCTTTCAAGCTATGTTCGGGCTGCTGCTGCTGCTGCTTGCAGCTCCAGGGTGTGATTCATCCAATTTTTGGGCTCCTGCTGCCAACCTCAGTGTCTCTTTAAAGCAATGTTTGGTCTCCTGCTGCTGCTTGCAACTCCAGGGTGTGATTCATCCAATTTTTGGGCTCCTGCTGCCAACTCCAGTGTCTCTTTCAAGCTATGTTTGGGCTCCTGCTGCTGCTGCTTGCAACTCCAGGGTGTGATTCATCCAATTTGTGGGCTCCTGCTGCAAACTCCAGTGTATCTTTCAAGCTATGTTTGGGCTCCTGCTGCTGTTTGCAACTCCAGGGTGTGATTCATCTAATTTTTGAGCTCCTGCTGCCAACTCCAGTGTCTCTTTCAAGCTATGTTTGGGCTGCTGCTGCTGCTGCTTGCAACTTCAGGGTGTGATTCATCCAATTTATGGGCTCCTGCTGCCAACTCCAGTGTCTCTTTCAAGCTATGTTTGGGCTGCTGCTGCTTGCAACTCCGGGGTGTGATTCATCCAATTTTTGGGCTCCTGCTGCCAAGTAGAGTGTCTCTTTCAAGCTATGTTTGGGCTCCTGCTGCTGCTGCTGCTTGCAACTCCAGGGTGTGATTCATCCAATTTTTAGGCTCCTGCTGCCAACTCCAATGTCTCTATCAAGCTATGTTTGGGCTGCTGCTGCTGCTGTTGCTTGCAACTCCAGGGTATGATTCATCCAATTTTTGGGCTCCTGCTGCCAACTCCAGTGTCTCTTTCAAGCTATGTTTGGGCTCCTGCTGCTTGCAACTCCAGGGTGTGATTCATCCAATTTTTGGGCTCCTGCTGCAAACTTCAGTGTCTCTTTCAAGCTACGTTTGGGCTGCTGCTGCTGCTTGCAACTCCAGGGTGTGATTCATCCAATTTTTGGGCTCCTGAAGCCAACTCCAGTGTCTCTTTAAAGTAATGTTTTTGCTCCTGCTGCTGCTTGCCACTCCAGGGTGTGATTCAGCCAATTTTTGGGCTCCTGCTGCCAACTCCAGTGTCTCTTTAAAGCAATGTTTGGGCTCCTGCTGCTGCTTGCAACTCCAGGGTGTGATTCATCCAATTTTTGGGCTCCTGCTGCCAACTCCAGTGTCTCTTACAAGCTATGTCTGGGCTGCTGCTGCTGCTTGCAACTCCAGGGTGTGATTCCTCCAATTTTTGGGCTCCTGCTGCCAACTCCAGTGTCTCTTTCAAGCTATGTTTGGGCTGCTGCTGCTTGCAACTCCAGGGTGTGATTCATCCAATTTTTGGGCTCCTGCTGCCAACTCGAGTGTCTCTTTAAAGCAATGGTTGGGCTCCTGCTGCTGCTTGTAACTCCAGGGTGTGATTCATCTAATTTTTGGGCTCCTCCTGCTGCTTGCAACTCCAGGGTGTGATTCATCCAATTTTTGGGCTCCTGCTGCCAACTCCAGTGTCTCTTTCAAGCTATGTTTGGGCTCCTGCTGCTGCTTGCAACTCCAGGGTGTGATTCATCCAATTTTTGGGCTCCTGCTGCCAACTCCAGTGTCTCTTTCAAGCTATGTCTGGGCTGATGCTGCTGCTTGCAACTCCAGGGTGTGATTCATCCAATTTTTGGGCTCCTGCTGCCAACTCCAGTGTCTCTTTCAAGCTATGTTTGGGCTGCTGCTGCTTGCAACTCCAGGGTGTGATTCATCCAATTTTTGTGCTCCTGCTGCCAACTCGAGTGTCTCTTTAAAGCAATGGTTGGGCTCCTGCTGCTGCTTGTAACTCCAGGGTGTGATTCATCTAATTTTTGGGCTCCTCCTGCTGCTTGCAACTCCAGGTTGTGATTCATCCAATTTTTGGGCTCCTGCTGCCAACTCCAGTGTCTCTTTCAAGCTATGTTTGGGCTCCTGCTGCTTGCAACTCCAGGGTGTGATTCATCCAATTCTTGGGCTCCTGCTGCCAACTCCAGTATCTCTTTCAGCCAATGTTTGGGCTCCTGCTTCTGCTGCTTGAAACTCCAGGGTGTGATTCATCTAATTTTTGGGCTCCTGCTGCAAACTCCAGTGTCTCTTTGAAGCTATGTTTGGGCTCCTGCTGCTGCTTGCAACTCCAGGGTGTGATTCATCCAATTTTTGGGCTCCTGCTGCCAACTCCAGTGTCTCTTTCAAGCTATGTTTGGGCTGCTGCTGCTGCTGCTTGCAACTCCAGGGTGTGATTCATCCAATTTTTGGGCTCCTGCTGCCAACTCCAGTGTCTCTTTCAAGCTATGTTTGGGCTGCTGCTGCTTGCAACTCCGGGGTGTGATTCATCCAATTTTTGGGCTCCTGCTGCCAACTAGAGTGTCTCTTTCAAGCTATGTTTGGGCTCCTGCTGCTGCTTGCAACTCCAGAGTGTGATTCATCCAATTTTTAGGCTCCTGCTGCCAACTCTAGTGTCTCTATCAAGCTATGTTTGGGCTGCTGCTGCTGTTGCTTGCGACTCCAGGGTATGATTCATCCAATTTTTGGGCCCCTGCTGCCAACTCCAGTGCCTCTTTAAAGCAATGTTTGGGCTCCTGCTTCTGCTTGCAACTCCAGGGTGTGATTCATCCAATTTTTGGGCTCCTGCTGCCAACTCCAGTGTCTCTTTCAAGCTATGTTTGGGCTGCTGCTGCTGCTGCTTGCAACTCCAGGGTGTGATTCATCCAATTTTTGGGTTCCTGCTGCCAACTCCAGTGTCTCTTTCAAGCTATGTTTGGGCTGCTGCTGCTGCTGCTGCTTGCAACTCCAGGGTGTGATTCATCCAATTTTTGGGCTCCTGAAGCCAACTCCAGCGTCTCTTTAAAGTAATGTTTTTGCTCCTGCTGCTGCTTGCCACTCCAGGGTGTGATTCAGCCAATTTTTGGGCTCCTGCTGCCAACTCCAGTGTCTCTTTAAAGCAATGTTTTGGCTCCTGCTGCTGCTTGCAACTCCAGGGTGTGATTCATCCAATTTTTGGGCTCCTGCTTCCAACTCCAGTGTCTCTTTCAAGCTATGTCTGGGCTGCTGCTTGCAACTCCAGGGTTTGGTTCATCCAATTTTTGGGCTCCTGCTGCCAACTCCAGTGTCTCTTTCAAGCTATGTTTGGGCTTCTGCTGCTGCTGCTGCTTGCAACTCCAGGGTGTGATTCATCCAATTTTTGGGCTCCTGCTGCCAACTCCAGTGTCTCTTTAAAGCAATGGTTGGGCTCCTGCTGCTGCTTGTAACTCCAAGGTGCGATTCATCCAATTTTTGGGCTCCTCCTGCCAACTCCAGTGTCTCTTTAAAGCAATGTTTGGGCTCCTGCTGCTGCTTGTAACTCCAGGGTGTGATTCATCCAATTTTTGGGCTCCTGCTGCCAACTCCAGTGTCTCTTTCAAGCTATGTTTGGGCTCCTGCCGCTGCTGCTTCTTGTAACTCCAGGGTGTCATTCAGCCAATTTTTGGGCTCCTGCTGCCAACTCCAGGATGTCTTTAAGCCAAAATTTGGGCTCCTGCTGCTGCCAGCTCCAGGGTGTGTTTTTCAGGCAATATAGGGGCCCCTCATAGTAATGCCACCTCAACTCTCTGCAATTGTGCCGCTCTGCGATTCTAATAGCGATGCCTCTGATCTGCATGTTCTAATTATTTACAGTATTATTTCACTAACCCAGCATGCATCCTATGCGTGTTACAGCAAGGCAGAATGGTTTACAACCCTATTGAGGCTCTAGGAAGCTCAGAAATAGCCGTTTTTAATAGCGATTCGTCACGAATAAATTTGGGTCGAAACAATTTTTGTCGGAAAAATCGAATCGAATTTTTCAAAAGTTCGCTCATCTCTAATTGTTACCAGACCTTATTGCCAGTAACACTTTGGGCCCTAGTCCACCCTTGCACACGTTTTTTTTCCAGTGTCTTGGTGTGGGGAGGTGAGGGCCAAGCAGCCTTTTTAGTTTTGCCTGTGGAATCTATACTGCTCCCAGTGTGCCATTTTCTTACTATCAACCCCCTGCAATAGCCCTCGGCCCGGACCTTTACCTCTCACCGGATGCTTTTAAATTTAGAAGAAGTGGTTGAGTATCCCTTGTCTATGGTATGGGGTTTCTCTATCTCTCTGCACTTTTTATGCACTAGCACTTTATGCATACATTTTGTGCACATTATTTTTATATTTTGCCTGGGATTTGTTGTTTTATCCCAGTTTCTTCACATAGGGACACTTAGTGCCAGAACTGTAAATACAATTCTGCATAAAAATATAAAAAGTCCAAAAAATGTATAAAAGTATTTGCAGCCAGGAGAGGTCACACAATGATTTGAGCAAAAAAATATTTAATTGCCAAACACACTTTTTAAACACAAACAAATGAAAGCCTGTTGAAATATATGGGAGAGCGAGACTGAGCGAAAGGTAATACTTGGCGCTCTTGTACCTAGAGCGCCGGTGCTATATGCTGAGCCGCCTCTGGTAATACATGTGATGCTACATGGCACTGTTAGAGGCGCTCACCAGATTTGCTTTCTTATATGTGGTTTCCTGTATAGCGCCCGGCATTCACCAGACGCTGCCTGCCACTACGAAGCACTACCTGGCGCTATCCTTTCTTAAATAACCCCCATAGTGACCCATTTTCTTGAGACCAATGGCATTGAAGTGTTACCCTGACCAAGCAACAGATATGGATCCAAAAGAGAATAAATGTCAGAACAAATGAGAAAATACCTCATGGCATAGGTAGTAAAGCACCACACTCAGGCCCTAGAATGAAGCCCTGAGTATATTTGGGACAGGTGGGTTTTTACATTGTTCAGGGTAATATGAAGAAGCAGCAGTACAGCCCCACACTTCAGCGACATCTGTTATCTCAGCTGTGTAACAGAGACTGAGACAGGATGCTTTATCTACATCCATGATGGAGCCCCATATGACAAAGGTCATGAAGTGACACATTTTCTTGAGGGCCATGTCATGGACATGTTTCTCCTGGCAGGCAGTAGCCCAGAAATTACTCAAACAGAGAAATATTGGGCAGTTTTAAAGTCGGAAATGAAATAAACAAGCACAACAAACAACCAGCAACTGATTGAAGAGTGTATCTTAGCTCAGGCAAGCAATGTCTGTATCACTGAATGCTGCACTCAACGCTGTTCACTCAAGTTAAATCCTTTAAATTAATTAATAATTTATATACATACATACATTGTGAAATGCTTCATTCTGTATTTTCTTACAGAACAAAGTGGAATAAGTGTTCATGTAATATACCTGTGTTGAGATGCAAGACAATAAATTATTTTTTGAAACCCTTCTATTATTTTGGCCAATACAACATTCATTGCTTGAGGCTTCTGCTCCAGTTTTCATTTACAGAATTTGCTGTTCTTTATCGTAAGGGTGACCTGGCATCCAAACTAAAGTTGCTACAGTGAAACTGCTCTGCCTCTAAAACTTGCATTACCTGTGCCCCCTTTGGTCCAAACTGAAGGGGGGTCTGCCATCTGTGTAGTGTAGTCGGGAGATAGTGGACTGAGTCCGAATTTCAGTATCTTTCCCTCTAGCACTAAAGGTGAACATTGGGCTTTCATTAAGTTTTGGATAAAGCAGGGAAGTTTGGGAGCCTATGGCAGGTTTTTATTGCAGGCTGTAGCCTATCCCTGTCCCAAAGAAATCAATTAGTTCAGAGCCTCAGATGTATCACCAGGACTTTTATTCAGCAAACACTGCATATGAAATAGGCAGTTTTTTACATAGAAACATGGAAGGTTGACGGCAGAAGGAGACCATATGCTCCATCCTGCCCTTATGTGTATACTGTATGTTCTCCTTATCTTAGGATAGAAATGTGCTTATCCCAGGCATGTTTAAATTCAGTCAGCTACCTCTGCTGCAAGTTTGTTCCAAGCATATACTACTCTTTCTGTAGTAAAATAATATTTTTTAACATTGCTCCTGTCCCCCCCCCCCCCCCCAGTAGCTTCAGGTTGTGCCCCCTTGTTCTATCATTAAGTTTCTTCTTAAAAAACTTCCCTCCTGAACCTTATTCAATCCCTTCACATATTTAAAGGTCTCAATCATCTCTCCCTTCTTACCTCTAGACTGTACAAATTAAGTTCTTTAAGTCTCTCCTGGTAAGTTTTATGTTTAAGTCCTTCCACCATTTTTGTTGCCCACCTTTGGACACATTCTATTTGAATGATGTATTTTTGCAGGTAAGGTCTCCAGAACTGCACACAGTATTCTAGCTGTGGCCTCACCAGGGCTCTATACAGTGGCATCACAACCTCCCTCTTCCTACTGGTGATGCCTCGAGCTATGCAGCCAAGCATCCTGCTTGCTTTTCCCACTGCCTGGCTACACTGTCCACTCATCTTGCAGCTATCAGTAATCAGTATCCCTAAATCTCTTTCCTCCGAGGTCCTGGCTAACACAGTGCTGCCCATATGGTGCTCAGAGCAGGGATTCCTTCTACCCAAGTGCACGATTTTACATTTAAAAAATTAAACTCTAGTTTCCACAGTTTTGACCACTTAACCAGTAAAGCTAAATCATCTTCCATGTTGCAGACACCTCCATGAGTGTCCACCCTATTACTAACCTTTATATCATCAGCAAACAGGCAAACTTTTCCTATCAAGCCCTATCTTTTTTTTGCTATCTAGTGTGTCAACTTAAGTCAAATACATTCCTATGCTACTTAGCTAAATGGTTCGACACAACTGAATACTATAGTGGGGTAGTGATGTGTTATGATTTCTCAAGTAAATAGAGCCCACAGATTAAAGATGACACAAAGTCAACATTATCATGTAATGTATTTTTAGAGTAAAAAATAGCACATTTTTATAAAATGCTAGAGATCCACTTAAACAAAATCATACATTTCTTTAATGACCTTTAGCTCCCATGAAAAAGTATACAATGCAAAGGTTTACCTAACAAAAAGTCTACTGTTATTTTTTAGACGAAAGGTGGTTGTAAAATACCTCTTTGCTCCTAGTTTACCAGTAACAATATTGCTAAAAGTAAAATGGTTGCTGTTACAAGATATGATATTGTAAGATATTATTTAGTGCCATGTGATATATCACCTATTCACCTTTATCACAGGGAATGTCTGAGATAAGCCATCATGGAGGTGCAAAACAAACAGTTGTGAGTACTTGTGTCTAGTGATGACTGACCTTTGGCTCCAAGCCGAAAATGGATTCTAATCAGATCTTACAGATTCCGTCTGGTTCTCTCCCCAAGATCCAGGTCAAATCATCAAGACATGCCACCCAACAGTGCCAGTAAGTGGCATGCCAGCCCCCCCCCCCCCAATTAAACTGGTCCCTTGGCATCCTTATCAATTCACCACTAGTTCAAAAAAAACAAATGCAACAAAAGATATTTAAAAAAATTAAACAGTACTTACAACTCATCGCTTCCATTTTTTTGTCCACTGCTGGTCCATGAGCTGGGGTCCTTTGATGCCAGCGACCTAAGCAGCCACCCCACTAGTATCTGCTGTTCATGGGGACAAAGGTCGTCATTCTTTTCACTTTGGCATCCTACAAAGGGTAATACTGGTGCCGGGGAGGCAAGCTTTGTCTGACAGAGGCGTGCGACTAACTGAGTGACTATAGGGGGGTATAGAGGGAATTTCCTGGGTTATCCCACTCCCTCCCCTCCATTGGTGTAGGAACCAATGTAATAGCAGCCTGTGGTGGTGCTCACCCCATACCCCTCTGTAGGTCCGCGGGGCATCTCTTCTGATGCTGGTGGCAGCGGCTTTAGCAGACACCCCTAAGGGTAATTCTGGGCCACTGGCGAGTGAGCTGTTATGCTCCAGAGACGTGGTTGATTTTCCGCCATGTTACTCTTCTGTCACTGGATTCTGCAGAGATCCTGCAGTATAAAATCTTTTCTCTCTGCCGGCCAGCATTACTCTTGGGGAAGTGTTCTCTCAGCTGGTCTATGAGTTTAATTGAAAAACAAAATATTACACCTATATGACACTTAAATCCAATTTGCATTATAGTTTGGAATGCAGTATAAAGGTGAAGCCTTTTTCAATTTAGATTTTAATAGCACTTTAAGCTCCCCACCCTGAATAACCTGTGCTTTCCAAGCACCTCATCTGAAGCAAGTACAAATGTGAATCATTAGTAATTTCAAGGGTATAACTGACAGGTTCGGCGTGTCCTCCACATCCCAGAGATAAACAGGATTTGAGGAAACTGAAGATTTAGTGCCGCAAAAGTATTAAAAGGTCAATTCAGTTCGGAACACAAAGAATACAGATTGCTTTTAACACACTGTGAGGCTGCAATCAAAAGGCACAAACAGGTAATTATTCTGCTCCTCTTTATAATTTTGGTATTTCTAACTATGTGTTCTCTTCTAAAGACCGGTTAATCCTAAAAGTAGTATGAGGATATTTGTCATTTGCATATAAATGGATGTGCTTGGATCATCAATCATTCCAAGAGGAGCAGCGTTTGTAAAGAAATACAGCGAGCACCTGATACACTGCAGTGCATTCATTTTCTCTATCGTTTGTGTTATGCGTAGAGGCTCCCTGGAGTAGGCTGGCTAAGATGTATATTGTCATATTTATAATATCCTTTATCATGTTTGGTTGATTTTATAATTTATATATTTTTTTTCTTTTTGAATTTCTGTCTGTATAATTCAGTTTAAAATAGGAAATTGTAAAGAGTTTTTAAAATGTACTTCCCTAAACTTACTGTGAAGCTGAATACACGTTTATTAGCACTTCACAAACTTTACTTTACACAATGCCACTACTGTAACAAACCCACAGCAGATTCTAGGCTAAATAGCACTCAGGGCGAGGAAAGAAATGATTTAGCAGAGTAACAATAGACTATCCAGACTCAATAATGTATATGCAGAGTACAATTGGATCCCTCTGAAACATAAAGCAATACATTTTAAGGGAGGCATAGCGCTGTGCAAAATGCAGGCTAGGAAGAATGCTCTTATACTCACCCTGGCTCCTGCATTCTGCTTCCCATCATCAACAACTCGTGCAGGTGACATAGGCATCCCATTACATCTGATGTCACTAGTCTGGACCATAGAGAATAGGAAGCAGAATGCAGGAGCTGGGATGAGTATGGGGGGATACTTTCCAGCCACACTCTTGTCAGTGTTGGATCTCCCCACTGATACCCTAGGACATGGGGGAAAGTGCACAGGGAAAACCTTAATACAATGCAGGGCAGGGGGTGCCATACTCAGAGCCAGAAGGTGTAATCGCAGTTATCGGGATCAGCTTTACTTGTAATTGAAAACATGTCATGGTATTTAACATTTGGCACAGTACACAGGTATGGTAGCTGAGGGTCAGGGTTAACAAGAAGGAAAAACAATTAGATATTGGGTGTAGGTTGCACCCAATAATAAGTCTAAAGTCTGTTAGGGCACCCCGGGGTCGCCCTAACAGACTTAAGACTTATTATTGGATGCAACCTACCCCCAATATCTAATTGTTTTCTGTGGTTTAGTCTTAAGGGCGCACCAGCTCTTTCTATAGGGTTCTGGGTCACAGCAGTGAAGTGTGTTGTCCCTTAGTGGTCCTTGGGGAGTCGAGAGAGAGAGGGAGAGATCTCATTGTTCCTCTTAATATATGTATCTATTTATACACCATCTCTCTCAAATCAGTGATCTGTGAGGATAACAGCACACCAGATAAGGCTCAGGGATGTTTCGTACCCTTGGTGCTTAGGAGGGTGTGTGGGGAATTGGCCAGTAACATTGGCAAGGCACCCGCTGCTTGACAGATCTTACCAACCCACTTGCCCTGTCAATTGGTAAGGAGCCTTGCCAGTTCACAAGTAATGTAAAACAGTAACCCCCTCATTTCAATAAAAAAATATAAACGATATTAACCAATCTTTTTTCCTGTCCAGCGCTGGTTTGGACTTCCTCCCTGTCCTCCTCGGATGGCATAACAGCTTCTGCATCTGCACCAAGGCTTAAATGGGACATAGGTCTCCCTCATTCACCCAGGCATCCCGTTGTCACCCCCAAGGAATGTTTCTCCGATTAAAAAAAGTGTGTGGCTTCTGGTGATTCCCCAGGGAATTGTCTGCAAAACTAAAGGGAATCACCAGTGCCACCTGACCATAGGGTAAATTAACCAGATATCCCACTTTGGGTGGGACAATCCCACTTTGAGGCCCACTCTCCCTGCCAAAGCTCTGGGGACACCTAAATGTTCCACTTTGCTAACATGGGGAAGACTGTCCAACCAAATACAGAATACTGGATGTCTGGGTGCTTTGCACCTGCTAGGGCTTTGGTTGAATGTTGGTACTGGAATGCATGGACTTCTGAGCATGTGAACCAAATTTTCCTAGAGCATGTGACCCGTAAGTAAGCCACACGCTAAACCACACCCCTCCCACGTCCATCACACACAAACTGGTTTAAACTGTCCCAGTTTGAGGACACCAAAAATGGTCATTTTACCATAGGAACTTATATGACATGATATGCAGCTGGAGGCCTCCGAGCCACTCATACTACCACAAATATTGCTACTATTCAGAGCCAAAGCCAAACCAAGAGGCAATAGTCAGGTCACATTTGATTTCTCTGCCATTATTGCATCTAAGAACTTTCAAGTTAACTGTCAGCAGAACAGAATACTTGTCTTCTCATCTTGTGCAGCATACTTTATCAAGGGAGCCCTACTGGCCTAACTCAAAATTTCCAACCTCCTTTCATCTAGTACCACTTTTAATTTGAAGTAATTTAGGAACCACCTGAGTTTCCCATCTTTTGAAGCAGCTTTATACTTATAGAACTTGGGTACCCCTGGCTGTGAACACATGGCATAACATTTAAATCTTCATATTGTTGTATGATGGTCATGTGATGTCAGCAATTTCCATACTGCCAGACAACATTACTAGATATATATTAGCAAAATGCAAGAACAACATGTTTTTGCTTCTCATCTAGGTTGTAAGCTTTGTACCCCACCTGAGATCAAAGGGCATGCAGAAGGAAAGCTCAAATTGCTCTGGCCAAGTATGTGGATGGAATGAAGGTAGAGTTTTATTTTGGACATGTTATATGACTCAGACAAGAGGTTTACATACCTGGGTAACTGGAGGCAAGGGACAGGGAAGGTAGAATTAGAGTCAGGTTGCTGTGTTTTGGCAGCAAAGCAGGAGAACTGGAGCCTAGGAGCTGGCAGGAGGTCCAAGAAGACAGGGACCTAGGAACAAGGATCAGAGCGTGCAATTATGGCCAAATCATTGTGGGCAGCTGGAGTGGTTAACCTGGAGATGAACCTGAGAGAGCCACCTGCTGGTGAGCACCAACAAGCACAGCACCTCAATAAGGCCTGTATACTGGGGTATGTGTCATGCTTACGAGCAGGGAGAGTACAATAGAGGAGGAAGACACCTGTCTTGCAGGAAGGAGTTCTCAGGTGGAAGAGATGAACCTTTGTGAGATCAGTGGCTAATATCAGATCTGATCCAGTGCCACACTTGACCTGGAACCATGAAGTCTACAAACTTTGCCTTCACTGGCGCACCCCACAAGGATGGACAAGCTGAGCTGCAGGTCGTAAAAAAAAAAAAAAAAAGGAGTAAGGCACCTAACCACTAAGCAGAGGCTACACAATCCAGGAGAGGCTGGGGCGGGTAAGTATTGGGGAGGATTAGATAAAAGTAATCTGTTAAACAAGCCAATTTCAGAAAGTCAGAAGCAAGAATACAGATGGTGTATTCTCTGTCTCTCTAATCACTCTCTCTCTTCAGCCCCTGAGACTAAGGACAGTCCCATGTGTTGGGATTGCCAGCCTGGACAGTGGCTCCAACGCCCGGGAGGGTCCTTTCCCTAATCCTCAACCTTGTTTTTGCAATGCTCTATTCATTCTACTATGTATTCTGAGAATTGTTAATTGCTACTATTTATTTCCCTACCAGTTGTACATAAAGTGGACCATAACGCAGGGCTGATGACCCCAGGATCTATAAGATTCCAGGGCTGCTTGATTCCCTCCCACCAGGGTATCCAGATTTGGGATGCCCCACTGTGGGAAACCCCCAAGTCGCCCAGTAAACTCACCTTCTCCCCCAATCCAAAGGCGCATGCGTGAGCAGTAGCCGCTCCCTGCTATGCCTTTAGCAGGGCTTGCACCCATGCCAGGCATTCCCTATTAGAGGGTAGCAGGGATGCAACCACTGCCACGCTCAGTTGCACTCAACTAAACTCTGCTGGACTCGGATGAAGCCAAGTCCTTAGACGAGCCTAAACGATTTTGCGTCAGTGTAGTCGAGCAGGCTGATTGGATTGTAGGCCACATATGCACCGTAGGACCAGGGAAAGATAAGTTGGAGTGGGCGACCTGGGAGGATTTCACAAAGCAGGGCACCCCGCATCAGGGTTCCTGGGGGGCAAGGACCAAAGTTCTGAGTTTTGGTCCACTTTCAGCCTCTCTAGCACAACAAATTATTAGTATTTATGGAATACATTCATAAATATGACTGGTTAAAAATTTGCCCCACCGAAAGCTAAATGATTATCACTGCCAACAGACCTGTCCCATAATTAGAAGATTACCCTATATTGTTCACACAACAGATCTAGGGTATGAGGCCAACAAGTGGATATTTGGTCCGGTTTGTAGGGTTCTTAGAGGCATTCTGGTTTGGAATAGGAATTAATGTCAATTTTGACTTTTACTACAGTTTAAGTGCCACTTTCCTAAAACTCTTTTTGACATCCCTCCACACCCCCCTTTTACTCTCAAAATGCATCCCCATGCACCTCAGATTAGTGGGTTGAGGAACATGCTGCAACTTAAGGTGGGCACAAGGCTTGTATAAGCCTCCCTCATCCATTATGAGTTCAGAAGTCCTTGGTGGAATAAAAGGCCTTAGTAAAATAATGTAGTTTGATGCCTCATTTAAACATACCCAATCCTGGTTTTAATTAGTTGCAAGTTAAAAGCCAGTTACTTGGGGTATTCTAGTATTCCCGTCTTGTGCATGCCATCAGCTCCACCAGATGTCTAAGTTATGTTGATTATGTTAAAATATTCAGAATTATTCTTGCCATAGTTTAGCAGAATGATGAACAGCTTTCTCACTCTTTAGCTTCTCGAATGGCCTGCCCTTTAATCATTATTCATTCGCACAAAGTTTTTGAACTTACAATGAGGACAGCTTGCTTCTATTTAAGAGGAGCTAGTCTGGCTTCATATGGTTACGTTCTAGATGCATTTACTATAATAAGTTTTTATTGATTTCGATGAATACAACAAAAAAAAAGGGGAGTACATACAATTAGCAATGAGAACAAGAGGGGAGGGGATAAGGGGGAAATATCATTTAAATACTATGCAGATTGAAATAACAATAATCATGACATTCGTAGTAATAAAAGCAATGGTATTTATGATAGCAGTGGTATATCCACTTCCCCGCAGAACTGGTGTTCTGTGCCAATCTCCAAGTGCAGTAATAGAACTTGGCACACACAGCAGTCCAAAAGGAGGGTCCACCCATAGAGCTAAGATGTACACCAAACTGGTGGATGGGGATAGTGGAGTTAAAAAGCAAGGAAGGGGGCAGTGGGAGAGAATGTTGGGAAGATAGGGAAGGAAGGGCGAATAAGGTCCGGTAAGGTAAGGGAGGGCCAATGGAAGGATCAGCGGAGATCTCAAATGCCAACTCCATCTGAGCTCGCAAGGGCTCTCACCTCGCGCCAATAAGACTGATAAGCATGAGGTAAGTGATTGATAGTAGCTACAGACCCCCCGGGCGGTCCGTCTTACTGAACGCCAGGACGGAGCAGGGCTGGGAGGTGGGCATCACGGTAAACTATCCAGCAGGTCCAGGTTAGTAAAAACTGCTCTGTGGATCCTCTATGGTCTGCGATAAGCTCCTCCATATTGTGAATTACTTCTAATTCTTGAACCCAGTCCATCAATGTGGGTGGGACCTGCGATTTCCACTTCCTAGGAATAACGGTTCTCATAGCTGATACAAAGTATCTTAGGATACCGCTTTTTATACCGGATATTGGGCCAGGGATAAGTGAGAGAAGCGCCACTTGGGGTGTGTTTTCTACCTTGGACCCAGTGACCGCTTCATAAATCGTAAAGACCTGGTCCCAAAGAGCTTTAATAATTGGGCAACCCCACCAGATATGGGTCATATTATCTGCTTCCCTCTGGCATCTCCAGCATTTGTCCGATTGCGTTGTTGCAAACTGGTGAATGTCAGCCGGGCACCTATACCACCTGGCAAGTACTTTGTAGCTCCGTTCTTGGTTGGAACCTGCTAGTGACATACCCTGAGTGCACAAAAAAATTTTAGTGAGGTCATTAATAAGGGGGGACCTCACCAGATTTCACTATGTGACCTATTGATATATGAATTTGTCAGGAGCGCTCCAAATGAGGAAGTCCTTGGCCTGCATTCCCGGTTCAAATGCCGGGTTGTCAGAGGGGTGAGGGGGCCAGGTCTGCGCACTAATTTAAGCTTATTTTGCAGTGGGTCCAAAGTCTCCAAAAAATGTCCCGCCAGGAAGGGCATAGACTCCCTCTGAGGTCCGGAGAGGGGGGCAGCCCATGCCAGTGCAGTGGGGTTGAATGGAGATAGCGATTTCTCGAGCTGCACCCATAGTTTGTCTCCTCCTCTATGTTTCCAGTTCACTATCCGTTGCAGCATTGCAGCCGTATGATAAAGTTTCAGATCTGGGAGGCCCGCACCTCCCTCCCTTTTACTTCTGGAGAGAGTGGAGAATCTTATTCTTGGTTTGGCAACCCCCCAGACGAATTTGGAAAATGCCAATTTCAGTTTGGAAAAGAACCCGGAAGGGATTCTTATTGGGACCGTCTGAAAACTATATAAGAGCTTAGGGAGAATGTCCATCTTTAGACTGTTAATTCTCCCAAACCACGAGATAGGCCTCTTCGAGTAGAAGTTAAGGTCTGACAGAATTTTGGTGAGGAGCGGGGCATAATTAAGCTCATATAGTTTAGAGAGGTCGTCCGGAATCTGCACACCCAGGTATTTGATGGCAGTGGACCTCCACTTAAAGGGGAAACTACTCTCTAGGCGCCTAGGAGAAAAATTTTGAGGGCTTCAGATTTTGAGTAGTTAACCTTAAAGTTGCTCACCTGGCCAAACCGTTGAAATTCATTCAACACCGATGGGAAGGAAATATGTGTGGATGTTAAGTGTAGTAACAGATCATCCGCAAACAAAGAGGTTTTGTATTGACGGCCTGCTACTTGAATCCCCTTGATGTCTGGGTTGTCCCGGATGGCTATGGCTAAGTGCTCCATGGTAAGGACGTAGAGCAGGGGGGACAGCAGACATCCCTCACGCGTGCCGTTACTAATAGAGAAGGGAGTTGAAAGAAGTCTGTTAACTCTAACTCTGGCCGAAGGGCAGGCATACAGGGCAAGGATTTTGGAAAGGAGGACAGGACCAACACCAATCTGTATGAGAGAAGCCCTCATGAATTCCCAGTCTACCCTGTCGAATGCCTTCTCCGCATCACACGAGAGGAGGCACGCAGGTTCTCCGATGGTGCCAGCGTACGATATTAGGTCGAGGAGCTTGTTGGTGTTGTCCCTGGCCTCCCTCCCCGGGACAAACCCCACCTAGTCCAGATGAATCAGCCCCGGGAGGAGAGGTTGCAGCCTTAGAGCGATAATCTTAGCGTAAAGTTTAAGATCAATATTAATCAAAGAAATGGGCCTATAGTTCCCACACAGAGTAGAATCTTTACCCGGCTTGGGGATAACTGCAATCGTCGCCTCAAGCGTCTGCTTGGGGAAGGGGCAATGCTCCCCTATGGCATTAAAGGTTTTTGTTAACAGAGGGATTAGACAAGGTCCGAAGTGCTTATAAAATTTAGGCGAGTAGCCGTCCGGCCCCGGACTTTTGCCCGCCGGAGACTCCTTAATAGCTTTAGCCACTTCCTGCTCCGAAAGGGTGTCTCTAGGGCCTCCACTTCCTCGTCGGAAATGGTGGGTAATGGGGTGCTCTCTATGTAAGCAGCTATCTCCTCTGGGGACGCTCACGTCCCAGACGCAGGGTCGGGGGGGGGCTATTAATATTATATAGGGAGGTGTAAAAGCTCCTAAAAGTATCTGCTATGTTAGAAGGAGTTTGAGCTAGAGTGCCGTCTCGTCCTTGGAGGGACGGGACGTAGGTCACTGTTGATCTAGGGTGTAATGTTCTGGCAAGCAGACGACCACATTTGTTGGCCGATTCGTAGAACAAAGCTTCCCCCTATCTCTGAACCGTAAGTACGACTGATTGTATAACTTTTGGAGCTTTTCCCTAGCGTTTTGGAGTTCTAGCAGTTGGATATTGGTGGGATTATTCTTATGCTCCTACTCAAGGGACTTGGTCCTGTGTCTGGGTTATAAGCAAGGCTCTCTCCCGTTTAAGCCTAGCACCATGTCTGATAAACTCCCCTCTGAGAACGCACTTCAGGGCCTCCCACTGGAAAGGTAGCGGAGTTGGGTCATCTTTATGGTCTTCAAGGAAGTGCCCAATCGCTTTCTCTATTGCCGCAGAGCAGACCACGTCATCGATCAGGTTGTCGTTTTGTCGCCATGACCATCCCGGGGGGGGGGGGGGGGGTAGGGCCCGGGAGGCAAAGCGAAATGAAAATTGGGGAGTGATCGGACCACAAAATCGGGCCTATCCACGCTCCAGGATCCCAGTCCATGGCGTGGTGGCTGAGCAACAAGTAGTCAATTCGACTGTAGGAATTGGCTGCATGTGAGAAAAATTTGTAATCTCTTTTAGCCCCATTTAACGCCCTCCAAGAGTCAATCAGTTGGAGGTCCGTCAGGGACCTCCGGAGCTTATTGAGTTTATTCAGAGACACCGCTGTCCTCCTAGAAGAGGTATCAATGGATGGGTTGAGGGGGGTATTAAAATCACCTCCCAAGATGATTATTCCCTCAGCGAAGTCCTTGAGGAGCCTAATCATCTTGATACAGAAGTCAATTTGGTCTAGGTTGGGGGCGTACATATTTGCTACGGTATACATTTTATTAAAGAGCTTCATCTTTACGAAGAGGAACCAACCCGAGGGGTCAACCTTGGTTCCCACTATTTCATGTGGAAGCGATTTATGAAGTGCCACCGATACCCCTTTGGTTTTAGATTGGGGCAGTGAATCCAGGATGGGTAATATCTGTTACCGATTTTGGGGACATGGTCTGCCCTGAAGTGCGTTTCCTGGAACAGTGCTATTTTAACCTTTTGTTTATGAAGGTCGTAAAGGACCTTCGTCCTTTTCTCAGGGACATTAAACCCCTTTACGTTGAAGGAGCAGACAATCACCTCCGTCATTATGGGCGATGTAATCAAGGCCCTACCAAGATTCTAGTAAGGGATTCGACTGGGGTAGACGGGGGGTTGGGGACAACAGGGTGAATGGGTGGGTTCAGGTATACAGGGTGTAAAGAGAAATTACAAGGGTTTAACCAATTACGGTCTTCACTCTCCTCGCTAAGGGAGGGAAAAGATTGGCCTATATCGGGGGTTGGAAAGCTACGACCATGTAGTAGGAGGAGGCGCGCTTTCCTTTCAAGACAAAACTGAACCCGTTAACAATAACAGTGAACAATGGACCTGATTCTTGTTTCATTCGGCAGTAAGGGCGGAGGCCCCATCAGGCTCCAAACACATTACCCCAACCATCCCGGCCCCGAGAACAGAAGAAACAACAAGAGGACCGGCCAAGGCAAACGCCAGTCGCCACGCGGCCCAGTCCGCCCCGCCCACGGCCCAGACAGGGGAGGGCCCCATGGCGCGCCCCCCAAAAAGCGGAAGGGCCCCGGGGGCCGCCCACCCGACCCGGCCCGGCCGGGGCCGTAGTAATGGCAACGACTCGGCCCCGCCAAACCGAAGACACCGAGGCAGCAGCCCGAGAAGCCGGCAGCGACTCCAGCCTGTGCAAAGGGGAAACGTGTTCAACAGGGCCCAGCCGCACGATCGTGAAGCCGGCAACAGAAGGAGGCACTACTGGCTCGCCGTACTGTAAACCAGCGTCCGCCATTAACTATTATACCCCAGGGGAAGCAGCTGGTGAAACGGAACTGTAACATATTGTAACTAAAAAGTAAACGTATCCGTAACATAACCATAAACAGGAACGTGAGTTGTTGGGTTTTTTTTTCCCCGCTTAATCTTTTCACCGATGGGCAGTCCTAAGTCCAGGTCACCCTGATGGTCAAGGTGCCCTGGGGGGTCAGTACAGCGAAAGTTCCAAGGGGAGGCAGGCCCCGGCGCTCCCAGGAACAGCAGGCATGGCCGGGAATGAGATATGGGGCCCACGCATCAGAGCACTCAGTCCAGGATAGGAAGGCAGAAATCAAATATTGGCACGTAACACCAACAGGGCCCCAGGGTCAAGAGGGAGTCCCAAAACAGCTAAATCTGCTGGAACCGGCGTCTGCCCCGTTGCCCATCCGGTCCTCGTGGGCCGCGCAGCCGACCATCCTCGCGTCCCGAGCGCACAGGCCCGACCTCTCCAGCGCCTAAGCTTGGCGACAGCCAGTTCTCAATGGGGAAAGCCGGAAGATCCAAAAAGCCAAAAAGTTCTGGAAGCTGGGAGGGGGAGCGTAGCAGAAAGACCCTGCCCTGTCTCGAAACCACCAGATGAAACGGATGACCCCATCTATACGTGGCGCCCACCTCTTTGATCTTTTCTAGCAGGGGTTTAAGGATCCGCCGCATCTGGAGGGTCCGCCTGGCCAGGTCAGGCAGTAGAGAAACTGTGGCACCCTGATACTTTGAGGGCTCACTCTCCCAAGCTTTTCTCATAATTTCCTCCTTGACTCTGTAGTAATGAACATGGCACACAATATCTCTCGGCCAAGAAGGGTCTGGCGGGCTGCGGCCGGGCACTCTATGTATTCTATCAATTTCAATATGCTCGTCTCGCCTCCGCCCCAGGAGCTCATTGAAGAGGGTTTTGGCAATTTCTTCTAGCCTGTTGTTTTCTGGCGTCTCCGGAAGTCCTCTAATTCGGATATTATTCCTCCTTCCCTGGTTCTCCATATCGTCCAGGTGGATCATCATTCTGGCGGAATGTTGAGTTAAGTCGGTCTGCACTTGTTGCAGGGTTGCATTTGCTCTTTCAAGGGCCTCTATGCGCTGGACTGTTGTTGTTTGTTCCTGCTCCAGAGTCTGAACTCTATCGGCGACCTCCAAAACGGACTTTGTTACTTCCTCAAGCTCCCTTCTAAACAGAGATTCCATTCTATTAGTATAGTTCTCAAAGTCCTTTCTTGAGGGCAAGAACTTCAGAAGAACCTCCAGGTTGTATTGTGCCGAAGGGATCCGGTCGGGAATCGTGGCAACAGGAGTTGAGGACTCGGATGAACCAGGCCAGCATCCGGGCGAATGCGGCTCCGCGGCCCGGCGGCTCTGGCTCTGTGACGGCCTCGGGCTTGGAAGAGCGGTCGGCCCCCGCGTCACCTCACAATAAGAGGCCGCCCCGGAGGCCGAGGTTCCGCACCCCGGAGGAGACCCCCAGTCGGGATGCCGTTCCCCGCCATGTGTGCCCGACGCAGGGAGCCACTCCCCGGGGATCCATGGCATTCAGTTGAGGCTGGTTGAGGGTGGAGCTGCGCAGCGACGCCGACAAGGGACCCACCAGGACCCGGTGGCCGGGACCAATCACTAGGCGATGCCCATGGCTCCTGTTCGCTCTGTGGGCCTGGAGGGGTGTTCATCCGGAGGCCAGGCGGCCGCTCACGCAGATCGGAGTGAGACCAGCCGGGGGATACAGGGCTGGGAGGCTGGGAGATGACATGTTCTTATGGGGAGACTGCCATGTCTCAATGCCCCCATTATCTCTCTGCCCGGATTGTAATAGGAGGGGCAGAACATCAGCATGTTCTTCTGAAGAGGTAATGAGGAGAGTGTCTGTTTCATGTGTGTGCACTGCTGTATTAGACATTCTGGCCACTTGGCCTGCATGGGAGGACTGGGGCGCCTCTCCTCCTGCCCGGACTGACATCCGCCCATCACCGCTGCTGCAAGCGGCATCAGACAGCCCGCCCTCCGCTATGCAATATGTAGGCGGCAGCCGCCGAACGGCTTCCACTTCGGGCGGAGCCGCCTCCTCCTCCGCCGCCACCCTCGGCTCCTCAGCAGCAGCCTTCCGCGGTGTCTCTCTCCCCATCACACAAGCCGATGGCGCGCCGCCATCTTCTCCTCCTCCAGCAGACGCCGCCGCGGGAGCCCCCACACCCGGCACTCGGTGAGTCTCCCGGCCCCAGCGCCGCTCCCTCCACCTCCTCCGCAAGTACCTCCGGGGCCCGGCCACGGTGTCCTCGGGCGCGGGCGGGCATATCAGCTCCCCCGGGTGCGTTCTCCCCTTCCCACCGCTCTCCAGGCGCCATATTGCGGCCCTTCCTCCGCGATCCCGCGGCTCCTCCCGGGGGGAAAAAACGAATGATCTTTGCAAATCCAGTGACCCCAGATGGTGTCCTGCACTTCCTACGCTTGGACATGAGTCCAACAAGGTCCAATTAATGGGGATTAGTCAAAAACTGGAGACTTTAGGCGCGGAGCTCCCAGATGGACGTCTTCACACGGCCATAGCGTAAGCACGCCCCCCTAGATGCATTTAAGCATAGAACAAAACCAATGTTTAGTGCAACATGAAGCAAATAAATAGCACCCTTGGAATTGATGAACTGCCGGACAACAGGAAACAACAAAAAATATGCAAAACACCAAGATCCTAGGTAGGTAGGTAGGTAGGAGGTAGGTAGGTAGGAGGATACTTTCAATATATGAAATATTTGTAGCTGGACTTTTAAGGCAGAGACAATTGTTACATCAGTGTCTATGGCCAGCTCAATCCATTTTTTGTGGGGAATGGAAAGAGTACACGAGGCTTAAGACATACCTGCAAAGTCCACTGGTGAATTATGATTCCATTGTCCAGCACTCAGGTGTAGTTAAAATCCAAAACTTTTATTTTTCCACATGTACAGTATCTGTATAAAACGACTTGCTTGCTCCTTTTCACAACATAATGCGTTTTGGGCTGTGTACAAAGCCCTATGACTAAGGGCTTTGTACACAGCCTGAAACGCGTTATGTTGTGAAAAGGAGCATATGACTAAGGGCTTTGTACACAGCCCGAAACGCGCTATGTTGTGAAAGGGAGCATATGACTAAGGGCTCTGTACACAGCCTGGAATGCGTTATGTTGTGAAAAAGAGCATATGTCTAAGGGCTTTGTACACAGCCTGAAACGCATTATGTTATGAAAGGGAGCATATGACTAAGGTCTTTGTGCACAGCCCGAAACGCGTTATGTTGTGAAAAGGAGAAAGCAAGTCGTTTTATACAGATGCTGGACAAATAAAAGTTTTGGACTTTAACTACACCTGAGTGCTGGACAATGGAATCATAATTCACAATTGTTACACCGTTGAGTCGGGCTACGTGTGGCACTGTCCTGTTTTTAAGTTAAAGAAGAAAAAACAGAGATTTCGAGGTTTACAGGTTTATCTTATGATTTCTCTTTTTAAGCTAGTGGGAGTGGTCCTTGGTTCTGCATAATAATCAGCATAATATGCGGGGTCTGTAAGTTTCCCAGAATTTGCTCGTGACATTGGCGCCTATATCAGAACTCCCAGACACACAGGGCCACACAGAAGAGCACTGCCAAACGTGCATGTGTGCACTCCCAATGCGCATGCACACTCTAATAGAACATATGCATGCTAGCCAAACCAGCATGTGCACATTCCCAAAGCACATGTGTGCACTGCCAAAGTGCACGCACACACTCCCAAAGCACATGCACACACTCAAAGAGCACATGCGATCACACCCAAACATGCATGTGCACACTCCTAAAGTGCACACGTACAATCCCAAAGGACTATGTGCACACTCCCAAAGAGCATGTGCGTACTCCCAAAGGTCCATGTGCGCACTCCCAATGCGGGCAGGTGGCAGATCAGGCAGACGGTGGTTGGTGATTGGGCAGGCGAGTGGTTCACTAATTGGGTGAGTGGTCAATCTTGGCCGATCAGGCAAGTGGGTGGCCAATAGGGAGCATAGGTGGCCGCTGGCACCTCTTTCCCTGGCTAAAGTGAGGTAAACATGCCCCCATTCCCCTCACCGCCACGGAACCTGCCCCGGGGAAAGGAGCAGGGTGAACCTTCCCCTGCTCCCCGCTGGACCGCAACATGAGCAGCAAGGCAAGGAGCTGGCCACCCACTTTCAATATAATTCTGGCATTGCATAGGATAACTGAGCAAATGTTTCTTTTCCCTGATCCAGCATTTGCTCCTGGTAATATCTTCCATATGATCTTGAGAAGTAAGACACAACTTGGTCTATGATTTGTCCTGTTTTTGATTATGGTTTACTTCCAACAGATGACAGTGATGTCTACCTGAACTACAGTTCTGAAGTTCCTATATCTGTTTTTTCACCTTGCGCCTATGACTAGACAGTCTCATTCTGCTTTGGTGGCACAAAGATTTAAGAGAGTCATGATGGTTACATTATTTGGAATATGGATTACTTACTCTGTGAAGGGTTTAACTCTTTCAATGCCAGCCTTTGTCAGAGATTTAGCACTATGTACTTTTGCATTGTGTGCTTTATATTTTAAACTGTGATTTCTGCAGGAACTTCAAGGAATTTATAGTATGTATTGTTCTTTTCAGAGTTTGAGAGTTACCATGAAATGTTTGGGATTTACCATGAAATGAAAATGTAAGTTTTTAAAAAACAAAAAACAAATTAGGGTTGATTCAGAGACACATACACATGCAATTTCGCATGTGTCTGTGTATTTTTTGCGAATTTCTACCTTGTTTTTTGTTTTTTACGTTACTGTTTTCATGCGTATATGCGTTTACGTTAATGCGTATATGCGCATTCGATGGATGGATCGAAATCGGATATTTTGCGTTATGTCTGATAAGTTACGTTATTGGCATGGGCTTGCGTTTGATTCTGAGACCTGATTGCCGATGGACCTCCGCCCTATATAACGGTTACATTTCCGCTCCACTTACAGGATCATTTTGGACTCGGCATTCCTGTTGAAAATGTTTTTCGGCTATGTGGAGGAGTATGAGCGCCTTCAGCTCAATGGCATAATCTGTATCAGCATGGCCGAGGCCAGATGACGCATGAACATCAATCGCATGCATGACGTTGAGCTGTTCAAGCTGACCCGACTCAATCGCATTTCCCTCCATAAATTGTATAGTGAGCTGCGGCCATGGTTAGCCCGCACCACGAGGAAGGGGCAAGCAATTTCAGGTATGACCAAGATGCTTGGCTGCCTGCAATTTTTGGCAAACGGCTCGCTCTAGAGGCTGGGTGCCCTCTCTGTGGGGATGCCCCAGCCTACGCTAAGCCGCGCGCTATCCAAGTTTCTGGATGGCATGGCTACCCTTTGTTCCAAATATATTTCCATTCCGGACTGCATGGTAGCCTGGAACGCGATTAAGTTGGGATTTTATAATATCGCCGACATGCCCAACGTCATGGGTGCGATCGATTGCACCCACCTTGCCTTGGTCCCACCCGCAGCCGATGAATACATCTATAGGTAAGTTAATTATGTCATTTTTTTATATTGTTTAGCCAAACTTAATTTTAATCTAGTAATCCCTCCTTCTCAAGTATCCCTGTGAACCAGTTTAGAATGCATACCTTAATCCCTCCTTCTCAAGTATCCCTGTGAACCAGTTTAGAATGCATACCTTAATCCCTCCTTCTCAAGTATCCCTTTCAAACAGTTTAGAATGCTGACCTTAATCAATACTTATCATGTAGGCCTTAGAAAAGCATTTGAATGCTGACCTTAATTAGTCCTTAGCATGTTCACCTTTATTTTCAAACACATCCATATTATTTTTACATTTATTTAGACTTATGTCCTTTGTTATTTAGTTTGGGATTGTTGAACAAGAATCTTTATTTGTTTTTTTAGTTAGGGTTTTTGATGGATACCTTGGCTTTGTGTAATCTCTAATTTTTTTGGTTTCAGGAGCCGCAAGATGGGCCACTCGCTGAACATACGAGCAGTGGTTGATCCGGACATGCAATTCCTCAGGGTCCTTGCAGGGAATCCAGGGTCTTCCCATGATGCATATATATTGAGGAGTTCAGGCTTATATACTCGGTTTGAGTCTGGCGAAATATCTGCTGGATGGCTCCTGGGTAAGTTTGTTCAAATTGCATCATTCTCTTTTCACTGTATGCCTTAGAATATAGTTGATGACCCATGTCTTAACCTATGGCTGTTTTTAGCCCTTGATGACATGTTAAACAATAATGTTGCTTAGAATGTGTAATTAATGTTAGTATTTTGATATTCTTTCAGGGGATTCTGGTTATCCGCTGATGCCGTGGCTCCTGGCACCCGTTCTCCGCCCGCAGAATGCGGCCCAGGAGTCCTATAATCGGGCCCACCACAAGACCCGGGCAGTAGTGGAGAGGGCCTTCGGCCTGTTGAAGTCGAGGTTTTGGTGTTTGGACCATACAGGGGGGGCACTGCAGTATGACCCCAACAATGTTATAAAAAATTATTTTAGCATGCTGCGTGCTCCATAGGCAGCATGTCCCCAGTTATGTTTGACTATCCCCCCCCCCCTCCACCCAGGCAGGAACCTGATGGAATTTATGATGGCACCCCGAGTGCTTCTGGGCAATCTGTCCGTGCCCATGTTATTGAGAATTTTTTTTATTAATATTCGTATAGTTTGTTATTGTTTTTGCCTTATTTGTATATTTGTTGCCTATGTGAAGGCCTTTTTTTTTGGTTAAATAATTTTGTAATGAGTTAATTACAAAACAATTTACACCTGATTTGAGCGTAATGCAGTTTATTTTCTCATGTTTGTCATTACAAACCTTCATTAATGGAAAAAGCACACAAATATAAATGCATCAACTTAGCCCAGAACAGCTAAAGTCCCATTCCATACATTTTCACTAAATATGTAACATTTTTTGGGAAGGGCACTCGCAGACTCCATGGACATCCATTTGCAAACGTAAGTATACATTGGGCCAGACTCCTGGCCCATAACAATTGTCCACATCCAGGAGTTCTAAGGTAACTTACTCCAGGCCGAAGTTTACCCGCCCACCAACATCAAGATCCATAGGAAGCATGACTTTCAAGGGGAATAGTAGGCCAGGAATCTATAGGGCCACATACACACCCTCTCCTGCTTGTGCCACATTTCATCAGTGCAATGTTGCAAGGCCGGAGTCATCTGCAAACTCTAGGGCTGCATGTTATTTTGCCAGCCTATGACAGCCAGCCCCCATGCCAGTCCAGTCCAATCTTGTACATGGTCCAATGGTGATGTACTTCAGGCAAGAATGTCCCCCAATATTGCCAACAAACAGGATGAGTCAGCCAGCATTTCCTTAGGCCCAAGCCTGGTGCGTGGGAGCTTGAGCGGCGCTTGACTGAGGCTAAAACTCAGCCATTGCCTAGTGGGGTATCTGAGCACTATAATGAGCTTTATGGGCGAATTCCCAAAGAAACCAGCAAAGGCATAAACAACCAAATCTTGGTTGTGCTCACCACACAGGTAAATAGGGTTGGGATGGAGAGGAAAGATGTTGAGCAGATCCAGGTCAAATTCTTAATATTGTTGTTGGCCATAATAATGTTGGGGTTATTGTTGGGGTTGCAGATTCTGGAGGTCTAGGGCGAGCAACAGCACCAGATGTACTAGGCAAAACCTCTGCAGCAGAGCTAGCACTGGGGACTGTAGGTTCAGTCTCAGCATGCTGGCCACGATGGGCTGGCAGAATGCGTCCAGCTTCACTCTGCTGCAGAGGATTTGGTGCAGTAGGATGCTGGGGCAGTGGCAGATTAGGTTCCAGGGGGGTCATTTCAGAAGGTAGAATCTGGATAGCATCCTCCTCCTCCATATGCTGTATTACATCCATTAGTGGGGGAGTCTGTTGGGACATGTGAAAAACTGTGTCAGCTTTTTTCAGAAATATATTTTTGAACAATTAGTCATGTTCATTCACATGCATCACCAGTTAAAGCAAAGTACACTTACCCTATCTAGCTGGTCCTGTGTCCTAGGCAGCAGGGAAGTAGATGGTGTGGTTAAACTGGAGGATGCTTCCACACTTCCAGAGGCATGATGCTGTGCTTGGGTAAAAATTAAAAGGCACGTAAACACACGAACATCCCTTGATGAGCCTGATGAGTAGATATGTTTTAGAACACACGGGGCAAAGCAAGAATGTCAACTCCCCAACGGTTAAAGTGGACCTTCCCAATGAATCTGAATCTATATGTATGACTCACCCTGTACCTACAGATTGGTCACCTTAAAAAATAAAAACATGCATGTACTGCATGTTGGGAGGCTTTACACATCCAAAATGGCGCCTTAGGGGCCATTTGCCTTCTGAGTGTGCTGCTGTGCATTCTTGCAATTATGACCTTTCCCTGACCCCCAGCTCAACTTTTGACCAAAGCACAGCTAGAACCCCAGTGGTAGAAAGAATAAGAAGTGATCACAATTTTACCAAATAATCACATCATATGCAGTGGTTTTGGAAGCTAAATTGTTTGTTCTTTTCAATAAATCATGGTGAAGGTCGTGTATAGACTGAAAACCTGTCTAAGGACCATGAACTACTGCACCCTGGGAGCGTGTCCATCATTAACCCCATTCCTCAGCCATTCAACACCCGCCTATAACAGTAACCTCCCCTCAAACCCACTCCCTAGGGGCCTGTTGATATCTGCGTGTGAGCCTCATTTAAAATGTTTCCAATAACTCTCATTAAAACAATCATTACTAACCTGCAGAAATTTCCTGGGTGTCCGTGTCCCATGTGCCAGAGAGGCCCTGTAATGCTGCGGGTGGATCAAAGCCAGGACCATTTCCTCTGCTCTGGTGTATTGCAATTTTGTGGGGAAGACTCCGCCTGTTTGCAACCTGAAAATAAGACAAGCAACATTAGGTTTCATTGTGGTCACTACAACAAGCTGCAAAATGCAAACATCAAATATGTACCCGTGATTCCGCCGTTTGTTCTGCTTCTTTCTTACTGCATATTTGAGGTCAGATATTTTTCGCTGGATCTGCTCAACATCTTTCCTCTCGTCCCCCGCTGCATTCACTTGTCTGGTCTTCCCAGATTAGTTTTTTTCGCACTTTGCTAGTAGCTTTGGAATTGCGCCCATATAGCTCATCAAAATGCACTGTTAGCCCACTTACCAAGGCGAGTGTTTGTGCCTCACCAAAGCGCCCGCTTAATTGCCCTCACTGCAAGATTCTGCCTAATGTTGGCTGTTCTGGCTCTTCTCTGGTTGTTGACAATTCAGGGGACATTCTTGCCTGAGTGTGTGGTGAAGAATTGAGGTAAGCATTAAGTGCGCAAAGTGAAGAAAAATGAAACCGCAAAGGAATTGAGGTAAGCATTAAGTGCGCAAAATGAAGAAAAATGAAACCGCAAAGGAATTGAGGTAAGCATGAAGTGTGCAAAATGAAAAAAATACAAAGTGCGAATGAATTGAGGTAAGCATTGAGTGAGCAAAATGAAGAAAAATGAAACTGCGAAGGAATTGGGGTAAGCATTGTAGCAGAAGTGAGTGAGAGAATAGTTGAGAAGGGGGACATGAATGAGTTAATTTAGGTGTTAGGACAGATTTCCGTCTGGACGTTTATTTATAGAAATCGGAATTCAGAATCGGGAAACGTAAATATTTCGTTAGAGGCGACATTGGAAAAAGGAAAAAAAAACAAAGCCTGCGGGTGTGGTGGCACAGGTGTGGATCCGCTGTGACTGTGATACTGATAGCGAGTACCGTGTCAGGGGAGCGGAGTCTAAGAGGCCACCGGTATTCACCAGTGCCCGCCGCAAGGCAGGTTGGTCTTGTAGCGGCGAGTGACCCCCAGGTCGTTACCCCCCAACAGTGACTCAGCCACACAGTCAGCCGAGGTAATGTGTGGTGCAAAGGAGGCAGGTAAAAGGCGATGTCAAAGTTCAAGCAGAGGTCAGGGCTGGCAGCATAACCTCGAGATCGAAGATAAGTAGCCAAGATCGGGACGGGCAGCGAAGGTTCAGGGTCGGGGACAGGTAAAGGTCGGTACACAGGTGAGCAATCCTGAAAACAACTGACTTTCTGCATACATAGGAAGACCAAGATCCGGCACTGATGGAAAGGAAGTGCCCCTTAAATAGGGGAAGTGGATGCAGGATTGGATGACTGGGCACCAATCAATGGTGTACCGGCTCTTTAAACTTCAGGAAACTGGCGCGCGCACCCCCTAGAGGACGGGGACGTGCGCGCACCGGACCATGCGAGGAGGCAGAGCGAGAAGGGAGACGACTGGGAGCAGCCGCCGCACGGTCAGCCGGCGCGGTCAGCCGGATGCCGCAGCCCCGCCAGCAGGAGCGGGTAAGGAGGGAGAATGGGGAGCGCTGTGAGATGGATGCGCAGCGTTCGCCCGGGCAGCGGGAGCAGCAACGGAGGTGAGGGGAGTGCTGCGAGATGGGCCCGCGGCGCTCGCCCTGACACCTACGTTGTTTCCTAAATAACGTAAACGAAAAACGAAAGCAGAAAAATGACATTCTCGTTGGCGTACGCAGCGACAAACACTTTACGGAAGGCTCCCGCTGCCTGCTTAGAATCACGCGTACACACATACGCCAACGGAAACAAAACGAAAAAATAACAGATCGACTCAAAAACAAAAAACATTTTATGTCTCTCTGAATCAACCCTAATGTTTGTAAAAGCCCCATTTCTCCCAATTACAATGGTACCACATATGTATCCGTTTCCACCCAATATACACCCCAAACTGAAAAGAGCGCTATTAGATTAAGTACTACACGCACGCAACAAAACCAGCCCGGGCATCCTAGGGCTCTAAGACTAAGCGACCGGCCCTGGCACTAAAGGCTACCAGCCCACATACCCCACATGGGCACCAGGCTTTTCTGTGCCCCTCCCCCTGGCCTTTAGGGATGCAGGTAAGCAGACGTGACTCAAAAAAGTTGTAGACTGGTCTGTACCCCAACCTGAACTGAAGCATAATTTTCCTAATCCCAATTTGCTGAATGAGTACAAGACTGTTCCATAATTTGTAAACTAGTTATATGCATTCTATGCACTTTAAATGGCTCTTTTGAGCGCTTTAAACATGGCTTTATAAGACTAAGGACCCACGCCTACGACCCCAGGTGATACTTGAGATAATGTGCAAAAGGTGGTAGTACTCGATGAAAAATTGTTGGGGACCCCTGACTTAGATTTTACATGTATATTGAGCCTCCTCAGACTCAGCTGTCCCTGAGATGTTTGGGGTATAACTTCTACATAACAAATTACCTGGGTACAAAGAATTAGAAAATGGATTCAGGAAACAGAAAAACCCTTTTTCAATATGAAATAAGTCATTTATGTTCTGACCAGTTGGAAGAAAACTGGAATAAAGCGGAGCAGCCTATGCCAAACCATTAACATGATCCAGTGTAATATATTAAAGCAGAACAAAACCCAGGATTTTCACTATCCTGGGTTTTGTGTCTTGCCCTGGGGTGCATCCTGATTTGGGCTGTCCCCATATGTGAAACCTCAATGTCAGATTCCACAGAAGCACTCTTACCTAGCGTTGTAGTGGGTGCTGTGGCCGGCGGTGGCGCCGCAAACACACAAGAAAGACGATCAGCCAGCACTCCAAAAGATATTGTATTCAAATCCAACAGGTCAATATCACAGCAAAGACCAAAAAGATCCAACAAAATCTAACGTTTCGGGGCATCTAGCGCCCCTTCATCAGGGAGCAAAAACAAGCAAGCAGAGATTCCCCTCCACTGAGGATTAAATGTCCTCAGAGAGCCCGGGATTACCACCTGATGTCAGTGGGTGTGTCCCACGTGACATCAGAGCTGATGCAGCCAATCAGAACAACACCAGCCAAACAAATGCAATTACAAACCATATACATAATACAATCATGTGAAACAAGTAAAATAAGTAAAATAAACATGGCAGAGACCTGATGCGGTCGCTCAACAGGGCCTAAGGTGGGTAGGTCGTACCCCGCAGCACCACGTGCCAGCAGAGCAGCAAGCCGCTGCGATTGGAAGGCGGCGCTGCCAGGGCTGCTCCCAGTAGGCCAGGAGCTGCCAGTCCCGCATCTGGTGTATAAACACCAGCGCTGGTTGCTGTCAGCGCGCCGGCACATGCGGGGAACGTCGGCAAACCAAGCGCTGCTGGGGGAACCTCTCCACCTCAGACCTCCCGGCAACCCATTCGGTTCAGGTTGCACACGAAAAATAAACAATACCAGTAGGAGGATAGGTCTACCCACAGTGCCCAAGTCATGCTGTCACCACACCGCCACACCTGCGCCCTGGCAGGCTCCCCCGCAGGGTAGTGGCAGCGCGCCGGCCGCCCACATCTGGCACGGGGCGGCCGGTGGCGGGCCCACATCGGAACTAGCACATCATGGGATCCGCCTGTGGCAGCACGGGTCGAGCACCACTGGGGAACCTCTCCACCTCAGTGCCAAAAGGTTAACCAGGCAGAAAATACGCCATAAGTAAAAACCACAATATGCGCCTCAAACACTTAGGGGTGAGGTGGAGGGCTTCCCTCCGTAGTGAGCCCCAGACCTGGGGCCCCACAGCCGGCAAAGTGGGCCCCCACCCACAGGGATGGTAGTCCGCCAGCAGGCCGCCGTGCGACAGAAAGCCGCATTCAACGGGAGAGCCTCCCCACCTCAACCTCGCCTACATGCTATAAACAAAATATTAACAGATAGATGCATATCAATAAATGTCTGTCCCAGTGCAGACATCAGGGAGAAAGGACCTCCATGGTCACACTGGATCCACTACAGACACCCAATTAGGGTGAGTATAAGCGTTCCCTACGGGTCCTGACCAGGAACGGGGGAGGGGGGAGGGGGAAGGGGAGAGGGGGAAAAAAGAAGGGGGGGGAGAAGGGGGGGAAGGGTGGAGGAAAGGGGGGGAAGAGGGGGGAGCCATTGGAAGGAAATAGGGGAAGGTACCATAGGGGAAGTGTACCAAAAAACAAAAAATCAATGTCATTCCATCAAATCAACGTCTCTCAAGAAAGCAAGTTTATCCAAACGCGGTGTTAAGTCCCCTCGGGTATACAGTATTCAGTCTGTGTATCCAGAAAGTCTCTCTTTGCAGTAGTCGGGTATGCCGGTCTCCCCCCCAGGGTGGTTTCTGGACATGTTCTATTACCATCCCTCTGAGTTCGTGTGTTTGGTGTCCCAATTTGACAAAATGTGCCGCAACTGGCTTCTCATAGTCAATTGATTGTTGATATTGATCCGGATGTCACTGCGATGTTGTTGAAACCTCTTTTTAAAAGGGCCCACAGTCTTGCCTACGTATGCCAATCCACATGGGCACTTTAACAAGTAGACACAATATTCAGTAAGACAATTAAAGGGGCCACCGAATTTAATCATTTGTCCCGAGTGTGGGTGTGCAAGTTCTGCACCCAGAATCAATGAATTACAGATATTACAGTTGTTACATCGAAATGTACCTCGTTTAGAGGACATGAGAATCGGGGGTCTGGAATATTTCTCTTGTGGATCCGCTTTCACAAGCATATCCCTAAGGTTCTGATTCTTATAGTAAAGTTTCCTAAATGGTCGTTTCAATACCGGACACACGCCCGGATCTGCACAAAGAATGTTATGGTGTCTCCTTACAATGCGTTCTATTGCGGGGGAAGCATTATTGAATGTCTGCGGAAAGAGGATACCCCCATCCTTCCTCTTTTCACTGTCCTTCTTACGTGGTCCCAGGAATATCTCACGGGCTTTCCCCAATGTCTTGTTCAATACGTGTTTGGGATACCCCCTAATCTGGAATTTCCCATACATGTCTCCAATTTGTTGCTCTCTTTTCACCGGATCTGAGTTAATCCTGAGAACCCTCAGGAACTGTGAAATTGGGAGACTGTCCACTAGTCTCCTGGGATGCGCGCTCTCACAGCGCAGCAGGGTATTGCGGTCAGTGGGTTTAGAGAACAAGCCAGTGGTTAGGTGACCCTCCTTATCTTTTTCAATTGCCACGTCGAGGAATGTGACATAGTCCTCAGATATCTCGGGATTAAACACAATTGTTGGGAATAGGGAGTTGATGTAATCAACAAACACCATGAACTCCTGTCTGGTTTTCCGCCATATAACCATCACATCATCAATATATCTACCCAAAAAAATCACATTCTCCATGTATAAGGGGGAATCAAATATGTATCTTTCTTCAAGGTATCCAACAAACAAATTTGCGAACGAGGGTGCTGCCACGCTACCCATCGCTGTCCCAATGATTTGTTTATAATAGTTGTAATATCACTGTAATATCTGTAATTCATTGATTCTGGGTGCAGAACTTGCACACCCACACTCGGGACAAATGATTAAACTCGGTGGCCCCTTTAATTGTCTTACTGAATATTGTGTCTACTTGTTAAAGTGCCCATGTGGATTGGCATACGTAGGCAAGACTGTGGGCCCTTTTAAAAAGAGGTTTCAACAACATCGCAGTGACATCCGGATCAATATCAATAGACACCTAAAAGGAGAATCAATTGACTATGAGAAGCCAGTTGCGGCACATTTTGTCAAATTGGGACACCAAACACACGAACTCAGAGGGATGGTAATAGAACATGTCCAGAAACCACCCCGGGGGGGGAGACCGGCATACCCGACTACTGCAAAGAGAGACTTTCTGGATACACAGACTGAATACTGTATACCCGAGGGGACTTAACACCGCGTTTGGATAAACTTGCTTTCTTGAGAGACGTTGATTTGATGGAATGACATTGATTTTTTGTTTTTTGGTACACTTCCCCTATGGTACCTTCCCCTATTTCCTACCAATGGCTCCCCCCCCTCCCCCCTCTTCCCCCCCTTTCCTCCACCCCTTTCCCCCTCCCCCTTCTTTTTTCCCCCTCTCCCCTTCCTCCTCCCCCCTCCCCCGTTCCTGGTCAGGACCCGTAGGGAACGCTTATACTCACCCTAATTGGGTGTCTGTAGTGGATCCAGTGTGACCATGGAGGTCCTTTCTCCCTGATGTCTGCATTGGGACAGACATTTATTGATATGCATCTATCTGTTAATATTTTGTTTATAGCATGTAGGCGAGGTTGAGGTGGGGAGGCTCTCCCGTTGAGTGCGGCTTTCTGTCGCACGGCGGCCTGCTGGCGGACTACCATCCCTGTGGGTGGGGGCCCACTTTGCCGGCTGTGGGGCCCCAGGTCTGGGGCTCACTCACCCCGTAAGTGTTTGAGGCGCATATTGTGGTTTTTACTTATGGCGTATTTTCTGCCTGGTTAACCTTTTGGCACTGAGGTGGAGAGGTTCCCCAGTGGTGCTCGACCCGTGCTGCCACAGGCGGATCCCATGATGTGCTAGTTCCGATGTGGGCCCGCCACCGGCCGCCCCGTGCCAGATGTGGGCGGCCGGCGCGCCGCCACTACCCTGCGGGGGAGCCTGCCATGGCGCAGGTGTGGCGGTGTGGTGACAGCATGACTTGGGCACTGTGGGTAGACCTATCCTCCTACTGGTATTGTTTATTTTTCGTGTGCAACCTGAACCGAATGGGTTGCCGGGAGGTCTGAGGTGGAGAGGTTCCCCCAGCAGCGCTTGGTTTGCCGACGTTCCCCGCATGCGCTGGCGCGCTGACAGCAACCAGCGCTGGTGTTTATACACCAGATGCGGGACTGGCAGCTCCTGGCCTACTGGGAGCAGCCCTGGCAGCGCCGCCTTCCAATCGCAGCGGCTTGCTGCTCTGCTGGCTCGTGGTGCTGCGGGGTACGACCTACCCACCTTAGCCCCTGTTGAGCGACCGCATCAGGTCTCTGCCATGCTTATTTTACTTATTTTACTTGTTTCACATGATTGTATTATGTATATGGTTTGTAATTGCATTTGTTTGGCTGGTGTTGTTCTGATTGGCTGCATCAGCTCTGATGTCACGTGGGACACACCCACTGACATCAGGTGGTAATCCCGGGCTCTCTGAGGACATTTAATCCTCAGTGGAGGGGAATCTCTGCTTGCTTGTTTTTGCTCCCTGATGAAGGGGCGCTAGACGCCCCGAAACGTTGGATTTTGTTGGATCTTTTTGGTCTTTGCTGTGATATTGACCTGTTGGATTTGAATACAATATCTTTTGGAGTGCTGGCTGATCGTCTTTCTCATATGTGAAACCTGTTTACCTGTAAAAGCTTACCCTTGCCCAGTCCAACACCATATAAATTGGCTCTTGTCCAATCAGAGCCCCCCTACCTGAATGGCTGGACGGGAACGCAGCCCAAAATTGCTGAGGATGCGGACGCAGATACACAGTGGAGTGAGCCAGGGCAAAGGTGAGTTTTGCGGTGACCCAGGTAGGTTTCACATAGCGAAGCATCACAATTTGGGATGGCCCATGGGAAGGCCAGAAGCCGGCCATGGAGTCCTTTCGTTTTCAGGGCCAACCTGGTTGGGTTTTGCCCTTAACAGCCATTTTTTTAATTAACATTTCAATCGGGCCCCACTGCGGTGTGAAACTTACCAAACATTCCATGTTCTGTATCAGACATATGCAGCAATAAATAGAGCACTCATTTTCCATGCAATTTCCACTCTCTCTGTTCTGCGCACCTTTTGCCAAATATGACTGCAGCAGATTCCGGAACTTGGTAAGTTTCACACCACGGCAAAATAGAGCTTGAAGAACTTCAGACAAAATTCACTATAAAGAGAACCAAACTGAAGCAGCAAATTCTGGTCGGATTTACCTTTCGCCTGAATCCGAACAGCAACACTAATTATAAACAACAAATCTAAAGTTGATAATCCAAAAGTTTAAAAGGGAATAAAAAAAAGAATTCACAATTTTTTTGTAAAGGCTATTGAGGCTTGCTCTCTTTTGACACTACTGACAACACTGGCTACCTATTTATAGGAGACCATTAATCATATTCACTTAAAATTGTCGATGAAAAGTCCTATTTTTAATTACCCTTTAAATTGATTGATGTATGGCTCTGAGCTAAAATAGACGAATAGAAACGGTTTGTAGAGCCTCCAGTGCCCCCATCTCAGCAAGATCACAGAAGTATAAGACATCTTTCTTAACTACAGTTCTGTGTTATATTGTAGGGATCCTTCATTTTGGGAAATGTCATCCTGAAAAATTTAGGAGATGCTGGGAGCCAAATGGTTTATTGTATTTTTATTGCTTCATGCTCTATACTCTGCCATATCCTTTGCTGCTCTTCTTATGAAGTTCAGTGACTACACCTTAAAGTCCCCAGACAATGGTAATGAAATACCGTTTGGAACTTGAAATTGGATTCTTTTGTATAATTTATATTTGTTTGCCCAGTTCTACTCACACTTTCCAAAGCTAATATTTTAGGCATGACTTTCTAGGCAACAATTTAAAAGCAGAACCCATGAAAGGAACCTGTATTGTTCATGCATGCATGCAGTATTCTGAAGCCCATTCACTATTTGCAAGCTCAAATTAATTAAACTGACTGTTTTATGGGCGCCTCAAAGTGGGACGGCTTAAACCAGTCAGTGGATGATGGGGTGTGGCTTATTTATGGACTTTTGTGAAACAAATATTGACAGCATTCTGTACTACTCATGTGTGAAAGTAGGTCTCTCTCTAGGCTCTAGTCGTTCAACAAAAGATGTTGGTGATTGCGCCAAGGCTTAGCAAATCCATGTACTCCACTGCTGCCATCCAGCAAGAGTCAGAGCAGCTGCAAACCAACCAGACATTCTGCATTGGGTGGGACAGTCTTCCCTATTAGGTCAGCAAAGTGGGACATTTAGCAGTCCTCAGAGTTTTAGAGGCACAAAATGCCTCAAAGTGAGACTGTTCCTCTGAATGTGAGGGATCTGGTCAATTAAAAACTTTTCAAGTTAACCCAGCTGAACTCTATGAATGGAGGCCACACACATGTAGTGTTGGACGAACCTGACCACATAGTTTGGGTTTGTACTGAACTTTGCGAGTATGGATTCCCAAATCTGAACATGGACTTCAGCCAGAAGCCCATGTCTGAGTTCAGGATTCGGAACAAACACAACTAAAACAACTAAAACACAAATAAAACTAGGCAGCCCATCAACCAGCTTCACCTGAAGTGTGAACAACTTACCTGAGCCCCACGATCCGTTCCTGTCAGCGTCGGCATTCTTTACAAATGGGCTCCAGCCGGGACTACAGAAAGATGGCCACCGCTCCCATGAGGGAGCACTACTTCTAGTGCCAGACAGCCACCGACATGGGGCTATGTTTGGGGGTCCTGGGACTTTCGGGCATCCACATGCCCTTATAGATGTGTATACCTGATGTTTTCCTCTTTTCAACAACACACTGAGTTATTATCCCCCCTAGCTCCAGAAATCTGTCACTCAGAAGTATACCACCCCAGCACCCAGGACCAAGGGTACCGGGAATTTGCAGTGCTGCTGCTTGGTCCAGTCGACCCTGATCCACATGCCCTCATAGAGGTGCATACCTGACGTTCTCCCCTTTCCATCGACATCTCGGTGGATTGTTCGCCCCTCTAGATCTGGAGATCCATCACTTGGAATTGTACCACACAGATGCCCACAAGCAACGGTACCAGGACTTTGGACTGTAGTTCATTGACCCCCCCTAGGTCCGGAGATCTGGTGCTTGGAACTGTACTATCCGGGGGCGAGGTGCATTGATTCCCAGGATGATTTGAAGCCTCCATTCACCAGATCCAGGGGGCTAGCGACCCACTGGAGGTGGGGAGGATTTTAGTTGTGTACCTCTGCAAAGGGCATGTGGATCCAATTGGCGGTACCACAAAGTCCCGATACCTTTGCTCACTGGAGATGATCTCTAAAAAATCAGTGGATAGGCTTGTTCAGCAGCTGAACACATTTCCTGAAAGTTTGAGCTTCCCTGCCTCCATGGTCCCGGAAAATGGGGGCTCAGAAGTGGTCCTCCCTGGGTGAGGTGCATTGATTCCCAGGGAGACCCACTTTGGAGCCCAGGAGCTCCAGACTTAGGGCTAGCAACCAACTGGAGGCACCAAGGACAGTGCAGAGAGGTTGTGAGGGCTGGAGCCAGAGGAGACAAGTGGTGAACAGTTCCGAGGACAGCAAACAACAGGATTCTCCAGCACACTACCTACTTACCTAACCAACTACCTGCCTAATGACCCACCTATCAATTTACCCACCTACACACTCAACCTTCTACTTATCTACCTGCCTGCTGACCACCCTACCTACCCATCCAACTGTCTACTGACTTACCCACCTACCTACGTACCTGCCCACTTGCCTCCCTACCCAGGACCTGGAGCGGCAGTTGGCAGCCCTGGTGCAAACACAGAATCATCAGACCTAGGATGGAGGTGGCAGTCACCTACCCAGCTACCTGCCTGACCACTTGCTTACCTCCCTACCTGCCCCCCCCACACCAACCTCGCTACCTGCCCTCCCACCATATGCCTAACCACCCAACTTCCTACGTACTCAGCTACTTACCCAACTATATACCTGCCTACTTACCCACCCACCCACCTACCTACTGACCTATGTATCTGCATGTCTACCCTACCCACCTGCCTACCTATCCTAAATTCCTATCTAATAGAAATCCCTATCTAATCCTCTCTAAATTCACACATACTCCTCAACCCGACTCCCGCCTACCTGTTCATACCTACCCATCTATCTGTCTTCCCACCTACCTGCCTTCTCATACACTACCTGACTACCCCCACCTACCTACTCATCTTTCTACCTGCCTACCCACCTAAATGCCTGCTAACCTACTTACTTACATATCTACCTACTCACCTATATGCCTGCCTGCTCACCCACCTACCTTTCTAACATAACCTACCTACCTAAGAGATACAGGGAGGTCGTCTTTTTTTGGTAGGTGGGGTCCACACACACACCACACACAGCTCAGATGTACAGCACTACGTAGTGTGATTCTAAACAGAAGCAAAACGTATCCACGCATAGAAGAAATTGTCTTGTGTTTTGTTTCTTAGTGGTGTTGATTACTGTCATGTTTCTGCATTGGTCTAATGGCGCACAGTGGTGTGATTATTAGAGTGATTGGAGCAAGGAGCAATGATTGATTTTGCAGTTTTTCAGGGGAGGGAGAGGGTAACCTGCTTCTACATACATGCAAAGCCCTGGCATGCCCCCTTTATAGCAGTGAATGAAGTGGGTGTGACAGCATCACTGTAACAGATAACAGGGGGGTGGCTTGTTTATCACAGAGGCTGCCTGGAGACGATATGGCCAGGGTGGCATAGGGGAGTGGATCTGACATTCCATGTAGTGTGCAAGCATAGGCAAGCATTATTTTTGTTATGCTACTTGGCTGGACTATTACTTTAAATCAGATGTCCAGTGTCTTCATAACCCTCCCGTGTGCTGAGATGGGGGATTTTTTTTAAAAAAGTCTCACCTCTCCCGTAATCCAGCATGGCAGTGTGCATGCACCTTATTGGAAACAATTCATTAAACCATTAACTTGTACTCTCAAGCAGGGCGCCCCCCACTTTGGTATAAGAACAACTTTGGCACTAAATGAGCAACCTCTGTCAGGGTGCTGGCCCGGCACAGGCCACCCCACTGTATAGTCACTACTCCGGAGGTTCTCACTGCCCACTATGGGCACTCTCCTGTCCTCTTCTTCCAAGTGCACTCAAGCCTCCAGGACACCTACCTCCCAGGCCCAGGGCCGTATTTAGGGTTCATGCTGCCCTAGGCCCAATTCCCCCCCCCCCCCCCACTGCCTTATATTGCTAAATAGACACGGCAATGCAGGGAGGGGGGATCTTGGATCTGCTGCATAGACTCCCCCCTCTCTGTGCGTGGCCCTGTCCATCCATTCATGTCGCTGGATCCCGGGTGAGGTAAGGAATTCTCAGCTCCAGGGCAGCGGGTGGTTCATTAGGTGATTAGAATTGACTGTTCTGAAACTAAAGAGCTGCAGCCAAGAGATCGAGCCTGCTGACTGACTGAGTTAAGTAATATTGTTTTTTTGTTCCCAGTTCTGCCTATTTAACATACTAAAGCTTTTGACTATTCTGGTGATAGGTCCTTGCTATGGGTGAAACCCCCAAGGTCACCGATACTCACCTTTCATCGTTCTAATGCACAGGCTCTCAGATCTGTTAGCTGTGCATTTGTAATTCGCAGGCACCATTGGATGGGAGAGAGGTGAGTTTCACATGGTGATTTGAGGGGTTTCACACAGCGGCACAGAAAATACCCGGGAAAGTCAAAATCCCAGTCTGGGTTTTTTTCTTCTTTAAGCAAACAGAGGCAGGATAGAGAGAGCAAGAGACAGAGAGAGAGAGAGAGAGAGAGAGAAAGGAATAAAGAAAGAAGAAAACAGAGAGAAGGAATGTAAAAAAGAATAAAGAAGGAAGGATACAAAAAGTAATAAAGAGAGGAGGAAAAAAAGAAAGGAATAAAGAGACAAAAGAAAGAACGATGAGGAGGTAGAAAAGAAATGCAAGGAAGGAAAGAAGAGAGAATGAAGGAATGAAAGAAAGAGAATACAAAAGGAAAGGAGAAAAAAAAGGAAAACAAATAAAGAAAATAAAGTAAGACAGAAGAAAAACATAGAAAAGAGATAGGAGTGGTAAAAAAGGAAGGAAAGCAAGAAGAAAAAAAGGAAAGAAGGGGGAAAGAAAGTGAGAAGGAGGACAGAAAGAAAGAAAATAGACAAGGGAGGGAAGAAAAGACATGAAGTAAGGCAGTAAAGGAAGAAAAAAGGAGAAAGAGGAATGGAAAGAAATACAGAAAAGAGGAATTAAAAAAAAAAAAGACAGGAAAGAAATAAGGAAGAAAAACATGAAGGTCAAAAGGAAGGAAGGGAAAAAGTAAAGGAAGGAGGGAAAATAGGGAAGGAAACATAAGAGCAAGTAAAGGAGAAATGTGAGTGGAGGTAGTGAGGAAAGAGAAAAAAGGAATGGAACAAGGGAGAAAAAAAAAAGATTGGAGGAAAGAGAAGTAATGCAGTAGGGGAGAAGGAAGGTGGAAAAGAAAGAGGAAAAAAAAGACGAGAATGCAACAAAGAGGGGAAAAATGTAAAAAAGAGAGGGAAGGAGGGGAGGAACAAAAGAAAGGGAGGGAGCCAGGGGAAAATGAAGAAAGGAAAGAAAAAAATGGAACAAAATAAAGAAGATGAAGAGGAATATGAAAGAAGAAGAATGGAAGAATCGAAAGAAAAAGGGGTAAGAGGGAAGAAAGTTAAAAAAAATAGGGGAGGAAGGAAAGAAATGAGTAAGAAATAAAGGCATGAAGACAGTTAAATGAAAGATCAATACAAGTGCTGCATAACCTTACTCGGCTGGTGTGCTACTTTCTGGCGCATGGCAGGCTGGGAGGCACATGAGCTGTGCCATGTGCTGCACTCCCCTTCTCTGCCCCTAAGCTAAGGTACCTGTTAGTGCTGCTGCCTGTGTCCCCAATGATGGGGGCGGCCATCTTGTCGTAGCCCCTGCTGGTCTGAGCTTCGTGTAGCTGATCTCAACATTGAGCACATTCACCTAGACAGCAGCTTGGAGAGGGGTGAAAGAAGGGGGAAATGCTAACTAGAGTCCAGACACCGACTTTCAGCGCCTGAGACTGCTCACCGTGCCGTGCTGAGGGAGGCCAGACTGACACACAGAGAGGCAGGGGGCGCTGTGCTCAGCTTCCCATTCATTTTGTCTCTGGTGGCCTAGCCCCGCCCCTTTTCCCTGCCGTGTTTAGTTCATTGCTGTCTGTGGAGGTGGGTGTTGATGGCTTTGTGTGGAAAAAGCACTATTGGCAGCTTTGGAATATGGCTGGAAGCTGCCTGATTGCTTGCAGATGGATTTTTTTTTTTTTTTTTAATTGGATCCTTGCTGGTTGGAGCCCCCAATCCCTGCCCCCACTGTAGCTCCGCCCTAGGCACGTGCCTACATGTGCCTAGCTAGTGGCAAATACGGCCCTGCCCAGGCCCAGTGTCGGCACCACTCTCTCTATTCCGCATCGGCTCTCTTCTTGCGCTGCTGCTCCCACCCAGGCTTATTTCTGCCCCCCCCCCCCCCCTTTTCCTTCAGTTGACCCCTCAGGATCTTTCGGGTTTGCGGCTCGCCTGGAAATCTTTGCAACAATTAAACATCATTCCTACATCTTTTACACTACCAATGCTGTGACTCCTTCATCTGTATTACACATTACTACTTATATGTATTCATTTTCATCTCTCAACTAATTGCACATGGTCAAAGTTTTTTTGCAGCATTCAACAAATTAACTACCCATCCCCATCTGAAAAGGCAAATATTAGAAACTAGCTAATATTTATTTATATTGCTTGATTCCCAAAAATATTTCCACTTTGTGTACCAAAAGGGTACCACATGCTCCTATTTAACCGTTAGACCCAGAGGGCTGAAGCTCTCATTTTTTAACGTGACAGATGTCTACTGTGAAGTTCATATCACAGTGCCATTTTTGAAATAAGGATAAGAATGAATTCCTAATAATTTTCATATTAAAAGACTGAGGTCAGATTATTGCATAGCGCAAATGTATAAATACTAGCAAGAAAAAGCATAAAGCTGATAAAAAAAAGAAATTTTGCCCGTGCCATCTGTTACGTTGATTTGCATTCATCTTGCTCAGTCTGGGCTCATGCACAGTATGTACGCCAAGGGGTTCTTATTGGAAAGCTTTTGGTAATGGACATTATGGCAGTGTTGGTCTTGATTTAATAAACTTTCCTTATTTAAAAGTAAGTACCATGTTCATGCTATTTTCAGAAAAAGAAACAAGTAAAATTGTGACTCAAAAAGAGAGACCTGTTTCAATTACTTTTAGGCTCTGTTCATACATATCTGCCCCCCCCCCCCCCCGACATAGGAGCTGGTTACCAGCAGCTATGCTGACAGACTGATGGGCACTGTGCTCTTCTGCAATACCCTTGATGGTAGGTTGGCAGTAAATTGAGCGAAGGGTATCAGCAAGCCACCCGCCAGCCTTCCTCACCCTTTGAACTGGTATAGGAAGCCCTTGGACTTCTTAGCAGTTCACAAGTAGTTAAAGGAATAAAAACTTCACACAAGAATAACAATTGAATAAATAACATTTAACAGTACTCACCTGTCGACATCCTGCTCCTCCTGTCCTCCATCAAATGGCAGCTCTGTGGGTCCAGGGCACCCTCCTGGTCTGGTCTTCTGATGATAGGGTGGCAGATCTAGCGGCCGACTCACTGGCATCTGGTGTTCATGAAGACACAGGTCCCCCATTCCTCTAACTTGGCGTTCTGGCACAGTTAATGGCAGGCCATCAGGGAGGGAATCTTAGTAGTATAGTATATAGGCAGAGCCTCTGCAGAATTCCTGCCATATGACTTATGTCAGTCAAAGAGAAGGAATGGAAGGGATTTCCTGGGGGTATCCCCCTCCATGCTCCACCCCTTCAGGGAGGTAATAGTCACATGGGTATGTTACCACCCCTAGAAGAGGGGGAGGGTAATTGGGTAGTGTACAGCCATGTCACACGCCAATGCCAGCAGATGACAAGGCGGCCCTCTACCCTGTGATCTGGCATAGGGGTACCTTGGACCCCTTACCAGTTCACCCCAAGACACACTATACCAAAAACATATTATTCAAAATTTCACTACTTCACCACTACCATTCCCTGTCTTCTTTCCACTGTCCTCTGCCAGGCCCCAACCTCCCTGGGTCCAGCGGCTAGGCCTAGGATCCCATGCCAGCTCGTCCGTCCATCTTCAGGGCTCCTCAGTGCCTCATTTGCTGTCTTCTTTTTGCTTGAAAACAAATCTCGCTCCAGACACATTGTCTACTAAATTGGGAGAGAGGGGAAGATGGACAAGAAAGGGTTTTACTCAGCAAAAATTGGGCAAGAATGCAATAGAGTTCGATGCAAAATCGACCCTATTGAGTCAGTAAAGTGTCATGCTAGTTGAAAATCTTGCACAGAAGATTTCATTGTTAGAAATCCAGATACAATTGATCTTATTTTGTATATTTGTAAATATAAAACACATTAATGAAGTGCACAAATTTCTGCGTCCATACACTATGTCACATATTGGCAGCAGCATTGCTATCACTATCGTGGCAGGTACACCCAGCGCACAGAAAAGGAAACCAGCAGATAATTGAGTGATTCAGTATACATCTGTCTGGCGCCATTGCAATGACACTCTCATTCGCTACTTTCCTGGGTGCACAACTACAGCGACATATACTTTTGGCAAAAACAGACCTCAGGACATCACTTGGGCATGCAGACTTTGTGTTTGCAGCCCAAGTAATTATAGCTTACATATGCTTACATTGTAGAAGGTTGTACAGCCATGTTTGTGGAAAATAGGCTCTAGCCCCTGGTTCTGCCACACTGAGCCATTTATCTGTGCTCAGTTTGGACTTTGATGCCTGGGGCCTAACAGTAGAACTGACTCTGGCTGCTCACCCCACATTTAGATGCAAGCATCACTGGCTTACGTACAGAGCACATACACAGAAACATGAAGCTATAGATAATTTAGGTTTGGTGATGAAAGCCCTCAAAGGGCCCCTGGGACCAGGAACTTACCTTTTCTTCTTTTACTGGTAACCTTGTGGACTAGTCCGAGTCTGTCTGCGCTATAGTAGTAAATAGGGTTGCCTCCTGGGCCTGTACTTTTTAAGTCCAATGAACTGGCAGTGCCGGTATTTGTGTTTTTACTGGTAATTGTAATTACGGGTATACTAAATTACCAGTAAAACAACAAATACCGGCACCACCAGGCCAGTGACTTGTACAGTAAAAAAAAATATTGCGCCCAGGTGTCAACCCTAGTAGTAAATTGAGCTGAAGGTAGCAGAAACTGGTGGAAGTTGATGGTTGGCTTCTTTTAGTGTAATAAATATGGCACACACAGCGATGTAGGTGGGTGTAACAATGGCACAAAGTGGTGCTTCCATTCGTAAATCGGGCCTTGTGTGCCTCACTATGCCTGAACGAGACTTTACCTCGGCATGGGCATCAAGCTAGCCAATGGCTTTATCTCCCTGTGCTGGCAGACCTAGTAAATCAATCAGGCACTTAGTTTTTTTATTGTCAAGGTAATCTTTGTTACATCTGTAATGGATGGAAGAGGCAAGCTTTTAAAACTAGCTTTATAGATTCCTTCCTCCTTGTACCTGAAGACGAACCATAAAGGTTTAGAAAGCTTCCCTCTTCACTCTATGTTGTCTATAAATGGTCTCACTTTTATTCTGCTTCCATTGTTAGTTAACAATTCACAACCTCTTACAGGTTTCCATTATGTTGTAGCATTGTGCAAAGCAGAAAACAGGCAACACAAACCTTCTTCACCTCGGGTAATGCTTATCAAGTGTTTTGATTTTCACTCAATTCAACATTTTGTTTAACTCAAAAAGAAACACAGCTTTTTTGGAAAATTGTAAAAGTTTAAAGATATATAAGGCAAATGGTTTATTTATTTGATCTAAAACATATGCACAATGTGATCCGAATAAGGGGATTCAGCATCATTTGTAAAAAGTTCACACAAGTATTTTATTTCCACCTGGTTCTTTTGGTTAAATACCAGGATTTAAAGGGGCATTTTTTTAAAATGCCATTCAATTCCTTTCTTTTTCTTTCAGTATGTGCATGTATGACCATTGTATGCTTGAGCACACATAGGAATTTTTCCAATTACTTTCAACCCATTTGTACAAACACAAGCAGTGAGTGCACATATTCCCGGTGTGGTGGGCTGACCAAACCATAGCCCCCTGAGATGAATTGGGCCATTAGCTGCATTGCTCAAGAGCAATGGTGGTCTACCTCTCTATAAAGGCATCCAAAATGGGGATGTCCTGCTGTGTCTATCCTCAGGGATCACCTAATAATTCCCAACCCACGCCACATCCCCAATATACATTTAGCCTAGGCTAGTACCCATGCCAGGTATTTCTGTATGGCTGGCTCAGGTACGCCCCCACAGCTATAGGTGAGCAGGGAAGCAACATGCAACGTGCACTCAGTTCAGCTTTTCCTGATGCTCTAAACTCAGAGTGGCAAGAAAAATCTTAATTGAGCATGAGCAGCAGCATTGAGCGCTCATATTGACTTCAGTGGGCAGCTTCATACACCTAGTAGTGAGACATGTGGGTAGCAGGTGGAAAGCAAGCAGGTCGCCTTGTGCCACTTAAGGGAAAGTGAATTTTCCCTTTAAATGTTTTAAGGTGGAGCCAAATTGTAAACATAGAAGGAGCAATGCAAATGATGCCCATATTAGGACTAGAGCTTTCATTTCAAAAGAAAAGTGGCCACCCGGGGGGAGCGCTACCCAAAACAGCAAAAAAAAAACAGCTCAATAAATAGATAAAACATCTTATACTAAAGTTATAAGTGGCGTTAGAGGTGGACTTCTGAAATGCAGGATGTCCTTTAAAGCGAAAGAAAACCCAACCCGACCGGCCCTGGAGTCTAAAATATCCCAGGGCTGACCACTGGCCTTCCCCTGTGGCATCCCAAATCAGGATGGCCTGCTGTGTGAAACCCCCCGGGGCACTGCAAAACTCACTTCTTCATGGCTCCCTCACTAATGTAAATACCAGTGGCACATCCCCAGCACCTTTGGGCTGTGTGCGAGCCGCCGCCCACCGGCATTCAGATTCAGACAGGGGCGGGAGCGAGCCTGCTGCTGGGGATGCTCCCGGTTGCAGTAAACAGCATTAAATATGCATGACAACTGGGCGAGAGACATGCATAGGCCAAGTAAAGGTAATTTTTTATGGTGATCTGGGGATGCCCCAGGGGTGGAACCAAAACACAGGATAGTAAAAATCCCAGATTTTGTTCTGCAGAGTTAACAGCTAGGGATGAGCGAATCGATCCGGACGAACCCGAATTCGTTCCGAATTTCAGGAAAAATTCGATTCTGAACAAATCCGAATTTTCCCGCGATTCGAACGAACAAAGTTTTCCTTTAAACGCCATTTATTTCAATTACAGCCATTCTAAAATGGTGGATGGACATGTCCGGACATATCCCCTGGGGCAAGTTATCATGGGAAGGTCACATGCAGCCTATCAGCAGCCAGGAAGCCCGGTGATGTCACAGTGCTATATAAACAGCGGCCATCTTGCTTGTGCGCATTTCAGCGTTGTATTGCGGCCAGAACGGAGCTTGCTACAGACAGGGAGAGACTAACAGAGAGGCAGGGAGACCCACAGAGACCCACAGAGTGCCAGGGAGAGCCAGGGAAAGATAGGGAAAAATCGGGAAGGATCCAGGCAGGGACAGCAGAGAAAGTGACAGGGAAACGTTTTTTTTAATTTTCATTTCACTTCATTTGCCAGATCAATTTTAAATTGCTTTTGTTTGTGCTAGAAAAATTGCTGGCCACTGTGCATCCCATCTTGGCAGTGCCATATTTAACCATATCTGTTAAACACAAGCATTTCTTATAACTCGATTAGTTCTAAATTTTTTTGTGTCTGCTGTAAAAACCCCAGCCCACATGGGCATCCCATTTCAGCACATTTGACCCTATCTGTTACACTAAAGCAGCTTTTAAAGGCTATTTTCATAAATATATTGCAGTTTGAATTGTTTTGTGTGTGCTGTAAAAACCCCAGGCCTCAGGGTATCCCAAACCTGCACATTGACCCTATCTGTTACACTAAAGCAGCTTTTAAAGGCTATTTCTCATAAATATATTGCAGTTTCAATTGTTGTTGTGTGTGCTGTAAAAACACCAGGCCGCAGGGTACCCCAAACCTGCACATTTGACCCTATCTGTTACACTAAAGCAGCTTTTAAAGGCTATTTCTCATAAATATATTGCAGTTTGAATTGTTTTTGTGTGTGCTGTAAAAAAAACAGGCCTCAGGGTATCCCAAATCTGCACATTTGACCCTATCTGTTACACTAAAGCAGCTTTTAAAGGCTATTTCTCATAAATATATTGAAGTTTGAATTGTTTTTGTGTGTGCTGTAAAAACAGCAGGCCGCAGAGTTTCCCAAACCTGCACATTTGACCCTATCTGTTACATTTAAGCAGCTTTTAAAGGCTATTTCTCATAAATATATTGCAGTTTGAATTGTTTGTGTGTGTGCTGTAAAAACAGCAGGTTGCAGGGTATCCCAAACCTGCACATTTGACCCTATCTGTTACAATAAAGCAGCTTTTAAAGGCTATTTCTCATAAATATATCAGAGTTTGAATTGTTTTTGTGTGTGCTGTAAAAACAGCAGGCCACAGGGTATCCCAAACCTGTACATTTGACCCTATCTGTTACACTAAAGCAGCTTTTAAAGGCTATTTCTCATAAATATATTGCAGTTTGAAATGTTTTTGTGTGTGCTGTAAAAAAAACTGGCCTCGGGGTATCCCAGACCAGCACATTTGACCCTATCTGTTACACTAAACCAGCTTTTAAAGGCTATTTCTCATAAATATATTGCAGTTTGAATTGTTTTTGTGTCTGCTATAAAAACACCAGGCCGCAGGGTATCCCAAACCTGCACATTTGACCCTATCTGTTACAATAAAGCAGCTTTTAAAGGCTATTTCTCATAAATGTATTGCAGTTTGAATTGTTTTTGTGTGTGCTGCAAAAACACCAGGCCTCAGGGTATCCAAAACCTGCACATTTGACCCTATCTGTTACATTTAAGCAGCTTTTAAAGGCTATTTCTCATAAATATATTGCAGTTTGAAATGTTTTTGTGTGTGCTGTAAAAAAACAGGCCTCGGGTTATCCCAAACCAGCACATTTGACCCTATCTGTTACACTAAACCAGCTTTTAAAGGCTATTTCTCATAAATATATTACAGTTTGAATTGTTTTTGTGTGTGCTATAAAAACACCAGGCCGGAGGGTATCCCAAACCTGCACATTTGACCCTATCTGTTACAATAAAGCAGCTTTTAAAGGATATTTCTCATAAATATATTGCAGTTTGAATTGTTTTTGTGTGTGCTGTAAAAACACCAGGCCTCAGGGTATCCCAAACCTGCACATTTGACCCTATCTGTTATACTAAAGCAGCTTGTAAAGGCTATTTCTCATAAATATATTGCAGTTTGAATTGTTTTTGTGTGTGCTGTAGTAAAAACAGGCCTCAGGGTATCCCAAATCTGCACATTTGACCCTGTTACACTAAAGCAGCTTTTAAAGGCTATTTCTCATAAATATATTGAAGTTTGAATTGTTTTTGTGTGTGCTGTAAAAACAGCAGGCCGCAGAGTTTCCCAAACCTGCACATTTGACTCTGTTACATTTAAGCAGCTTTTAAAGGCTATTTCTCATAAATATATTGCAGTTTGAATTGTTTGTGTGTGTGCTGTAAAAACAGCAGGCTGCAGGGTATCCCAAACCTGCACATTTGACCCTGTTACACTAAAGCAGCTTTTAAAGGCTATTTTTCATAAATATATCGGAGTTTGAATTGTTTTTGTGTGTGCTGTAAAAACAGCAGGCCGCAGGGTATCCCAAACCTGCACATTTGACCCTGTTAAACTAAATCAGCTTGTAAAGGCTATTTCTCATAAATATATTGCAGTTTGAATTGCTTTTGTGTGTGCTGGAAAAAAAACAGGCCTCAGGGTACCCCAAACCTGCACATTTGACCCTATCTGTTACACTAAAGCAGCTTTTAAAGGCAATTTCCCATAAATATATTGCAGTTTGAATTGTTTTTGTGTGTGCTGTAAAAACAGCAGGCCGCAGAGTATCCTAAACCTGCACATTTGACCCTATCTGTTACACTAAAGCAGCTTGTAAAGGCTATTTCTCATAAATATATTGCAGTTTGAATTGTTTTTGTGTGCTCTAAAAACACCAGGCCTCAGGGTATCCCAAACCTACACATTTGACCCTATCTGTTACACTAAAGCAGCATTTAAAGGCTATTTCTCATAAATATATTGCAGTTTGAATTGTTTTTGTGTGTGCTGTAAAAAAAACAGGCCTCAGGGTATCCCAAATCTGCACATTTGACCCTATCTGTTACACTAAAGCAGCTTTTAAAGACTATTTCTCATAAATATATTGAAGTTCGAATTGTTTTTGTGTGTGCTGTAAAAACAGCAGGCCGCAGGGTATCCCAAACCTGCACATTTGACCCTATCTGTTACACTAAAGCAGCTTTTAAAGGCTATTTTTCATAAATATATCGGGGTTTGAATTGTTTTTGTGTGTGCTGTAAAAACAGCAGGCCGCAGGGTATCCCAAACCTGCACATTTGACCCTATCTGTTACAATAAACCAGCTTTTAAAGGCTATTTCTCATAAATATATTGCAGTTTGAATTGTTTTTGTGTGTGCTATAAAAACACCAGGCCGCAGGGTATCCCAAACCTGCACATTTGACCCTGTTACAATAAAGCAGCTTTTAAAGGCTATTTCTCATAAATATATTGCAGTTTATATTGTTTTTGTGTGTGCTGTAAAAACACCAGGCCTCAGGGTATCCCAAACCTGCACATTTGACCCTATCTGTTACACTAAAGCAGCTTTTAAAGGCTATTTCTCATAAATATATTGCAGTCTGAATTGTTTTTGTGTGTGCTGTAAAAACACCAGGCCTCAGGGTATCCCAAACCTGCACATTTGACCCTGTTACACTAAAGCAGCTTTTAAAGGCTATTTCTCATAAATATTTTGCAGTTTGAATTGCTTTTGTGTGTGCTGGAAAAAAAACAGTCCTCAAGGTGTCCCAAACCAGCACATTTGTCCCTATCTGTTACACTAAAGCAGCTTTTAAAGGCTATTTCCAATAAATATATTGCAGTTTTAATTGTTTTTGTGTGTGCTGTAAAAACACCAGCCCACATGGGCATCCCAAACCAGCACATTTGACCCTATCTGTTACACTAAAGCAGCTTTTAAAGGCTATTTCTCATAAATATATTGCAGTTTGAATAGTTTTTGTGTGTGCTGTAAAAAAAAACAGGCCTTAGGGTATCCCAAACCAGCCCATTTGACCCTCTCTGTTTCACTAAAGCAGCTTTTAAAGGCTATTTCTCAGAATATATTGCAGTTTGAATAGTTTTTGTGTGTGCTGTAAAAAAAAACAGGCCTTAGGGTATCCAAAACCAGCCCATTTGACCCTCTCTGTTTCACTAAAGCAGCTTTTAAAGGTTATCTCTCATAAATATATTGCAGTTTGAATTGTTTTTGTGTGTGCTGTAAAAACACCAGGCCGCAGGGTACCCCAAACCTGCACATTTGACCCTATCTGTTACACTAAAGCAGCATTTAAAGGCTATTTCTCATAAATATATTGCAGTTTGAATTGTTTTTGTGTGTGCTGTAAAAACAGAAGGCCGCAGGGTATCCCAAACCTGCACATTTGACCCTATCAGTTACAATAAAGCAGCTTGTAAAGGCTATTTCTCATAAATATATTGCAGTTTGAATTGTTTTTGTGTGTGCTGTAAAAACACCAGGCTGCAGGGTATCCCAAACCTGCACATTTGACCCTATCTGTTACATTTAAGCAGCTTTTAAAGGCTATTTCTCAGAAATATATTGCAGTTTGAATTGTTTTTGTGTGTGCTGTAAAAACAGCAGGCCGCATGGTATCCCAGACCTGCACATTTGACCCTATCTGTTACACTAAAGCAGCTTTTAAAGGTTATCTCTCATAAATATATTGCAGTTTGAATTGTTTTTGTGTGTGCTGTAAAAACACCAGGCCGCAGGGTACCCCAAACCTGCACATTTGACCCTATCTGTTACACTAAAGCAGCTTTTAAAGGCTATTTCTCATAAATATATTGCAGTTTGAATTGTTTTTGACTGTGCTGTAAAAACACCAGGCCGCAGGGTATCCCAAACCTGCACATTTGACCCTATCAGTTACAATAAAGCAGCTTGTAAAGGCTATTTCTCATAAATATATTGCAGTTTGAATTGTTTTTGTGTGTGCTGTAAAAACACCAGGCTGCAGGGTATCCCAAACCTGCACATTTGACCCTATCTGTTACATTTAAGCAGCTTTTAAAGGCTATTTCTCAGAAATATATTGCAGTTTGAATTGTTTTTGTGTGTGCTGTAAAAACAGCAGGCCGCATGGTATCCCAGACCTGCACATTTGACCCTATCTGTTACACTAAAGCAGCTTTTAAAGGCTATTTCTCATAAATATATTGCAGTTTGAATTGTTTTTGACTGTGCTGTAAAAACACCAGGCCGCAGGGTATCCCAAACCTGCACATTTGACCCTATCAGTTACAATAAAGCAGCTTGTAAAGGCTATTTCTCATAAATATATTGCAGTTTGAATTGTTTTTGTGTGTGCTGTAAAAACACCAGGCTGCAGGGTATCCCAAACCTGCACATTTGACCCTATCTGTTACATTTAAGCAGCTTTTAAAGGCTATTTCTCATAAATATATCGTAGTTTGAAATGTTTTTTGTGTGTGCTGCAAAAACACCAGGCCGCAGGGTATCCCAAACCTGCACATTTGACCCTAACTGTTACACTAAAGCAGCTTTTAAAGGTTATTTCTCATAAATATATTGCAGTTTGAATTGTTTTTGTGTGTGCTGTAAAAACACCAGGCCGCAGGGTATCCCAAACCAGCACATTTGACCCTATCTGTTACACTAAAGCAGCTTTTAAAGGCTATTTCTCATAAATATATTGCAGTTTGAATTGTTTTTGTGTATGCTGTAAAAACAGCAGGCCGCAGGGTATCCCAAACCTGCACATTTGACCCTATCTGTTACACTAAAGCAGCTTTTAAAGGCTTATTCTCATAAATATATTGCAGTTTGAATTGTTTTTGTGTGTGCTGTAAAAACACCAGGCCTCAGGGTATCCCATACCCACACATTTGACCCTATCTGTTACACTAAAGCAGCTTTTAAAGGCTATTTCTCATAAATATATTGCAGTTTGAATTGTTTTTGTGTGTGCTGTAAAAAAAAACAGGCCTCAGGGTATCCCAAACAAGCACATTTGACCCTATCTGTTACACTAAAGCAGCTTTTAAAGGCTATTTCCAATAAATATATTGCAGTTTGATTTGTTTTTGTGTGTGCCATTAAAACACCAGGCCGCAGGGTATCCCAAACCTGCAAATTTGACCCTATCTGTTACAAGCAGCTTTTAAAGTGTTATTTCTTATAAATATATTGCAGTTTCAATTGTTTCTGTGTCTGCTGTAAACAGCCCTGCCCACAAGGCATCCCATATTGCCAATTTTCATAGTATCTGTTACAGAGAAACATTTCCTTACATTTTTTAAAGTGCCTATTGCGCATTTCAAATACATAAAAATGTCAGGCAAACAAGTGCCTGGATGTTCACAGAGTAGTGGCAGAGGCCAAGATTCAGCAGGCAGAGGTCGCAGCAGACTAGAGTCGAGTGGCAGCAGGAGTCGCGGTGAGAGACCTGATCTGCCAGTATCTGCTACTTGTCGTGTCTCCACCAGTAACGCGCAGGTTGCCCCGGAGTCAGCAGCTGAGGCAGCAAGGTGTTAGCAGCATGGTTGGCAGTCAGCATGGGGGCAGAATTGTAAAGCCTGGAGCCAAACGGGGCCGGGGTAGAGCACTTGCTGTGCGGCAGGCTACCTTATCGGGAGGTAGTGGAGCAGGGGTTCCTGGAGTTGGCGACAGTAGCAATGAATCAGTGCGGGCTGTTGGTGGGAAAAGTAGCTACTCGGCAGTGTGGCAGTTTTTCCTGAAGCATGCGCAGGAGGGTAACATGGCCACATGCAAGATATGTAGGCAGAAGGTGAAGCGTGGCCAGGGCCCAAATGTTGGCACCACTGCCCTGCGTCAACATATGATGCGTCACCAAAAAGCGGCCTGGGAGAACCGAGGCTCCGAAGAGGTGGTCCAGGCTGCTTCCTCACTGAGTGGCACGCCGCTCCCAATTTCTGCCAGCCAAGGCTCCAGAACCTCAGCCGAAGGCAGCTGTGCGTCATACCCATCCTCTGTCGCTCCTCCTGATGCTCCTGCTCCTCCTCCTCCAAGTCATGCATCCCGCCAGCAATCCATCAGCGAAGCCATGTCCAAGAAACAGCAGTATGCGCCCACTCATCCTACGGCACAGAAGCTGAATGTGCTCCTGTCCAAGTTGCTGGTGCTGCAGTCGCTCCCTTTTCAGGTGGTGGACTCTGCACCTTTCAGAGAACTGATGGCTTGTGCCGAGTCGAGGTGGAGAGTGCCAAGCCATCATTTCTTTGCCAAGAAGACAGTACCAGCGCTGCACAATTTTATTGAACAGAAGGTGGGCCAGTTCTTGAGCCTGTCGGTGTGTAGCAAAGTGCATGGCAGCACCGACGTCTGGAGCTGTAACTACGGTCAGGGACAGTACATGTCATTTACGGCCCACTGGGTGAATGTGGTCCCTTTGCAGCAGCAGCAACTTGGACAGGTCACGCCGCTTCGGCCTCCGCGCTCCCTGGCCGTTGTGCCTGTGACACCGTGCGGCTCGGCCTCCTTATCCTCCGCCATCTCCTCACCCTCCACTGAAGGCTCAAGTCTCAGTGCCCCTTCAGCCTACCATGTGTGCAAGGCACGGAGGTGTCACGCTGTGCTTCACATGGTTTGTCTTGGCGAACTGAGTCACACAGGGGAGGAACTGCTTAAATTTATTCATCAAGAAATCCAAACATGGCTTACTCCATGAAAACTGAAAATGGGAACCATGGTTACCGACAATGGGAAGAACATTTTGTCTGCGCAGCGACAAGGAAGGCTGACCCATGCGCCCTGCATGGCTCACGTTTTCAATCTGGTTGTGAAGCGGTTTCTGAAGTCTTCCCCCCATCTGCAAGACATCCTAACAACTTCAAGGTAGCCCCCAACATAGTCTGATTTGTTTTGATTTTCCACCCGTTGGAATTCCACCCTGCATATGTTGGACAGACTATACGAACAGAGAAAAGCCATCACGGATTTCTTGATGATCCAAGCAGATAGGGGGACTCCCCTGTGTAACTTCAATGTCAACCAGTGGCAGCTCATACGTGACACCTGCCGTTTGCTCAGGCCCTTTGAGGAAGCCACTTTATTTGTGAGTCGCCAGGATTACGGGATGAACGACGTGATTCCACTGCTTCATGTACTACAGCACATGTTGAAAACCATGGCTGGTCAGGGCACTGGAGACATGGCGTCTACATCTTACGGCCACATGAACCCCGTTGGAGCTGAACTGGAGGAGGAGGAGGAAGAGGAGTGGCACAGTGCACAGTTTATGCTTGGAGAAATGGCTGGTTTATCTAGTCAGCTGACAGGAGAGGAGGAGCAGGAGCAGCCAGAGGAGCTAGAGGGTTGTGAGGAAGGCGAGACAGAGGACCCAGACACACCGTGGCAGTATGCAGTGGAGATGGAGACAGGTAGTCCCTCCGCGTCACTTGCGCAAAAGGCAGGAAGCATGCTCACGTGCTTGCGTAGTGACCCCAGAATTGTTTCCATTTGTCAGCGGGATGACTTCTGGCTCTCCACCTTATTGGACCCTCGCTTCCGGCACAAAATGGGGGCATTTTTTAAACACACCAAGAGGGAGGACAAACTGACCTACTACAAAGACATTCTACGTAGTCAGTTGGCCGATGCCTATCTGCGCCATGGTCCATACTCTCGCAGGTCTGACTCGGGGGGACCTCTGCGATCACCTTCCACTGCCATGGCTGCTGGGGGGGTTGGCAGGAGCAGCAGCAGCAGCTCCATCAGCAGTAGCTGCAGTCTTCAGACGCTAATGAGTAGCTTTCTACACCCGCATAGTGAGGCTACTCATAAGCAGCAGGAAGACCTGGCGCAGGACCTGAACCAGCAGGACTTGTCATACCTTGACATGACCACACCTTGAGGATCAGCTGGACTTCTGGGCAGCCAAACTTGACTTGTGGCCGCAACTAGCTGAGTTTGCCCTTGAAAAGCTGTCCTGCCCGCCAAGTAGCGTGTCATCTGAGTGGGTGTTTAGTGCGGCGGGGGCCACAGTTACGGTGAGGAGAACTCGTCTGTCAACTAAAAATGTGGAGAGACTCACCTTTGTAAAATGAATCAGGGATGGATCAGCCAGAATTTCCACCAACCAATGGCTGATGCATGCGACTAGATTCAGCATGGTGCCATGTTTTACACTTTCCAAATGGTGCAAAACATATTTATGTCTTTAGGCCAATTTTTGGGCTCCTGCTGATGCCAACTTCAGGGTGTGCCTTTCAGCCAATTTTTGGGCTCCTGCTGATGCTGCTGCTGCCAACTCCAGTGTCTCTTTGAGCCAATGTTTGGGATCCTGCTGCCAACTCCAGTGTCTCTTTCAAGCAATGTTTGGGCTCCTGCTGCTGCTGCTGCCAACTCCAGGGTGTCATTCGGCCAATTTTTGGGCTCCTGCTGCTAAATGCAGTGTCTCTTTCAAGCAATGTTTGGGCTCCTGCTGCTGCCAACTCCAGTGTCTCTTTGAGCCAATGTTTGGGCTCCTGCTGCTCCTGCTGCCAACTCCAGTGTGTCTTTCAAGCAATGTTTGGGCTGCTGCTGCTGCTGCTACTTGCAGCTCCAGGGTGTCATTCAGCCAATGTTTGGGCTCCTGCTGCCAACTCCAGTGTCTCTTTCAAGCAATGTTTTGGCTCCTGCTGCTGCTGTTGCTTGCAACTCCAGGGTGTGTCTTTAGGCCAATTGTTGGGCTCCTGCTGCCAACTCCAGTGTCTCTTTCAAGCAATGTTTGGGCTCCTGCTCCTGCTGCCAAATCCAGTGTCTCTTTCAATCAATGTGTGGGCTCTTGCTGCTCCTGTTGCCAACTCCAGTGTCTCTTTCAAGCAATGTTTGGGCTCCTGCTCCTGCTACTGCCAACTCCAAGGTGTCATTCGGCCAATTTTTGGGCTCCTGCTGCCAAATGCAGTGTCTCTTTCAAGCAATGTTTGGGTTCCTGCTGCTGTTGCTGCCAACTCCAGTGTCTCTTTGAGCCAATGTTTGGGCACCTGCTGCTCCTGCTGCCAACTCCAGTGTGTCTTTCAAGCAATGTTTGGGCTCCTGCTGCTGCTGCTTGCAACTCCAGGGTGTCATTCAGCCAATGTTTGGGCTCCTGCTGCCAACTCCAGTGTCTCTTTCAAGCAATGTTTGGGCTCCTGCTGCTGCTGCTGCTGCTTGCAACTCCAGTGTGTCTTTAGTCCAATTTTTGGGCACCTGCTGCCAACTCCAGTGTCTCTTTCAAGCAATGTTTGGGCTCCTGCTCCTGCTGCCGCCAACTGCAGGGTGTCATTCGGCCAATTTTTGGGCTCCTGCTGCCAAATGCAGTGTCTCTTTCAAGCAATGTTTAGGCTCCTGCTGCTGCTGCCAACTCCAGTGTCTCTTTGAGCCAATGTTTGGGCCCCTGCTGCCAACTCCAGTGTCTCTGAGCCAATGTTTGGGCTCCTGCTGCTCCTGCTGCCAACTCCAGTGTCTCTTTCAAGCAATGTTTGGGCTCCTGCTGCTGCTTGCAACTCCAGGGTGTCATTCAGCCAATGTTTGGGCTCCTGCTGCCAACTCCAGTGTCTCTTTCAAGCAATGTTTGGGCTCCTGCTTCTGCTGCTTGCAACTCCAGGGTGTCATTCAGCCAATTTTTGGCCTCCTGCTGCTGCTGCTGCCAAGTCCAGTGTCTCTTTGAGCCAATGTTTTGGCTCCTGCTGCCAACTCCAGTGTCTCTTTCAAGCAATGTTTGGGCTCCTGCTGCTGCCAACTCCAGGGTGTCATTCTGCCAATTTTTGTGCTCCTGCTGCCAAATGCAGTGTCTCTTTCAAGCAATGTTTGGGCTCCTGATGCTGCTGCTGCCAACTCCAGTGTCTCTTTCAAGCAATGTTTGGGCTCCTGCTGCTGCTGCTGCTTGCAACTCCAGGGTGTCATTCAGCCAATGTTTGGCCTCCTGCTGCTGCTGCTGCCAACTCCAGTGTCTCTTTGAGTCAATGTTTGGGCTCCTGCTGCTCCTACTGCCAACACCAGTGTCTCTTTCAAGCAATGTTTGGGCCCCTGCTGCTGCTGCTGCTACTTGCAACTCCAGGTTGTGTCTTTCAAACAATTTTCGGGCTCCTGCTGCCAACTCCAGTGTCTCTTTCAGCCAATGTTTGGGCTCCTGCTGCTGCCAACTCCAGTGTGTCTTTAGGCCAATTTTTGGGCTCCTGCTGCCAACTCCAGTGTGTGTCTTCAGGCCAATTTTTGGGCTCCTGCTGCCAATTCCAGGATGCCTTTCAGCCAATATTTGGGCTCCTGCTGCTGTCAACTCCAGGGTGTGTTTTTCAGGCAATATAGGGGCTCCTCATTGTGATGCCACCTCAACTCTCTGCAATTGTGCCGCTCTGCAATTCTTATAGCGATGCCTCTGATCTGCATGTCATAATTATTTACAGTATTATTTTGCTAACCCAGCACGCATCATATGCGTGTAACATCAAGGCAGAATGGTTTACAACCCTACTGAGGCTCTAGGAAGTTTAGAAATAGCCGTTTTTAATAGCGATTCGTGCGATTTGTGTCGAAACAAATCTTGTCGGAAAATTCGGCGAATCAGCCGAATCGAATTTTCAAAAGTTCGCTCATCTCTATTAACAGCGTTAAAGTTTTCTATATATAAAGATAATTAAAGTTATATGCTGACAGATGTATGTAATAAAGTCTGTAAAGTGAAAGCTGTCACACTGTAAAAAGTTGAGTATCTAACAGAAGTTCTAATTAGCATGGAGGTGGATGCTTCACTGCCTGCAATATTAATATATGACAGTTGATTAAGAGTTCCCAAGAATGGATTAACTCATCCCACTAAGAAAAGTGAAATTAGCAGAATAAAACTTCATATTATGTCCATTGACCCCATAATTGCTGCAGCAAAGCAAGTGGTGTGTGTTTCATGGCTGATTAACATTACATAGTAGAAGCAATTGGATCCCATATACAGCTAACAATGGTCTTGATGCAATAAACTCCTTCTTCTATAGGACAGCCTTTCATTGTTTCTCATTGATATGATAATAGCCCTGATCTGACACTGCCCTGAAAAGGGCAATTATTTAAAATTACTGGTTGTCCCTCACTATACTCCTCTTCCTACCTACCGGTCCAGAAAAGATTTCCTTTCCTCTGGGGACCCGAACTCCCAATGTTTGGCACAGACCCGAACAGTGCGGTTCGGTTTCTCTCATCTCTATCACATACCATCATTGAAAAGCATTGAATTCAAATCAAGGTATATATATTTGGAAAGACAATTTTAGCAATATAGCTAATACAGCTAATTCAGCACCATAGACAGCAGCCCTCAAGAACAATTGGTAGTACTGATTTAGTGACATGGACAGCTGTTGAGCGTCAATAAAACCTTCAAACAGCTGTAGGAAATCAAGGAAACTGAACTTGCTATTTGACTAGCCATCCAACTGCCTTATGAAGAGATGACTAGGGGAATGTCTGTATGTCAAGTTTCTTTGATTTATCCCTACAGATATATTATGACCTGGATAAATGAAATTGCTTATAAAAAATCGAGGGTCCTTTAAAAATGTAATTTGTTTAAATAGCCCAACAATTCAAAGTTTGAAAAAGAATTTACAATTTCCGTACATTTGTTGGCCATCATCAGAGCAATGTATAACACATAATAAGCCGGTTGAAAGGGGACCCAGCTAGGCTGGTGAGATAGATCAAAATGAACTAAAAAGACAACTTACAGTGTTGAAAAGGGAGAGGAGATTTTTACACAGTCTATACATATGTCCTCACTGAATTCTTCTTCTTAATCTTCATTTATATAGCCATATCTATAGCTCCCTTTTCTATAGTTCTGCACAAATTACTGGCAGGGTCAAATATACACTTCTACCATGGCTATTACAGACAAGATGCTACAGGGTTCAAAGGGAATACTATAAAAACAGGACACGGATACAATAGGAGAGAAAGCCCTGCCATTATGAGCTTACAGTCTAACTCTATAATGGTTGAGGAAAAAGGGGAAGGATCACAAATGGTAGGTATTGAGTTTTGCGGCATGTAAGTGTTGCGGAGTGTAAAACTAAGCAGGGCATTCCAAGAATGTGGAGAGGCACATGAGAAGTTCTGGAAGCAGGAGTGAGAGGAGGTGACCTGGGTCAAGGACAGAAGAAGGTCAGAGGTTGTGCCTGGGTTGGTGTCACTGGATTAGAGAGATGAAATGTAGGCAGGAGTCTGGCTGGAGAGAGCTTTGCATGTAAGAGTTAGAATTTTAAACTGAATTTTCCTATTCCATTCTTGATCAGTGAGACAAGGAAATCTGAATGAAGGAAGCACTGCTGATTGCTTCCGAACTTTTATTTGTGGGCATGTCCACTCTGGCCATTCAGAAAGGGCTGTAGAAGGTGTGGACGTAGCTAGAGGTGTGCTAGAGATGCACCCATGGTGCAGGTTTCTGGAAGAGTTGAGTGAATCGAGTGATCCTGGGTGTTTTCTAGTTTGGGATGCCCCATAAAGAGTCTTATAGATTTGAGTGGGGGTGCTTTCCTCTTTAATTAATGTCTTTAAAAATATCAGGCTGGCTAACAACAGATCTACAGGGAGATGACATTAAACTGACAAAGTTGCTTTGTTTCCCAGGTTATATTAAAAGAGCTAATAGCTACTGTACTTAACCTTTAACGATATCTATATCTGCCTCTTAGGCTTTTCCTTTCCTAGCTGCAATTAACTAAGATATGTTTTAGGTAACATTACATTCACTTCAACACATAATAATAAGTGTCCTACTGATACCATTTTTTATTATCCTTTATTTTATGTTTTTTATAAAGAAGCAACCAATCTGAGCCTTTCCTATATTTTTAGACCAATCATTTGAAGCCAATTATTTTGGAGCGCAAAATTATATTTTTTTTCTTTCTTTTGTACACGCTGCCAACGCTTTTGAACGGCTTTGCTCTTCACATAGTTCCATGACAATGTGGAACAAAATAAAGCAAACTGAAAGTCGCTCTGCTATTTCTTGTGGACTTGGAACCTCTTAAACAAGAATAGTACTGCAAATTGAACTGTGCAGAATGAATTTGATCTTTTGAAAGTAGAAGGAATTTTTACCATTTCACCTTTTTATATGTCACAATGTCATTGGTGTTGACAAAGGCTTTGTTTTTTTACTTTAGATTCAGAGTTACAGTATACTCAGATCACTTCTGTGTCATAGCTATAAAAGGATGTGAAAAAACAACACATACAGGTTTTTATAATAAAACACAAACATTTGAAACTGCACACAGTCTTGCTAGTCTAAAAAATATGAATCTCTAAAATGAAGACTTTCAAATATAATCGATAAATACAATATGTTTGACTCCATAAGACGCACATATTTTATACCCAAAGTTGGGGGAAAATATAAGCGTGCCTTATGGAGCAAAGTTCTGACTGGCATTTAGGAAAATTCAGTGGCGTGGTTGAGCAGCGGGAGTGGGAGGGAAGGCGGGTGGGTGTTGGCATTCATAATATACTGTGTCTTCCGAGCACACATTGATACTTTTGAACTTGTTAATGGCGCTGATGCCTCCTGTCCCCACCCAAGCACAAAGTGGGAACAGCTGAGGATGGCGCAGGAGGCATCAGCGCCATTAGCAGTTTAACAGAAAGAAAACCGCTGGTTGCTTCCAATGTGTGCTCTGCAGGTAAGTATATTATCAAGCCTGTCATTTCTGCCTAGCCCTACTCATATCTCCTCCTTTTACCATGCCCATATGCCTCAACGCTAATCATCGCACCCCTTCCTTCCTCACCAACCTCATCTCATCCTACCTGACCCTGTCCACTTATTCCTGCCTCACCTCTGCCCCATTTTTCCACATCACCACACTTCACCTTCCTCTACCCACCTTTTTTACTTCTACCTACCTCAACTCTTACCACTTATGCTCGCTTTACCTTTTTCCACCTCATCCCAGCCAACTTCTCCCTGCCTCACCTCTGTCCATATCTGCATATACATAAAAGAATATACAATGCTTCAAGGCTTCAGCTTTCCTGCAGTAAACTAGTTGCTTTTTCAAAGTATTATTTTATTGCAGCCCCTCGAAGTGGAACTATAAGACAAGGCAGCCCTTGGACCAAAAAGTCAATCTGCAGTTGGGTTGGGATGTATTGGTGAGAGGGGACACGCCGGTGATAGAGCTTGCTTAGACTCATTGGAGTATGTGTTGGAGTTGTCTGTCTCTTGGTGTTTCTGACTGGATTCCTCGCCCTGCCCACTTGCATCTGCATCAACCTCAACTTGACCTGTAACCTTGTTCACATTTTACCCTTTTCTTGATTGGCTCATTAATCCTCTAGTACCTGACCTTTGTCCTTGTTTCCATTCATTCCTGTTGACTATCCTTGACTTCTTTTGTGTTGTACTGTGCTCCTGGACAGTCTGAAGGCTGGCGATGCCTCCTCTTAGGTTTAGGTTGCTTGTGTGCATTAACAGCCTAATTTGTATTTTGTTTGGTACTAAGGCCCTGGTGCCCATATTATGTTGGGTAGGCCTTCCAAATAAAGACTTGTCTATAGATAAATCATGCTTGCAAAATTGGGGGTATTGGAGTATGACTTTGGGGCAATAAATGCAGGAAGATACACTCAGCACAGTAGTTTCTATAAAGAAACACACTTCTTTTTACCTTTCCAAAACTAAGACTTGAAACTGTACGCCAATGTATGACATGTCTACCGACATATCCCATATATCCCATTCTCTATCCCTTTGAGAAGGTCAAATACATGGTAGTCTGGAATAAATTTCCATGCTCAAATTGTACCAATGTCTGAAAGTGGATTCGGATTTGAACAAAACATGAAATGGTTGTAGGGTGAGCATGACTGCAAAGAGAGGCAACTGTAGTAACAAACTAAATTTTTTTCTTTAATTGTGACTTGGTTGATCGAATGAACAAAACACAGAAATCAAAACAAAATGAAATGTAGCAATGTACATCAACAAATAACAACCACAAAGTGGAACGTAACTTTAGATAAATAATTTCTAGTAAAATAAATTATTTCACAAATGAAGCTGTCTGTGTCACATAAAGCAGTTTCTGTTCCTACTTTATCTTTAGAGAGGTTCTAACCCAAGACTGTTCCTTTTTACTTTTTGGTAGGAGATAGGAGCTTAAAGTACGAGGTAAAGACAAAATGGCCCCCCTCCCCCACACACATATATACATTAACAGCCATCCTGCACACTAGAGAAAAAACAATCTGCATTTCTTTAAATGAAAATGACATCAGGTGACAGTTTATTGGAGGAATTGGCTAACATCCCTCCAAGTCAATGTGCAAAATAATCAACAATTACTGGAAACATTGAAATCACAGGTGTTACTCCCTCCCCCCCCCCCCCCCCCCCTTTGAAAGGTCAGTAACAGGCCAGGTTTTTTGTATCTCCACACAAGTGAATAGGTGGAGTAATTAGTGCTCATACAGGGTTATTTGTAAATAGTGAGTTTACTGCCCCTAAATCAAATACAGTTATTACTGCACAAGGGCCATACCTCAATGAAAGTTTCACATACTTTTGCAACTCAAAAATATGTGAGATTAGATCATTTTCCTCAATAATAAAATACTATAGCCACATTTTTCCAGTAACAACACTTTAAAAATCCTAAAAAAAAAATTGTTATCTCCGTGCAAGTAGTTACCAGCTGTGGATCCTCACACCTCAACACACAGCAGTGTGTCAACCATGAGTATATGTTTACCAGATGGAGATAAAGGATAAGCCAACCCTATACGGAACAATGCTCATTCAAATGAAGATGTCTTTATCCTTTAAGGGCACAAGATCAATTTTGAAATTCCTATCTATGGTCAAAGGCCATAAAAGTACTCAGATCAAATCAGTTATGATCTTAAACCAAACCATTAACATTATCAGCTAGTAATTGCATTATCAGCAAGTAACACCTTTTGGGCAAAAATGCAGCAAGATGCTACCTAACCTATTTGATTTGAGTACTCTGGGACTTCTTAATTTAGTGGATTAGAGGCTTTTTAAATGCTTTTTAATATATATGTTATTACTGGGAAGGTTAAATTGCTCCTTGTGGCATAATTTTATAGGTTCTCTTAGAAACCTTTATAATGGAGCAGAAGGCTTCTTAGACTTTTGTCCCACTCATCGACAGACCATCAGGTTGCCCGGCTTGCAGAGCTGAGCGAGCAGTGATTCCGTGCTCCAAAGCTAGCTCTGGTGAGTGTAACAGTGGTGGCGCCCATCACAGAGACCCAGAACTAGGTAACTGCAGCATAGGTTAGGGCTTTCTATAGTGAGTCAAACTACAGGGTGTCCAGAATCAGTAGTAGTAGACATATTAGGGTTGATTCAGAGACACATTCGCATGCACTTTTGCATGTGTCTGTGTATTTTTTTTGAATGATTGCCTTGTTTTTTGTTATTTACATTACTTTTTCCATGCGTATGTTCGTTCACATTAACGCGTGATAATTTGCATTAGTTCAGATAAGTTACAGATCAAAATCGGATAATTTGCGTTAGTTCTGATAAGTTACGTTATTGGGATGGGTTTGCGTCTGATTCTGAGACCTGATTGCCGATGGACCTCCGCCCTATAAAACGGTTTCATTTCCGCTCCATTTACGGGACCATTTTTGACTCGGAATACTATTGTTGATCATGTTGTGCGGCTATGTGGAGGAATATGAGCGCCTTCAGCTCACTGGCATTACATGTATCAGCATGGCAGAGGCCAGATTGCACCGGAGGCGCATGAATATCGATCATGACGTTGAGCTGTTCGAGCTGACCTGACTCGACTGGCGTTTCCCTCCATAAATTGTATAGTGAGCTGCGGCCATGGTTACCCCGCACCACGAGGAAGGGGCAAGCAATTTCAGGTATGACCAAGATGCTTGGCTGCCTGAAATTTTTGGTGAACGGCTCATTCCAGAGGCTGGGTGCCCTCTCCGTGGGGATGTCCCAGCCTACGCTGAGCCGCGCGCTATCCAAGTTTCTGGATGGCATGGCTACCTTAGTCCCAAATATATTTCCTTTCCGGACGACATGGTAGCCTGGAAAGCGATTAAGTTGGGATTTTATAATATCGCCAACATGCCCAAAGTCATGGGTGCGATCGATTGCACCCACGTTGCATTGGTCCCTCCCGAAGCCGATGAGTACATCTATAGGTAAGTTAATTATGTCATTTTATTATATTGTTTAGCCAAACTTAATTTTAACTATCTAGTAATCCCTCCTTCTCAAGTATCCCTGTGAACCAGTTTCCAATGCATACCTTAATCCCTCCTTCTCAAGTGTCCCTTTGAACCACTTTCCAATGAATACCTTCATCAATTCTTTTCATGTAGGCCTTATAAAAGCATTTTAATGCTGACCTTAATTAGTCCTTAGCATGTTAAACTTTCTTTTCATATTGAGGAGCTCCGGCTTATTTCGTCGGTTTGAGTCTGGAGAATTATCTGGTGGATGGCTCCTGGGTAAGTTTTCTCAAATTCCATCATTCCCTTTTTACTGTATGGCTATGAATATAGTTGATGACCCATGTCTTAACCAATGCCTGTTTTTATCCCTTGATGACATGTTAAACAATAATGTTGCTTTGAATGTGTAATTCATGTTAGTATTTTGTTATTCTTTCAGGGGATTCTGGATATCCAAACAATATGTGTATAAGAATATACTAAATACCGCGCTAAAATTTAAATAAATCAAAAGTGAAACATTACTTAAACTTCAAAATGTGAATCTTACACCAGCTGCCACGTGCTAATACTTAAATCCCACCATTAAGTACAAATACAATATTAAATCAAAAGAACACAGAGCTGATGAATATGAGTTAAAGTCCTCTTTAGAGTCCTTCCAAATATTTTGAAAATCCACCAAGTGCCACGAAAATCCAATAGTGCACCACCACCAGTTTAGGTACCCTTACCAGATGTGGTTGGATCAACCGCACATTCAACAATCAAGCAGAGAAAACCTCCAAACGATTCCACCTGGGGTCAGCTCACTCAGAAACGAGATGGCTAGCAGAGATCTCCACAGCATGTTCATGCAAGAAGGAATAAGAGAACCATAGCGCAATACTGCATACTACAATCTCTTTTAATGAAGCCAATAAAATACTCACAAAACATCAAATTAAAACTCGCATATCAAGGTGAGGCCTTAAGCCAACTCACGCTGCTGAATTCCAGAACCGCCGGCTCCCAACGCGTTTCGTCGCTCAGCGCGACTTTCACTAGGTGAGCCGGCGCGGCGGTGGATAGCGTTTAAATATACTGGAGGCGGGACAGAGGGGACGCATCATCCTTCCTCTCCTCCAATCAATGGCCAGAGACGGCTTGCTCCATCCGGTCTCAACACGGCGACGGCGTCACCAGCATCTAACATCCAATCAGTGGAGTAGGGGGTGAATATCATTACCCCTCTCCACCAATTACAGACCAGGAAGGCTTTACAGCATTTAACCTGTCCGGGCATTGTTATCAATCACAGGACGCGCGCATAAAGAAGCGTCCCGTTACCAGGGCAACCAGACCGTAGCTGCCTGAAGCCTTAGCCCACCCTGTACACCTCCCACAACTAAAAAGGGAACATTAACAAATACCCCCCTACGCGCCCTAGTAGTTGAAAGCAAACGGGCAATTAAAAAGCACCGCTGCCTAAAATTTAAACCCAAGTAGGTAATTAAAAAGCACCGCTGCCTATATCCTAAAAATACATTAACTAGGATAAATTCCCCTATTTACTAAGGGACAAGCAACCATGTGTTGACATGGCTTAAATCTGGGGTCACTAAAAATGCAAATATGCATTCTCCATGTTGAAATTTTTACTAATAATTTACATAAAGCAAATCAGCAAGGTGAGTTGGCTATACAACATGTCATAGGTTTAAAAATACAACATATTAAAAGCATAAGAGCTGCAATACGCTCCATCATTTAGATAAGCCTCACCATTCTACACATATGGTTACACCTATACTATATACAGCTTAAAAACTATATATACTCAATAAAATCTGAAATGCATTAATATAGAAACCAATAAAAATTAATGCAGATAGCCTGAAAAGAAGAATAGTTGTTTAAACAAGATGTACCTGTAAAATTGGAAAAATCCATACTAGTAATCCAAATGCACTACCAAAAGGTCTCAATGAGCCCTAGGAAGAGTCAATGAAGCAGTTAAGGTCAAACTCTATGTTTAACCCTTTGGGGCTAAGAGTGTCCAGCTTATAAATCCATGCACTCTCTTTTTTAGACACTTCCCTGGTCAGGTTAGACCCCCGCCAATGAGTCTCAACTTTCTCTTTCCTTAAGGGGGTCTGAATACCATTTGCTTCACCCTCCATACTCAATCCAATTCCCTCCAGGTCCACCTTAGTCTGCCACTTAAAAAGGTTTCAAACCTTTGCACTTGACCACAACTATTTTTGGTGTGGGGGTCGTTATTATCTGCAAAAGAAGGGGGTGGCGATGGGGGCCAAGTTTGCGCCAAGTATGGCTAATCTTTTTGTGGGGTGGTGGGAGTCACAGTTTGTCTTTGGTAAATTATGGCCACAATTAAAACTTTGGAAAAGGTTTATTGATGATGTCATATGTATATGGGAGGGTCCTAAGGATACATTGGAAACCTTTTTTACGCAGGTTAATGAGAATCAGTTTAACCTAGAATTTACTGCTGAGATCAGTGCGGAAAGGGTTAATTTTTTGGACTTAACGATACGCATAGAAATCCCTGTTTTGACTACTGTGACATATTTCAAACCGACCGACCGGAATGGGTTTGTCCCTGCAAAAAGTTGCCACCATCCGAACTGGATTAAAGCTATCCCTAGGGGGCAATATATGAGACTGAGGAGGAATTGTACTAAGTTGGAGGACTTCGAGGGACAAGCAGTGGGTTTGACTAAGAAATTCCTTGATAAGGGGTATGAAACTGAAATGGTGCATCAACAGCTAGAAAGGGTTAGAACACAGGAAAGGTTCCCGCAGAAGAGATCAGTGGGTGAGCCTCCAACTGCGGAGGATTTCTCCTTTATAACTAACTTTAGTGTTCAGTATAAGCAGGTGAAGAAAATTCTATCAAAGCACTGGCATATCCTGCAGGGTGATGAGATCTTGGGCCCTAAGTTACCATCTAGTCCTAGAGTAATCTATAGGAAAGCACCTAATTTGAGGGATTAACTAGGAGTTACGTGGATCCACCTATAAGAAACACCCACCCGTCATTGTTCTTTGGATCGGAACCGAAAGGTTTCTTTAGATGCAGGAAATGTATTGGCTGTAGAACTTGTCAACCAGTAACTAAGCCCTTTAGGGTGTTTACCCACCCGCTCACTGGGAAACAATTTAAGATAACACAATTCATCACGTGTTCATCTAAATACGTGGTTTATTTGATCTGGTGCACTTGTAATCTGCTATATGTTGGCCGGACGACCAGGGAGTTGAGGGTCAGGATAAGGGAGCACCTCTACAATATTAAAAAAGGTTTTGAGGGCCACAGCTTGTCTGAACATTTCAGGTTCAGGCATAATTGTGACCCTTCTTGCTTGTCCTTTATAGCCCTAGAGAAAGTTGACACTCATTGGCGGGGGTCTAACCTGACCAGGGAAGTGTCTAAAAAAGAGAGTGCATGGATTTATAAGCTGGACACTCTTAGCCCCAAAGGGTTAAACATAGAGTTTGACCTTAACTGCTTCATTGACTCTTCCTAGGGCTCATTGAGACCTTTTGGTAGTGCATTTGGATTACTAGTATGGATTTTTCCAATTTTACAGGTACATCTTGTTTAACCAACTATTCTTCTTTTCAGGCTATCTGCATTAATTTTTATTGGTTTCTATATTAATGCATTTCAGATTTTATTGAGTATATATAGTTTTTAAGCTGTATATAGTATAGGTGTAACCATATGTGTAGAATGGTGAGGCTTATCTAAATGATGGAGCGTATTGCAGCTCTTATGCTTTTAATATGTTGTATTTTTAAACCTATGACATGTTGTATAGCCAACTCACCTTGCTGATTTGCTTTATGTAAATTATTAGTAAAAATTTCAACATGGAGAATGCATATTTGCATTTTTAGTGACCCCAGATTTAAGCCATGTCAACACATGGTTGCTTGTCCCTTAGTAAATAGGGGAATTTATCCTAGTTAATGTATTTTTAGGATATAGGCAGCGGTGCTTTTTAATTACCTACTTGGGTTTAAATTTTAGGCAGCGGTGCTTTTTAATTGCCCGTTTGCTTTCAACTACTAGGGCGCGTAGGGGGGTATTTGTTAATGTTCCCTTTTTAGTTGTGGGATGTGTACAGGGTGGGCTAAGGCTTCAGGCAGCTACGGTCTGGTTGCCCTGGTAACGGGACGCTTCTTTATGCGCGCGTCCTGTGATTGATAACAATGCCCTGACAGGTTAAATGCTGTAAAGCCTTCCTGGTCTGTAATTGGTGGAGAGGGGTAATGATATTCACCCCCTACTCCACTGATTGGATGTTAGATGCTGGTGACGCCGTCGCCGTGTTGAGACCGGATGGAGCAAGCCGTCTCTGGCCATTGATTGGAGGAGAGGAAGGATGATGCGTCCCCTCTGTCCCGCCTCCAGTATATTTAAACGCTATCCACCGCCGCGCCGGCTCACCTAGTGAAAGTCGCGCTGAGCGACGAAACGCGTTGGGAGCCGGCGGTTCTGGAATTCAGCAGCGTGAGTTGGCTTAAGGCCTCACCTTGATATGCGAGTTTTAATTTGATGTTTTGTGAGTATTTTATTGGCTTCATTAAAAGAGATTGTAGTATGCAGTATTGTGCTATGGTTCTCTTATTCCTTCTTGCATGAACATGCTGTGGAGATCTCTGCTAGCCATCTCGTTTCTGAGTGAGCTGACCCCAGGTGGAATCGTTTGGAGGTTTTCTCTGCTTGATTGTTGAATGTGCGGTTGATCCAACCACATCTGGTAAGGGTACCTAAACTGGTGGTGGTGCACTATTGGATTTTCGTGGCACTTGGTGGATTTTCAAAATATTTGGAAGGACTCTAAAGAGGACTTTAACTCATATTCATCAGCTCTGTGTTCTTTTGATTTAAGATTCTGGATATCCGCTCATGCCCTGGCTCCTGACGCCCATTCTTCGCCCGCAGAATGCGGGCCAGGAGTCGTATAATCGGGCCCACCGGAAGACCCGGGCCGTAGTGGAGAGGGTCTTCGGACTGCTGAAGTCCCGATTCCGTTGTTTGGACCATACAGGGGGGGGGTACTGCAGTATGACCCCAACAAGGTGATCCAAATCATCTCAGCATGCTGCGTGCTGCATAATTTTGCCCTGAGACAGAGTGTCCCGTTACGTGGATATGCCCCCCTCTCCATCCAGGCAGGAGGCAGATGACATATATGATGGCAACCCGAGTGCCTCTGGGCAATCTGTCCGTGCCCATGTTATTGAATCTTATTTTTCTTAACTTTTGTTTAGTTTGTTTATTTGTCTGTTTGTTGTATTTGTTGGCTATGTGAAGGCCTTTTTTTTTGGTATAACAATGTTGTAATACCTTCATTTATAAATCATTTTACACCTGATTTGAGCATAATGCAGTTTATTTTCTAATGTTTCTGATTACAAACCTTCATTAATGTAAAAACAACACAAACATGAATGCATCAACTTAGGCAAGAACATACATTTTCACGAAATATGACAAATTTGGGGTGAAGGGCACTTGCAGACTCCATGGACATACATTTTCAAACATAAGTATAAATTAGGCCAGACTCCTGGCCCCTAGCAATTGTCCACATCCAGGAGTTCTAAGGTAACTAACTCCAGGCCGAAGTTTACCCGCCACCAACATCAAGATCCATAGGGAGCACGACTTTCAAGGGGAATAGTCAGCCAAGAATACATAGGGCCACATACACACCCTCTCCTGCTTGTAATTTTTCCAGCCTATGACAGCCAGACCCCATGCCAGTCCAGTAAAATCTTTGCCATGGCCAAATGTGGAATTTTTCCAGCCAAGAATGTCCCCAAATATTGACAACAAACAGGATGAGGCAGCCAGCATTTACTTAGGGCCAAGCCTACTGCGTGGGAGCTTGAGCGGACGCTTCACTGAGGCTTAAGCTCAGCCATTGGCTAGTGGGGTATGTGAGCACTCTAATGAGCTATATGGGCGAATTCCAAAACAAACCAGCAAAGCCATAAACCACCCAATCTTGGTTGAGCTCACCACACAGGTAAATAGAGTTGGGATGTAGAGGAAAGATGTTTAGCAGATCCCGGTCAAATTAATATATATGTTATTGATGTTGCCCATAATAAGGTTGTGGTGGGCCTTGGAGGTGGCCCATCACCTGGGCATGTGTGGCATTCATAATCTGCCACTGCTCCAGCATCTGTCTGTTGCTAGTTCTAAATTCATCTAGCATGGCAGTGAAGTTTGTATTTGAGGTGGCCATTTGTTCTGCCATTTGGCTGTTTAAGGTGGCCATTTGACCTGCCATCTGGCTGTTGCTCGTCCTAAATTCAGTCAGCATGGTGGTGAATGTAGTATTGAAGTTCTCAAATTGTGCAGTAATCTGCTCTGTTGTTCGTTGAGTCACCTGCCTAAAGTAACGGCTGTCATGGCGCCATGCTGGCTCCAGGATTGGCACGCGCCTCCCCTGGGAAACTGGTCGACGTTGTTGACTGCGTCTTCCAATTCCCTAGGTTTGAGGGCCTGCAGATGCTGGAGGTCTATAGCGAGCAACAGTTCCAGATGTGCTAGGCAAAACCTCTGCAGCAAAGCTAGCACTGGGGACTGTAGGGTCGGTCTCAGCCTGCTGCCCATGATGGGCTGGCAGCATGCATCCAGCTTCACTCTGCTGCAAAGGATTTGGTGCAGTAGGATGCTGGGGCAGTGGCAGATTTGGCTTCAGGGGGGTAATTTGCGATGGTCCAATCCAGCTGGCATCCTCCTCCTCCATATCCTGGATTACATCTATTAGTGGGGGAGTCTATTGGGACATGTGAAAAAGTGTGTCAGATTTGGGCCTAAATATCTTTTTGAACTAAATTATTCATGTGCATTCACATGCATCACCATGTTTCAGCAAAGTCCACTTACCCTATATATCTGGTCCTGTGTCCTAGGCAGCAGGGAAGTAGACGGCATGCTCAAACTGGAGGAGGCTTCCACACTTCTGGAGGCAGGATGCTGTGGTAAAAAGTAAAAGGCACGTAAACACACAAACATCCCTTGATGAGCCTGATGAGTACATATGCTTTAGAACACACATGGCTAAGCAGGAATGACAACTCCCCCAACGGTTAAAGTTGACCTTCCCAATGAATCTGAGTCTATCTTATATGTATGACTCACCCTGTACCTACAGATTGGTCACCTTAAAGAATAAAAACATGCATGTAGTGCATGTTAGGAGGCTTTACACATCCAAAATGGCGCCTTAGGGGCCAACAGTCAGCTTGAAAATAGCATTTGGCTTCTGTGTATGCTGCTGTGCATTCTTGCAATGTTGACCTTTCCCTGACCCCAGCTCAAGTTTGTCTAACCAAAGCACAGCTAGAGCCCCAGTGGTAGAAAGACAAAAAAGTAAGTGTTGTCAATTATTGACTATATTCACATCACATGCAGTGCTTTGGTAAGATAAATTGTTTAATATTTTCCAGAAATAATGTAAAAGGTCTTGTATGGACTGAAAACCTAAGGACCATGAACTACTGCACCCTGGGAGAGTGTCCATCATTAAGCACATTCCTCAGCCATTAAACACCCGCCTACAACAGTAACCTCCCCTCAAAGCCACTCCCTAGGGGCCTGTGTTCAGATCTGCCTGTGAGCCTCATTTTCAAAGTTTACAATAGCTCACATTAAAACAATCATTACTAACCTGCAGAAATGTCCTGGGTGTCTGTGTCGTGTCTGCCACAGAGGCCCTGTAATGCTACGGGGTGGATCAAAGCCAGGACCATTTCTTCAGCTCTGGTGAATTGTAATTTTGTGAGGAAGCCTCCGCCTGTTTGGAAGCTGAAAATAAGAGGAAAAAACGTATTTGGCATTGTGGTCACTACAACAAGCTGCAAAATGCAAACATCAAATATGTAACTGTGATTGAATCGTTTATTCTGCTTCTACCTTCCTACATATTTGAGGTCAGATATCTTTCTCTAGATCTGCTCCACATCTTTCCTCTTGTCCCCCGCTGCATTCACCTGTCTGGTGAGCTCTTCCCAGATTTGGCTTTTTCGCACTTTGCTGGTAGCTTTGGAATTGCGCCTAAATATTTCATCAAAATGCAGTGTTAACCCACTTGCTAAGGCGAGCGTTTGTGCCTCACCAAACCGGCCGCTCAACTGGCCTTGCCGCAAGGTTCGGCCTAATGGTTGTTCTTCTGGTTCTCCTCTGGTTGGTGGCAATTCAGGGGACGTTCTTGGCTGGGTGTGTGGTGAAGAATAGGCCGTCATGTCGCTGGAAAAAGAATGGACTGGGCTGGCATTAGGACTGGGGGCCATTGGCTGGGTGGCCACAGAACTAGCAGGCGTGGATGTGGCATAGCTCTCGCGGGTTTCCACGTGTGCTGGTGGCAAATGTGGCCGAGCAGGAGAGGGTGTACTTGGTGGGCTCAGGCTTCTCACCCTCTGCTTACTTTTCCCCCTGGACGTTGTGCTCCCTTTCTCTTTGGATGTGGTAGGCCGGGGAGCAAGTGAGGGTGTGCTTGGAGGGCTCGGGCTTCTCGCCCCCTTCTTCTTTTACCCCTTGGATGTTGTGCTCCCTTTGGATGTGGTTACGTGGGGAGCAGGAGAGGGTGTTCTTGGGGGGGCTCGGGCTTCTCGCCCTCTGCTTACTTTTCCCCTTGGACATTGTGCTCCCTTGCTGTTTGGATGTGGTTGCGCGGGTAGCCTTCTTCTTGGAGGAAGGTTCTAAACTTTTGCGGGTGCTTGAAGTTTTAATGGGCGTGGAGTTGTGGCCAATATAGCCTTGTGGTGGCTACTTTTGCTCCGCGTTTCAGGCACCTTTGAAGTCGATTTGTGCGACCGAGTGCTCGGTCTGGAGGATGAAGTGTCCTCATGCCGCTCTGGCCTTTTTGTCTTGGCCTCCTTTGCTGGTGGTTGCTTTGTGCTAGTTTTTTTGGGTGCCATGATGACAATCACAAAGAGAATGAGCTGTGCATCCATTACCCTTTAAATTGAAATGACTGGGTATGACGCTTACGCGTTCTCATACGCGTGCGTCCGGCCATGCGGAACCCGGAAACCGCTGGGGCAATTCCTATCTGCTGCGGAGCCCACAATTTCACCCGCCAACAACAAGATCTGATTATGCTCGTAAGTGGATTGTGAGGACGTTGATTTGCCATCGAAATGCATGCATATGCCTTAAGGAAGCACAGGAAGAAACAGTTGTTTTTAAAAGTGATTTAAACTCCATGCCAAACAGAAGTTAGTGCGCACATGTGCGAACCAACTCACTTGCATCTAGAAGGATAGGTTAAGGCTAATTGTGAATGATATTTGTATGCTGTTTGATCTAACAAATATTTTTGTGTCTTTTAGACTATGCTGGAGCGCAGGTATGACTACCTGCCCAACGCCTTTGAGAAGAGGAATCTGGCCCTGGAGATTGTGGCCAGGATTCACCAGGAAACGGACACCACCTTCACTTATACACAGATCATGCAGCACTGGTCGGACCTGAAGCGACTGCACATGCCCTGGGTGCGGCGATTTTTTGCGAACCATTTCCCAAGTAAGTACATATCAATTGCATGCTATAACAAACACAGAAGGTAGGCCTTTAATTATAAATGGTTTTCTTTTCTAGTGTCTGAAATGGAGTACCGCATAAGACCCACCCAGAGGCGCGTAGTCCGGCCAGTGTGGCATGAATCTGCACCACCAAGTGAAGGTGGTGGATCTCCAGGGCCAACTTCCTACCCCTCCTCTGTAGCTGCATCAGACCAGCCCCTGGACCTATCCACAGAGGAGGGGCCTCACGGCATGGGCAGGCAGTCGTACGAAACGACTCAGGCATTAGCCTCCGGTATGTGACTCTGAATGTAACCCCACACACATACATGCTATTTAAACAAAAGCTGATTCCCTTAATCTCTTTTTATAGATAAATATGTAGCGGGTGAAAGATCTGGAGCTGAGACTGCAGAAGATCATGCCCAGGAGGAAAATGGAGAAGGTGGGTTATGTCACACACAAGTGTCATTTGGTTACTGTTTAATCAGACATTAGAAGTGAGCCTATTTTAAATGTCTCTACAGCCTCACATTCCCAGCAGTGGCCCCAGACCGTAGGGTGGTCCCCGAAGCAGAGGTCGCTCACCACCGAAGTAAGTTGTAAATATTTTGAGTATGTGGAAAATGACATCATCACCAATCAACCTAAATCCATTGCCAATGCCATTAGCATAATAACATATGGCCTCTTCCTTTAAGAAATTCCTTAGCATAATGACATATGGCCTCTTCCTTTCAGAAACTCCTTAGCATAATGATATATAGCCTCTTCCTTTAATCAATTCCTTAGCATAATGACATATGGCCTCATGAGTTAGATTAAAACCTAATAATCATTCCATCCACAGCTGTGAAACATGTATTTGCAGAACAATAATTTTCTTCTCTTTTTTTAATAGACACCGCACAGACGAGATTAGCCCAACTGACTGCGGCGGTGTTTCGGCTGGTGGGCGATATACAGGAGCTCAGAGCTTCGATGGGGACCACAGATGAAGATTAATTATCTGGGGCCTGCCATGGCTTTGTATATAGTTTTTGTAATTTAAAATTTTTAACAATTTTATAATGTTTTTATACAATTTTTACATTTTTAATAAAAAAAAAAAACTATATAAATAATTACACAACCAAAAAAAAAAGGCCAAACAATTTGGCAGTTAATATTAAAAAAAAAAACTAAAACTTGTTTCTGTGTCATTTTATGTAAAAGAAAAATTCATTAAGGGTTGGTTACAGGAAAAAGTAGGAAGAACTAAAAATAAAAGATCGCAAAGTGAAGAAGAATGAAACCGCGAGGGAATTGAGGTAAGCATTAAAGGCGCAAAGTGAAGAAGAATGAAACCGCAATGGAATTGAGGTAAGCATTAAGGGCGCAAAGGGAAGAATATAGAAACCGCGATGGTATTGAGGTAAGCATTGTAGCAGAAGTGAGTGATAAAAATATTGAGACGAGCACATGAATTAGTTAATTTGGTTGTGCGCATGCATAAGGTCGGAAAGATTTCCGTCTGGACGTTTATTTATAGAAAAAGGAATTCAGAATCTAACGGGAAACATAAATCATTCGTTAGAGGTGACGTTGGAAAAAGCAAAAAACGGAAGCCTACGTTGTTTCCTAAGTAACGTAAACGAAAAACGAAAGCTGAAAAATGACATTCTCGTTGGCGTACGAAGCTACGAACACTTTACAGAAGGCTTACGATGCATACTTAGAATCACTTGTACACTCATACGCAAGCGGAACCAAAACGAAAAAAAGACAGATCGACACAAAAACGAAATACATTTTATGTCTCTCTGAATCAACCCTATTGTGTTGCATCTCCCCCTAGCGACACAAGTCTGTTTAGCCTTTTGGTGAAGTTTAAGTCCAAGGATACTCAAAGACTGCTGCCCCCTGTGGCATGTGGTAAGTGTTGTCCTTTTATAACACTGTCTAAAAATATAAGTGTTGGGACGTTGAATTGCATAGGTTTGTTACAGACATGAGAGATGTTTGGTATAACAAACTCCTATACTGACTTGCATACAACTAAGCATGTAATTTTGCTCCTCCACTCTCAGAAGCTGCCTTGTTGTCTAGATTTTCAACACTGCTTATCTTTCTACACAACTGGGGGCCAAAAACTGTCCCCACCAACATCCCATGGAGCTCCATTCAGTGTATTTGTTCAATTCCTCTGTACATGTGTAATGCAGAGCTGGATCCTGGATAGGGTTTAAAAGGAAAGTCCACCGTTATGGTCTTTCACCACAGACCTTAGATCAGGGGTGTCAGAGGGGCACGGGCACTCCCGCTGCCTCATTCATGCTGCCACAAACCCGTTATCTGAAGCCAGGTGCTGCCCTTCCACCTTCTGGCCTGAAGGTGAGTGTGTGCGATGTACAAAACCAAGGCATTAATTAATCTCTAAGGGTGCCTCGGCTGAGCTTTGTAAACTGACGTACACCTCCAGCCAGCCAAAAGCGTGGCACCCATTAGATTACCCATTAGTTTCCAGAGCATCACTGATGCCACAGAAGTTCCAGCAGGAAAGCTAGAGAGCCACTATGGCATCTGAGGTCTGCAGATAAGGTCCACGAAAAAGTGGAAAGTTGAGAATTTTAGAGTGTTGTTATTTAAATTACTTTCCAAAATGATTAAACCAGGCCATAGCTGGAAGTTACAGCACCACTGGAACAACAGAACATTTCATTTGTATTATCAGCTGCAAGTGTAATAAACAGGATTTGGCATGTGGACTAAAGTCAAGCCATGGCAATATACAGTAGCAGTAATGACTGTTAACCTACTGCATTCATTTGCTGTATACCAACATTTTTGCCCTTTCCAGCAAAGTGGACAGTCTTTTTAATGTCTCTGATTTTATTTTGCACAGTTTGTTCTGTAATCCAGAAATGAGGTTATTCAGTTTTCGGATCCTCAAACATATCAGTTGGGGAAACTTCAAGCAGTAACTGCAAAAAGCAAGTAACCTTGTCGAAGTATGGAATTTTCAACTTGAAGTGAACAAGAGGAAGATATATAATAATGCCGCTAAGCATGAACAGCAAGGCATAGAAATACTGGATTTTTGGAGATTGTATTATTGGAGCCAGGACGAGAAATGCTGCAACCGCAACAACGACAAAGGCAATCGGGAGGAAAACCTGAAAGCAACATAAAATAGTGATTATTGCAGCAGTACAATTTCTTAAAAGAATAAACTTTTTTTATATGAAAAAGTTCTCAAACGCTAAAAAGACATTTTAGGGGTACAAATGAGCCTCAAAGAAAACCTTTTTTTATTTTCAACACAGCAGAACAGGATCAGAGCAGTGTAGGCCACAACCACCCATTACAAGTCCCCTCCTTCTCTGGGACTATTTGTGACACAGCAGGAGTAACTAGATGGCCTTTATCAGCAGGGCTGTGAAGTAATGAAATCTCAACTCCAACTTTTCTACTTTAAAAGGTTCTGATTCCGACTCAGGCCTAGGCTCTGACTTGATAAATGGTGGATAATTACTAATAACACATTTTAATCAGGCTAATTATATAGAACATAAAACATATATATTGGAGTACAATTTTGGAACAAATAATTAAAAGTTCCTGTCCAGGCATTTAAGTAAAAAAATCTTTAGTAACCTTCCCGTCCTCCGCAGCTCCTCATGTGAAACTCCGGACTCTTCATACCTGCAGATGAGGGAGAATGAGCAATTCCATCCTCCATCATCGGGCAGGCATGGTGTTGTCAATCAATGTGGATTTACGTCCCCCAACACAAGTGAATGGAGTAAGCATGTAGGGAGTAAACAAGGCTTGATAGATGCCACCATGAGAGGCCACTGGCATTGGAAGATGGAATGGCTGGCTCCACACTATCGGTAAGTATGAGGATGCCACCACTGCAAGGAGGAGCTGGGGGGGGGGGGCACTGGAGCCGCACGAAGGAGTTGTGGGAGAAAAAGGGGAGTATTTCTGCCTGGACAATCCCTGTATGTTTCAGGCATTGCAACCAAGGTTATTGAGGAAGAATTAAGACACCCCATCATGTAACACCACTAGAACACTCTGCTGCTGCTTATCACTGATTGTCATAAATATGAGCAATAGACTTAGAGAAAATATATGATATGATTACTCTGTCTAAACTTCCAGTGAAAGGTCCATTTATTATTTCATTCTTTTTTATGCTGAACATGCTAGATACTTACCTGCCTGACGACGCTGCAATTTGCTGTCGTCTTTGCAGTATGGCCATCGCATAAACTGACTAGATGTTCTGATTTCAGCTGGACTGCCCGATTCATGAAGATTTGGCGCCGTTTCCCCCCTCAAAGCTCTGGGGATGCTCAAACGTTCCACCTTACAGGAAAGATTTTCCTGCTAAATGCGTTTTTTGCAGGTATGCGGTGGGCCACTCAGTGTTGGTGTGAAGGGAGTTTCACTTAACATTAACTTATCTAAGATTTAGCTAGCAGGCAACAGCTCTCTACCAATCAGCTGCCAAGAGTTGCTCTCTGGCCTCCTCCTATTGGTAATGGGTAAGTGAATGAGTAATAGGGGAGGGGACACAGTTTCACTGATGCAGGAAAGAGAACAATGGTGACAGCAGGAATGGATTTCCAAGCTCACACCAGCTGCGTATCCCTCAGAAGGACAGGAAAGATTCCAAATAAGAAAAGGATAGAGGGGGGCTGGAGAAAAAGGAAGGGGTATAAGGGATGGGAATAGAAAGGAAAAGAAGGTATAGAAAAAGGAAGGAAGAGTATAGGAAAACAGAAAAAGGTTAGGCAGAAAGAGAAGGTGGAAGGGTTAAAAGAAGAAGTGTATTCAATAAAATGTGATTTTTTTTTTTCAGTAAGTCCTTTATTTCTTTACTCAAAACCTCTGTTAGGGGATGCCTGCTACCAGAAACTTGCTATTATTGAGAGACCCTTGTCCAGCAGGCAAGAAAACAACAAACTCTAAATGCACCCACAGATGCTCATTGGTAGTCTGGACAAACATAGAATTGTTTAGCCTGGATGATTTCTTTTAAGTGACAAAACCCATATCAAACCCCATCAACTCCAGACCTGGCTGACTGATTTAAGGTGCACCTCTTTATGGCATGCCTTGGCTCAAGGTGTATATTCACTAAACCAGAGATCCCATAGTGCATACATCACCGGCATCCCTCTAGCTGATGCGTAATATGGCTGGCATGGGCATGTATTAGATGGAGGAAGCGACCAGTACTGTTTTCATTTAGAACTGATTGGCTGGTGTCACTGGGAAACCTTTTCTGATTGGAGGAGAGTCCACACCTGCAGTGTGGGTTCACTGAAGATATAACATACTCGGCTTTCCCAAGGGTTTCATACACAGGGGCATCCCAAACTGGGATGCTCTAGTAAAGTGGATAAAACCCAAGTGTGAAAATCCTTTGGTACACTTTAACCTTGGAGGTCTCCTCCATCTGAGACCCTAGGGACATCCCCATTTGTAAAACCAAGTAGCCCAAGACCCAGTAATCTGTAACACCCCTTTTATGTCATCTGCTTTCGTTGCCATCACAGCCAATTAGGTTTGTTGTGTAAGCCTGCTGTGCAACCTGATAGACTTCCAGGAGACACATGCACAGGTCCCAGAATTGACTTAAAAGGTTAAAGTGCTAGTCTAGTCTCATATAACCACCCTGGCTCCTCCTCTGGCACTGAGGCAGAATGAGGGGTTAAAAAAAAGAATTGGGGGCGTGGCTTGGCGATGGTGGAGTAAGGTCGCATTGGGAAGGAGCTCTGCACCTAGAGTCAGCAGAGCTGAGGCAGAGCGATTGCCAGGCGCCCGCAAACCCGATGACCAAGCGGGGGAAGCAGCGGGGACCAGTCAGGAAGGGCAGATCCCACACCATCCCTGTCCTATTCAGCGCCAGGGACGCCGAAAACAAGCGGCCGGCGGCAAGGAAGATGGCGGAGCACGCTCATGGGCACGATACTACAGCGCAGCAGGAGGAGATGGATGCCTATGCGTTGCCCCCGGCGACAGACCCACCCACACACAGAGGAGGACACCCAGAGATGGCGAGCACTCACCCCTGCACTGATTCGGAGCATCGGAGGAGCAGGGGACGGAGGACGACAGTGACGGTGGACTTCCACAGTGAGGCAGAGGGGCGGGGGAAAGCACCCGACGGTCCCCAGGTCAGTCACTTTCCCCGGCCCCCCCCATCCAGTTCCCGCTCCAGGAAGCCGGAAGCACCGTTTCCCACCACACTGTGCCAGGCGGGGAGCATCTCAGGGGGAGAGAGAGGTGACACCTCACCGCACAGCAGCATGCCCACTGCACAAATCAGGCAGCAGCACTATGGTGAGCCTACACTTGGGGGCCGGTGCAGCCCAGATTCCCCTCCACAGAGCCTACCTAGGAGTTCCCCTACCCTGCATACACGGGGGCGGAGCTGCACATCCCTGCAAATAGAGGAACTGCCATCTGATGCAAGCTCCTTGACGGGCACCCCTTCACCTCCACCGAGCCCGCAGCTGACATGGCAGACCCGCTCGGCGTCCCCTCCCGGCTATCACGCAAGGGGCTTAATGTCTGTGGGGGGGTCCTCCACCCCATGCTGCCTGTGGGAAGAGGATGTGGTCCCGTTGACACAGGAATCACAGATGGGAGATGAGCAGCCAGGTACCCACCTGGTCATAGGTCCACCCCCACCAGGAAGAAGGGCAACGGCAGTGCCCACCCTGAGCCCACCCCAACATACCGCACCCAATACTGAGCTACTTCCTCTGCAGTGCTCCCCAGCTGCCCTTCCGATAGATCTACTTTCTCAATCTATCGCAGAGGCGGTGAAAATCAATATCAAAGAGGCCCTACGAGGGCTCCCAACGCGTTGGGACTTTGACAGATATTTTTCCAGGATGGAGTGCACCATCAAGAGAGAATTTGGCGGCCTTACAGGGTTCAGTGGTGGAAGTCACAGAAAGAATGGACGGGGTTGAAGCCTCACATAGAGCCCTGGAGATACGCGTAGCGGAACTGGAACAGCAGCAGGGCCGGAACAAGCGCCTCCTATCTGACCTATCCCTGGCCCATGATGACGTGGAGAACAGGAGCCGTAGGAACAACTTGCACCTTCGGGGGGGTCTCTGAGTCGGTGGAGCCACGGGACCTATTGGGGGCAGTCTCCTCCAGTCTCCTCATTTTCAATGAGCTTCTAGATCTTCCCGCCACAAATCATATAGAAATTGACCGGGTGCACAGGGCGCTGGGCCCCCGGCCGCAGGACCCGAACAGGCCCAGAGACATCATAGTTAGAAAACATTTCTTCAAGATAAAAGAAGACGCGCGTGGGAGAGGGGCCCGGTTAGATACAAAGGTGTGCAGGTGATCATACTTCAGGACCTCTCACGAAGGACATTACAGATGAGAAAGCGGGGGGCGTCTTACAGGTGGGGACACCTGTTCCAGCTTTTGGTGCACAGGGATGGAAATCTGTTTGCCCTCAGAGCACCCAGCCAACTGCCAAACCTATTCCACTTCCTGGAAGCGGAGAACGTGGATGTTCCAGATTGGACAGTACATGACTTGGCTGTATACAGCGGACGGCTGCCGCAGCGCACCCGGGAGGGGGCCCCAGAGGAGACAGAAGTGGCGTGAGGGGCCGTAGAAAGTGAAGTCTCGCGGCGTCAGTCCCCGTGTGGCTCCCCCAGCGGCTTAGCCACATAACATCACCCAGTATTGCTTTAGCTGGCAATCGTACCGGTGGCGGTGGGGGCGCCACGAGGGGCCCGTCGTGGGGGGGGGGCGGATGGTGTCCGGGGCAGGGAGCCTGTCGCCTTGTGACTTTGGTCTCGCCCCCCGTCCGGGCCTCCGGCCCGAAAACAGAGCCCGGGATCGTGCCCCCCCCCCCCTGCCAGGTTTGCTTGTCGTTGCCGTTGTGGTCTTTTCCTTTTTGTTAGAAAAACGCCCATCGGAGCCTAGTAATCTCACCCCCCCTTTCCCGAGTTCAGAGGCCAATATGGCCCCAATAAAAATAGTAACCTTGAACGTGAAGGGGCTCAATAACCCAAAGAAGAGAACTATTCTAGGCCAGGAGTTAAAAAGATGTAAAGCAAAAATTGTATTCCTACAGGAGACACATTTCAAAAGAGATGCGGCTCTTAGACTCTGTAATAAACAGTTCCCTCATGTGTTCACTAGCTGCGCGGCAGATTCCAAAAAGAAGGGAGTAGCGATTATGGTCGCGAAAGACATACCCTTCATTTAAGGGAGGTTTGGAAAGATGAATCAGGGAGGGTGGTATTGGCCAAAGGGCTGATTAATCAAAAAATGTACACGTATATACGCGCCCAATCAAGGGCAGATCCAGTTTCTAAAACATACACTGGACAAGATAGAAAAGTTTATGGAGGGGGAGGTAATATTGGGCGGGGATTTCAATTTGACCGTAGAGCCCCTACTGGACTCATCAGCGGGCAGATCAGCAGTCTCCCAATTGGCATAGAAAACACTGAGGAAGAAAGTGCACGGTATGCAGCTGGTGGACGTGTGGTGGGTCAGAAACCCTGGGGCACGGGATTACTCCTTTTACTCTAAAGTTCATGGGACATACTCCAGGCTGGACTATATCTGGATCTCACATAGACTATTGAGCCTAGCCACCGGAGACGGGATATACCCTACCTCCTTCTCGGATCACGCTCTGGTATTTCTTGACCTTGACCTCATAGACAGACCCCCGCCCTCCTCGATGTGGAGGTTAAACGAGTCACTCCTCCAAAACGCGGTAGTGACACAGGACATAAAGGAGGGGCTAGAGACCTAATTTAGAGTCAATGACTATGGGGAGGTCTCACCGTTAACATTATGGGAGGCCCTTAAAATTGTAATAAGGGGTCTCCTGATTAGCCACGGGGCGAGACTCAAAAAAGAAAGATTGTCCCAAATAGCAAAACTCACTGAGAGGGTCAAGTGCCTGGAGTTGTCGCACAAACAGTCTTAGGCAGCGAAAGTGCTCAGGGAACTGACCCAGGTAAGGGAGGCCCTCAACGCCCTATTGAGACAAAAGGCTAAACACGTAATTAGGAGATGTAAACGTTCCTACTATGAATATGGAAATAAGAGCGAAGCACTACTAGCCAGGGCACTCAGACAACAACATTCCCAGGACTTAATTGCCGAGATATTGGACAAAACCCAACAAACACAACATACCACTAAGGGGATAGCGGACACGTTCAGACTATATTACTCGGGTCTGTACAACCTTGATGGAGGGGCAGCGGCGCGGTCACGCCCAGGCAAAATAGAGGAATACATAGGGGGCTCCGGTATGCCAGCGGTCCAAGAGGAGATTGCGGCATCATTGGAGGATCCGATTGGGGTGGAGGAATTGCTGGAGGCAATTAAACAGACCCTGTCAGGAAAAGCCCCGGGACCAAATGGATACTCTGTTATATACTACAAAACCTTTGTCGCAATATTGGGCCCCCGCATGGTTAAGGCTTGGAATTCGATCACGGACTCAGAAGCGCCTGGCGCTTTCTGGAGCAGAGATCTTGAGGCACACATTTCTGTCCTACACAAGTCAGGAAAGGATCCCCTGTCATGTAAGAGCTACCGCCCCATCTCCCTTCTCAACGCGGACCTGAAGCTTTACGCTAAAATTCTGGCCAATAGATTGGCCCCGGTGGTGGCCCAGTTGGTCCACCTGGACCAATCAGGTTTCGTGCTGGGAAGGGAAGCCAGGGACAATGTGGTTCGGGCACTTAGCGCAATATACACGGCACAAAACTCCGACATACCAATGATGCTCTTATCCACAGATGCGGAAAAAGCCTTTGACAGGGTGAGCTGGCCTTTCTTAAAAGAGACCCTCAGACATGTAGGCCTGGGGGACAATATGAGGAAACTTATCGAGGCCCTGTACACGGTACCCAGTGCCAGGGTTAAAATAAACGGCCATCTTTCTGCCCCTGTACCAATCTGTAATGGAACCCGCCAGCGATGCCCTCTGTCACCCCTACTATTTGCCTTGACCCTGGAACCATTCCTGTGCAGAATTAGGGAGAACGTGGACATAGGGGGATTAAGGTTCAGAGGAGACACCCATAAGGTCGCCGCTTATGCGGACAATCTTTTATTCTTGTCACAAACCCCACAATCACCCTACCAGTACTGATGAAAGAGTTTGAGGTTTTTGGAAGACTGTCCTTTTTTAAAATCTACTTTGAGAAATCGGAAGCACTAAACGTGTCAATCTTGGGGGATGTGGCCAGGAACATTCAGCAGACATTTTCATTTTAATGGGCTGCGACCTCAACAACGTATCTCGGCACGCAGTTGCCAAACCGGTTGTCGAGAATCCTGGCATTGAATTTCCTGCCTCTTGGACCGCTGGCATACCGGAGCCCCCTATGTATTCCTCTATTTTGCCTGGGCGTGACCGCGCCGCTGCCCCTCCATCAAGGTTGTACAGACCCGAGTAATATAGTCTGAACGTGTCCGCTATCCCCTCAGTGGTATGTTGTGTTTGTTGGGTTTTGTCCAATATCTCAGCAATGAAGTACTGGGAATGTTGTTGTCTGAGTGCCCTGGATAGTAGTGCTCCGCTCTTGTTTCCATATTCATAGTAGGAACGTTTACATCTCCTAATTACGTGTTTAGCCTTTTGTCTCAATAGGGCGTTGAGGGCCTCCCTTACCTGGGTCAGTTCCCTGAGCACTTTCGCTGCCTAAGACTGTTTGTGAGACAACTCCAGGCACTTGACCCTCTCAGTGAGTTTTGCTATTTGGGACAATCATTCTTTTTTGAGTCTCGCCCCGTGGCTAATCAGGAGACCCCTTATCACAATTTTAAGGGCCTCCCATAATGTTAACGGTGAGACCTCCCCATTGTCATTGACTCTAAAGTAGGCCTCTAGCCCCTCCGAGGGACTCCCCTCCCTTCTCATGGATGCGCAGGATTAATATAATCAAAATGTTGATCCTGCCAAAACTGCTGTACCTATTCCAAGCACTCCCAATTAGCATCCCTACTGGACTCATCAGCGGGCAGATCAGCAGTCTCCCAATTGGCTTTGAGAACCCTGAGGAAGAAACTGCACGGTATGCAGCTGGTGGACGCGTGGCGGGTCAGAAACCCTGGGGCACGGGATTACTCCTTTTTCTCTAAAGTTCATGGGACATACTCCAGGCTGGACTTTATCTGGATCTCACATAGACTATTGAGCCTAGCCACCGGAGACGGGATATACCCTACCTCCTTCTTGGATCACGCTCCGGTATTTCTTGACCTTGACCTCATAGACAGACCCCCGCCCTCCTTGAAGTGGAGGTTAAACGAGTCACTCCTCCAAAACGCGGTAGTGACACAGGACATAAAGGAGGGGCTAGAGGCCTACTTTAGAGTCAATGACAATGGGGAGGTCTCACCGTTAACATTATGGGAGGCCCTTAAAATTGTGATAAGGGGTCTCCTGATTAGCCACGGGGCGAGACTCAAAAAAGAATGATTGTCCCAAATAGCAAAACTCACTGAGAGGGTCAAGTGCCTGGAGTTGTCTCACAAACAGTCTTAGGCAGCGAAAGTGCTCAGGGAACTGACCCAGGTAAGGGAGGCCCTCAACGCCCTATTGAGACAAAAGGCTAAACACGTAATTAGGAGATGTAAACGTTCCTACTATGAATATGGAAACAAGAGCGGAGCACTACTATCCAGGGCACTCAGACAACAACATTCCCAGTACTTCATTGCTGAGATATTGGACAAAACCCAACAAACACAACATACCACTGAGGGGATAGCGGACACGTTCAGACTATATTACTCGGGTCTGTACAACCTTGATGGAGGGGCAGCGGCGCGGTCACGCCCAGGCAAAATAGAGGAATACATAGGGGGCTCCGGTATGCCAGCGGTCCAAGAGGAGATCGCGGCATCATTGGAGGATCCGATTGGGGTGGAGGAATTACTGGAGGCAGGAAAGGCCCCAGGACCAAATGGATACTCTGTTAAATACTACAAAACCTTTGTCGCAATATCGGTCCCCCGCATGGTTAAGGCTTGGAATTCGATCACGGACTCAGAAGCGCCTGGCGCTTTCTGGAGCAGAGATCTTGAGGCACACATTTCTGTCCTACACAAGTCAGGAAAGGATCCCCTGTCATGTAAGAGCTACCGCCCCATCTCCCTTCTCAACGCGGACCTGAAGCTTTACGCTAAAATTCTGGCCAATAGATTGGCCCCGGTGGTGGCCCAGGTTGTCCACCTGGACCAAACAGGTTTCGTGCTGGGAAGGGAAGCCAGGGACAATGTGGTTCGGGCGCTTAGCGCAATATACACGGCACAAAACTCCGACATACCAATGATGCTCTTATCCACAGATGCGGAAAAAGCCTTTGACAGGGTGAGCTGGCCTTTCTTAAAAGAGACCCTCAGACATGTAGTCCTGGGGGACAATATGAGGAAACTTACCGAGGCCCTGTACACAGTACCCAGTGCCAGAGTTAAAATAAACGGCCATCTTTCTGCCCCTGTACCAATCCGTAACGGAACCCGCCAGCGATGCCCTCTGTCACCCCTACTATTTGCCTTGACCCTGGAACCATTCCTGTGCAGAGTTAGGGAGAACGTGGACATTGGGGGATTAAGGTTCAGAGGAGACACCCATAAGGTCGCCGCTTATGTGGTCTTTTATTCTTGTCACGAACCCCACAATCACCCTACCAGTACTGATGAAAGAGTTTGAGGTTTTTGGAAAACTGTCCTTTTTTAAAATCTACTTTGAGAAATCGGAAGCACTAAACGTGTCAATCTTGGGGGATGTGGCCAGGAACATTCAGCAGACATTTTCATTTAAATGGGCTGCGACCTCAATAACGTATCTCGGCACGCAGTTGCCAAAACAGTTGTCGAGAATCCTGGCATTGAATTTCCTGTCCCAGAGAATAAAAGTAGACCTAGATAGATGGGATTCGCCTACCTTCTCATGGATGGGCAGGGTTAATATAATCAAAATGTCGATCCTGCCAAAACTGCTGTACCTATTCCAAGCACTCCTGATTAGCATCCCTAAACTCTTCTTTAAGGACCTAGATAAAATCCTGATGGGATTTGTCTGGCAAAAAAAGAGGGCAAAGCTTAAACGGCAGATATTGTGTAAGCCCAAACACCTGGGGGGCATAGCGATGCCAGATGTCTAATCATACTGGGTAGCCTCCCATCTACAAAGAGTTTGCGAATGGCACACATGCAAGGGAACATAGAGGTGGGTCCAACTGGAACATGCCCTGGCACCAACCCCGCTAGATATCTTTGCCTGGAATAGGGAGATCCACATGTCGGAAATGAGATCCCACCTGACAGTAGCACCCACATTGGGGGTCCTGTGGGACATTAGGAATCGATCAGATATATCTCCCTGGCCCTCTCCCATGATCGCCTTGGTGGACAACCCGCAACTCTTGGCAAACTGATCCAGGGCGGACCTTAGGGAATGGGGAAAGGTGGGCCAGTTGAGAGGAGGCGACTTGATTACGGAAGGAGGTTGGGTCCCCGTATGCGAACTGAGGACTAAGCTAAAGAACAGGGACCTGGATCCCTGGACACTTTTACGATTCCAATCAGCGCTGTCCTGGGTAGGGTTCCGGAAAGAGATCATTAGGGGGCATACAGAGTTCGAAAGGCTTTGCCGGGAAGGGCAACCATGCCCCCATCTGATTTCCAAACTATATTCACTTCTCATAAATGAACAGACAGTTCCCCCTACATTCTGGAGAGATTGGAAGATTGACTTGGGCAGACTGATAGGGGAAAAGGAGAGAAACAAAATAGTGACCCTGGCGCACAAGTCCTCGGTGGCCACGAGAACTCAAGAGGTAAATTATAAATTGCTAACATGCTGGTACTATACCCCTGATAGACTGGGTAAGATGTTTGGCACAGCTGACTCAAGTTGTTGGAGATGTGGGGAGGGGCGGGGGACCCTGATCCACATTTTCTGGATGTGCCCCAGGATTCAGGAATACTGGGGAGCAGTCCTGCTCATTGTCACGCAGCTTACGGGGGCACAAATACAGGGAGACCCAGCCCAGATCCTGCTCCACTCAGCGAGGGTCCCAACAGGGAAATACAAAAAAACCTTGTTGATCCACCTGCTAAACGCAGCCAAGCAGACAATACCTAGGTTCTGGAAACAAACAAAAAAAACCTCCGTAAGGGACTGGGCGAAGGAGGTCATGAATGTAAGGGAAATGGAAGACTTAACCCTGGCTATACATGATAGGGATGAGCAGTACAGAACTACCTGGCTGCCCTGGTTGATCTATGAGGAATCTGCAGACTTCAGGAGCCTGTTTGTACAGTAGGCCTCGGGTCGTGACCGTGGCCCTGCCCTGTCTAGCTTTGCACGGGCGGATCGGAGCCCAGGTCGCCTCGAGTGACATCAGTTAACAGCGGGTTGGGTATGGTGCTCGGCTCGGTTCCGTGTCCCACGCGCCACACACCCTTCCCCTCCCATCACCCCTTTCGTTTCCCACCCCACCAATTCCCCCTAAGTATCACCCCACCCTTCCTCGGGATGGACATATGGTTGCACCCAGCACCGGGAGGATACCGCTCCCCCTCCGGAAAGTGGCATAGTAGAATACAATTACTTGGGGAGAGGTGGGTACTGCCCACCCCCGGTGGGCGAGAACTAAATGACGCTCGTCGGTGGAGCCTAGGAACAGATCCAAGGGAGATCTTTTACCTCCATGAAGTGTCTGTAGCTGTAGAACCCTCTACCATGTAAAAAGTAATGTTTGCAGATGTTGTTTTTGAGAAGGTGTTGCTATGTGCCATCCCTTCTACTTACCTCTTGTGTAATGTATTGCATGCCCTAATGTCTGTGATGTTTAAAACTGCAAAACCTCTAAATAAAGTATATTTAATTATTACATTAATTATATTAATGTTATATTAATATTATATTTAATTACATTAAATGGGCAGGTACACACATAGCAGGGGGATGCTGCTCTGTGCAGCCTCACCAAGATGGCTGCTTCAAGACTTAGAATCGCCAGGGGAACATCGCTTGATTGTGGGGACCAGGAAAGGGTTATACGAGCCATATTTCCATAGGGGTGCAATTTTGCCACTCCCCTAAACCACACCTCAGCCGTGCCCATCACCATAAGTGATACAGGCTCATGCATCAGCAGAGGGGAAAGCAGACCCAACAAGTGCTACCCCCTCTTTACCCTGGATGGTGTTACCTGAGGCAGCCTCCTCACTTGGCCTGATTACAAGTGCACCCTTGAGCAAACCACTGATATTGCATCATCTGCTGATGATACATCCAATCAGCTAGTGAGCCTTCTCCCCAATGATCAGTATCAGCACCAGGGCCGGATTAAGAGCATCCCGGGCCTGGTGCTGTAGATTTTGACGGGCCTATTTATCGAAGTATATAAAATGAAAACGCAACACAAAGCAATTTTATTTAAGACAAAGTGCATTTGTCACATGTCTAATGTACATTAAATTACCAGGATAGCTGAATACATGTTAGTGTATGAAAAATTCTTCATAGAGTTTGTTATTTAGCTAAAAAAAAAAAAGAACCAACTCGCTTTTGGGGGGGGGGGGGGCCCAGAGTGTCAAAGAGGTGTTGTAGAGGGTTCGCTATGCCCCCAGACTGTAACACCTATCCCATGTGACGTCACACCCGCAGCTTTTTTGGTTAACACACAGGGCTCTCTACGGGGCTGAAACACGAGATCTTGTAGATTCCAGGACTGGATCAAACCCAGTGCGATTCCCTCCCCCGGGGCATCCAAAATCAGGAAGTGCGAAACCATACACTTACCTTGTTTCATGGTCTAACAGCACATGTGTGAGCAGCATCCCCGCTATCCCTCTAGCAGGGTGCGTGCCTGCGCAAGACATTTGTGAATGCCCGGCGTGGGCACGCTCCCTGTTAGAGGAAAGCGGGGGATGTGGCCGCCAGCGCGCTCAGAGCCGCTGCCCTTAGACAGCGTGATGTCAGCGGCTCCAAGCGCTCTGATTGGACGAGCGCCCGCGCCAAAGGCCCGGGAAGAGGCGAGTTGCGCTTGGCATCTCTGATTGGGGTGCCCTGGGGGAAATGACAAAAACCTAGTATAGTCAAATCCTGGGTTTTGGTCCACTACCCAGAAATTTTACTATGCTAGGTTTTGGTCCACTTAAAGCAGAACAAAACCCAACAGTGGCCAGCATCTTGCAGTTTTGTTCTGCTTTAAGTGGACCAAAACCCAGGAATTTCACTATCCTGGGTTTTGGTACCTTCTCAGGGGCATACAGATTTGTGATGCCCCGCTCTATGAAACCCCCAGCTCTCTCGAAGACTTAACGTGGACCTAAACCTAGCTGGATCAGCAAGGAATCTATAAGATTCCTGAGCCGATCCATTCCCTCCCCGCGGGGCATCCAAAATTGGGATGCCCCACTGTGTGATACCCCCAGGTCGCCCGCTACACTTACCTTAATCCCAGTCCAATGGCTGCATCCCCGCTATCCCTCTAGCAGGACACGTGCCCGCGCCGGCCATTTGTGAATGGCTGGCACAGTCACGCTCCCTGTCACGCGAGATGCGACGGCCAGCGTGCTCGGAGCCGCTGAGCTAAGACATCGCTCAGACGTGCATAGCTCAGTGGCTCAGAGTGTGCTGATTGGACGAGCAGCCGCGCATGCGCCCTAGGACCGCGGTGAGGTAAGTTGATGCGGGAGATTTAGGGGTTTCACATAGTAGGGCATCCCAAACCCAGGATAATCCAAACCCCAGGATAGTCAAAATCCTGGGTTTTGGTCCACTTTAACCTTCTTTAATCCCACTGCGCATGCACAAGCTCTTGTCCAATCAGCGCTTTATGCCGTGCAATTTAATGCACAGCATAAAGCACCATTTGTACAAGAGATGTACCACAGGAGAGCGGCCACTTACCTGGTCTCCTGATGTGTGCTGAAGCCTGCGAGACCACGCCCCCCGAACTTCCACACTCCAACAAAAGACTGGTGGCAGCTGCGAATGGAGGTAGGGCAGGGTATGCGGGCGGGGGGCCAGGAGTGGGGTGGGGGTAGGACGAGGAGTGGGGCGGAGGATGCGATGGGGGGGCAGGGCGAGGAGTGCGGCGGAGGATGCGATGGGGGGGCAGGGCGAGGAGTGCGGCGGAGGATGTGATGGGGGGCAGGGCGAGGAGTGCAGCGGAGGATGCGATGGGGGGGCAGGGCGAGGAGTGCAGCGGAGGATGCGAGGGGGAGGCAGGGTGAGTAGTGGGGCGGGGGATGCAGGTAGAGGATGTGAGCGGCGGGGGAGGGGGGGCAGCACGAGGTGGGCGCGTGTTCTGGTGCGCCGCTCCTGTCAAAGTCTTCTTTGACAGGAGCGGCGCACCAGCAGACAGAAGGCGGTGGTGGGGTGGGGAGGGAGGGATAGAGGAGGGTTCTCACTGAACCACCAATGAATTTTAAAGTTGAAGTTCATCCCCACAGGCACAGCCCGCTCCATCTGCAAGCTCCGCCCTAGGCTCTGTAGCGGGTGCCCGCGTTGGCAGGCTGCTGGGCCTGTTTTAACGTAGGGGCCTGGAGCGGCAGCTCCGTCCGCCCCTATGTTAATCCGGCCCTGATCAGCACACTACATCACCAGCAGAAGACAGAGTAGCAGTGGCCTGCTTTCCTGCTCCTGGTTCAGAAGTGAAGCTGATGGCCCTGATACAGCCATGCTGCAGGCAGCAAGAGGTCAGATAAGTATCTTTACAAAAAAAAATTTGCCTACAGTGTTTCTATAATGTTTGCTGGTTTCACACAAGAACCTCTTGTTTTAGAATTTAGTCATCATCATATAAAGAACTCACTAAGATGGCAGGGCATTATTATTTTGTACTGTTTCCCTAGATATTCCCATCATCATTGCCATTATTAACATTCATGTTTTTGACTTACCTTGTATGGTCGCTCCAGCTCGGGTTCCCTGAAGCGCAGGACAATCAGGCTTATACAAGTTAGCCCAACTAAGAGCCATGAGGAAAAACCAAAATAATTTGTTAAAGAGATGAGGTCAGATGGTATGACAAATATACACGCAATAAGCGTGGACATAATCATTGCTGGAGCTGGAGTCAAGTAGCGCACATGGAGCATTGAGATAATGGACGGCAAATGTCCTTCCTTGCTTCCAGCGTAGTTTAACCTCCCCAGCATAAACATGTCGCCATTGAGGGATCCAAATATGGAGAATGCCACCGAGACAGGTATAATCCAGGCCACTGATGGAATCATTCGATCAGCCCAGGTAACAGACACAGCAGCTGCAACAACAATAGTGAAATATTGGTTATCTGAAATTGGACTTCAACCCTACTGCTAACTCTCTGCCAGATATGGTCCAGGTCCACGAGAACCATAACCCACCTATTTTCTTTGCATGTGAGCAGCACTTTCAGAAGATACCTTTTTCTCATGAGGATCTGTATAACGGGGGAAGGATGTCTCCCTTTCGGATGGAAATGTGGAACTCACTGATGGCATGAGGAAGTCTGAGCAAAGGAGGTTATAAGTTTTCTTATCTTCATGAGTCCAGTTCAGCGAGTTTTGCCCAATCTCTTCCACTAGCTTTGCCTATAGACCAGCCCCCCTTTTGCAGAGACGCAAGGAAGGCCTTGCTGGACTCAGTTGCTTCCAAGAGTGATGGGGCGGGGCAGAATCGGAAGGCTAGCCAAAGGTCATGTAAGGGAGGTATTGGTCCCAGCACCAGGGGACAGGCAGGGGCAAGGTTGGGGAGTCTAAGGTCAAGAGTTCAGAGGTCACAAAAGAGGGTTTTAGGCAAGGCAGGTCAAAAAAGCAATCTGAGTCATACACCAAAAAACAATAGTAATAGTATGCAAAGCACACCATAATCTACAGCTATCACAGGCGGAGTGTGGATGCACTAGGGGCACTCTAATAGGACTAGAATGAAAGGGATTGGCTGTGGTAACTTAGGGCTCAATGACCCAGCAACAACACCAAGGCGATTAGCCCACACAAATTAAGCAGGCTCATTGGACTATTTCATAAAAGGAACATGTGTGCACTCACAAGAAGGAAAGAGGGAGAGGCAGGAGGCACCTGAGACTGACACATTGGCCGAGCAATAGTCAGCACAATGCTCCAACTGAGGCGAGTGACCTTTTGTGACAGTTAGGTTCTTATTGATTTAAAGTCCTGACATCTTTTTAATATTACCCTAAGATGGACCACAGTCTTGAATTTTGATCATCCTGGGTTTTAGTTTATGTTCCAGGGGCATCCCCAAAAAATATTTTTCTGTATGTTTTATGCCAGTTCCAGACAGCATTTTGCAAATGGCATCAATCTTTTCAGTGATTTCCACCACAGCCTAGAAAATCAGATATGTGATATGAAGATTTTTAAACTAACATCATGTTCTTTATCCTGCAGCTGAGAATATCAGATGCCTGGGTTTAATGGGCAGTGTTGCTGGATTTTATTTGAATGATTACATTCTGTTTCCTCCTCAGTGATAGAGACTTGGAAGCTGCAGTCTGCTTTGCAGGGTCTCATCTCTCACAATACACAAGTCAGTCCTACAGTAAGCCGCATAGCTGGATGTAGTCTATGTGGTTCAGCAACATACAATCTGTTTAGCAACATAAACTTCTATTCTTTATTCTGCAGCTAATACTTTCCATTAAAACTGAAATGACTTAGATCAAGTGAATAATTTTATTTCAGCAATGTAATTATATCCTGAAATGAGCAATCACTTGGCTTAGCAAGGGACACCAGGGAAAATGTGATTTATACATTCTTGCATCCTATGGCACTCAGGTACAACACTCTTATGAACGTCTTCTTTTGTCTTATTGGCTTCTGGGAAGATAAAAATCTTTCACAGTCCCTTGATGGTGGTCCAGCAGTGTAAACTCCTTCATGTTTCCCAGAGCAGCCATACATGTAGGCCAGCAATGACTGCATACATTTTACTGGTTCAGGATCACTATGCCTTTTATGCAATGTTGTCACTCATCATTAAAAACATACACTAAGGAGGTGGATGAGTGTGGATGAATAGACCTGAATACAGCTATTTTAAAGCATACTAAAAGTCTAAAGAGATTCTGGCGGCACACAATCCTGATGCTTAGAGGGTATCCAGATTTGGGATACCCCATGGTGCACATTTGCATAAAGGTCCCCAGAGCAACCATGAAATATGCCAGCAGTTGATGGCACTGCTGAGCAGCTGCAGCACTCCTTCCCTTGGTCAATGCTGGGCACACTGAGGGTGCCCAGCCATTCAGAGTCAACCTTCATTCTAATATCCATTCGTGATTCTGACAGTGCTCTAGAAGTGTTCTCCCAACCCTCTCCTTGAGAGACACCAAGTAGTCATGCCTTGTGGATCACATAGCTGGCCCTTTATCTCTGAGGCTTCACTTTACTTCACCTGTGTGTCTGTGTAGTGATCCGAAAAACCTGACCTGTTGGTGACTCGAGGAAAAGTATATGAAACACTGCTCTCAAACTAGACCACCTTTTTTATATGTTTTATGGCTAATATGCAACCGTTACTCTCTTTAATTAATACGGCATGTATGGGCATAAGGTAAATTCAGGGTGGCTGTTATCACCCTTAGGGAATCCTGGGGCCTTGCTCCTGATTGGTATTTTTTTTTACTTTACTGGCCACTGGCCCGCATAACTGCAATTAAAATTACCAGTAAAAAAAAAAATACTGACACCGCCATGCCAGTGGCCAGTAAAGTGAAAAAAAGTAATTTATTTCTTTTTTTTAAAGATGCTACATAAGATGCTACATAAGAAGCCACATAAGGAATCAGGAATCTTCCTCTTTTAGATACATTGCGCATTTTGGTCTAGTAGCAGAAATGGGGCTAAATACTCACACAAGAAATCAGATCACCCTGACACCACCAATGATCCTATCACTTTGCACGCACTATACAAAGTCCTTTCTAAGCTGTGAACAGATTTCTTGGGCTTTCTTCAGTAGCAGCTATCACACTGGAGGAATCATGTTGCCTTGACCACAACTTTTTTCTTGTTTTGAAAAATGCTTTGGATGCAGCCATGGGCTGCAACAGTCCACTTGTGTAACCGAGAAGGTCTGTTTCTCTGTAAAATGGGACATCTTACCACTTCAGCTACATTGTAACCATTTGGTCTAGAAGCAGAATTGTGGCTGAATACAGACACAGGCAATCAGGTCACCTTTAGACACTCTTTTTTAATCCCATAATTTTGCAATCATGTTTTCACATGTGGTCCTTTCTAAGGTATGTACGGATTTGTAGGGGTTTTCCTCAGTGGCAGCTATTACCCTAAAGAAATCCTGTCTCCTTGACCCCAACTTTTCTTTTTGAAAAATTCTTTAGATACTGCCATGCAGCTTTCTGTAATCTATGTAGAATTATTTTTGCTTCACAAGAGCCATGGGTTTGGCTCTGTCCAGGCAAACACCAACTTTCTTTCACCTCATTCTCCCTGGGAACAGTAAATAATGAGTTCAAAGCACATGAAAATCTCTGATTGTATGTAAATGCATGAATTCTAGACAAAAGATGTATTTGCTTGAGTTTCTGGGTTTGTGGCTGATCTAGGAAGAGCTTTTTGAGTCTTAAATATGCTGTGGTCAGAGACAGCTGTGGGACCACTTGGCTTGCTGTGCTCACTCACACTGAGAGCACCAATGGGCATAATGGCTATAGAACCACTTTTTTGCAATACAATAGAAAAAAGGGCAAACTTTGCTATAGCTTCTGCCCTGTGCTGTAGGAAATTGTGTTTAATGCCCCTTTCCCGTAGCAAATGTAAATCATAGTACCTGAGGATACAAGCTCGGAGGGCGTCAGAACCGTGAGGTATGAGATATTCACCAGCAAGTAGAAGACAATCACAGCAAACATTGCTGTTATTACACTACGTGGAATATTCTTGCTTGGGTTCTTAATCTCCTCTGAAAAACAAAAAACAACAATCATCAATAAATAATGTGAGTGCAAAAAAAACATAGATGCAGTGCTTCAACCTCTCAGTATAATATTCTATGCCACTGTTTTCTCCCCAACATTTTCATGTCTCCTTTTCCACCAATGTTCACTATATGCCTCCTCTTTACTCCCGATATCTCACACTGTTTCTAGTTGCTACGGTCTTTTCTTTGAAACTACAAAAACCTTCCAGCTCCCCTTAGTAAGACAGGGAAAAGCCTCGATTTATGGATGAAGGCCTGCTTTAATGTTCCTTGTGTGTTCTGCCCTGTGGCCCCTTTTTGCACCCAGAGTAGTACCCAAATTTTCAAAATAAGAACAAGCTTGGGGAACATTCAGAAGCCCCTCAGAAAGCCTGATATCCTTACCTGCACCTCGAGCCAGCCCTGGGAAAGGAGCCACACCACCGGAACGCCCTTCCCACATGTGTGCTGGTGACCAATCGCAGGACTCCTTTTACGGTACTGGCTCGAGGTGAAGGTAAGAAAATATGGGGCGTTCTGGTGGGGTATGTTCTGGGGGGCTCCAGCATTCTGGTTGCCCCCTGAGCTGTCTGTGAGGCAAACACCCAATAAAGAACCTGCTGACAGATATAGATGCAGCACCCGAAGGATTGCTGATGTGTCCCAATGAGCGCATTAAAATGAATGCATTCATCCCAGCGTATAGCATTCTGTATGCCTCTGTATAGCCCACTTTTGTGTTAGCCAGCACTATAACCGTTCAATCATACAAATCCACATAAACAGCAAATGCCAGTTTCAGGTAAAATGATTAGTGGTGATGGGTTCTGGGTATACTTTTCAGATTTTACATTTTGAACTTCTCAACTCTAAGTGCCTGTTACCAAGTGCTGAAATCACAGCTTAATAGTATTGAAATTCCTCTGATGTGATTAGGTGCTTTTACCCATCAGTGCAGATATAGTGGTCAGTGTGACTATTCCATACAAACTGGATCAGGAGACAAGCAGTTAGCCCCAGTAAAAGTGTAATAGTATGCTTAAAAACCTGCCACTCTTTATTTTATTCCTACCAGTTTTCTTACTAGTATGAAGAAAACAAAAGCTGGCAGGGTTTTTATTCAGTTGGGGTTTATGTGACCCCTCCTTTCAATATCCAGCATGTTTATTTGGATTTTTAATATTGGGCAATTTTGAGATAGAGCTTCTTTAACTGTCAAGCTTAGCGCATCCTATATTGGGATGCCCCTCTATCCAGTGCCACATGGTAATCACTAGGGCACTGCCTCTCAGCATGGGGAAACTCACCTCTTTCATGTTCCAGCTTCCGTCTCACCACCACCTATCCACCACCTTCAAATTACCAGGAGAACTGGCACATAAATCTGAGTGGGACTGACTTGTCCTGTGCCTGCCCACCTCCCCACCCCTGTGTTTCACCAAGGGGAAACACAGCCTTGGATCCAAGCCTCGCATCAAGCCCGCACCGAAGCAGATAAGCCTGGGTCTGCCAGTACCGGACCACCAAAGCTGCCACTGCAGGGTGCTGCAGTAGATGTCACTCCAGCGGGCAGAGAGGAAGCTGCGAGTCAGCAGTCTCATCAGCTAATAGAAGGAGGAGGTAGTTGGAGCCACTCATGTCGTGTAGCACACCTAGGTCATGGTGAGATTTGATGCCCCTGCCACTGAGACTGCCCAAGCCCCTGCCCTGAACCCTGTCCCAGCCCCAGTGCCACCTACCGACCTGCAGCCCCAAAGCACCCCAGGGCCCTGTTTTTTGCTGCACAACCACCCAACCTGGGGGAAGCTGACCTGCCCGCTGGAGCTGAGCTGGGAGAAGTGGAGTAGGAGGCCCCAGATGGGGAGCAAATAGTCTGGCTGCCGTCAACGCCCCCTTGCGAGGAGGTGAAATACCCCGCTTACCAATTTAAGGTGACTGTATACCATCGCCAGCCAAACTGGTCGAGTTGGGATGGGGAAACCCAAACAGTTGTCCAACTGGTCCTGCGCCTAATGCAAGTTACAGCACCGAGTGGCATTAGAGATTGGGCGGAAGTACCTGTACTGTAAGGAGGAAGAGAAGGACTGGGGGGAGGACCATAGGGAGGGATGGCCAGAAGGCCCCATCTGGGAGTTGATGAAAATCCCATTTACCGTCCCCCTCCACTCCCTCTCTACGGCCAAATAGGTGTATGCCACCCATCTGGAGGCCTGGAAGCACGGGCAAAAAATTTACAAAGAGAGGGTGATGATCAGTCACCCAGAGTTTGGTAGATCCGGTTACCGGAGGGTGCATCTGCCGGATGTCTTATCATTCAAAAAACGGATCCTCGTTTTTATAGGCCTTAAAGAGACACTGCCCAGTACAATAGAGTAAGATAGTGAGAGTGACATTTATCTTTTAGGTTGAGACATCCATTTTCCTTATGGGATTCCCACCCATAAGGTGAGCTGATACTTCACTTAGTCAAACCTGGTCATACATATCCACAAACCTATGTTTTAGAGATTAATTCTCGAAGTGTCCATTAGACATCCACCAAAACCTTTGTAAATAGTTCAGCAGATATTCCGCTAGGTAGTGTGTGAGCACTAGGTCCCCTAGTAGTGAAATAAACTAGAGGCTTCATTAGTGAAATGTAGCCCCCCCCCCCTTAAGGTACCCTGGGTAAAGCCCCATGACAGGGATCAGCCTAGGAAAGTTTCTTTGGTGCAACATAGCCCCATGTGCAAGATTAAAGCAGATGTTAAGTGTAACTTAAGTGCACGTGGGCTGTAGTGGGGAAATGTAAGTAAGGGGGCAGCAGTAGAGGTAAGTTGGAGTCCCACTCTAGAGGATAATAGTAAGAATAAAGTTTAACGCTAGTAGCTCATGCAAGATGGTACAAATACTTGATTGAGATAAGGGTAAAAGTTCATTTACTTTGGCACCGATAAACCATTGCAAATCCTGCCAAGCATCCATGATGTGATGGTAATACAAAGTGTTGGGAAGGTCCAGCCCTGCCTGTCTTCTAATCAATAAGTTGTTCCAAGTTTATCTTGTGCTGCAGTTCTTTAACCACTGGCAATAGTCAAACTGAATAAAAGGAGAATAAGCCCCACGTATAACTTAAAGCAGACCAAAAGTCAAAAAGGCAAGTTCAGTAACTTGCACCCATAAAGCCCCACTCTGGTAATCAGTGACAAACTAAGAGGTTATGGTATAGCAGGCAGCAGCCATCTTGCCAGATACATGAGTCGAGCTTATATAAAAACCAAATCCCACAGTCAAAATTCCTTAATTTATAGTAGAAAGCCATCAGATGTGATGACAGAATTGTATCATTTTAAAAGATACATAATGTTTACACTGTCTGAATGGGAGTGCGGTAAATCCACAGTCTGTAGTGAAGATACTTTTTTGCATTTTTCCCTTCACACACACACACACAGCGCGCTGAGATCCGCTCGCATTAGACTAGCTCCTGGACAATGGAGCTTGAGCAGATCCAAGTGGGCTGATTGGACAGGAGGGCTGCGCATGTGCCGTAGGATCAGAAACGAAGGTGAGTTTTCAGGCGACCTGGCAACCCAATCGAGATGCCCTGGGGGGAGCGAGTATGCCTGCCCTGGAGTCTTATAGTTTAATTACATTTAAATGGTCTCTACAGCTGGGTTTTGGTGCAAATCACACTTTTAGGTCCCAATGTTGTTTGAATTATCTTTTATTTGTGGTGAAGCAGGCAGTTTAATAGGCTTTGGTCCTTTTTATGAAAGTTTTTTTGAATAAGGGCCATCATGTAAAAGGGCCCTAAGGGCCATCATGTTAAAGGGGAAAATATATTTACATTGTTCTAGTAAACATTGTACATGTATACAAGAGAGATCCCGCATAGCTAAACAATCACATTGGGTGCTGGCTAAGGGTGCAACAGCTGCCCTTACGGGCAACAGAACAACGTTTAACCCTTTCGCTGCCAGCCTACCTGCAGCTTTTGTCGCCCTCTGTTGCCAGACCATGTTTCACTATTTTGCGCTCCCCATGTTCAACTGTGATTTTTGAAAGGATTTCCAGGGATTTCCCAGGAAAATGATATATTGTATTTTTTCAAGAGAGTCTGGGCTTCAACATGAAATCTCTTGTTTGTCAAAAAATCTATTTTTTGCAATTTGTAGTGTTTTTTTGTAATAAAAAATGTACGTTTGTCAATAACATTTTATTGCATGTGAAACACCAATTTCTCCCAGTCACAGCGGTACCACATATGTATTGATAGACACCCTTTCCTGCCCAGGAGAGTCCCCCAAACTGAAACAGAGCTTTAGGAGATTTTCAGATAAAATACAACTGCGCTATGCGCTATGCGCACCTTGCAGTTTTTCCAGAAAAACAACCATTTATATTTAAAATACCCCCCACAAACTATATATTCTCTGGAAGTACACACCTCAAGCTTTCTAGGCGTACCAAGCTTGTTTATGTGGGCTTAGTTTTCTGGAAGTAATCCCTCAATGTATTCTTTGGTTGCACAAAGTTTCCCTAAAAAAGAATAAAAAGGAAGAATCAAGCCACATTTTCCTAAAAAAAACTATATGCAAACAAGAAAAAACAAGTAAAATCTCAAAAAGCAACATCCCCCGAACAGAATGATACCCAACATGCATAGGTACTGTCAAGGGAAGAGTTGGCAAACACCCCAAAGTAAAGCATGCGCATAACAGAAATTTTACTTGAAAATTTCAGCTCTGCAGACAAAATGCACACCTTGCAATTTTTCAACCAAAACAACCCTTTACATTTGGAATATCCCCTATAAACCATATATTCCCAGCTTGTTGTAGTAGGCTCACCTTTCTGGAAGTAATCCCTCAAAGAATTATTAGGTTGCACAGAGTTTCCCTAAAAAAATTAATAAAAAAACTTAATAAATAACATGTTTTCCTAAAATATAAATATGCAAACAAGAAAAAACAAGCTAAATCTGAAAGAGCAAGGTCCCCCGAGCAGAACAATACCCAACATGCATAGGTACTATTAACCCTTTTAATTGCCAACCTACTTGAAGTTTTGTCACCCTCTGTTGACAGGTCATTTTTCCCCATTCTGTGCCATGTTTAACTGTGATTTTTGCCGGAATTTTCAGGAAAATTATAGATATATATTTTGCAGCAGAGTTTAGGCTTGAACATGAAATGTCTTGTTTGTAATTTTTCTGTTTTTTTTTATATTTTTGTGTAAAAATAAATAAATAAATATTTTTTAGACAATTGTCTCCTTTATTGTAAATAAAACATTTACTTTATTAGAGAAAAACATATTGCGTGTGAAAGCCCAATTTCTCACGATTACAATGGTACCACATATGTATCGGTAGCCCCCCCATTCTTGCCCAGGAGACCCCCCAAACTGAAAATAGCACTTTATAACATTTACAAATAAAATACTACTACTATCCACACTATGGGCCTGATGCAGAGCCTCCCCCGGTCTGAGCTTAAAACCTTCCGATTGTCCGGGGCTCCCGTTTGAATCGTGGCTCAAATGTGATGCAGAGCCTCCGTCGGAATGGCTCCCTAACTGATCCGTCAATTTCACTTTACTCGGAAAGCTTTTTTTGCTCTCTCGGGTGCCTTCAATTTGATCGGGGCTCCCGTTCACGTTCACACGGGCGGCCCGTTTTTCCCTGATTTTTCCTGCCTTTTTGAACGTACCTGCTTGGTTTCCGTCGTATTTGACCTTCCATTTTGGTGTTTGTATACTTTGTATACTTACATCTCCATGGGTCTTCAGTTGCCAATCTGGCTACACGCAAGCGCACATCCCTAAACCTCCATTGGAATATGCATATGGCACCAACTGCCAATTTGACACATATATATATTGTCAAATTTATTTTTGGGCGTTCCTTCTTTCTTGCCATTAATGCATACCTTAATCTCTTTGGTGTTCCTTATTCCTTGCCTTTAATGTTTACCGTAATTGGTTTTCAGTTTTTCTGATTTTTTTTCCCATATCTAAACCTTTTGTGTCATGTAAATGTGTGATGATGTTGTGTGATTGTACATTTGCAGGAAAGACAACTCACAAAATCTGTTTATGTTTTTTTTAATCACACTTTTTTTTTGCTTTTGTGGTTTTGAGATTATTTTTTTGATAAAACAAAAGTAAAAAACAATTTAAATTTGAATTAAACATGTTAAAAATTAGGCCTCGGGGTCTTGTGGCTGTGTTTTTCTTTGATCTGTGAATGAAAAACAACCTTAGTTTAGCATTGTTTTTATGGTTTGGTTGGGCGTTGTTTTTTTGGGGCCCTTTTTAAACCGGACCTTCAGCGTGCTTTAATGAAAAGCCCAAACTCTAAAAAAACGATTCCGCAGCATCATCTGTAAAAAAAAGATACAAGGACCCACCATTAATCCACAAAATACATTAACAAGTTTCCTGGCCTAACTAAAGTCACTTTATTAACCTCTTGCTGCCTCACATTGCCCTAGTTCTTCTATCTGCATGTAGCCTAGTTTGTAGCTGCGTACATGGGTTAAACTAAGGTGGGCTTGTATTTAACGTGACAAACTAAGTTTTTTTTTTTTTATTATAAGGAATGTGTGCGCGCACATAAACGCACGCTCGCATACTCACATCCATGATGATGTCGTCCTGCTCCTGTGTAAAGATGGCATAGCTCCTGGTATAGCTCTGACGTTCCCCCGAAGTGACGTGCAGGACATCCAAAATTGGAATGCCCCAGAGACATGATGCCTGTAACCCAGCCCTGGATTTCTTCACACTCCAAAGGGCTGGGTTACATGGGTTTTGGCCTGCTTTAAAACATCATGACCAAATCAGGTTAGGATGGAATAACCCACCTCCTTTACATTATTCTTAAAGTAACACAGGTTCCCTCACATAAAGCAGAACAAAACCCAGAGAGGCCACTGGTCTTCCCCCCTGGAAATCCCAGATCGGGATGCCCCACTGTGTGAAACCCTTTTTAATAAGACTTTACTCAGAAATGGCAGACTCCCTCTCTTAAAGCGGGACAAGCCATGATTAGTTTAATGACCTTTGCAGGCGTATATTGTAGTGCCCCACCAGTCTGATCAAGACAACGGAACCTCATCTTCAAGAGACCAAAGGCTCGCTCCACCACAGAGCGAGTCCTCCTGGGGGCAGTATTGTAGGGCTCCTCTGCCTGTGAAGATGGGTGCAGGATTGGGGTCCGCAGCCAGGGGAGCAAAGGATAGCCAGAGTCTCCTGCCCAAAAAAACAAACAAAAAAAAAAATAAAATAAAAATAAAAAAAGGTGTGCATTGCAACAATAGAAAAGAGGGACAAATAGGTGAGCGGGGTAGGGTTGGAGGAAAGGACATTTGTAATGAGCCTACATGCACATCCAACCTGTACACTCATTAAAAAAGTCTGGGGAATACTACTTACATAAGAGGGCAAGAACATGACGCAATAGGGTTCTATCACTTAACCCATTTAATTTAAAGATAAAAAATTAGGCTAAAAAGATACTAACAAAAAAATTAACAAATAGTGTGTTAAGGGAAAAAACAAAGTCAGACAGGGTGGGCAAACAATACAAGTTTCATACATATACCCAGTAAGGCGGGTGAGCTCAAATACGTGCAGCCTGGTTTCTGCCATACTCAGCAGGACAAGACCGCGGAGCTGGCGCCGCTGATGTGCTCCCACAGAGGACTGCATATTATTGCCCGAGTGCAAATACGGCTGCTCTGACTTGCTGTAAGTGAAGGCTCGGCGGCCCCGTTTCATTAGGCTGATTTCAATCGGAAAACAAGGCTCTGCATCACTGAAAAAAACAGAACAATGAAAGAGGCGTCCGTTTTGCCGGGAAACAGCCTCGTACGAGCCGACAATCGGAAAGGCAGCTGAGCGCACACCTGAGCGCATAAACGCACACTAAAATCAACGTAGCACCCTTTCCTGACCCGATCAAAGCCCAAAACCAACGGGAAAACGCACGGGAGAACTGAACGGGGAGGCTCTGCACCAAGCCATATAAACATAAGGGGTTAATTTAAAAAAAAATGACATAAAGGTCCCCCCTGCCAGGGGGGGAACCCATTTTTTGGAGAATTTTAAGGGTTAAAACCCTTAAAAATCCCCCAAAAATTGAAATGGGGTCCCCCTTACCCAGCATTACCAGCCCGGGGCCAGCTATGGGGGCTTGTAGGAACAGAGTGGAGGGGCCAGCTTTTGTGGCCCCCCCACCCTGTAGCCTACAAGCCCACATAGCCTATGTGGGCCCGGGCTCTTCTGCCCCCCCCCCCCCTGGGCTTTGGGGAGGCAGGTAATTGGGGGTGCTGGGGGTTAATGGCAAGTCACCTGCTAGCGGCAGGTGACTTGCCAGACCCCAGCCTTGTGAACTGGTATAAGGGTCTCATGGACCCCTTACCAGTTCACAAGGGGTTAAGTGTAAAAAAAAGACACTGACACATAAGAAAAAATATTTTATTATTATTTTTTTAACTTTTTAATACTTACTTCCCATCCATCCCTGTGTCCCACGCTGATCAATCTGGCTTCCTGCTCTCCTACTGCAGCTGGAAGCCTTTTATAGCTGCTAGGCGACAGAACACAAAGGGTTAATTTAAAAAAAATGACATAGGGTCCCCCCTCCCGGGGGGTAACGTAAAACGTAAAGAGTAACGTAAAGCATTTTCTCAATAATTACTTGTGGTCTGATGCGGAGGAATGTCTGTAACTGGAGAGAAGCACCTTAAATCTGTTTTGCACGATCCATATTTCTTTAGTGTTGGTCTGGCCCCATGATCAATCTACTCTAATGCATCAGGCATTGGTGGGTGGAAATCTTGGCTGATCCATGCCCGATTCATTTCCACGCAGGCCAGTCTCTGAAAAAAAAAAACATTTTTGAAGCATACTGGAGCACATTGAATTGCTCTCATCAGAGCATCACTTACGCACATCTAAGAGTTTAATCACTTTGTTCGTGTTAAAGTCTTCAGGGCCTAGTTACTACTTAGTGAAAGACCATAGATAGTTACACACCTGCTGCTCTTTTCGACAAATCCTGTTTTAAGTGTAGTGTAGCGTTTTGTCCTCCCCTCATATACGCACTAAGTATGTCAGGCAGAGAAGTGGTAGGATGGGCACAGAGAAGTTGCAGAGGCCTAAATTCATCAAGCAGAGGTTGCAGCAGACTAGGGGTGAGTGGCAGCAGGAGTCTCAGTGAGAGGACTGATCTCCCGGGATCAGCTGGTGTCTTGACCAGCAACCCATCTGCCATCATCCATTGGTTAACACGATCATCCACTGCATCACAAGTGACATCTGACACCCCCAGTCAACTGTCGGTTATGTCTTATGCTTAGGGTTCAGCTCCACTATTCAGTGAGGACGATCTGATAATCAGAAAAATCAGCAGCTACTGCCCAGCCAAGAAGTGGAGGAGACACTCGCCGCTTCTTCCACTAGGCGGGCAAGTAGTGATGAGGAGAGTGGCGTGGGAGGTGGTGTTGCAAGCGTTTTGGCTTCTTAAGCAGACACTGTTGAGGAACCTGAGGAGGACATCAGTGAGTTTTGAGGGCACTTTTAAAGGCTTGGAGTGATGGAGAGTGACAGATTTAGCGGCCAGCATGGTGGCAGAAGGGGAAAGTATGGAGGCAAATGTGCTCGGGTAGACCACTTGCGCGGCAGGCTATCTTCCCAGGAGGTAGTGGAAGAGGGTCCCTGGAGTTGGCGGCAGAGGCGGCGGCAGTGAATTAGTGCGGACTGTTGATAGGAAAAATCAGCTACAAGGCCATGTGGCAGTTGTTCATCAAGCATCCGCAGGAGGTTAACATGGCTATATGAAAGATGTGTAGGCAGAAGGTGAAGTGTGGCCAGGGTCCCAATGTTGGACCCACAGCCCTGCGTCAACATTTGCAGCGTCACCATCAAGCGGCCTGGGAGAGTTGGCTCCAAAGTGGTGGTCCAGCCTGCTGCATTACCCAGTGGCACGCCACTCTCTGTTCCAGCCAGCCAAGGCTCCACCACCTCCTGTGTGTCATACCCATCCTCTGTCGCTCCAGATGCTCCTCCTCCTACGGTCAGGGACAATACATATCCATTAAGGCCCACTGGGTGATTGTGGTTCCTGCACAACCACAACAGCAACTTGGACAGGTCCCTCCACTGTGGCCTCCACGCTCCTAGGCCGTTGTGTCTGACAGTGCACTTGCACTTAGCAATGGTGTCACAGAAAAAAGTGGCTAATTGTCAATTACATATTAATAGTTAACATTTATCTTATTTGAACATATTTATAATAATAGCATATAATAACATATAACATAGCAACAATAACATCTAACATAATAACAGTAACATATAAAATGTATCATAATTTTTTTTTTGGATATTTTTTTTTTTTTTCATATTTTGTATTTTTTAAAAACATATATATATATAATTTTTTTTTTTTTTTTATATATATATATTTTTTCCATTGTCTTTTTTTTATATTTTGTGAATTTTTGTACAAATTTTTTTTTTCGGTTTTTTTTTTTTTGTATTTTGTTTTTTCTAAATATTTTTATTTATTTATTTATTTTTCTCAGTGCTCTTCCACCTACCATGTGTGCAGGACACGGCGGTTTCACGCTGTTCTTCACATGGTTTGCCTTGAGCCACAGATGGGAGGAACTGCTAAAAATGAGAACTCAATAAATTAAATCATGGCTTACTCCATGAAAACTGCAAATGGGACCCATGGTGACTGACACTGGGAAGAACATCTTGTCTGCGCTGCGACAAGGAAGCTTGAGCCATGCGTCCTGCCATGGCACACGCGTTCAATCTAGTTGTCAAGCGTTTTCTGAAGTCTTCCCCCCATCTGCAAGACATCCTAACAACGGGAAGGAAACTTTGCATGCACTTCAGCCACTCCTACACCACCAAGCACACCCTTCTTGAGCTTCAGCGTCAGAACGGTATCCCCAGACATATGGGTTGATTCAAAGAAACATGTAACAGCTTGGATTTGGCTCACGATCATCCTATTTTTCACGTCCGCTCGTGCGTTCGTATGAACTTGCGAGTGATTCAATAAGCAAATACGTTTCTATCCTAAAATATACGTCCGTTCGTATGGCAGTTCGGGAATCAGACCTATGTCAGTTTCCATCCTGATTTTTCCGTTTCATTTCTCAGGTTGCAACATTGGTTTTGCCCTTTTTCCTTTTTTGTCTGGACGTAAATCCTTCTGATCTTGCGGCTCCGCACTACAAACTTACCTCATTAAAGTGCATTCTAAATATTTGCTCTTATTTTTCTTTATTTCATTCATTTTGTAGAAACCAACCATTAATGAATGCATTTGCATACTAAAATCTTACTTTGTTTAATTTTTAGTTAACTTGCATTTTTTACTTGTTGATTTAATTTTAATATTTTGGCTTCAAATGGTACAACTTAAATTTTTTGTGTGTGGTTACCCACACCCTCTACATACAGATTGCTCTCAAATATTAAAAAACACCCAGCAACTTCTGCATGTTATGAGTCTAGAAACAGCCAAGATGGCGACTCAGGTATTCTCGGGCAGCCTGCAAACAGAAAGGGCCTTGTGACTGTCCGTGCCCCCAGCTCTGGGGCCAAAATACAGCAGTAACCCACATCCTGCACTTTATCCCGCTCTCCTCTCCTCAGTTAGTGTGATGCATCTGACCAAAGATGTGCTTAAATAATTAAACAAAGCAAAGGTAAACAACTACACCAATAAATGCAATCTAAAAATATTAATCTAGTACCTCAATTTTAAAATAAATAACAAAGGACATAAGTTTCTTTAATTAACGCAAATATATTGCAAAATAAAGGTTTACATGCAAAGGACTAATTAAGGTCCACATTAAAATGCTTTTATAAGGCATACATGAAATGTATTAAATCAGGCATGCATTGCCATACAATTTATGGCCTCGGCCATGCTGATACATGCAGTTCATTGGACCACAAGACGCGCAGCCTCCTCCACATAGCCAAAAAACCTGTTCACGAACAGCAATCCGGCTGCTAAAAGGTGTCGGCTGTGGCTTTCTTTTAAAACGCGTTTAGAGGTTTCTCTGAATCACACCTAAACACATCCAATTAACCTAAGTTTTACGTTTTGATCGTAAGTTTTAGGATTTGATCCTAAGTTTTACGTTTTGATCCTAAAATTTAGGAACGAACTTCCGCTGATCGTAAGAGCATATACGCATTCGTACGTAGGCTCGTGCGAGTCGGAAATGGCCAAAAAAACAGGAAAAAATGACTAACACCCACCCAAACTTACGATTTTCGATACGAAATCAATTAACTTTTCCTCTTTGAATCGAGGGGATAGTCTGATTTGCGATGTTTCCACCCATTGGAATTCCACCCTCCATATGCAGGATCGACTATAGGAACAGAGAAAAGCCATCACGGATTTCTTGATGATCCAAACAGATAGGGGGACTCCCCTGTGTAACTTCAATGTAAACCAGTGGCAGCTCATACGTGACATCTGCCGTTTGCTCAGGCCCTTTGAGAAAGCTACTTTATTAGTCAGTCGCCAGAACTATGGGATGAACGATGTGATTCCACTGCTTCATGTACTACAACACATGTTGGAAACCATGGCTGGTCAGGGCACTGGAGACATGGCGCATACATTTCACAGCCACATGAAGCCCCTGTGGGGGCTGAAGTGAAGGAGGAGGGGGTGGGGCACAGCGAAGCACAGTTTGGGTTTGACAAAATGGCCATTTTATCTAGTCATCTGACAGGAGAGGAGGAGCAGGAGCAGCCACAGGAGCTAGAGGGTTGTGAGGAAGGCGAGACAGAGGACCCAGACACACCGTGGCAGTTTGCAGTGGAGATGGAGACAGGTAGTCCCTCCGAGTCACTTGCACAAATGGCACGATGCATGCTCACGTGCTTGCGTAGTGACCGCAGAATTGTCTCCATTTGTCAGCGGGATGACTTCTGGCTCTCCACCTTATTGGACCCTCGCTTCCGGCACAAAATGGGGGAATTTTTTAAACCCGCCGAGAGGGAGGACAAACTGACCTACTACAAAGACATTCTACGTAGTCAGTTGGCCGATGCCTATCTGCGCCATGGTCCATACTCTCGCAGGTCTGACTCGGGGGGACCTCTGCGATCACCTTCCACTGCCATGGCTGCTGGGGGGGTGGAAGGAGAAGCAGCAGCAGCTCCATCAGCAGCAGCCTCAGTCTTCAGTCGCTAATGAGTAGCTTTCTACACCCGCAGGACCCCTGGAGCAGGACCTGAACCAGCAGGTCGTGTCATACCTTGAGATGACCATGCCAACACACCTTGAGGATCCGCTGGAATTCTGGGCAGCCAAACTTGACTTGTGGCCGCAACTAGCAGAGTTTGCCCTGGAAAAGCTGTCCTGCCCGGCCAGTAGTGTGCCATCTGAGCGGGTGTTTAGTGCGGCGGGGGCCATAGTCATGCCAAGGAGAACTTGTCTGTCCACGAATAATGTGGAGAGACTCACCTTTGTGAAGATGAATCAGGCATGGTTCAACCAGGATTTCCAGCCAACAATGGCTGATCCATGGTAGTAGCTGATGCATGGTAGCTCCTTATGCTGCTGCCAACTCCAGGATGTGTCTTTCAGGCAATATATGGGCTCCGTATGCTGCTGCCAACTCCTGGGTGTGTCTTTCAGACAGTATATGGGCTCCCTATGCAGCTGCCAAATCCTGGGTGTGCCTTTCAGGCAATATATGGGCTCCCTATGCTGCTGCTGCCAGCTCATATGTGTGTCTTTCAGGCAATATATGGGCTCCTAATGTTGCTGCTGCCAACTCCAATGTGAGCACTCTTAAAAGACGCATGCTAGCATATTTGGGATGCCCCCCGGTTAAAGGCAATGGCTGCTGGCAATTTGACAAAGTGACTTTCTTTACAAAATGCAACCAGTTAATAGACAGGTACTCTTGAAATATTACTGCTAGTGTTTGGGATGCCCCCTCCTCACATACAGAGGAGGCCTTCCTTGATTGTGGAAAAGTGACGTTAATTATAAAATGCAAGCAGTTATTAGACAGGTACTCTTGAAATATTACTGCTAGTGTTTGGGATGCCCCCTCCTCACATACAAAGGAGGCCTCCCTTGATTGTGGAAAAGTGACGTTAATTATAAAATGCAAGCAGTTATTAGACAGGTAGTCTTGAGATATTTATGCTAGTTTTTGGGATGCCCATGTGGGCTGGGGTTTTTACAGCAGACACAGAAACAATTCAAACTGCAATATATTTATGAGAAATAGCCTTTAATAGCTGCTTTAGTGTAACAGATAGGGTCAAATGTGCAGGTTTGGGATACCCTGAGGCCTGGTGTTTTCACAGCACACACAAAAACAATTCAAACTGCAATATATTTATGAGCAATAGCCTTTAAAAGCTGCTTTTGTGTAACAGATAGGGTCAAATGTGCAGGTTTGGGATACCCTGCAGCCTGGTGTTTTTAAAGCACACACAAAAACAATTCAAACTGCGATATATTTATGAGAAATAGCCTTTAAAAGCTGCTTTAGTGTAACTGATAGGGTCAAATGTGCAGGTTTGGGATACCCTGAGGCCTGGTGTTTTTACAGCACACACAAAAACAATTCAAACTGCAATATATTTATGAGAAATAGCCTTTAAAAGCTGCTTTTGTGTAACAGATAGGGTCAAATGTGCAGGTTTGGGATACCCTGCGGCCTGGTGTTTTTACAGCACACAGAAAAACAATTCAAACTGCGATATAGTCCCTGCCTGAATCCTTCCCGATTTTTCCCTATCTTTCCCTGGCTCTCCCTGGCACTCTGTGGGTCTCTGTGGGTCTCCCTGCCTCTCCATGCCTCTCTGTTAGTCTCTCCCTGTCTGTAGCAAGCTCCGTTCTGGCTGCAATGCAACGCTGAAATGCACACAAGCAAGATGGCCACCGTTTATATAGCACTGTGACGTCACCGGGTTTCCTGGCTGCTGATAGGCTGCATGTGACCTTCCCATGATAACTTGCCCCAGGGGATATGTCCGGACATGTGCATCCACCATTTTTCAATGGCTGTAATTGAAATAAATGGAGTTTAAAGGAAAACTTTGATCGATCGAATCGCGGGAAAATTCGGATTCGTTCAGAATCGAATTTTTCCTGAAATTCGGAACGAATTTGGGTTCGTCCGGATCGATTCGCTCATCCCTACCCACAATGCATGCGTAGGCTTCCAGAAACATACCTGATGCCTGCTGTGTGCTGAATAGCCATCGTGACCCATGCATGCAACGTGGGATCGTCTGATTAGTATACTAGGTGACCCCAGGGGGCATCCTAAATGGGAATGCAGTAATTTGCCCAGTCTTTTAGACTCCAGCACTAATGGGTTTTGCAAAACCCCTAAAAAACAGCACCTGGAGGGGGATGAAGCATGCATTCTTGTTCACATCACCATAGCAGCAACACTAAAAATGTAGCTAATACTAAACAATGCAGCCACCTAATAATAAGCCAGTTGACAGGGACACCGACAAGTACACAATGTACAAACAGCGCAGCCCCATAACACTCTCCTGCTCCTGATTACAGCTAATTATAGTGTTACAATGTGCCATATTTCTAGAGCGCTGGTGGCTGGCATGTATACAATGTTACAGCTGAACATATGTACTCGAGTAGGGGAGCGCTCAGCTGGAAATCTTATTCCTATTTCCACCTAAGGGGTAAACAGAGCAGGCTTTTGATTGTGCAATTAAAGCACAGCATATTTTACTTTGCTATAAAACACACTTAAAAGCAATGAGTCTCATTTACAATATCATTAGATAGTTCCCCATCTGTGAATAAATGGAAGCAATGGTTTCCCAATGAAATCCATCAACCCCCACACTGCTGCATTGTCTTCATCTATTACATTTGGCAGCAATTGTTGAATGGATAAGTTGGGAAAGGCATTTCATACTGCAACATGGTGCACTTTACACTCGGCAAACCCTCATTATGGGCTACAAATGGATTCTTACGGTATACCCACCCTTACACCTAAACCCAGATTCAATAAACTTTTCTTAAAGCTGACCAAAAATGTCTTAGGCTGCTTTTCGTAACTCAAGGAAGACCTTCAGGGTAAGGCATTACCTTCAACCACCCCATCTATCTGGCCTCCCACCTATACCAAGCGACACACGAGGCCTCCCCACCTACCTGTCTGTCCACCCACCTTACTCTCTTACCACCTACCTGCCTGACTGGCCAGCCACACACCCAATTACCCACCTACTTACATGCCTTCCTAACCACCCACCCATGTGTCTGCGCACCTACTGATAAGGAAATATAGGTTTAAAACTTGACCAATCCAGTCTAATCTATATTAATTTATAGTATTGAAAGTGGAGATCCATTTGAATCTAAATTTAAATTGTAAGGGTATCATTGAAGCTAAATGTATATATACCTTTTCTCGGCTTACACACTAGTAGAACAGCAATTCAATTCAATTCAATTTATTGTTCGCCAAGTACATCGTGAGATGAACAAGGAATTCTTTTTGGCATATACACAGTGCAAAAAACAGTTAACAGTTAGCTACAGTTACAGTAACATAGGAAGGGGAACATAGAATAGAGATGTAGACACAGATACTCTTCCAAAGTGCAAATGATACCAGCTTGAGCCTGGGCCTATGATGCCTGGCTATTGTTGAGTATGCGGACAGCCAAAGGAAAGAAACCCTTCCTAGACTTAGAAGTCCTGCATGCTGGTACTGCAAGAAGCCGCCCAGATGGTAAGTACTGGAGTAGGGCGTGCCCAGGTCGGGAGGGATCCCGAAGGATCTTTTCTGCCGGAGTCTTGGTTCTGCGTCTGTGCAGTTCCTGCAGGGATGGTAAGGGGGCTCCAATTATTCTTTCTGCAGTCTTTATTGTTCTTTGGAGTCTGCATTTGTCCCTTTTTGTACATCCCTCGAACCAGACAGAGAATGAAAAACATAGTACAGAACCAAGGACAGCATTGAAGAAGAGCACTAGCAGCCTTTTCGACAGACCAGCCTTCTTCAGTTGCCTCAGGAAAAACAGTCTCTGGTGTGCTTTCCTCAATAGAGCCATGGTGTTCCTTTCCCAGCTGAGGTTGCTAAAGATGGTCACACCCGGAAATTTCGTCTCACTTCCTCTTTTGATTTCCACCCCCTTGATGGACAGGGGTGACAAGGGTGCCGGATTCTTCCTGAAGTCCACTACCATCTCTAGGGTTTTTGAAGGGTTTATAACCAGGTTGAGTCTAGTGCACCAACTGACAAGCTCCTCCACTGCTACTCTGTAGATTTCCTCTTGACCAGACCTATGACGGTTGTGTCATCGGCAAACTTCACAATTCTCACAGAGTTGGCCAAGGAGGTTCAGTCGTTGGTGTAAATGGAGAACAGGAGAGGTGACAGAACGCAGACTTGAGGGGCACCGGTGTTCCTGACACTGGACCGTACTGGACCAAGTCTAACTATTTGGGATCGTTAAAAAGCTTCCTGTCCACGCACAGATGTTATGAGGAATGTTGAGCTTAGACATCTTTTCCACCAGCACGTTCGGACTTATGGTGTTGAATGCCAAACTAAAATCAACAAAGAAAACTCTGACGTAGGTGTCTGGTTTATCCAAATGCTCATACATATAGTGGAGGGCCATATTGACAGCATCGTCTGAAGATCTATTTGCCTTTTAGGCAAATTGCATGGGATCAATAAGGCTGCCAGTGGTTGTTTTCAGGTATTCCAGCACAATCCTTTCAAACGACTTCATGACCACGGATGTAAGTGCAACTGGTCAGAAGTCATTCATCTCAGTGGCCAAAGGTTTCTTTGGCACTGGGACAATGATGCATCTTTTGAGACAGTGTGGAACAACGCCCATTTCCAGGGAGGCATTGAAGATCCTTGAAACAATGGCGATAGCTGGTCCGCACATGACTTGAGGCAGATTGTGGATACTCCATCAGGCCCTTGAGAACTTGGGCATTTTTATTCTCTGAGACCAAAGGTGTGTTTGCTGTTTGAGAGCCACTGGTATGAATATTATGGTCGATTGACGAAGAGTGATTGACTTAAGGACTGGGGGGGCAAGCGGCCATGTTTGGAGCTGAATCAAATCTGCAGTAGAAGTTGTTGAGTTCCTCAGCCTGTTGCCTGCTGGGGTTCAGTATCTGGGTGGACCCTTCTTCTCCTTCTGCTTACGTTACTTCCATATGCTGTTAGTGAGCCATGGCTTGTTGAAATGGCCATAGTTCCTGAAGATTTTGGTTGGTACAAATGTGTCTTCGCAAAAGGTAGTGTAAGAGAGCACAGAGTCAGTCCATTGCTCTATAGAGTGAGAGTAGAAGACATCCCAATCGGCACACTCAAAACAGGCTTGCAACTGGTCGATGGCCTCCTTTGACTAGACCTTGGTTGTTCTGGTTTGGGGAGTAACGGACTTCAGCTTGCTTGTATAGAGGTAGCAGATGTAGTAAGCAATGATCAGAGTATCCCAGAGCTGCTGTGGGAACAGCCCTGTAAGCTTGCTTAACTGTTGTGTAGCATTGGCCGAGAGTGTTGTTCCCTCTTATAGGGCAAGTAATATGTGGAATAAATTTAAGAAGTTCGAGATTAAGACATGCTTTGTTGAAATCACCCAGAACTATGACAAATGAGTCTGGGAACAACTTTTTGTAGCCCGAGATAGCCTCTGATAATGAGCTGAGGGCCATGTTGACATTGACCTGAGGGGGAATATCCCTTTCAGTGGCAAGCACGTAGATTCTACGTACTCGCTTCTACTCCACTTTAGTGAAAAGCACGTAGAATCTATGTGCTTGACTTTCCCCCCTGCTAGTAAAAAAAATAAAAATCAAAAATACTCACCTGACCCCTCGTTGGATCCGTCCGGGTCTTCCCTTTAATTTGGTGCCATCCGATCCCCCGTGGGGGGTCGGATGGCTCCAGGAAAGCCCCTGGAATAGCCCCCCGCTTCGGCAGCAGCAGCTGCTAACTGTAAAAAAAAAAAAATCAAAATGACATTTACTTACCTGAGGCCGCGCTGTCTCTTCTCTGAGGCCGCGCTGTGTCCTCTTCACTGGGGGGGCCTCCGATCGCCCCCCCCAGCCTCTTCCGTGGCGAGGAGAGGGCAGAAATTGCCCCCCCCCCACTTCCTGGAACGGGTCTGCTAGCCCCGGGGCGGGGCCGGGTGACATCGTTGTGATGTCACCAGCAGCCCTCTTAATGCCGGCACCCGAGACAGAGAATCAGTCTGCTCGGGTGCCTGGAGGAGGGCAGATGGGGAGGAGGAGAGGGTTGAGATCGACCCCCCCCCTCCCCAGGCTCTCTCCTCCAAACACGCGAGCAGGCTGTCATCGCAGATCGCCGGGGGACACAGGATCGGAGGTGAGTAAAGTAAAAAAAAAATAACTAAAGATCTTTTTTTTTTAATGTGTCTGTGTCTTTTTATTTAACATTTAACCCCTTGTGAACTGGTAAGGGGTCCATGAGACCCCTTATACAAGTTCACAAGGCTGGGGGATGGCAAGTCACCCGCTTGCGCAGCGGGTGACTTGCCATTAACCCCCGGCACCCCCATTACTTGCCTCCCCAAAGCCCAGGGGGGGGGGCAGAAGAGCCCGGGCCCACATAGGCTATGTGGGCTTGTAGGCTGCAGGGTGGGGGGCCACAAAAGCTGGCCCCTCCACTCTGTTCCTACAAGCCCCCATAGCTGGTCCCGGGCTGGTAATGCTGGGTAAGGGGGACCCCATTTCAATTTTTTGGGGATTTTAAGAGTTTTTAACCCTTAAAATTCCCCAAAAAATGGGGTCCCCTCCCGAGAGGGGGGACCTTATGTCATCTTTTTTTTAATTAACCCCTTATGTTTATAGTGTGGATAGTAGTAGTATTTTATTTGTAAATGTTATAAAGTGCTATTTTCAGTTTGGGGGGTCTCCTGGGCAAGAATGGGAGGGCTACCGATACATATGTGGTACCGTTGTAATCGGGAGAAATTGGGCTTTCACACGCAATATGTTTTTCTCTAATAAAGTAAATGTTTTATTTAAAATAAAGGAGACAATTGTCTAAAAAATATGTATTTATTTATTTTTACACAAAAATATTAAAAAAAAGTAGAAAAATTACAAACAAGACATTTCATGTTCAAGCCTAAACTCTGCTGCCAAATATATATCTATAATTTTCCTGAAAATTCCGGCAAAAATCACGGTTAAACATGGCACAAATGGGGAAAAATGACCTGTCAACAGAGGGTGACAAAACTTCAAGTAGGTTGGCAATTAAAAGGGTTAATAGTACCTATGCATGTTGGGTATTGTTCTGCTCGGGGGACCTTGCTCTTTCAGATTTAGCTTGTGTTTTCATGTTATTTAACATGTTATTTATTCAGTTTTTTTTATTCATTTTTTTAGGGAAACCCTGTGCAACCTAAGAATTCTTTGAGGAATTACTTCCAGAAAGGTGAGCCTACTACAACAAGCTGGGTACTCTTAGAAAGCTTAACATGTGTACTTTCAGGGAATATATGGTTTATAGGGGATATTCCAAATGGTGTGCATTTTGTCTGCAGAGCTGAAATTTTCAAGTAAAATTACTGTTATGCGCATGCTTTACTTTGGGGTGTTTGCCAACTCTACCCTTGACAGTACCTATGCATGTTGGGTATTGTTCTGTTCGGGGCATGTTGCTTTATAGTTTTTTGTAGGAAAATGTGGCTTGATTCTTCCTTTTTATTCTTTTTTAGGGAAACTTTGTGCAACCAAAAGAATACATTGAGGATTACTTCCAGAAAACTAAGCCCACATAAACAAGCTTAGTACGCCTAGAAAGCTGTGTACTTCCAGAGAATATATAATTTGTGGGGGGTATTTTAAATGTAAATGGTTGTTTTTCTGGAAAAACTGCAAGGTGCGCATAGCGCAGTTGTATTTTATCTGAAAATCTCCTAAAGCTCTGTTTCAGTTTGGGGGAGTCTCCTGGGCAGGAAAGGGTGTCTATCAATACATATGTGGTACCGCTGTGACTGGGACAAATTAGGGTTTCGCACGCAATAAAATTTTATTGAAAAAACTTATATTTTTTATTACAAAAAAACACTACAAATTGCAATAAATAGATTTTTTTTATTTTTTTTTTTTGCACATATTTCACCAAAAAGTATTGAGAATACACTAAAAAAGGCCAAACAAGAGATTTCATGTTGAAGCCCAGACTCTCTTGAAAAAAACAATATATCATTTTCCTGGGAAATCCTTTCAAAAATCACAGTTGAACATGTGTAGCGCAAAATAGTGAAACATGGTCTGGCAACAGAGGGCGACAAAAGCTGCAGTTAGGCTGGCAGCGAAAGGGATATACACCCCTATTAGAATAATGCACGAGAACTCCCGTGGAGAATAAAAAGGTCTATCACAAGTACATCCGCTGATGTATAGGAATGTTGTACCTATTATTGTACTATATGGGTTGATTGGTTAAGACAGGTGAATGTCCATAAATGTTTTTAAGTAACGCCCATTTGTTTTACTATAATAAACTTGAGGAGACGGACGGGGAGACGGATGCTCCCTCCTTGAGACGTATGGTATCATGCGTGGTACCGGTGTGATGTTTGGTCAGAGGGTGTCCCAAATCCGACAACCAATGACATATTCGAAGATGACATGGCCTATTTCCCTGGCATTACCTAGCCAAAGAACCCACCTGCCAGCACACCTACCTACCTACCTACCTACCTACCTACCTTCTTACCCACATACCTATCTGCCCAGCCACCTACCCATCTATGCACCCATCTACATGTCTTCCTACCTGCCTAGCCATCTGCCCACCTACCCAACTACCTACCCATCCGATCCCTATCGATTTTTCTGCCCATCCTCCCACACATCTCTCCACCTGCCTCCTCTCCCACCTACCTCCCTGTCTGACCTCTGAAACACAAATGGGGGCAAAAATTTACTGATCCTTAAGACTAAAATAAGGTAGGTCATTAAGGGGTTAAAAAGCTTTTTCATTATTCACATAAGACATAAATTCCATGCCCACAGGGCATTCCGATTAAGGATACCACGCTTTGTGAAACCCTGTGATTGCTAGCATTCTGCCCTTGAGCCCAAAGGTGGGTCCTGCAGGCAATGTAACTAAGTCCAGTTCTGTTCCAGGCTAAATGTTCTATAAAGGGGATAACATGCTTCAAATGAGGGCTTTTGCTGTGGAGACTGACTAGGTGCCAGAGGCACCAAGAGATGGACCAAGAGTTTCCCCAAGTCAGTTTTAGTACACAGCCATTATCAGTGAAAAACAGATGCCATTAGAAAGCTCTTGACAGTAGTGTGTAGACGATGGGTAGCAACAGGGTTGGACTGAAATTACCCTTGGCGTCCATTCCTTAGATACAACACTATCAAACTGTAACAATATAAAATCTAATGTTTATTGACCAAATAACAAATAAAACATACTGAATTAATAATATAAACTCACAGAACACGGGAAAGCCAGAGATACTGTTTTAGTCTTTACTTGTGATGCCCTAAAGGTAGACCTGGGTCAGGGCCTGGGGTCCACTAGAGGATCCTCTGGTGCTCTGGTGGGCCAGTCCAACAGTGGGTCACACAGTTTACCTTCACAGAGCAGCAGAAGCACCTCCCTCATTGGTGCTTGTATTGCCTGTTACAGGCAGGCAGCTAAAGACAAGATCAGACCTGTACACTCCAACAAGGCAGTCTAAAAATAAGGTCCTCAACTCTGATGTCATAGCTTAGGGAAAGCAGACCTAAGAAGAGGCTGCAACTGGTGTAAAATATCCCAGCCAGCTGTGGATTGAGGAATGAAGAAAGGGGGGGGGCCACTTGGACTATATGATAATGTGTGTTGGCTTGTCAGTTTGGAAGTCTAACACTTTGCCACATACATTTTGCGTCTGGGTGGTCTTTTGTGGTCCCTTCCATGTAAATTTGGGGTCTAAGCAGGTCAATCTGGCTCATCCAGAAAAACGTTGAGGAGGAGACTGCTATATGAATCTAGGTTCTTAAGGGCTCTTCTTGCTTATATATTTAGGGGGTAGCTTGCTCTCTACTTACTTTTGCTTTGTCTCTTGTTGTTGGAGTTTGAAGAGACCACTTACACTTCTCCAGGTTGTGTTAACAATCACATTTGCATTTGAGGTTAAAGAGGGTTCAGCTGATGCTATTTGAATTAAGGGGTGCACTTAGAGGCTAAATTAATGGACAGGAAGGTCATTGACTTCTTACAATACCATTTGTGGTAGCTGTTTGCAGTTGGGGCCAAGTTCAGATCTTGCATTACGGCTCAAGCTACAGTGCTTGGCTCTTGACATCATGGCGGTGGTAACATACTGCTATGTCTAACTTTTAGAGGGGTTCGGTTTATAAAGGATGATGGCTGCTGTATCACCCCATCCCTAGACATGCCTGATGGAGGCAGCTGCCTGGTTGGATATGCCCACTGGATAAGGCCGAAATAGTACTTAATGCCCCATGTCTTCTTGAATGACCACATCAGGTGCCACCACCCATTGGGGTTCACCATTAAAAAATGTATGGCATCCAACCAGCAGCAGTGTCAGACTGGCCCACCAGGGAACCAAAGGATCCTCAGATGATCTAAGACCACCACCAGGACAGTACATGATGTCTAATCATCAAACTGAATGTTTCCATAAAGCTTTCTCTAAATTTGGTGTTTGTCCAGTAAGACTTTTTAAACATGATGTTTATACCAGTTAGTTATTTCTGAAGGGTGGGCTCCATGAATACATTTTTCTACTGAATCCCAAGAATGAGTTCCTCTGGTGGGCCCAAGGTACTCCAGAAGCGAAAAAGAAATGTAACAGGGAGTTGCCACTACCTAAAACCTAAAACCCCCTTTTTGAACTGTAACACTGGACAGGCAAGTAAAGCATTTTTCAGTGTGTGTATGCAGGCAAGTTACCGTAAGTTATTGCAATGTCTTTAGACAGGCTGATTCATGTATTGCATTGCTTGTGCACACACAAGTGAAGAAGTAGCAATGTCTGCACAAACTTTTAAACTTAGTAATGTTAGGGACAGGGTACAAATTGGATGGCCTTGACGTGGCTACCTCGCTTTTAAATTCTTTGCAACCTATGTTAACTAACAGTCCATGTTCTTAACAAGTGTTAGCTTGGTTTTCCAATAGTATGAGTGTGCAGAGGGTTACATTTCTCTTTTGCTTATGGTGTGTGGGCACACCCCTCTAGCACCTCTTGACTGCTATATATTGACTGGATGAGCACATCCTACCTTTCTTTTTGCCCAAGGTACTCCAGCCCAACACTGGCAAGCAGCAAACCCCACTGGTTGCTGGTAGAACATATGGACTGCATTGGAGTCAATGAGAGGCTAGTAAATGGAGCCCACTTCAGACTTGAGGGGGTTTAAGAGGTCACAAAACCTGGATATAGGCTGCTGTGTAAATCTGCATTAAAGTTTATCCCAGAAACCGCTAAAAAAAAAAATATGTGTTCCGGCAATATGCAGTGATAAAAGCAGGAACATTACTGCCTGACCTGTTTGTTATATCGGAGGTCAGGCAAGTAAGAATAAATAAAATAGATTCATTATAAAGCATGGTGACACAGCCAGCAATTGCTTTCTCCTGAACAGATGAAACCACATTAACTTGAACCGTTGCTTTTCATTAAATTAAAAGCACAAGACCATAGCAGAGATTGATCATTTTAATTGGGCTGCCTGCCTTTATATTTCCTTAATATTAATGGATACCATGAGCCCTTACACGATAGTCCTTGTATGATTAATGGAGGTGGCTGATCCAGAATACACCAGTCTTACATAAGTAGAGTGGTTATTGTTATTGTTGCTATCCTTTCATTACTCTTAACCCTTGTAATCATTTCTATTATCTGTATCATGGACTTTCTCTGTCATTTTTTCTTGATCTTATTTCAGAAAAAAATTGTCTTGCCAAGTTCTCACTTCTGGCGTCCTGCCGCGCTGAAATTGTGTACACTTATCTGGCATAGCATCAGCACGCTGGCATGACAACCCCATGGGGTGTGCAAGCTATGCAGTCGCACAGAGCTCATTCCCAACCTCTCTGTGGTCTCCCCTCAGCAGTCCCCTCCCCTCAGCAGTCAATATTCAGAAAGAAATCTCTCACCTGACTCTACAGGTCTCTATTTTTAAATAGCCCCCAAATTGTTTCCTCCTTTTCTTCGCATATTTCTTCTTTTTTTTCTCTCGCTTTTTTAGCTCCAGCATTTTCTTTTTTCTCACCTTCTTTACCTCCTCTTGCCCTCCATTTTATCATTAACTCTTTTGTTTTCCACAGTGCTTTCATCTCTTTTTCCTTTTTCACATTCTTTCCATTACGCTCTCATTTTACCTTCTTAAAGCGGAACCAAACTCTGCACGACTGGCTCTGAAATCTTGGGGCATCCCAAATCAGGATGCCATGCTGTGTGGAACCTCCCCCCCAGGTCACCGCATCCCCTGCGTATTTTGGACATGCACATGCTTCTGACCCCAGCTGCGAATGCCCTCGTTTTTGTTCCCGGTTGCCGTAAACAGAGTCATTAGCCGAGCATTAAATATGCATGGCAAACAGATCTGAGTGTATGCACATGCGCTGTAGGACCAGAGGAAGGTGAGTTTGTATGGGCAATTTGGGGGGGGGGGTTCACACAGTGGGCATCCCAAATCAATATGTCCTGGGGGCAAGGAATAAAACCCGGGATCCTGCCTTAACTTTATTTTCCATAATCTCTCCATCTCTCCCAGCCTTGTTGATCTCGCTCACTCTTTCTTTGCATCGTCCTTCATTTGAACTTCTTTTCATTTCCCCATTTACCTTTCATTACACTTATTTTATACAATCCCTTGTTTAATTTGTTCCACCGTATTCTAGTTTTTATTTCTTTTTCTAATTTAGGGGGAGGGCAATCTACAATTGGATGCCCCAGACTAGATTCCCTCGCTGTCTGGTGTTCTATGTGAGTGCTGGTGGCCAATGAGGTTGTCAGGGTGGGCTTGCAGACAGCATTGTACAGGCCCTCTTGGCGAACCACAGTGACCAGCAGTTGCGTGGGGCAACAAACCGGCAGCAGTTATTGAGGTTACGCAGAAGTAGTGCTACCCACTCTTGGGTATTCTGATACTGTCAGCACAGCATGGAATACTTAATCAGGATGCCACCACCACTGTGAGGGTGAGTGGACCTCCATATTTGACAGGACACTTTACTAGTTAAACCTTACCTGGATTTGAAATCCTAACTCCATCATAGGACTAAGTTTAAACATCCAGGGTAAATATTTGGTACCACAGTATTGAACAAAATAAAATATATAAAATATATATAAAATATTAAAGATAATGTGTATTGCCCCCACCCCCTTTTAAGACAGATACAGTTGTAACTGTAGTTATTGGTGCCAATGCTAAAATACATTTATTATAGAAAATCTATCTTACCAAATTATCCTGCCCATGATTTCACCCTGGGGCAATGTTGTACAATCAATGTCACTGTTTTTCTCCAAGCCACCGCTTCCACCTCTATTTGCCAGTGCGCCCTCCTTTATCATTCTCCTTCCATTGCTCATCCTTACTGAGCCTCTATTTAACTACCTCCTTTACACATCAGTTCTATTTAACCCTCCCATCCCAAGATGGCTTTAAGGGCTACATGTGGCCCCCGGGCCGCATGTTGAGCACCTTTGGTCTATGGAGCATCCAAGACTGGGCCGCCGGATAGCCTGGCATCAGCAAAGGAGCCATCGGGCTGAACCTCTACTCCAATGCATCCGAGCTTGGACCATTACACGGGCTTCTCCCTCACACAACAGTCACTGCAGGGCAGGAGCCTCAGACAGGGGCAGCCACACCTAACCGGTCTCATACACAGCTGCTTCCTCCTCATGACCTGTTGGCCCATTTTGATCCTCTCTGCTCCTAAGTAGCACCTCCTCTGTCACATCCAACACCAGGACCCCTCTGGGCTACTTCCCGCCAGGGTCCTCTTCTCCCTGCATGGACTCCCCACATCTCAGTCTTATCTATCTCTCTGCAACTCAGCGCGGCTCTGCTTCATTATAGCCACTTTCTACTCACTTCCAGCTGCACCTGGACCTCGTCTCTGTAGTCGGGACCGGCTCCAGGTTTGGTTGGGTGTCACGGTGGCCTTCTTGCTGTGAGTCACATGCTGTGTGCCAATGTGACATCTGTGATCTGCTATCCAGTAGCTCTGTCTCTTGTGCTTAGAACTGTACTGGACTTTACCGTCCTGCACTGTCCAGGCCCAGCTGCCAGTAGATTCTAGGGCCAGACGGTGTCTTTCCCCTAGGGCACCTCGAATCGGTGAGTAAGTTGTTTGGGGCTTTCTGGGGGGTTTCACATAGTGGGGCATCAAATTCAGGATGCCCCCGGGGAACAGAAAAAAAACGGGAGAGTAAAATTCCTGGGTTTTGTTCCATTTTAAGACTTGCTTCAAAGTGGACCAAAACACAGGTCTTTCTCTTACCTGGGTTTTTGTCTTCTTCATAAGGGCATCACAATTTGCTGTGTGAGCCCCCGGATCGCTGATAAAAGGAATCATGGAGGAGCAGCCAATCAGCGTGCTTGGCTCCATTCAGCTTATTTTAGTTGGTGGGATGTCACACTGGTTAAGAACTGAATGGAGCTGAGCATAACTTGGCCGCATTGCTACTAGCTGGGCACGTGCTCATATTGCCCACTCACAAATGCCTGTCACCAGCAGGAGCCTGGCAAAAGGTATAGCGGAGTGCGCCGATTTGGCGGTTTTCACAGAGAAGCTGAGGTTTTCCCTCCAAAAAGCTTGCAACCAATCTCAGCAGTTTCCTGTTGTTCCCCAAATGTATCCTATTCCAACTGACTCATCCTAAAGGGGAACTCTCATGCTGCTTCTCTCATTTGTGGTCTTATACCCCCACCTAATGACCAAAGTGGGAATAGCAATAGATTTTAAATTTTACCGGACAATTCACATATAAATGCCTTTTTTCAGCACCCAAATGTATGAGCAGGTTTTTTTCTACTACCACACTGTTTATTTTGAGAGTAATAGTTGTAGATAAGGCAATCCATTTTCTTTGGCGCTAAAGCAGCCCATTCTTCTCAGAAAAAAAGCCTACAGGTACAGTATAGTAAATTATTGGGCTGTCTTGCTTGAACTACAAATTTGAGATGCTTCTTTCATCTTATTTTATCTCATACTCATGTCCTTTTCTGAAATAGAGGCATGTATACAGTCCTATAAGTCCAAACAAGTTCAATTATTGCCACTTTAAGGAGCATGTTTTTTTCCCTCTAAAGCATTTATTAGTCCTCTAACAATTCTCCAATACATTGCAAAAAAAGACATATTTAGGACAACAAAAGAAACAACGTTCTACAGTAATTGGCTTCTCTGAAAGAACAGCGTTTGTGTGATCCAAGGTCAACTGCCATTGTTCTCTCACAACATATAAATCCCTTGCGAATTAGTCAATCCTGAATACTGCAGGAAGTGTCAAATATTAAGGGCATAGCTAATACAAGGCAAGCCAAAGCCAGAAGTAAGTATAGGATAACAATTGATTCGAGGGTGCCTTGCAAATCCTACACCAGCAAACTTTGTACTGGCTATAAAACCTTTGTAGAGTTCTCTTTTACAGATATGGCAATTCCATGTAACTAAGGGGGTTATTTAAGAAACGATAATGCCAGGTACTGCCACGTAGGGACAGTAGCGCAGGGTGAACGCTGGGCCCTGTATGTGAAAACCACATTTAAGAAGGTCAATCTGGTGAGCGTCTCTAACAGCGCCATGTAGCGTCACATTATTACTAGTGGTGGCTCAGTGTATAGCGCCGGCGCTCTAGGTTCAGAAGTGCCATGTGGTACCTGTTGCTCAGTAGCGCTCTCCCATACATTTCAATGGTGTTTCATTTGGTTGTGTTTTAATAGCGTGTTACTAAAGTAAACTATAAAATGTTTGACTCAAATCATTGTGTGTCCTCTCCTGCCCAGCAACCAAACGCTTTTATTGTTTGTTTTTTTTTGTTTTTTTTATGCAGAATTGTATGTGCAGGTCTGCCATTGCAGTGTCACAGTGTTAAAACAATGTCATTCCATGTGTTTTTGCTCTGGTGCTGGTGGATATGTGTTGAGATGATATGTCTTTGATCACACAGTGCCGGCGCTGCTTGTGTGTAGTTTTTTCTTGAATATGGGCTTCAGCGCAGAGTGCTACCTACCTATCGCTCGCTGCAGCATTGTCCTGTTGTTAGATGTAGCGTAGTCTTGAGCACTTTGACCTCGGGACACCACCTAGCGTTCGCGATTGGCTCTGCAGTGAACCAGGGAGAGCACTTCTAAAGCCCCCCTCAGACATAACATTTATCACTGCTGGACAAGATAGTACAGGGCCACTGGTCCGCCCGATGCGCTAGGTCACAGCGCCCAACACCCGCTTGCAGCATCTACTAGCGGTCGCTCTAAGCGCTGCTACACAGACGCTCACATGGCAATACATGGCACTAGTCTTAAATTAGCCTCCCCTAGAGTCAGAAGCACGGTACAGACATTAAAATAGGATTGGATACAGTACTAAAGAATGAAACAGCAGCTACAAATGCTAATTCCTTATTGTACATGAAGATATGTGAACAAATCTAAAAAATAAAGTGGAGAAGCAACAATCATGGGCTCTCCAGTCTGATCACTACTTCTGCGCTCCCTGTAGTTACACCCCTGGCCACCATATTATTCATGTTTCTCTAGCATCCATATGCAAATAGCCTAGAGTGCTTATCTATTTGGAACGCATAAAGCCACAATAAATACATCTTGAAAACGTTTTAAAGCATCAGCATTAGTCCCTCAAATAATCCAAAGATAATAATAGGTGCCAGGTAAATATACAATATATTCTCTGAACCTAAGTGGTCAGCTTGAACATAAGGATAATTCTCATAGCTAAAGATTTCAGGAGTAGATCAGAAACCAATTAAATGTTTTTTTAGCATGCAGTATTGTGAGTTCTTTAAACCATTAACAAAATGGGTGTTGTTCCAAGTGCAGGGAGGCATCCCGATTGCGGATGCCTCCCTGGGCATTAAGGGCCCCCAGAGAAATCCAACACTGCGACTGGTTCCCCCGAAGAAATTCAGCACTGTGTCAGTACCCATGGATTACTTTGGGGGTCCTAGGAGAAAGGTAAGATGGCACCTGTTTTACTGTGCAGCGTGCAGTGAAAAAAAAGCTGAGAAAGATCCAAATCCCTTAATGATGTAATAAAATTCACTCTAGCAAAAGGCGAAACTTTACCCCAACTCTGTAAAACAAAGTAAGAACACATCACATGCTACCCAAAAAATTGCATTACCCTAATGTTAAGCAGGACATCTTTGGTAGAGATAAATATTTCAGCTCCAATAACTAGAGATGAGCGAAGTTTTGAAAAATTCGATTCGGCTGATTCGCCGAATTTTCTGACAAAAATCGTTTCGATCCGAATTTATTCGCGGCGAATCGCTATTAACCACCCTTGATTTCCCCGCTGCTAGTAAAAAAATAACTGTACAAAAATACTCACCTGACCCCTCTATCGAATTGGCCGGGTATCCTCTTTCATTTGGTGCCATCCGATCCCCCCTAGGGGCTCGTATGGCCCCAGGAAAGCCCCCGGAAAAGCCCCCCCCCCCGATTTTCTGTCATTTGAAAAAAAAAAGCCCAGCCGCAAAGTTGGGCGGGCGGGAGGGAGGTAATAACAGCTTGGAAAGAAAGCGGGCGGGGCAGGAGGGAGGAATGACAGCCGGCGGGGAGGTAATGACAGCTTGGAAAGAAAGTGGGCGGGGTGGGAGGGAGGAATGACAGCTTGGAAAGAAAGTGGGCGGGGCGGGAGGGAGGTACTGACAGCGGGCGGGGAGGTAATGACAGCTTGGAAAGAAAGGGGGTGGGAGGGAGGAATGACAGCTTGGAAAGAAAGTGGGCGGGGCGAGAGGGAGGAATGACAGCTTGGAAAGAAAGTGGGCGGGAGGGAGGAGTTACAGCGGGCAGGGAGGTAATGGCAGTTTGGAAAGAAAGTGGGCGGGGTGGGAGGGAGGAATGACAGCTTGAAAGAAAGTGGGCGGGGCGAGAGGGAGGTACTGACAGCGGGCGGGGAGGTAATGACAGATTGGAAAGAAAGTGGGCGGGGTGGGAGGGAGGAATGACAGCTTGGAAAGAAAGTGGGCGGGGCGAGAGGGAGGTACTGACAGCGGGCGGGGAGGTAATGACAGCTTGGAAAGAAAGTGGGCGGGGCGGGAGGAATGACAGCTTGGAAAGAAAGTGGGCGAGGCGGGAGGGAGGAGTTACAGCGGGCGAGGAGGTAATGACAGCTTGGAAAGAAAGTGGGCGGGGCGAGAGGGAGGTACTGACAGCGGGCGGGGAGGTAATGACAGCTTGGAAAGAAAGTGGGCGGGGCGGGAGGAATGACAGCTTGGAAAGAAAGTGGGCGGGGTGGGAGGGAGGAATGACAGCTTGGAAAGAAAGTGGGAGGGGTGGGAGGGAGGGAGGAATGACAGCTTGGAAAGAAAGTGGGCGGGGCGAGAGGGAGGAGTTACAGCGGGCGAGGAGGTAATGACAGCTTGGAAAGAAAGTGGGCGGGGTGGGAGGGGTGGGAGGGAGGGAGGAATGACAGCTTGGAAAGAAAGTGGGCGGGGCGGGAGGAATGACAGCTTGGAAAGAAAGTGGGCGGGGCGGGAGGAATGACAGCTTGGAAAGAAATTGGGCGAGGCGGGAGGGAGGAGTTACAGCGGGCGAGGAGGTAATGACAGCTTGGAAAGAAAGTGGGCGGGGTGGGAGGGAGGAATGACAGCTTGGAAAGAAAGTGGGCGGGGCGAGAGGGAGGTACTGACAGCGGGCGGGGAGGTAATGACAGCTTGGAAAGAAAGTGGGCGGGGCAGGAGGAATGACAGCTTGGAAAGAAAGTGGGCGAGGCGGGAGGGAGGAGTTACAGCGGGCGAGGAGGTAATGACAGCTTGAAAGAGAAGAGATCAGGACATGGATAACAGTGAAAGGACTATCATCTATTTCCATGTCTTCATGGATCTATCAGGTCGAACCCGGGAAGATGGCACGTGGTACAGTGTCAACAATAAGAACAGACCATGCGATTGTTGCAGCATCCAGTGGCTACTGACACCATCTAAACTACAGGAAGTTACTTAGATGGAGAGGGTTCTAAGCATGAGGGCTGGGACTTCGTTTTGCATTGCCCCCCCCTGATCAATCTCAATGTACCCAGAGAATCGAATATGAAATGTGGGACTGCTTCCGGCTCAGCCTCAATAGGATATATCTTCATGGGACTGGATGTTTTCAAGTCCTCTTTTGTGTAGATAATATGAGCGGACAAAACACTTCAAGCCCACCAACTCCATCGGCAATAGAGCAGCATAGAATGGAGGAATCTGGCCTGGATTTGGCCATGACTGGACGATATGATTGAGAGTCTATTATTTAATCATGGATATTCCCAGTGTCATGAATTTGTGGCCAAGGATATATAATACGAAGTCGCTCCGAGCCATTGACTGTGTGACATGGCTTTTCCCCTTTCATCAGTTTATGTTATACCACATGGGGCCACATCATATGAGCACATCTATTGTACACATAGATGTGGGCAGACCTCAATATATAGAATCTTTCTTTTTCTGAATTACATCTCCCAAGGTTTAGAGATATGTAACAGTTTTTTAGTAAACATCTAACTGAGTGTATGATCACACAGTCTATTACAGGTGCAATGTAAATGCAGCTCCCATTATATGCATTCAATCCAAATTGATGACAATTATGCAAATAAGTAGCCTAAGTTAATGTATGTTATTGTTAAGAACAACCGCCTGCTCCAATCTATGCCTCCCCCCGCCTCTCCCTCCATTGGCTTGTGGCAATCTTGACAGCTGTCATTATTTGTTATGTGTACGGCCGCGGCGTCGCGCTCGTGCCTGTCCCGCCGATCCGCGCACGCGCAGTGCGCGGTGGGCTGGCTGGCGAGGCGGGCGCGGTGCGCATGCGCGGCATGTGTGACTACACTGCTGGCGTATACATACATCCAGCTGAGAGCGCGTCTATAGCGACTTTCGCTTTACGCGCCGCAGCAATATTAGATCCACACCAGCACCACATTGCATAGCGGCTGCATGTTAATAGCGCACGCCATACTTATATAGAATGCATATTCAGTCACTTGTAAGGGCGGATATAGTATAGATGGATCCATTTCCACCCCTACTTCCGCCCTTAATCCAATTGGGAAATTTTGGCGGTTTTCCATGCATGATTTCCTCTTTCCAGGGAATATGGGGCTATATATTTTGGAGCAGACTGTTGGTAACCACACTCTGATGAAGTGGCCTAATTTTTGGCCACGCAACGCGTCAGTGCGGGCATGTTGAGAGCAGGCAGATTTGGACTATGACATCCGGTAATGTACACTGCTTATGTTCTTATTTTTTGACATTTATATATTGAATCATTCATTATGGTCACTATTTTAATATTACGGAGATTCATGTCCGGGAACGTTACCCTTTGCTAAGCACGATTATAAGCACTTCAAACTCTGCACCCTATTGGTGCACCTTATATGTGTTCATTGTTGGGACACACTGTCCCTCTGTTTATAAATTTTTTCACCACTCTTTCTATTCTTTTTAACTTTTCACTCTTTGCCTTCTTTGCACTTTTTGCACATTTTTGCACAACTTTGCACAAGCACTATAGCACTTTCTTAAAGGGGTTCCCGTGACATTAGACCGTTATAGTCAAAGGCATATGTACAGTGTACTTGTACCTGTTGAAGTATACAAATTTTCAGACATTTATATATGATACTATCTTAGCAAATAGAATTGATGTTATTAGATTCATTTTAGTCCATCACATCCCCTGCCTCTGGTTTTAATTATGTTTTAAATGTATGTCTGTTTTTTCTTGGCTTATAATAAACATTATTGTAATACTCTGTTGAGCGGCACATCTGTTTAGACAGGTGGGGGGCCCAGCGGGCTGTACTGGCAGCTCATCGCTTTAGTATACTTACACACCCCGGTTCTTGGGGTTTTGGGCTTACCCCCAGCCAGCATCCAGAAGAGTAGCTAGTATATTAGACAGTGCGGGACTAACCTTGTTCTTGTTTAAATACTCCAGTCGGTGACTCTGTTCACCTAGTTGTCCCAGCACGTCAATCATGAATTTTGAAATACTTGAAAATGATTGGGCATCCCGTTTGGGGGAACTCAGAGACACACATATGAGACAGTCTGATACCCAAAGGGGCTTGCATCACACTGCTTCCTTGTACCATATTAAAAAGGCTAGGCGAAATTATTTAAGACTGTGGTGGAATATCCACAGTCTGGAAATTTATAAAGAAGAAAAACTTATCCCACGTGGTCTTCGTGTCCAAATTTTCCCCACTTGGGAAGTGACAGAAGATTTTAAAATAGAATGGGAAGAACATCTCACACAGTGCTCTCTAGCGCTAATAGACATGCTCATTCGAGAAGACAAAACTCTTCTAATCAAAGTTAAAAACGAACTGCAGGAGCTATATACAAACTTAGAATCCCAAATATCTAAAGAGGACCTACAACAAATCAATGATTCCATTAATAAGGATATGGATAAATATGAAAAGGAAATTTTCTCTAATAAAAAACGGAAATTAGATAGGGATCGGGCTGATGCCTCCAACAACCGTTTATATAGATGGAAACACCAAGGAAATTTTCGTGGGTACCCAAGGGGACCCCATGAGCATAGACATCATTGGGAATCTAATAGCTCTACTCGACACTCATCCTTTAGTAGTCTAAACTCAGACCATTCCACCCAGGAACATTTTTTAGATCCAAATCAAGACACAGAAGAACCAGGAGGGGTAAGAACCAAAACAAAAACAAAAAGAGGCACATACCACTTAGAGCAAAGGAACCCGGGCATATGGGAGCACAGGAGGCTCAGACCACGGGAAATGAGACAGCAGAGACAATCACCACCAAGGAGGACAAAAGCCCGGCTCCAACTAAGAGACTAAACACTGGGGAATTAGAAGTGATCAATTTATCAGACGTTAAACTCACAGAGACACAGCTTTCATTACTAAAGAGGGGTTTGAGTTTTGCACCTACAAACAAACTTAATAAGTTCCTCACCATCAAAGATGTATACTTATTCTGTAGACATTTATCCTTGAAAAAATTTTTTGATAATCCACATTCCATTTCTATTTCATCTGACTCAAATTGGAATGAGAAGGATGCACAAGCTTTGACAGATCTTATGGATCTACTAGAAGAACAGGACCCATCGCGAGGTACACAGAGGAAACCTACCCTAAAAAAACCCTCATCCTTTACACCACCTTGGAACAACAGTCCCGCAATCCAGACATTTTTTAACTTGGTAAGTGAGGACATTAAAAAGTTAAACCCAAATAAACGAGATGGTAACCTAAACAAAAATGAATTGGAGGCCCTTTGGTCCCTTGAGAAGGAAGAGGGGATAATTATCAAGGAAGCAGACAAGGGGGGAAACGTGGTCATACTTTCGAGAGATTATTATTGCAAGGAAGTACAGCGCCAATTAATGGATCGTAACACCTATGAAAAACTAACATATAACCCCATTAAAGAATATAAGTCTGAACTTGACAATATTCTAAAACAAGCATTAGATGAAGGAGTCATTACACGAACACTCTTTGAATTCTTGGAGGTGGAGTTCCCTAGAACTCCCACCTTCTACACCTTACCCAAAATACATAAAAATCCCACAAGACCCCCGGGTAGGCCCATAGTATCAGGCATTGGAGGACTAACCGAATTTGCGTGTGTATATCTTGACTCCATTCTCCAACCACATGTATTGACCTTAGATTCTTATATAAAAGATTCCACAGACATTCTAAGCTGACTCAATGCAATGCATGTACCATCGGGTTCTCTTATTATAACTTGTGACGTGGAGTCATTATACACATGCATATCTCATGATATGGCCATACATGTGGTAAAATACTTTTTGGAAATGGAATCCATAGACAAAATCAACGAACATAAATTTCAACTGACACTTCTCAAATGCATTCTCTCCCATAACATCTTCACTTTCGATATGGCATTTTACCGCCAAATCAGGGGCGTTGCAATGGGAGCCAGATGCGCCCCATCCATAGCCAACCTGTTTTTGGGTTGGTGGGAGAGGGGGGTGGTCTGGCAAGAGGAGTACAGTGATTATCATGCACACATGCTAAGTTACCATAGATATATTGATGACATTGTGATATTTTGGGAAGGGGGTATGGCCGGGATATGGTTTGATTTTAAGACATCTTTTAGAAGTTTTGAAACAGAGGATAGCTATCGGCTTTTATATGTATCAGACTCTGAGAAAAGCAAAATCTTCTGCGCAGTTTGCACCTTGGAGTTTGAATCACGCTCGTTATTGAAGCTTGTTTTGTGAGTGCATCTTTATATCTTTTTATTAAAATATTTAATGGTTTATACAGAGTTGCACTAGATTCCTCTTTCTGCTTCCTTCCCTTTATGATTCTCTGAGGGATATGATATCCCTGTTATGCATATTTAAAAGGATATATACAACCAAATAATAGAGGGATTGTGACCAGCAAATTAATTGGAGAGCTGGAGGCTACAAATTGCCCTAAATGCCTGTTTCCTAGCCACATCTGGTAAGCACCCATTTTGGATGGTGGAGGATTTGGATCACGTTTTCTTATGTTTATGTTTATTGCACACACCGTGGGATTTTCTTTTGATTGATACAACCAAAAGGACTGTTTTGGAGAAAAAAGAACTTTTTGCTCTGTGTTTTATATAGAATATTTTGTACATATATACTAGTGGAGTGGACAGTATTTTTACACGTTTGAGCAGTATTAAGATTGTTGTGTTTGAGAAATTTTTGATTTAGCGCTGTGTTTTTTCTTTTTTTTTTGTTTCTACTTTTTACTAATCCTCTAATAATTTATTCCTCATCAACCATGATCTATATATTTATACTCTTATCATATTTTTATAATATCATTACTTTATATATCCATCAAATCGTTTTTTATCAATTACTTCTTACTAATCCTCTAGTAATTTATTCCTCATCCACAATGACCTATATATTTATATATTTATACTCTTATATTTTTATCATATCCTTAGTTTATATATCCATTCTATCTATTCACGTCTATCCAGTTTCAATTTTACATCCCTCCATCTAATTATTTAATGAATTGTCCCTCTACTAATGATTTAATCATTTTCTATTTTTTTTTTATTTGATCAACCAATAACTAATTATTTAATTATGAACTTACAGTACCCACTATTAATATACACTAATTTATAGTATCTAACTTTCTAATGAATTGCCCCCCTACCAAAATTTTAATAAAATTATTGTTTATTTATTAGATCAATCATTAATTTATACTATCCACTATTAATTTATATTATCTACAATTATTTAAGATGTTCCACTATATTCAGTATATCATATTGGTACTTCTTTATTTTTTTTTCCATGATAAGTTATCATCCTACTACTTTTAATCTGTGATAATACATTCTATCACATGTAATGATTCAACCAACCTTTGTGTATCCACAGCGCTCCTACACCAATCTTTTTCCTTCTAGGGCTACACCTAAATTGAAATTGATTAACACACTACAATTTTTCCTGGGAATCACAGGTTTTCCTGCTGTAGGAGCCGCTCATATTATCCAGTTGCGCTTTATCCTTATATATATATATATATATATATATTTAATCTATCTATATATCTAATTAATCTATATATCTTTCTAATTATAATAAATAATATTTATATTATATTTATATTTATCCTATGCTTGTAACTATATATTTTTATAAAAAAAAAAAAAAAAATTATATATATATATATATATATATTTAAATCTAAGTTCCCTCACACAAATATAACACTTCTATTTATATACAGAATTTATAAACATGATTCCCCTTTTTCCACACACAAGCAGGATCCAAAATAGAGTACAAACACAATACTTTTATATGCGCAGAATCTCTGCAGAAGAGTCGGGTGCACAGCTGAACACTTAATTACAATACCTTGTGACATTTGTATAATAATCTGTTACATATACATACTGCCTTTTCCCAGGTAAATACATTGTAACAAACAAGCCTGAGGACTGCAACAGCACAGCCTCCTGGCACCATCTTGAAACCCTTTACAATGCTCATTCATTCTTTCAATGTTTGATTTTTTATATATGTGAATACATTTTTAACTGTTCATTCATTCTTTAAATGTTTATCTATTTATTTTATGCTCCAGGTATTTTAGTTTATTTTCTAGTGTTTTTATAGTGTGTACATGCCGGCATGGTGGGAGCGGGGAAGCCGGCCACACTGTCAGCTTTGCAACCCGGCTTCTGCCGCCCGCTGACAGTGCGGCCAGCTTCCTCCGCTCCCACCATACCGGCATGTAGGTAAGTGTGTGCTACATGCCGTTATGGTGGGAGCCGGGGAGGCCGGCTGCACTGTCAGCGGGAGGCGGAAGCTGGTTTGCACAGCTGACAGAGTAGCCGGCCTCCTCGGCTCTCACCAGGCCGGCCTTTTTTTTAAATTTCAGGAAAACTTCGATCGATCGAATCGCGGGGAAATTCGGATTCGATCCGAATCGAATTTTTCATGAAATTCGGATCGAATCCGGGTTCGTCCGGATCGATTCGCTCATCCCTACCAATAACGATACCAGTCGGGAAACGTATGGAATCAAAGAAACTCAAAAGCCTTTTTAAAATAACTTTTCTGTTAGTTGAACGTGTGCCTCATTCTAGATAATGGCTTCATTGTCAGCATCTCACTAATAGTCTTGCTAATGGCACAAGAGGTGACAGAGCAGTGACTTATTAGTTAAGGTTTAGAAAGTAAGTCTGATTGTTCATTAAACTGCCTCTCTAAAATGCATTATTAATAATGAAAATGTTTTACTGATGTCAGGTATGTACAGTTGAACAGAGTAGGTCAGTTAACTGGATGTTGTTTTTCCCTTTGACAAGTCTATAAAACAATCCTTAAAAATATAGAACTGTGTTGCTAGCACATTTTGCAGGTTGGTGGGTCACAGACACAAAGCACAGATTCTATAGCTTAGATGTATCATTAAAGAAAATAGCTTTCATCTAAGCAAATTGTCGTACAAATTGTAATTGGCCTTGAGGAAACATTTTTTTTTTTAATTAGTCAACCCTCGTGGGCTGTTTTACCATACTTTTCGCCCCATGAGAAGCACCTGTCCATGAGAGACACCTAGAGGCCGATTCATCAATAGCGCCAGGTAGCGACAGATGAGCGACTGTAGCGTGATTTTTTCAGCGCCAGCCAGTATTCGCTGTGCTTGGCCGGCATTAGCTTGATGACAGCGACTCAGTCGGTGTGCGGTAATGTTGAATACGGGCTGGGGGGTCGCTGTTTCACAGGTCCAGCGTTGTATGTGAGCGCCTGACAACGAATGGCCAGAGCGAACGGCTAGCTTCATATTCATCAAAAAATCACGCTCCGAATGTGCTGTCGCTGTCCATTCCTTGTTTAAACCCCAGAGCGCTGGCGGCGATCTGTATTAACTAGTTTTTAACCCCTAAACAACCATATTTTTTGAATGTAACATTATACATGTTTTTTGAATCATTTTGTTATATGAATACATTAATCTCAGACCTGTTAGATCAATTCTGCACATTTTTTTTTTTTTTTTACTTAAAAATAAATCCTAACATTGCAGAAGTGTTCTCCGATTTTTTGACATTAAAAAAATTTAAAAAAAAATTATTACCAATTAATCATGAATTATTATAGATTGCTCCATTGAAATGCATTGGACATCGCCAGGGAGCGACAGCTCATACCTGGCGCTGTGAGGGAATTTGCAGCGGTGCTGTTCGGTCCAGGCGGCTTCATGATGAATGCCGCGCTAGCCGTCGCTCTCGCCGGCGCTAGCCTCATTTTGCTTGATAAATGCGTCATTGTGACCGCCGCCGGGCATACTTGAGTCGGTAGTCGCCGTTAGCTGCCGCTACCTGGCGCTCGTCGGACACTACCTGGCGCTATCGCTTGATGAATAAGGGCCCTAGAGTTTAGAGAGGGGAAAAAAGGTTTCTGAACCAAATGATGAGCTAAACTACTCCCTCTCGAAACCAATTAGCAGCAGAACCTCCCCCCGAATCACACATTACAGGATGTATGGCAGAATCCCTCTTTACAGGTGGTGAAGTCCCCCCCCAACCCCATATACAGGCAGAGTAGCAGAGTTACCCCCAAACCTATATAAAGGCAGAGTGGCAAAGTTCCCCCCAACCCCATATACAGAGAGAACAGCAGAATCCCCCCCAAACCTATATACAGGCCGCAGTCAGCCCGAACTGGGCATGGCTACGGTGGGAACATTTTTTTTCTAAAACTTGAGCCACCACCGAGCCAGTGGGGAGGCCGTGTGGGGGAAGGGGAGAGGGTCTTGGTCCACTTTAAGCTGTCCCAATTTGATGCCTGTTTGGGTCAGTATAGTTTAGAGGTATGTGGAAACCTGTTGATCTATTGTTACCTTGCATTGGCACCTATGCAGCTGCAGTATAGATGCATTTTGCAGTTCAGAATTGCGTTTCAAACTGTGCTTTTTCTTTTGCAGTTCTATAGACTGAATCCTGGTTGCAGTTCAGTTGGAAGGCAACAATCAGGACTTTTTTGGCTATGTCCCAACAACACTGTATCGAAAGACAAACTTTACTGGCCTCTGGTATTTTTAATTGTTTTTTTTATTGTTAATTGTAATTGCAGGTATACTTTTCCCATTCTCAGCAGGGGGGCCTTGTGGAAGGTGTCAGGCTGTGGGTAAAAATACCAGCACTTACAGAAAAATACAGGCCAGGTGGCAACCTTAGAAAGGTCTCTTAGGCCTGGGGTCACCAACCCTCCACCTCAAGGCCAGCCAAAGATCTTCACACAGATGCACAGATGAAGTAATTGGAGCAGCAGCAGAGCTATAGAGGCAGCTATGAGGAGATCCACAAAGCATGAGCTGTTGGGGACCTGGAGGAGGAGGGTTGGAGAACACTGCAATTGTGGATACATTTATCTGCAGATCCAGTAAAAACCAAAACACATATAAATCAGGACAGCTGTGAACGTAGACAGAACCTGAAGACTCAAAGCAACTGATCCTTAATAAAAGAAATATAGAAGCTTGGACTAAATGTGTTCTTTTTTTAGTGTGCATCAGCACCCAGCTTCAGCCCATCTGTTGTTGTGGTAGTTGTAACAGTTGCAGTTATGCACTGAATTTTTTTTTTCCCCAAAACTCAAAACAAAACTCCCCAAAACCCATTTGTCCCATCTGCATACTTTTCGCAGATTTTCTCCTAGTAGCCATCATTGTGGGGCTTCTTTTCTCAGCATTCCAGCTGTGCTGCTGCCTGGGTTCAACTCACTTACAAGTCACAGAGTCTACCATCTGTGACTGGGAAACTCTAAACAAGAAATGTTACTGCTGCCAACTGTACTTATCTCCAGGTGCAATAAAGAACTGCTGCTGTAGAGTGGAGGCATGCCAATGATGGCATTGTAACATGTACCCTGTTTGTTGATTAATAGTTATCTCTAAACAATAGTTTTTCGGAATTACATGTACCCACCTTTCATGTAGTACAGATAGGTCCATCCTCCATATGCACATAAGTTCCAGGGACATCATTTTCAGAACCGTGAATACATTCTGAACCCAAGTGGCCAGCTTGATACTTTTGGAATTTATGATTCCCAAAATGAGGAGAATTGCAATAGCTAAAGACTTCTTGAGAAGGTCCGGGGGGGGGGGGGGGGGGCACCCGGCATAAAATGGGCAACTGACATTCTCAGCAAAAGTCAGGGCTCTTGCGGCATTGGAAGCCGGCCTGATAAGCAACGGTAATGTCCAGATGGTGAGGTGAGCTGGTAAGGGTCCAAGTCCTCTTCTTATGTGATAAAACTCACCACTGGCAAACGGCAAAGCTGTCCCCAGCTCTGCATAACAAGGGACCAGGAAACAGCACCTATAATGCAACCAATTCGAAAGCTCACAGAATCCAAAAAGCTTAAATGTCTTCTCAAAGCCACTTTCCTGCTGCTTTCACTTGAGTCTCGATTTTGTGCCGATGGCTCCATTTTCTGTATCCGGCTAATAGTTTTTTTAATTACACAAGAGGTGACTGAGCAGAGACTGGCTACATACGTACAGGTTTAAAAGGATACACCTTGATTCTACACATTGTTTCCGAAATTAATGTTTTACTGAGCCCTGTGCTTCTTAAAGTGGACCAAAACCCACACCCCAATGGCCCTGGAATCTTATGCCACTATATTCCCTCCAGAATCAGGGGTGCCTCACTGTGTGAAACCCCCCAGGTAGTTTGTTAATTTACCTTTTCTCTCATTCCAACGGCACATGGGGGAAGAGGCTGCCAACATGCTTGGATCCGCTCGCCTTAGACAAGCTCTCAGACGCAGGGACGGTGGCAGATCTTATTGGACGAGAGGTTGCGCATGTGCCATAGGACAGTGGGGGTAAGGACCAGCTTTAGGTCACAGACTAATGTGGTTCTTTTGAGCAGTGGTTCTCAACCTTTGTACTTCCAATAGTGGCAAGGAATTACAACCAAGAGGGGAGATGATCACTTATAAATCGTACTAAAAAAAGTCTCAGTACTTTCAAAGCAAGAAGGGATCATGTTTGGTTAAGGTATTATACCAGACCAATCAGACATCCCCTGTTAGTGTGCTCCTTACCAATGCTGTGTATTGGACCGCAGGTTAGAAAACTGAAGCCTGGAAAATGGACCTATCACCAACGATGCTGGCCCTGGAGTCTAAAAGAAATGTGTAAAGTTTGAGACCCCGCATTCAGATTATCGAGAGTGATAGACACCATACAAGATCAGGATGGCAAATAAAGGCTTCAGTGCACATGGCAACAGAGAGGCCCCTGTGGTGCTTCATAGGCTAGAGGCAAAGGCAGACTGGAGGACCAAAATTTCCCGGCGAACTGATAACTGGGTTATGGATACTGCCCACCCTATGCACATAGCTGGCACATGTACACACCTTACAACATTTCAGGGTGGGAAAGAAGGACAATTTTTAAATTAGGCCACACTCCCTCATTGAGGAATGGATAGGAGATAAGTTGTAACAGTTATAACAATATAAACACTTCAAATAGACAAATGAATCATTTATTGCTGCAGATCTGCATTTTACACCTCAAAGAGGGACACTTGAGAACAACGAGGGACAGGGGAACATGAACTGAAAAGAGGGACAGTCCCTCCAAATGAGAGGTATGCAGGTAGCCAACATGAGCAAACAGTAGAAAGGGGAAGAGCAGGAAACCAAACCAGGCAGGACATAGTATGGGTCACTGTGTTGGGTGGAACTCCAGCCAATTTTTGGCCCCAGTCTGCCCCTGGCTGCAGGTCACTCTTCTTAGTCATATCTTTGGTTAAGGTCCCCAATCAGGCAAGGAGGAGGTTTTCCTCCGCAGGGCAGTACAGGCAGGACTCCTGTATGGGGCCCAGTCACCAGTCCTGATGGCAGCCCTGCTCTCCAACATTTTGTGTAAAACTTTCTAATGCCCATAAAAAGTTGGATATTCTACAAACACGTCACACGCTGCCCAGATAAAGTGCATGACACCAATGTTAAGCTGTGGAAATTACAGGAACTATGGTAGAGACAAATACCCCCAACTCCAATAATGAAGCCAGAAATCTCTTGGAATTAAAAGACAAATGTAAGTTTTCTGTTGGTTTAAAGTCATTGTCCATGGCAGTGGAAGAGGAAATCCCCATTCCTTTCCGTGACTAGACCAAATAAAAACAGCATATGACTGACACTGCATCAGGTAAGTTGCCAGGAAATTGATATTAAATTTTGGGGGCCCAGGAGTCCAAAAGACCGGACAATTAAGTACCCCTGGGGCATCTTTATTAGATAAACAATAATAATAAAGACGCCCACTGTGTGAACCCCTGTGATCGCCCTGAAAACACTCCCCTTAAACTAAGTTTTTAAGGCAATTGCAGGGGGGAGGGGTTCACACAACAGGACACCCCGAATCAGGATTTCAAAGAGACAAGGATCAAAAACCCGGTATAGTGAAAATCGCAGGTTTGGACGACTGGTCAATCCCTTTAAAGAGGAACATCGGACCTAAAATAAAAAGGGGCCAAATTTGCCCCCCCCCCCCATCGGCCCCTACTTACCTTTTGGATGTTGCCTCTGCCTGCTGCAGCGATATCCGGCTGCTTCAGGCCCTGATCCTCTGTCCCCCACCAACTTACTCATCTGTAAGTGACAGCATGACTCTTCAAAGTCCCGCGCCGCTCATCAAAATCTCACAGGATTTCGAGCTGCTCCATTGCATCCCACGATACGCACGAGATCGGGGAGCCGTGCACAGTGTCTGATGGGAAGATGCAAGATGGCACCGGCCGGAATCCCAGGGACCCAGAAGAAGGATCCCCCCGGCAAGGTGAGTAAATAGTGCACAAAGGTAAAACCGGAAGGGGGCAGCAGATCGATGAGGCTTGGGGAGGTTTTAACCCCCCCCATGTTCCCCTTTAATGTGTGTCTCAGTGCTGTGATAATGGTTCCATTCTCAACATCTTACTAGTAGTCTTGCTAATGACACAAAAGGTGACAGAGCAGAGACAGATTAGTTAAGTACAGCTATAAAGCAAACCGCAAACCTCTGGTTGAACTATTGACTATAATTCCTCTTTTTGTATAATTATGTTAGTCTTTTCGTTTAGAACATTTGCAATACAATCCAGTGTCATGGGGTCTGCAGGGGTATGTGGCACCTGCTGACCCATCATAAACCTATACTCCAGGGGCTTCCAACAGGATGTACTTGACAAGGCTGTAGATAGGGGTGGACTGGCCATAGGGAGACCGCGCCAATGGGCTGCACTGCTTTGGTGCCAGTTGGGCTGCTGCTTTTAACACCCACATCAAAATCCCTGTCTCCGTCTCAGCCCCCTGTACCCAGCCCGCTATACCCACAAGCCAAGGAACCCCAGCCCCCAATGCTATATCACCGGCACCATGGTTGGGGGGGCCTCAGCATTGACTCCTTGGGCCAACCAGGGGCTGGTAAAATCCAGGGCTGATTTTTGGCCTCAGCCCTCCACTGGCTGTAGACTTCACGCAGGAGTTATTTTCACAAATAGAAAATGCCCAATTTATGTGATTCATTCACTTTAAACATCTGTTTTGTGTGTTAACTGACTCACACAGAACTAATGGTGTAACTATAGAGAGTGTGATTGCACCAGGTGCCAAGGAGGTCTAAAGGACCTTATCATTGTTGCTCCACCACCTTATTTATCATATTTGTGCTCACTTGGGATCATTTAGAGAAATGCATCTAGATGCATCTAATTGAGTTAAAAGACAGAAAAAAAGTTTACTGTATGAGCCTTGAAAGGGCCCCATTTAAATTGGACCAAAACCCAGGATAGTCAAAAGTTTTCTATCTGGGGCTTTGTTCCTTTCCCCGGGGGCACCCCCCAGATCGCAGCAGCAACTCACCTTATCCCAGTCCCACGGTGGGTCTAAGAGCAGACTCCCTCTAACAGGCAGAGTGCCCGCGCCAGCCACTCACAAATGGCTGGCACGGGCACATGCTTTGCTAGAGGGAAGCGGAGGATGCGGCTGTCAGAGCCGCTGCTCTTAGACACGCCATGGGGTCAGGATAAGGTGAGTTGCTGTGGCGATCTAGGGGGGGTTCACACAGCAGGCACCCCCAATTGGGGTGCCCCCAGGGAAAGGACCAAAATGCAGGATAGTCAAAATCCTGGGTTTTGGTCCACTTTAATGTCCGCAACAGGGCCCCGTCACATTTAGTTACACTACTGCTCAGCATCCAGGTGGTACTTGATATAAATCAGAAAATTGTGGTACTTGAGAACCCCTGCTATACAGCAAACACAAAGCAGTTGGTCTTTAATGAAAGAAACATAAAATCCCAGACTACCTTTTTTCTTTGCAGTCTGTGCATTGGCCCCCAGCTTTGGCCCAGCTATATAGTGGTCTCCCCTGGTGCCCTGATTTTTATTTTGCCAGCAATCATATGGTGTGTGGTATATAATGGATGTGCTTTGGTATGAAAGTGCGTCATGATGAAAGAGTGATTAGGTTGGCGTGAACCTTAAAGTGGATCAAAACCCACAGCGATTGGCCGGGAATGTAAAAGATCCCAAGGCCGATTGATTCCCTCCCCCTGGGGCATTCAAAATCAGGATGAAACGCTGAGTGAAACCCCCCAGGTCGCCCCATACACTCACCTTCGTTCCCAGTCCAACGGTGCATGCACGAGCCTCTAGCAGGGCACGTGTCCACGCCAGACATTTGTGAGTGTCCGTCGAGAGCATGCTCTCTGTTAGTGGGTAGCTAGGGATGCGGCCATCAGCATGCTCGGAGCCTCTCTCCTTAGATGGAGGCTTAGATGAAGGGACATCAGCGGACCTGAGCGTGCTAATTGGACGTTCACGCGGGACCGGGTGAGTTTGTTTCGGCGACCTGGGGGGTTTGACACAGCGGGGCTCCCTGATCAGGGGAAAGGACCAAAACACAGGATAGTCAAAATTTTGCCAGAGATACCTAGAAGAACACCTTACCTGACCACCACTGTCATCCTCCAACAGCCCTGTTTTGTAATTCCGGGGGCTGTGTTTCCTTGTTCCAGCTAGTGGGTAGGAATGACTTGTGTATAGTTACAGTAACAGAAAAAAATGGGCGCCTCCATACAGAAAGATCTTTCGTGTACTGAGGCCCTCATTGTGGCCATATAGAGGTCAGGATGCCCCGCTGTGTGCAATCTCCGAGGTCGCTCATGGTACTCATCTTCTCCCCCGGTCCAACGGTGCATGCATGAGCAGCGACCGTTTCCCTTCTATCCCTTTAGCAGGGTGCATTCCCCCTCCAGGCATTTGTGAACAGCCAGCGCAGGCACGCTACCTGTTAGAGGGTAGCAGGAATGTGGCCGCTGACGAGCTCGGCTGCATTCCACGCAGCTTGGTTAGACTCGGCTCCTTAGACAATCCTCGTGTCAACACGGTTGAGCGTGCTGATTGATCGGGAGGCTGCACATGCACCGTAGAACCGAGGAAAGGTCAGCGGCCAACCTGGGGGGCTTCACACAGCAGGGCAACGAGTTAGGGGCATCTCTCATTACAGCCAGTAAGGGGCATCCCTCATTACAGCTAGTGAGGGGTATCTCTCATTACAGCCAGTGAGGGGAATCCCTCATCACAGCCAGTGACAGGCATCCCTCCTTACAGCCAGTGAGGGGCATCCCTCAGTACAGCCAGTGGGGGGCATCTCTCATTACAGCCAGTGGGGGGCATATCTTATTACAGCCAGTGAGGGGAATCTCTCATTATAGCCAGTGAGGAGCATCCCTCATTACAGCCAGTGAGGGGCACCTCTCATTACAGTCAGTGAGGAGCATCCCTCATTACAGCCCGTGAGGGGCATTGCACATTACAGTCAGTTAGAGGCATCCTCATTACAGCCAGTTATGAGCATCCAGTTAGGGGCAACACAGACTCACCGCAAAGAAGGTGATCTCCTCCTGCGGCGCAATCACCCCCTCTGACGCAATCTTCTTCTCCAGCAGCCAGAGTGGGAGTTCCCATTACCAGTGGCCTTCTGCTAACGGGCGATGGAGAGAGGCAGCAACGAGGCAACAGCATGGGACATGTGTAAGTGCCACCGGGCGCCGAGACAAACACCGAAAGCGGGATTGTCCCACAAAAATCAGGAAGTTGGGAGGTATGGCTAATGGATATCTCTAAACAGTAGTTCTAGGAATTACATGTACCCACCTGCCATCATTTTCAGAATCGTGAATACATTCTGAACCCAAGTGGCCAGCTTGATACTTTTGGAATTTATGATTCCCAAAATGAGAAGGTCCGGAGGGGGGCACCCAGCATAAAATGGGCGACTGACATACTCAGCAAAAGTCAGGGCTCTTGCGGCATTGGAAGCCGGCCTAATGAACAACGTTTTGCTGGTTTCACTTGAGTCTCGATTTTGCGCCGAAGGCTCCATTTACTGTATCCTTCTAATATTCTTGCTAATGACACAAGAGGTGATTGAGCAGAGACTGGCTACATACGTACAGGTTTAAAAGGATTCACCTGATTGTTCATTAAACAACCTTCATGAAATGTATTGTTGAAATAACTTATTTACTGAACCCAGGAATTCACGGCTGATTAAGGTCAACAATTCAGTAGGATGTTTTTTAACAGTTTAAAGTGGACCAAAACCCACGGAGATCGGCCCGGGAATCTTATATATAGATTTACACCCTCCCCCCGGGATATCCAGAATCGGGATGCCCTGCTGTGTGAAACCCCCCAAGTCGCCCATAAACTCCCAGTAAACTGTTTCCCGGTCCAACAGCGCACACGTGAGCAGTGGCCGCATCTAGCTCCAGGCATTTGTGAATGTTTGGCGCGGACACGCTCCCTATTAGAGGGTACCGGGGGATGCGACCGTCAGCGCTCTTAGATCCGCTTGTATTAGACGAGCTCCTGGACAAAGGGGCTCGAGTGGATCCGAGTGTGCTGATTGGATGAGCGGCCTTGCATGCGTCGTAGGACTGAAAAGAAGTGAGTTTGTTTGGGTGATTTCACACAGTGGGGCAAGAACCAAAACCCAGGATACTCAAAATCCTGGGTTTTGATTCAATTTAAGGGTAAATATATACAATTACACATTTTCAACACATTTCACGGGTTGAGGGGGACAGGGGCATAACCACAGGCACAGAATATTGTTTGCTTAGCTTAAATGGTTTATTAAAGCAAAAGGATTAGATCCAGGGGCGTAACTGGGGGGGGGGGGTGCAAAGGGTGTGACCGCACCAAGGCCCAGAAGGTCAGGGGGGCCCTATAATTGTTGTTCCTCCACCCTATTTATAATATTTGTGCTTCCTTGGCATCATGTCTCTTTTGTTTTAGTCTTTAATTGTCTAGCTGTATGTAATAGAGTTAAAATACAGAAAAAAAGTTTATTGTATGAGCTGTGAAATAGCATTTAATGTTCGCACCAGGGCCCCGTCACATTATTTCCCTACGCCACTGATTAGGTCCCTCATAGTACACCATATATTTGCATATCCAGAGCAGCAAATGGTAGTTTCCCTGGTCCCATAACTGGCTAGCAACTGGGGCTTACCCTGTGCCCATTGAAGGGAAGGTTTGTAGTCCCTCAGGCCTGCAGATGGGCAGCTTGTGATTCCTCAAAATAAAGTGGAATTACTGTGATATGCAACAGAATTGCTGGCACTATTTTTTCCCTAGAGACCATAGAGGTGAGGTTGGGGCTTGTAGTTCCTCAGACCATAGAGGTGAGGCTGTGGCTTGTAGTTCCCCAAGTCTACAAACGCATACCTCTCAACTTTTCAGAGTGAGAAAAGTTAAATTTAATTAAGCCACGCCCCCTCATTGAGAGATGGATAGGTGACAGATAGCAACAGTTACAACAATATAAACACTTTGAATAAGCAAATTAAACATTTATTGATGCAGCTCTGCATCAAAGAGGTCAGGGGGACACAGCCTCAAAAGAGGGACAGCCCCTCCAAATCAGGGACACTTGGAAGGTATGTATAATGGTGAGGCTGGGGCTTGTAGTTCCCTAGGCAGTAGAGGGGCAGCTGGGACTTTGGTTCCCCATGAGGAGCAGTACGTCCTGGGGTTTAAGGCTGTAAGCGGATCTTCAGTCATTTTATGACTGGAGATCTGCTTTGATAAGTCATTATAGTTTGTTTCCACTTGAAGTGAAATGCATTGCTTGTGATTACACACATTCCTGGAAGGGCTTCTCCCTGCCTGCCCGCTATCTCCCATTTTCCTCTCCAGGTTTCATTACCAACATTTGGATTAAAGCAAAACTACACTCATAAGACTTCACTGACAATCTTGCACGCCCCTCCCCAGCAACTCCCCCCTCCCAGTTCCTCTCCCACCTGCATGGAAATAGTAGAAGGTTTTGCTCAGTCCTTTAGTGACTGACACTGTGTGCCCCAAGAGGATGCACCAATACCATTTGCAGTGGTTGATTAGTAAAGCATAATGTAGCAATGAGATTGTGTTGAAAATTTGACCCTCCAGCCCATGAGAAATAGATGCAGCTATTTCTACAGTTGTGCCTTTGGTTGAGTTGGGCAATCTTGAAGCATGTATGGTGGGTACAGCCTTTATATTTAGCTGTAGGTTTGCTTGAAAATCCAGCATCAGTATTGCTGGGATTGGTGTAGTCTGGCATGTAGGGGTGTCATCATTCAAGCCTACCTATGAAGTCACGAAGCCAAAACACAGCTTCTCAAGACTGACCCTATATCAATATACATTTTGATTTATAGAGAAACCAGTGGGGGTGATACTAATTGCTTTTGAGTATTAGATTTGGATGTGATATTTTTCCCCTATAGGGCACCTTCAAAGGTGAGGTAAAGAATTTTGAATGAGTTAAGGATGTTTTTTTTAATGTTTGTTCCTTGCACCCAATGGGCTACGCAGAAAAAAAAAATATTGGGTTTAAAGTCAAACTTGCTTCACCAAATATTAAGCATAGTTTTATCCACAAAGTGAATAGACAACACTATTAAAAGCTATCACCCACCCCACAGCCCTTCACCATTGATGGTATAATTCAACACCCGATTACTAAAACAGATTTTTTTAGATAATCATCCGATCTTGGAGTCTTTTAGACTCTGGGTCTACTTTAAAGTCAAACCTGCTTCACCAAATAATCAGCATAACTCACATAGTTTCATTATATACCACACCCCTTGTGATTACTGGCAGAAAATTCAAATCAGGTCACCAAAAGATATTTTCCTTGGGTAAGATTTTTACAAACAGGCTGCTAGAAGTTGGAATCAATCACACTACACAATCAATTTGTTAAATTATCCTTTTTAAATCAAAATATCACAGCAGGCTTGTGCACCTGCTCCAAGCTTCTCTCTGCTTATGAATATCTCCAAACAGTAGTTCTAGGAATTACATGTACCCACCTGCCATGTAGTTCAGATAGGTCCATCCTCCATATGCATACAGTCCTTGGTAGAAGGCTTCTGCCGTTTGTGCAGCATTTGGAATTTTTGAGTTAAACACATCTTGAAATGGTTTTGAAGCATCAGGATTAGTTGCCAACTCTTTAAAGCCGAAGACAATAATAAGTGCCAGGGACATCATTTTCAGAACCGTGAATACATTCTGAACCCAAGTGGCCAGCTTGATACTTTTGGAATTTATGATTCCCAAAATGAGGAGAATTGCAATAGCTAAAGACTTTTTGAGAAGGTCCGGAGGGGGGCACCCAGCATAAAATGGGCGACTGACATACTCAGCAAAAGTCAGGGCTCTTGCGGCATTGGAAGCTGGCCTTATAAACAATGTTAAAGTCCAGATGGTGATGAAAGCTGGTAAGGGTCCGAGTCCTCTTCTGATGTGATAAAACTCACCACCGGCAAATGGCAAAGCTGCCCCCAGCTCTGCATAACAAAGGGAGGAAATTGTGCACAACACGCCACACGCGGCCCAGATGCATAATGTTACCCCAACATTGAGCTGTGAATATTCCAGGACAGCTTTAGGGGAAACAAATATTCCAGCGCCTATAATGCAACCAACCAGAAAGCTCACGGAATCGAAAAAGCTTAAATGTATTCTCAAAGCCACTTTCCTGCTGCTTTTATTTGAGTCTCGATCTTGCTCCATTTTCTGTATCCTTCTATTAGTCTTGCTAATGACACAAGAGGTGACTGAGCAGAGACTGGCTACACACGTACAGGTTTAAAAGGATTCACCTGATTGTTCATTAAACAGCCTTCATAAAATGCATTGTTGAAATAAATGCTTGACTGAACCCAGCTGATTAAGGCTGACAAGTCAGCAGTTTGTTTTTTAATTATTTAAGTGCAAATATATACAATTACACAGCTGTATAGTATTGTTTGCTTAGCTTAATGGTTTATTAAAGCAAAAGGATTAAATCCAGGGCCATAACTTGGGGGTGCTGAGGATGCAACCGCACCAGGGCCCAGAAGGTCAGGAGGGCCCTATAATTGTTGCTCCTACACCCTATTTATAATATTTGTGCTTCCTTGGCATCTTAGATAAAGGAAGTGTCATTTGTCTCTTTTTTTTTAGTCTTTAATAATCTAGCTGTAGCCAATGGAGTTAAAATGCAGAAAAAAGTTTACTGTATGAGCTGTGAAAGGGCCCCATTTAATGTTCGCACCAGGGTTCCATCAAATTTAGTTCCCTAAGCCACTGATTAGGTCCCTCATAGTACACTATGCATTTGCATAAACGTCCAGAAGGGCAGCAGCTGGTAGTGTCCCTGGTTCCATAACTGGCTAGCAGCTGGGACTTTTAGTTCCCCTGTGTCTATGGAAGGAAAGGTTTGTAGTCCCTCAGACCTGCAGATAGGCAGCTTGTGATTCCTCAAAGTAGAGTGGAATTACTGTGATATGCAACAAAATTCTCTTGCGGCCCTAATAAGTCAAACTTGCTTCACTAAAAAATAAGCATAACTCCTATATTTTTACCCACAGATTGAATAGACAACAATATTAGTAAGCTACCACGCACCCACAGCCTTTCACCTCTGATGGTACAATTCAACACCCATTTTTGGGGGGATTTCAACACACAGATTTTTTAGGGATAATCATCCAGTCCTGGAGTCTTTTAGACTGTGGGGCCGACATACACAATTTTAGGGTCCACTTTAAAGTCAAACTTGCTTCACCAAATAATCAGCATTACTCCTGTAGTTTCACCAACTGAGTGAATAGACACCATCAATGGACATAAAACAAATATTACATACAATCACCTAATCTACTTATGTATAGCACAGACGCTTCCATTCTCAGACAATACAACACCTAAACAATCCCACACCACCCCTTCAACTGAAACAATTCACCTAATCTATTTTTGTATATCACACATCCTCCACAACCCACATCACACCCAGCCTCCAACAATATGGCCTCAAATGCCAAACACATTGTCCAAGGGAGAAAGTGCATGAAAGTCTAAGCGAGATCAAAGCACACCGATGGAGATGGCATCCCAGAGCAAAACTCACTGGCATTTGTAATAAACTTAGAGCATGTGCTTACAGAACACTCTTGCCTAGCATCCCGTTAGCCAATGTCCAATCTCTGGAGAACAAGCTGGATGACCAAAGGACCACATGAAGGACTTCACTGTTTATAGACAAAAGGGAGTGGAGTATGCCTAATGGTTAACACTAAATGGTGTGACAGTGCGAGAACAGATCAACACAGGGGTTCCCAATCTTTTTTCATCAAGTACCAAGCACTTTTCATTTTCTTATTATCTCAAGTACCACCTGAGTGGTCTGTGAGGGTTGTCAGACATCTAAAACCGAACAGATTAGTGTGCAACCTCTCTAAGCCTCACCTGAAAGGCTCTTAAGTACCACCAGTGGTACATGCACCACTAGTTGGGAACCCCTGATCTAACACACCCAATTTGGAGCTCCTATCTATCTTCGATTTTCCCCAGTAATTCACATTGGCTATACCTCAGGTGAACGCTGCCTCTAGCATCGGGCAATCACATGGAACGCTCATGCAATATTACTTTATACATTCCATACTGATAACTGCGGGTTATTTCAAAAGTACTAACCCAAACAGCATCATGCCAAATCTTAACCAGCCCATATTCTTTCCCACCAGGGGTGATAAGACCATAGACCATGGTTACTCGAAGGATACTTACAAGACCCAGTCTCACACACCAAAAATCAGACCATGAGACCATCTTACTTATGCCCAGGTACAAACAGAGACTAAAGCAGGAGTCCCCTATTAAACGCAGGAGTCCCCTACTTAACGAGGGGTCACTGGCTGGAAAGACCAATTAGTAGCAGCTAAACAAGATGCTCTGGAGACCACATATAGGGGAAATCTTTAAAATCAGCTGTGAGGACATTGGTTCCTTCACGGAATCAGTCATAGACGATATTGAAAAAAATAGAGGAAGACTCTGTCCACAGATCCATAACCAGGTTGTTTTCCGAACATAAACCATGTGTGGACACTTCCATGCATAAGGTTTGAAAAAAAAATACACCAGGGCCTACAACAGGGGTGTGAAACTAATTTTCACCGAGGGCATTCGGGTTGACTTTAAAGGGAAGGTTAATAACAATCACTAAACAAAATGCAAACATGACCATTCAAATGTATGAATTATATTGCCCAGGACAGCCACATAATTATTTTTTACAGGAAAGCCACATAATTGTTTTGCCCAGGACAGATGCAGAATTATTTTGCCCAGGACTTATGCATACGCTGCATTATTTTGCACAAGACAGATACATACGCTGAATTATTTTGCCCAGGTCAGGACTACAATTATCTTTTCTACCCTACCTGGCAATATCCGTCAATAACCCGTGCAGCGGCTATTGATTGAATTAGGTGGGCCCCACTTGTCTGGTGAGAGCTAGTTGCACATATACACAGAACAGTTGCAGACACTACTCTCTTTTCCCCCAGAACATTAAAAAAGGCGCACAACAAATATTTTTTATTTTTTTCGGCACCATGTCTGGGATCAGGACTGGAGGAGGTACTGTGCTTTACAGTGGAACGCCACATACCAGCGCAGCACCACACACAGGCATGAAGATGTGCTGCTATTATGAGAGGTTTAGGGGTAACCGGGCTGGCTAGGTGTTTCACCCAGCTGCTGCAATCTAGCATCTGTCAGAGGGCCACAAAAAAGGGCTTGGAGGGCAGTATCCGGCCTCCGGGCCGAGTTTGACATATGTGGCCTACAACAAAGAGCTTTCTTATAGGAACATCTACAAATACAAGCTGCACGCTATAGTATACATAAAGTTATAAATTAAGTGAAAAATCAAGAGACTTTGGCCTTGATTCAGTTAACTTGCCTAAAAATATCTCATGAAAATTGGGACTGTTTGTTGCTTTTGTAACCCACCCTTGGGTGGAACTGGAATATGTTCTGGGATATTTGCCCCAGAAAAAATTCCCCATGACTCAACTGTCATTATCAACAGAATATTTTCTTTTTTATATTTTAATGGCACACACAATATACATTCAATATGCAGTGGCAAACCGATGGTTAAATCAACACTTCATCATCATCATCAACATCAATCCAGTAATAGAAAAATAGTGTGATATTAAACGTATAGTTATTACTCTAATAGATTTGTACACAAGTCTTTCCGGTCTTTAACCTGCGCAGCAAAATGACAGATATGAAGATATGAAGTACTGTTACTTTCATTTCCTCTGAGCTGGCTAGACCAATCTTGGTTTAAAGATATGAACAACAGCCTCCTTGGTGAGTATCAAACTAGCTCTTCTTGCAATAATAGACACTGTCTCTTTAAGAACAACTTGTAAAAAGTTCCAGGCTCTGTTAATCAATTTCAACTGGACCTTCAGCATTATTTAATGTAAAGCCCAATCCCCTAAAAAAACAATTCCCCAGCAACTAAAATTAATATATTTTAAGCTTCTAGCCCGCTGGGCTTCAACTCTGTTCAGGAGTCAAGCATATGGGCGCTGCCATCGTGCCTCAGAAGTATCACATACTGAGGAGAGGGGCGAAAAGTGAATGGCAGGTTGGGTTATAGCTGTGCTTTACACAGACAAACCAGGGCTGGGGTCAGGAAAAGGACAGTAATCCCAAATGCAGAGCGGCATAGTCAGAAGACACTTCCTGTTTGCACATAGCCTGACTCCACGGGCCACCATTTGGGATGTTCAAAGGCTCAGAAAATGCACTAGGTGCAGGTTGGATGGTTATTTAATGTGAGCAATCTGTATGTACGAGGTGGGGGAAACATACAAGTAGACTCTTATTCAGGGTGGAGGTCCGGTTTCAGTTTTTATAGCTGCATCAAAGAACAGTGATATTTCTGCACAAAACGTATAACAGTTCTATTGCTAAATGTATAGCTAGCATTACATGGATGCATGTGATCCTTCATAACAAAGTGACAAGTGCATTAGAAAACATTTGTCAACAATTCACAGAGATATCTTACATGGGGACGTCACCTGATCGTTCTGAATCTGTGCGAAATATAGAAAACAAATGCACTATTTGGGGTAAAGACTTCTCAGCGCTTTCAGAGATTTTACGATTTTCAGCTGGAAAATTTGAGCGAAATTTCCGCTTTACGTATGGAAATGTACAAATTTAAAGTGGACCAACACCCACCGGTGATCGTCCCGGGAATCTATAAGATTCCCGGGCCGATCACCTCCCTCCCCGCGGGACATCCGAGATCGGGATGTCCCGCGGGGTGAAACCCCCCCAAACACCCCAAACTCCTTACCTTAGTTTCGGCGGCGGCCGGCCGCCGCCGCCTCCCTCGCGCCCCTCTAGACGTGCGCGCGCCCGCGCCGGCAGTCTGTGAATGGCCGGCGCGGGCACGCGCGCGTCAACAGGGACGCGCGGGAGGCGGCGGCGGAGGAGCCGCTTGTCCGCGGCTTGTCCGTCGCCGCAGACAGAGGTGAGTTCGGGGGGTTCGGGGGGGTTTCACACAGCGTCCCTGTGGGGTGCCCCACCGAAGTGGACCAAGACCCAGGATAGTCAAAATCCTGGGTGTTGGTCCACTTTAATTAGTCAGCTTTGTTGAATCACTCAAAGTTACTTTTTACATTTTTATCATGCAATCCAATTTGCCAACCAAAACATTTTTTTTCTGTTTGTTGAATCAAGCCCCAAGTCTCTGAGCACACAAATCTTCCTCTTAGATCTGGCAGTTGCAATTGTTTTCCTGGGACACTTAGCCAGCAATCTAACTGTACACTGACCCATCCTGGTTGGTTTAGACACAGTCCAGTATAACAAGTTACTCACAAATCCAGGTGAAATAGACATTTTTATGTGATGAAGTACACTGAGAGGTCCAGTTATTTACTATTGCTTCCACTCCAGCTTGCCAAATCTTTAAGTGTAGCATGAGATTTAACAGCCAGCCATCCTCTATCTCCCCAGGCTCTCCTCAGGAACAAGTCTCAGCTTGCCCCGCTAAGCGCCCTGGAATTATGGGTCTTTTCATACAGCAGCCCTGGCCAGAGTTTGTTGTGGTTAAGACGTCAAATTGAAACATTACAATGTTGCAACTCAGACTGCACCTCTTTCTCTCCTCTGCTGACAGTATAAAGCAAAATCTGATATAGCAGAGACTTATTATGGAGGCTTAGCAAGGGCTCTACACTTTATTGAAAAATAAAGCATAACCCCCAAGGCTGGCTCTGAAGTCTAAAAGATTCCAGAGCTGGCCGACTAAATGCCCCTGTGTGAACCCCCCACACAGGCCCTTTTCAGTGGGCCCGTGCTGTGAATGCAGACTGCAAGCGCATCCTCGGCATCACTGCAGCTGTGGCAAGTCCAGCCATTCAGTGGGGCTGACTGGTGTGATATATTATTTTAACAGTTAAACATTATCCCTTCTTGCTTTTAAAGTGTTATGAGGCATGTGGGCTATTTATTTTGGTACTATTTATAATTGATCACATGGCTGGAACCTCTTGACGCTAGGTCAAAAAAGATTTAGAACCACTGCATTAGTAAGCATGGCATAAAGCATTGATTGGAAAAGAGCCCACGCATGTCATGTCATGCATCTTAGTGTAGGCTGTAGGCTAAGTTCATTTTAGGGATTGAACCCTTTTTTTTTGTTTGGAAAAAATGATAAAATGGGGTCTAAAATCACAAAAATGAATGTCAAAACAATAAAAATGTGAATCTTGGGCACAAAATGTAGCAAAAATAAAAAAAAATAATTGTTAAATTATTAAGCATTAATATGCAAACCTAATAGGGGAGGATGTTAAAGAGAACATCTGGGACAAAACATTGGGCAAAACTTTAAGGGTTAACTGGAATCCGAATATCCACCCCAAAATAAACACCCCACATGTGCAATCCACATGTGTGCCCGGCACATGCACACAGCCATGAATCATGTGCCTAGGCGCATGCAAAATCATTTTTACTCCGCCTGAGCATTTTTGTGCACCGACCATGAATCGACCTTATTGTGGTCATATATACAGATACTCCAGCCTCTGCTTGGGAACTCTGCAGCTCCTTCAGGGTTAACTTTGGCCACTCTGCTGCCTCTCTGATTAATGCCCTCCTTGGCCGGTCTGATAGTTTTGGTGGGTGGCTCTCTCTTGGCAAGTTTGTTGTGGTACCATGTTCTTTCCATTTGATGATAATACATTTTATGCTGCTCTAGGGGATCATCAGAGATGTGGATATTTTCTATAATCCAACCCAAACTTGTACTTCTCAACAACTTTGCCCCTGACTTGTTTGGAGAACTCCTTGGTATTCATGGTGTTGTATGGTTAGCGGTGTGCCTTGCTTAATGGTGTTGCAGCATCTGGGGGCTTTCAGAAGAGGTGTGTTTATACTGAACATGTGACACTTAAATTGCACACAGGTGGATGTTAAACTTTACTAACTTTTATGGCTTAATTAGGGATATTGTTTATGTTATTACACTGGGGAGTGATGGGTGGGGTTAAAATTTAGACGTTTGGTAATTTATTTTTCCATGACCCACACCTCTCTCAGGATGAAGTAATTGACAATAAAGGGAAATACATTACCGGTAGGTAATTTGTTAGAGATACAATACCTTATAACAGCTTCTGCTTGTCTCTGAATGTAATTTTGGGATTTTTGCCAGATTGGCTGCAGTTTAAAGTTATGACAAGTTATGACAGTAGATGGTGCTGTTACCAATGCTTATCTGTAGTCTCTCTGTAGTATTACCTGCTATGGCAACTGCTGAGATGCTCACGTAAACTTACACATGCCCCAGCAGAGTTATGTCTGTACAGGGATCAAATTTTCTTATTTCACTTCATATATATATATATATATATATATATATATATATATATATATATATATATATATATATATATATATATATATATATTAGTTAAACTTTACTAACTTTTATGGCTTAATTAAGGATATCGTTTATGTTATTACACTGGGGAATGATGGGTGGGGTTAAAATTTAGACACATCGTAATTTATTTTTCCGTGACCAGCACCTCTCTCAGGATGAAGTCATTGACAATACAGGGAAAGACATTACCGGTAGGTAATTTGTTAGAAATACAATACTTTGCAACAGCTTCTACTTGTCTCTGAATGTAAGTTTGGGACTTTTGCAGTTTACAGTTATGACACGTTAAGACAGTAGACAGTGCTGTTACCAATGCTTATCTGTAGTCTCTCTGTAGTAATACTTGTATATTCAGCTGTGCTCTATCACTTTTTTCCTGTCTGTGTTAGCCACCATGTTAAGGTGACATTCTCTTGCATTTGTGTTCCAATAAATCCGGTTCCTGTTATACCACTAATGTCTATCTGGATTGGACTATGCTACACCCAGCACTCACACTCTGCATCAGGTTATGGGCCCAGTGAACGAATTAAGCCACTATGACAGGATAAAGTCCAGTGACCAAGCGCAGCCTAAGCAGAGCAAAGCCCCGAAAAGGAGACAGTGTGGTTGGTGTGGAGATTGCCATAAAGAAGCTTTCCAGAGACATCTCCTGTATAAAAGTAGGACTGTTCTGATATAAAAAGAAGGTTACACTTTCAGTGGCCAAGTTGAACACTGACAATTATCAGCTATGAAAGCTTAAAGTGCAAATGCTATTATCCAGAGATGACTTGTTGGAAGTTATCACTACAGAGAGTCCACAAGACAATGATCAGGATTGGGACAGGAAAAACAGACAGGCTTGGGCCACCATAAGCTTACTAGTTGAAGATGATCAGCTTATTCACATATGCAGTGAGAATACAGCAAAGGCATGTGGGATGTACTGAAAAGAATGCATGAGAGATCCAGTTTAAACAGCAAGTTGTTTCTGCTGAGGAAACTTTACAAAATGAGGCTTGGCAGTGAGGAGGACATGCAGGAGCATATAGATGCCATGCTGGGAGTGATCGCACAACTCAGATCAGTTGGTCAGATTATAACAGACAGTCACACTGCCGCCATGTTGTTGTTCACCCAATATATATATATATATATATATATATATATATATATATATATATATACATATACATACATACATACCACTGTTTAATGTGCTGGAGACAAGGCCTGAGACAAATCTGACAGTAGCATTTGTAAAGACCAGGCTATAGCAAAGAAAGGAGCTTGCACATGGCTCCACAGAAACTGACATCAGAACTGCTCTTAAATCTCCAGGCACAATGATACACAGGAAGTAAACCAGGATGTGCTTTAGGTGAAACAAACACGGACACATAAAGAGAGACTGTAGTATATGGAAAGCAGAGCAAATGCAACAGTGTCCCTACTTATACTAAACAGAAAGTCAAAGCCACAATCTCTGATCCATGTGAATGCCACATTTAAAGTGACAAGCAACCATATATTTCAAGGCTGGTGCATTCTGGAGCAACCAGTGATAGAAGCTTTTTCACAGAACTTGATCTGAATACCACTTTGCAGATGGAAGTAAAATACATGCAGAATTTGGGCATGGAACCCTTGTGTGCCCCAATGATGCTGGACACAATTTAGCAATACCAGTGAAATAAGTGCTTTATGTACCTGATCTAGAAGGAAGGCTCTTTTCTGTGAAGCATCTGACAGCCAAAAGAATTACCGTAAAATCCCAAAGGGACAAGTGTTCTATCCTGGATGTCAAGCAGACCATAGCAAACACCAAGCTGGATGACCATCTGTATCCCCTCAACACAGTAAAAGAAATGGTGAGACTATGTACACATAAACATAATGACTGTATCCACATTTGGCATAGGCGTTTAGGTCACAGACGCCCAGAATGCATACAGGAACTACAAAAGAGGAATTTGACAAAAGATCTCAAAGTATCACCTTGTCCAGTTACTGATAAGTGTGAATGTTGCATCAAATCCAAAGCTACAAAAGCAACTTTTCCTAAAGTCATTCAGAATAGAATTTCAAGACCTTGACCTAGTTCACAGTGATGTATGTGGTCCCCTAAACCCACCAACACATAGAGGCAACATGTACATAGTGGCTTTCATAGATGACTATTAAAGATACACAGTCACTTACCTAATGCAACACAAGAGTGAAATTCTTGACAATTTACAGGACTATGTAGTAAAGAAAAGAAAAGCGTTTCAGAGGAAGTCTCTCATACTTCAAAGTGACAATGGAGGTGAATCACAGAACACAAAGTACAAGAGTACTTAAAGCTGAATGGAATAGAGCATCAAAAGACAGTGCCACACATGCCAGAGCAAAATGGGGTAGCCAAAATAAAGAACAGAACTGAAATGATCAGATGTATGCTGACAGACTCTGAACTACCACAGAAATACTGGGGCGAGGCAGCAATGACAGTCACTTATTTGCCTTTTTACTATTCTAGAACAGTGGATAAAACTCCATATGAACTGTGACAGAATAAGAAGCCAAGTGTAAAACCAAGAGTTTTTGGATGCAAAACATTCATCTACATTCCAGCGGAAAAATGCTCCAAAGTACTGCATTTTAGGGAATCTTTGTTGGATAAAGTGATAATGTTAAAGGTTACAGAATTCTAAATCCCAAAACAGACAAGGTTTACTTTTGTTGAAGATCTGAGAGAGAGACAATGTGATGACAAGGAAGTAAGAACAGAATAGCAAACTGACAAAGATCAGCCATCATCTGAAACTTCTGAACAAACAGTTCATACCAGTACTGAAGCACAGACACATGCAAGCTCAGACACAGAACCAAGATGCTCAACGAGCAAAAACAGAGGTAAACCCCCTGTACGTCTTTCATATAAGGCAAGCACTGGCAGTACAAATTATCCTGCAAATTGGGAAGACATATCTCAGCTTCCAAAAGAGGAAGCCAGTAAATGGATAGAGGCTGAAAAGGAAGAGGTAAAATCCATGCATGACACCAAAACATGGACACTTACAGAACTACCCCCTGGAAGAAAAGCCATAGGTTGCAAATGGACTTTTAAAGTGAATTACAATGCAGATGGCAAGGTGGAGTGATACAAAGCAAGGCTCGTAGCCAAGGGATATTCTCAAAAATATGGAGAGGACTATGATGAGACTTTTGGTCCAGTAGTCAAGCATGCTATAATAAGGACTTTGCTGACAGTAGCCGCCACAAGGAAAGAAAGAGAAACACTTTGATGTGAAGAAATGTCTACATGGTGAGTTAACAGAAGACATGTACATGAAACAACCACCAGGGTTCAAAGACAAACAAAGGCCAGGCAAAGTATGCAAACATCAGAGGAGTAGATACAGTCTAAAGAAAGCCACCAGAGCTTGGAATATGAAAATAAACGAAGTGCTTACACTTGAGGACTTTCAGAGGAGTAAAGCAGATCCCTGCTTATTCACAAAGAAATTGGCAAACAGGTGGATCTATGTGCTTATTTATGTGGATGATATCCTGATTTGTTTTGAACAAGAAGGGGATGAAGCTGAAATACTGCAAACCATGAATCAGTACCAGGAAGGAAAGCCATAGGTTGCAAATGGACTTTTAAAGTGAAGTACAATGCAGATGGGAAGGTGGAGTGATACAAAGCAAGGCTCGTAGCCAAGGGATATTCTCAAAAATATGGAGAGGACTATGATGAGACTTTTGGTCCAGCAGTCAAGCATGCTACAATAAGGTCTTTGCTGACAGTAGCCACCAGGAAAGAAAGAGTTTGTTTTGAACAAAAAGGGGATGAAGCTAAAATATTGCAGACCAAAGATCTTTTACCTCAGCATTGAGATTGAGAGAGAGGAAGATGGACGATTTATTCTGAACTAAAAGCACAAAATACAAGAAATAATTGAAACATTTGGAATGGACGATGCCAAACCACAAGGGCTGACATTGCAGCAGCTATTGGAATCCTATGCAGAGAGGGTTCAATGCCAAGTCAGATTAACTGGAATTCTGTAAAGCAAGTCATTCACTATCTTAAAGGGACTTTGCATTACAATAAAGTTACCAGCAAGTGATGAAAGCATCCTGACAGGATATGTGGATGCCAACTGGCCGGAGACACCGGTGATAGTAAATCTACCAGTGGCTTCTGCTATCAGGAGGTGATAACAGTTGGACTATCAGAAAGCAACTCTGTGCTACACTTTCATCTACTGCAGTTGCTGCAGCACAGGCAAGCCAAGACGTTATATGGTCAGGTAACCTAAAGTCTTGGGTCAACCACAGTTGGAACCAACGAGAACCTTTGTGGATAATCAAGGATGCCTTGCACTTGCACAGATGGAGAGTTAGCTCGAAAACCAAGCACATTGACGTGAAGTTCCACTTTCCTGAGGAATCTTCAAGAGCAGGGACTTCTTGAGTTACTTTACTGCCCTACTGAGGATATAACAGCAGATATCCTTTTAAGCCCCTGTCTGCTGAAAGACACTCAAGGCTTACAAAGAAGATGGGTTTAACAGACTAAGCCTCAGCTGCTGAAAATGGGTGATGGAGATACAAGATACAAGCAACAGTTTCTGCTTGTCTCTGAATATGATTTTGGGACTTTTACCAGATTGACTGCAGTTTACAGTTATGACAGTAGATGGCATTGTTACCAATGCTTATTTGTAGTCTCTCGATTTGTGTCAGCCACCATGTTAAGATGACATTCTCTTACTGCATGTTTATCTGGATTTGACTCTGTTGCATCCAGCACTCACACTCTGCAACATAATTACAATTTTTACCATCACTGTCTCAAACATTGTTTTAACTACATAGTGCCTAGTAACAACATGTGTATATATATATATGCTACACCGAACGCTCTGTCTTTTCTTTTATATAGGTTACTGTAGTCAACAGACCAACAATATCAGATATGAATGTACAGTCCAGCTATAATTACTATTTAGGCTCTGAGAACTGGGTTTGGCAAAGAGCAGTTGCTAGATTATAGATTAAAATTTGAAAAGTAAGTACTTTTTGACGTTGACCAAAACAGGCCAACCTTGGAGTCTTGGTCAATTCCCTCTCCGCATAGCTTCATGTATGATTTGGTTTGCTATATAAAAGTTCAGGGTCTATGGCCAGCCCAAGTGCAAAAAAATAAATAAAAAATACCGGCCAGGTGGCAACTGTGGAGATGTACACAGTGGGGTACCCCAAATCATTTTCTTGGGTGTTGCTCCGCTTGAAGCCATATACTTACCAATATATGCAAGCCGGAGACTGGAGGCTGCCTCACACGTCATAGCACACGACATAGTCTCCACTAATCAGAGGTGTTTGTCACGTTCCTGTGTCTCCTGGCAGCCTGTATATGTCAATCAGTAACTATAGCTGTGGGGGGGGGGGGCTACTGTATAAGATGAAATTATCTCACATCAAGGGTCATGTCGCAGCATAGTGGAAATAGCCAGACTTGCACTTTAAATGCTAGGCACATTGTGAGCAGTATTTTAAATATGATAAATAAGGTTGAGGAACAACAATGATGGGTACCCCCCCCCCCCCGACCACCTGGGCCCGGGGCGGTCGCACCCCCTGCATCCCCTCAAGTTACACACTTGCCAAAGAAAACTTCACTTTAGGACAGGCTTCTCTGCCTCCAAGCTCCCTGCTCTATTATGCCAGCTCCTCCTTGGCAGTAAAAAAGTTTTTTTGGGCAGTCCTGGATTGGAGTGGCCAGCAGGACCCACCCTGCTTCCCATACCAGCCAGACTCCAGGGCCCTATGGAGTGTTTTTCCAGCTACCCTTTAAAGGGCCAGTAACCAAAGGAACACTCACCCCTGGAGTCATTTTCCACTTTTACCCAATATTCAATCATAAACACAGGCTGGTGGGTGAGTAGGGAACAGATTTTTTACAAAAGAAATCCTATGGTGCTCCTGACTAACCCAGTGCCGGCCTAGTACCGGGCACCATAACATAGCAGATCATAACATACCACTGGCAATGCTCCCACAGGCTCCTAGCAGATGTCCTGCTCCCAGGATGAGAGAGCCAGAGTGTGTGTGAACTCCCTCCTTCTATCAGGCAAGCACACCTTGGACTAATCAGACAGCCCAAGACCCGGACTGTCCGGGTGGAGTGGGGCCCACCCTCTCTTCCCCACTCCAGCAACACAGGCCCTGTACATGGGCTTTTTCTCAAACCCTAAACTAGAGATCCTAGATCCCTAGTTTCTAAATTCCTGGTTGCTTTTAGCTGACAGATACAAGAAATCTTGGGCAGATATACACACCCTCTATGACTCGTCCAGACACTCTGTCACAATATATATATATATATATATATATATATATATTTATATATTCTCAGTAAATGAAAAGGAGCCATGATCTTCTCACAGGTGATTATTACTTTTGCTCATATACAATATGATATATGTATCATTATGATTATTTAAATGTGACCAGGCCCTGTTGCCAACATTAAATGGAGCTACAGCTTTGCTAATACAGTAACCTTTTCATCAGCCTCTAAGATGCAAATTGTTTGCTAAATTAGATAGAATTACACTATTAATATCCGAACAGCAAACACAAACGGCCATGTCTTTCTTTTCTTGATGATGTGTGCAAAAAGCACATAAATATGGTGGAGAAGCAAACAACGGTGGGGCCCCCTGACCTCATGAGCCCCAATGCAATTGCTGCCTCTGAAACACCTGTAGTTATGTCCCATACAGAACAGTTTATAATATTATCGTACCTGTATAACAACATTATGAATAAATAAGTGTAGTAAAAGCTGTGAGCTTTGTATAGCATTATTGTATAGATAAGGCTATTGTGAAACAACATACTGTATACACAGAAATGGGCCAGACAGGTCAGTGGCCGCAGTGTCAATAAAAGTAGAGCAGACACATACCTATGACATAGTTGAGAATATCCCATCCACCGAAAGCAAACAATCCCTGATAAAGGGCTTCTCCAATCTTTTACACATTGGGGACATTTCCATCAAATGCCCGCTCAAAGCTTTGTGTTCTTCCCATGGCCAGTTGAACAATACCACATACGGCGATGGCTGTGAGCGTTGCCATCTTCAGCACTGAAAAAAAGTTCTGCACCACAATAATCCATTTGGTACTCAGACAATTAATAATCCCCAAAATCAAAATAACTGCAATGGCCGTGGCTTTTTTTAGGGCTTCTGGTGTGGGGCATCCTGGGAAAAATGGCTGGATAGTGTATTCAGCAAACATCATTGCCAGAACAGTGATGAGCGCAGGCTTGAGGAATAAAGTGGCTGTCCATAAGAAGATGAAGGCAGGGATGGGGCCTAGACCTTTTTTGATGTAAAAATATTCCCCACCAGATGATGGAAAGGTAGTTCCCAGCTCGGCATAACACAGCACTCCAAGCATTGATGCGATTCCGCATGCTAACCATATAATTTGAGCCACACCAACATTCAGCTGGGAGTACTGTAAGATGACACCAGGTGAGATGAAGATGCCACTGCCCAAGATGACGCTAAAGGTGAAGTTCACAGCGCTAAAATATCCAATATTCCTTTTCAGGATTAGCTTTTTTATGGCTGATTCTGGCTGCCTCTCCTTGCTTGCATTATGTTCTGTCCTGTTATCTCCTGTTTATAACTGTATATGTCTGTTTATACACTGCATGTTAACTCCTCTAGAACATAACTAACAATAGCAACTGTACTTTGCTCATGTCATCATGATTATATGGAATAAAAGTAAATATTGCTTTGCTGAAACTGCTTTGGACCTCGAAATTCCTTGCACCCTCCCCACCCAAATACGTTGGGCAATGCGGCTGACTCAACGGTGTCCTGGTTTACAAAAAAAACTGGGTATTCCACTAACAAGGCCACACCTACCTGCCATTTTTTGAATCATTTATTGGCTGATCTCAAGAATTCCAACTGATTTGACAAGCCCATCTTTTAGACCCCAGGTTCACGTTACGTGGCTTTACTGCTGTTTAAGGGTCAGTGGTAGGACCAATACTTCAAATATCAAGCTGCCACAGGTACAGTGTTCTGGCCCAGGGAAGAGAAGACTTGGCAAAAGAACTAGAGATTATGTAGAACTAAGAGCCTAGTAAGAGAAAGTAACTAGTGGATGTTTAGAGACAGTGGTTTAGCTAAAAGAGACAAGCTCTCCTTGTACCAGGTGCCTCCCACCCAGTCAGCCATTCCATTACAGGCGCCACATGGTGAGGGTCCTAGCTTAAGAAACGGAATGCAGTCCATTGCTGGAGGTAGTCCAATGATGTGTAGACCAATGCTGGAGGGTTCAAGATTGGGGGGCACTATCAGTGAAGGAAGGGATTTCAAGAATAAAGGCCTTGATTCAGTAAGAGTTGAAAAACATTTTCTTGGTAGTAAAAAAATCACTTTATAACAAAAAACCATGAGAATTTCACAGTTACTGAATCAACAGATAGGAAGGCAGCGAAAGTCAATCATACTTTTTACTACAGTATAAAAAGGAGTAAAAAGTTCTCTACTTTACTTAGGAGTAAAAAAAAAGTACCATTGACCTTCATTGTTTTCCTAGCTGTTGATTCAGCTTTCATGTTTTTTCTCATGAAAAGTGAATTTTTTTACTACTATGAGAATTTTTTAAACTCTTCTTGAATTGAGGCCATAATCTGTGATTTTCACTGAACATTGGACTATTTGCAGAGAAGCCGCGTGAGGCGTATGGATGATGGGGCAGAGGGGGGATCTGGAGCCAAGTTGAGGGGCATGGATATTGGGACAAAGGGGGGCTGGAGCCACATTAAAGGGGTAATGGTTTGTGGGCAGGAGGGGAGCTGCTGGAGACACGTTAAGGGGGCATAAATTATGGGGAAGGGTAAGAAGAGGGACATGTGTAGGGGAAGGGGGGCTGCCAAGATGGAAGAGCCTCTATAGGGCACAGGGGGGCTGTTGTGTGGGGGCTAATGTAAAGGTATGAGGATCGAGGGGGGTTCTTGGACCTAGGGTGAATGACTCAGGGGTAGCGTGGGCGAGGTGCCCTTACCCTTACCACGGCAGCTTCTTTATTCACAACTTCAATCCATGTCAATTTGTCAGCAATATTCACATCACACTTCAGCGAAACCCAGTATAAAGGCTTCAACTTCTTTAGCTGTTGAGCAGGTTGGGGTTTATCCCAACTTCAATACCTCTCCTTTCAGCTTAACTGGTTTGCTATCTTCACTAAGTTAGTTTCTTCCTCCCTCTGGTATCACACCTCCGCTGACATTACATAGATCCCCTCTTGGATAACAACTTATAACAGAACCCAGAACACCAGTAGAGTTCTTTCTTAAATGACTTCTTTCCAGTTTAACTCCAACACTGCATCTCTCCTCATCCAGAGGCAGAACAATCTCATGCCGCAAAAGCCATCTGTCTTCCTGTTGTTTTTCCTAACTGTTCTCTCCTTAAACCGGAACTTCACCATGATTTATTGAAAAGCTCAAACCCTTAAAAAACAATTCCCCATCACTTACTTATTATTCTTTCCCCCACTGGGCTGCAACTCTGTTCAGGACTTTAGGATACGGGCGCCGCCATCTTGACTCAGAAGCATCACACTTACTGAGGAGAGGAGAGTAGGATAAAGTACAGGGGGGCAGGTTATAGTTGTGCTTTGCTCAGACAGAGCATAGCTGGGGTCAGGAAAAGGTCAGCAATCCCAGAATGCAGAGCAAAACATTCAGAAGGCACTTCCTGTTTGCAGGCTGCCTGATGTTACATGAGCCGCCATCTTGGATGTTTAAAGGCTCATAACTTGCAGTAGATGGAGGTAGGATGATTTTTAATGTGGGCAATCTGTATGTACAGGGTGTGGGAAACATATAAGATAGACTCTTATTCAGAGTGAAGGACCGCTTTAAGTGGAACTCTGACTAACATTATTTATACCTAATTCTCCAGTTTGTTTAATCAGGAAAAAAGTATGATGGCACCAGCCGGGGTTAAAAGGATAATAAACAACAAAATTGAGGTGCCCTGCTCTGGTGGCCCCCCAGAAACATGTACAATTAACCAAAACAAAGAGAGGGGATGCCCAGTTTCTTACACAACATTGCTATCAAGTGGTTTGAGGGAGTAATTACAGCAAACTACCTTCTATCCCTATATTCTACTGTTATTTTTCATAAAAATGATATTGAAGGGAGCAGAATTTGTTTTACGGGGCTTCAGGAGGTATGTTTCATTAACAAGTTAAGATTGATTTGGGATGCCCTGCTGATTTCCCAATGCAATTTGGGGACATTTGATAACCTTATTAGTTTCCCAGTAGAACAAATGACAAATGTTTTGCCTTTGTGAGAGATAGACAATTGAAAAATAGAAGGTTGATGGCAGTGGAAGAGGATGACGCTCTATAAACACATAATGATAATAATTCTAGTTGTAGGTGGGGCCTACAGGGCTGAACATGGTATTCCAGATCTGGCCTCATCCAAGAGTGTAACTAAACGTCACCAGGCCTTGGTGCCAACACTAAATGGGGCCCCGTCATGGCTCATAAATGAACCTTTTACAGTAAGTTTAGCTTAGACATTTGAAGCGGAGCGAAACCGATGCTGCCGGGTCAGTGGTGGCCTGTTTTTCCTCAAAACCAGGGTTTTCCACTGCTGAGGTCCCGCCCACTCAGCCCTGTTCAGATCACTGATCTCAAGAGGACAATATAGCTGGGATGAATAGGAGGGGAACCTGTGTTCCCCTCCTTTCTAAATGCCACTGGATCGTGGCTGCCTCCCCTGCAGTTAAACGCCAGCCACGTAAATTTTATGTGCCTGACATTCCCCCCTGTTAGTGCCCGAAAAACACTTTCCTGACCCCTCGCTTGATTCAGCCGAGTCTCCTCTTCACCCAGGGGGCCTCCGATTCCCCCCTCAGGCTTCTTTAGCTTCAAAAGAGTGCCCGGAATAGGCCCCCCCCCGCTTCAGCCGCGCCAACATTTTTACGAGTAGTCTACCCCCTTAGGGCGTCATCCCGGCTCCCGGCGGTTCAGCTTTTAGATGCGATGATTGCTGGGCAGAAGAGTAGAGGGGCAGGAGATCCTCTGATCCCCTGCCTCTCCCCTCCCCCTTCCAGCGATCACTGCATCTGTCATCGGATCGGTGAGGGACGGAGAAGCTGACGATCGGAGGTGAGTAAAGTAAACAGACTCACAGACTAGCATGGAAACAGGCTCACAGACTGGCATGGAAACAGGCTCACAGACTGGCATGGAAACAGGCTCACAGACTGGCATAGGCTGAATTACTAGGGTAGCAGGCTCAACTGAAGTTTCTGATCGCTGGGCTGAACAAACTGCAGACAGATTAAAGTCAGCCTCAGGAATACCTAAATAGTATGTAGCTAAGAATTTAAGGAATTCAAATAATTTTTCACTGAGGGAATTGCTAAGATTCAGCCATGCTTCGGCCCAGAAAAACGAATCAACTTCAAAAAGAAAATAAATCACCAGATGACTCCAGGTTGTCTTGGGAGACTGCTAAAAGAAAGGCTCTTGCACTAACATAAAGGCAGCCTGAAGAAACTGGGGAAAATTGGCCAAGATGAGCTCTTAATAGCAAGAAGGGGTAACTGTGGAATGGTCAGAGACTGTAGCAATGGGTGTCCTTGAGGACATCTTGGCGATTAAACCTGACTTGCACACAAACAGACAGACAAAGACAGACAACACGCCTGTGCCATCAAGGAGGCAAACTGCCGATTACCTGGGACGTAGGCAATAAGGTGCTCGAGGAGCCCGTAATCCATCCACTTCTTCAACAGAGCTTCTAATGGTGAAGTTGCACGGATAATCACGTGGTGGTCGCAGACTTGGGAAGGGGAAATACAGGAGAGACAAATACAAGACGCAGACAGAGAACTGGGCCCCAGAACAGATACAGGCAAGGCCGGGCCCCAGTACACGCTAGGACAAAAACTACAAACTAGAAGGCAATTAAGCCAAATTTTCAGAACAGGAAGGCCAAAGGCCCAGCATTGACAGGAATACAGGCACTAAGGAAAACAAACTCTAGGGCTGGCACTAAGACCATGTACAACAAGCCAGCATAGTTTCACAGTCTCCTGGTCTATTTATGGGATCAGCATTCTGTCATGAATCTCTCAACAGAGGGATTCCTTTAGTAGTAATGACCAGTAATGAGGCTGAGAAACAGACTGAGATGCGGCAAACCGTGTTTAATCGTGACAGTCAACAGATCACACACCAGTCAGACTGCTATACTTATATACACGGAACATATATCTACTAGGGTGACTATACAAGAATCAGGGTAATCATACAGATAAACTGGAAAACATGAAAAACTCAGATTGCTGTGAGGTCAGGAAATATATATACATAGGAATTCAAGTCCAAAGGCAGATACTGAGCTGAAACAGGAAAAATAAAAAAAGGGCTATGGCAGGGATCCAGGTTTCCAGGTTCAGGGTTCCAGATTTCAAGATTCAAGATTCCAGGGTTTCAAGGTTTAAAGTCCAAGGTACAGTGTTCGTGGCCCAGGTCTAGATACAGGATTCCAGAGTTCAGACCATCTGCTGGTGGAGCAGGATGTAGCAGGGACTAAGTCTAGAGAAAGGAGCCAGTCAACAGTACTGAACAGCTGCAGAGGAACTCCAGACCTGACAGTATAAGTTAATTAAGGAGAATACATTTTTTTTAAACGTGTGTATGTGTTTTTTATGCTTCCCAAATGAGCTGGTAAGGGGTCCCATGGACCAATGGCTAGGGTGGTGCAGGTGAGACTGGCAACCCATAGCATGTGCTGGTGCTGGGCACCAAACCTGTGCTACAGGGCACATGGGCTTGTAATGTCTAGGCCAGGGGCCAGCTGGGTTGCCCTTGAGCCTTGGAATTACAAGCTCCTACGCTTGGTTTGCGGGGTTGGAAATGCTTAGAGGGGGGGACCCCATGCATTTTTTGAAAAAAAAATTGCTGGGAATATTTTTACATTTTAACCCAGCCCCCAACATTGTTTTATGTGTGCGGTCCCCCCTCTAACCATTAACAACCTGGCAAACTTGCAGGCAATGTTAAAATTAATTCCTTTTATTTGTTATTTAGTAAAACATTTAAAACCAAAAAACTAAAATAAAATAATTGTCAGGCTATTCTTCGTTAGATAAAAATTGTATCTAACTAAAAATGCCAAAAAATAAGCCTGCAGGCAGTTTCAATTTTAAATGGGATGTCTTTAAAAGCCGCATTTAGTAAAACACTTAAAACTGAAAAAATACAATTAAAAAATAAAGACAGGCTATAAAAATTGTATCTAACGAAAAATGGCAAAAAATTACCAAAAAATATAAAAGCAGCCCATTAACCAGCTTCTCCAAGTTTGGGGCGAATGCTGAGTCCAGGCAAGGACTTCTGGTTAAACCGGTTTGCATAGAACAAGGTTAGTAAACATCCTGAATCATTTACATGTATAATCTTACTGTTCCTTTTATTGTAAGATACCCTATTTCTGCTCACTAGTATTTTAATGCCTTTGGAATGGCCAAAATGCATTTGGCTCAAACATAAAACATCAGGCTGACATGACTCATTAGTAGCCTGTTTGAGTGCAGCCCACTAGCCTGGCCTGTTTCTTGGAAGACAAAGTATCCAATGCAGGGAAATTATTCTTTTACGGTATACACTGAAGAGTAGCAGTGTGCAATTGACCCCCATATAATTCCTGTGAGGCATACCCGCGTCAGCCATTCAGAAATGGTTGGCACAGGTGCACATCTAGGCTAAAGTTATGGTGGATATGTACCAGTGACTGGGGCAATCCCCAGGGATACACACAGTTTGGGATACCACCAGTCCTAGGGTCACATAACTTTAGGGAAGAGGTTTCTTCTGTTTAAAGAGGCAACTCAGGGCATTAAATGATTATAGCAAATAATTGGTTACATCCTTAAAACCACTTGATTTTCAGATTTACACATTTTCAATGCTAAAAGGGGCAAAAAAAGTCACTGGTGGAACAATTGAAGCCAAGGGGGAATACAACAGTAACATGAACCAAAAAAGATGCCCTAATCAGGGCTAATATCTATCACTGGTCTTCTAGCTTCTTAGGCAAGGTTCCTACTTCTAGTTCCTCCTTCAGTTAGAACACCTTTAGCATCCCTATCAAAATCCTTCTTATAACAGTAGGGTCCTTCTTTAGGTACATTCTCGTCCAGTCTTGTTACACCTCAAATGCTACCTTCTTACATGTTGCACATGTTGGTACACATGCAGAATGTGCAATGGTTGCTGAGGCCCCCTAAGCATACTCCCCCATGCTAACCTTCCTTTTCTTTCCCACTTCGCAAGGCCAGACTCCACTTGATCACCAATGGCCCTTACCCCGCTGTGCAGCTGCCTGCTTGAGGATCACAATTGGCCATTGGTGGTCACATGGTCTGGAGTTCTCTTCCAGGTTTTCAGTAGATGACAGAATTGCATGTCGAAGTCCGAATACCTCTAAGAGGACAGAATTAATTCTAGAAGGAATGTTTCATGAGCACACGCAAAAAATAATTGGGGTGCCCTTGTGGTGTCCCAGTGCAATTTGGGGGCATTTGGTTAACTTATTGCTCTCCAAATACCAAAAACAAATACTAAATATGTTACTTATAGATGAGATGAGATAGTATTCTGGAGGTTTCCAGAGTTTCTGATCAAATTTAGCCAAACTGCAAGTGAATGGCACAGAGAGCTATTCAAACAACACTAATAAAGAACAATAGGGTTGATTCAGAGAGACAAAAAAAGACTTTAGTTTTTTGTGTCGATCTGTATTTTTTTAATATTTTTCCCGCTCTCGTCTGAGTGTACGAGTGATTCTATGCATGCATTGCAAGCCTTCTGTAAAGTCTTCGTCCGTTCGTATGCCAACGAGAATGTCATTTTCCAGCTTTCGGTTTCCATTTTTTTCTACTCATGTTACATCGTCGGCTTTCATTTTTGCCCTTTTTCCATCGTCTCCTCCCACGAATCCTTTATGTTTCCCGTTAGATTCTGTTTTCCTTTTACAATAAATAATCGTCCAGACGAAAATCCTTACGCCTGCGCACTACAAACTTAACTCATTAACACGCGTACGTGAACGTGTAAGCGTCATACCCAGGCATTAGTATTTAAAGGGTCCTGGACACACAGCTCATTCTCTTTGTGAGTTTCAACATGCCAGCCAAAAAACAAGTCGATAAGGCCAAACCAGGCAAGGAGGCCAGCAGCAAAATGCCACAGCGGCCTGAGGAGGCTTCTTCACGGCCGACCACTCGGTCCCAAATAACAACGCCGAAGGTGCGGGAAACGCGCAGCCACAGTGGCCAAGTCAAAGCGACATTACTCACCAAGTCCGCTAAACCCAAACCATCCAGCAAAGCCAAGGAGGCAGCAGCGAAGAAGAAGCCCACAACCAAGCAGGCAGGTATGCCCGCAAAAAAGTCCACTAAGAGGGTGAGAAGCCCCAGCCCCCAAAAATCACCATCCCCTCCTCCCCGGCCTACCACATCTGTTCTGAAAGAACACTCCACTGGCAAGGCCAGTAATAGCCACAGGCCCAGAAGCCCCAGCCCAGCCAGCTCAGCATCTCCAGAGCCACGTGGTAAACACACCCATGGCCATGGAAAGAGCAAGAGCCACAGGCCCAGAAGCCCCAGCCCAGCCAGCTCAGCATCTCCAGAGCCACGTGGGAAACACACCCATGGCCATGGAAAGAGCAAGAGCCACAGGCCCAGAAGCCCCAGCCCAGCCAGTTCAGCATCTCCAGAGCCACGTGGGAAACACACCCATGGAAAGAGCAAGAGCCACAGGCCCAGAAGGCCAAGCACAGCCAGCTCAGCATCTCCAGAGCCACGTGCAAGTACCTCCCAGGGGCATGGAACCACAAGTGGCAAGGGCACAAAGAGGCACAGGGCCAGAAGCACCACACCGGCCACATTTGCCACCGGCACAGGTGGCAAGCAACTATCCATATGCCACATCCACGCCTGCAAGTTCAGTGGCCACCCAGGCAAGGACCCCCAGTCCATTTCCAAGTCCAGTCCATTCTTTATCAAGCCACCTGTCCAACATTTCAACACAACAGAGCCAGCCCAGAATGTCCCCCGATTTGCCTACATCCAGAGATGAGCCCGAACAGCAAGCAATAGGGCGGATATTGTGGCAAGGACAATTGAGTGGCAGGTTTGGTGAGGCCCAAACTCTGGCATTGGCAAGTGGGCTGACCATACATTTGTCACGCTCCCGGAACCACGATTACCACTTGGACAACTCCAGCTCTCTTAGTAAGGACCTCAACCCCCAATCTCCGCAGCCAGCTTCACCTATAGGAGCCCCCGCTTGCCGAGACGCAGAACACGCCTGCTCGGGATCGGTTGCCCCCAGGACTTTATGGCTCAAAGGATGAGGTCTTACGGTACAGAGAACTGGAGAGCCCGCGGCTGGAAGAGGAATCGGGTAGCCGGTATGTGAGCGTAAGGTGGAAGTCCAACAGACAGGCAAGGGTCGGCAACGGGAGTGGAGATCGAGGATGGTCAAAGGCAAGCAAGGGTCGGCAACAGGAGTGGAGATCGAGGATGGTCAAACAAGCGAGGGTCGGCAACAGGAGTGGAGATCGACGATGGTCAAGGCAAGCAAGGGTCGGCAACAGGAGTGGAGATCGAGGATGGTCAAGGCAAGCAAGGGTCGGCAACAGGAGTGGAGATCGAGGATGGTCAAACAAGCGAGGGTCGGCAACAGGAATCAGGATCAATCTCAGGGATAAGCAAATACTAGGGTCTAGGCGCTATAACAGGCAATGACAGACTGACTGGGTTGAGGTTAAATAGGGAACAGGCATCATTGGCCCTGGAGAATCGGTGTGGTGATTGGTGCAACTTAAGAACCTCACAGGGATTGGTAACACAGGGCGTGCAGCCCAGAACTCAGGGGCAGCTGATTGGCCCAGTCCCAGTGGGGCACTCCCACTGGTGCAGCTGGGCCTTTAATTGATTTACTTAATCTTCCTCCGGCGGCCGCGCTGAGAGCAGCGCCGCCGGAGGGTATAAACAAAACGTGCTCGCGCACGCGCGCGAGCACGAGAGCTGACGCTGGGGCCGTCAGCTGAGGAGGCAGGCGCGTGCGCGCCAGCCGAGACAGAGACCACCGCCCGCCGCGGCCGCCGGACAGGTGGCTGCGCAGCGGGAGCGGGCGGCTGAGGACCCGTGACGCCGCTGGAACGGGGAATCGGTAAGTGGGTGATGACATTACCCCCCCCCCTCACGAGGGGCCTCCGGACCCTCACCCGGTTTCCCCGGATTGTCACGGTGAAATTTCCGTACAAGAGCCCTGGCATGGACATCACAAGAAGAAACCCAGCACCTTTCCTCAGGACCGTAACCAACCCAATCAATTAAATATTGTAACGTATTGCGAACCCTACGCGAATCCAAAATCTTGTTCACTTCATATTCTTGCACATTATCCACTAACACAGGAGGAGGACCAGCAGGAGAAGAGTTTTTAGCAGGTTTCAACAGAGATACATGAAACGAGTTGGAAATTCTCATAGTAGGAGGGAGCTGAACTTTGAAGGTCACATTATTAAGTTTCCTGATAATGGGGTAAGGACCAATAAATTTAGGACCCAATTTATAAGAAGGCTGCCGGAGAGCAATGTTCTTCGTGGAAACCCAGACAAGGTCCCCACACTGAAGGATAGGTTCCTGAGACCTACGATGATCAGCAAATTTCTTATATTTAGTGCGCATAGTTTCTAAATTTTCCTGGACGCGTGCCCAAATATCCTTGCGTTTCTGAAGCCACTCTTCTAACACCGGAAAATCAGAAGGTGCTGCAGAAATAGAAGAAGCCCTAGGATTCTTTCCGTAATTACAAAAGAAAGGGGATATTTTAGTACTGTCACTCGGCGCATTATTATACGCAAATTCGGCAAAGTCAATAAATTCCGACCACTGCTCCTGAGCGTCAGAGATGTAACATCTTAAATATTGTTCTAAGCTTTGATTTGTTCTTTCAGTCTGCCCATTAGACTGGGGGTGATATGCGGAGGATAAAGAAACCTGAATCCCCAAACGTGAACAAAATTTTTTCCAAAATTGTGATATAAACTGCACACCCCGATCGGAAACAATATTTACTGGAATACCATGGAGCCGAAAAATATGCGAGACGAATAAACGCGAAAGCTCAGGAGCCGAGGGTAGCTTGGGTAAAGCAATGAAGTGAGCCATCTTACTGAATCTATCGACGACCACCCAAATCACAGTGTTCCCATGAGAAAGAGGCAAATCAACAATAAAGTCCATCGAAATGTGAGACCAAGGTTCTTTAGGGATCTCAAGGGGAATAAGATAACCACTAGGGGCCTTGTGTACCCCTTTACTTCGTGCACAGACGGAACATGCGTTGATAAGGGTAGTGATATCACGTCTCATAGAAGGCCACCATACGTGGCGCCGAGCTAAAATCAAAGTCTTACGAACTCCCAGATGCCCAGCAGTCTTTGCGTCGTGGAATTTGCGAATAACATCAGAACGCAAATGCGGCGGTACAAATTGACATCCCATAGGTGCGTTTACAGGCGATTCATCTTGGAACGGTGCCAAAACATTAGAGAGATCAGGGAGCAAGGCCCCGACTACACAACCTGCAGGTAAGATAGGCTCACCAGTATCCCGATCCTTACACTCACCAAACATGCGCGACAGAGCATCGGCCTTAGTATTTTTCATGCCCGGCTTAAAGGTAATAATAAAATTGAAACGCGAAAAAAACAATGCCCAACGGGCCTGTCGAGAATTTAACCTCTTGGCGGCGCCTATATACTCGAGATTTTTGTGATCGGTATATACAGTGATAGGATGTAAGGAACCCTCCAACCAATGACGCCATTCATCAAATGCCAGTTTAATAGCTAATAGTTCCCTATTGCCGACATCATAATTTTGTTCTGCGGTATTAAATTTCCGGGAAAAATAGGCACATGGATGCATACGTTCAGGAGATCCGGAGAATTGCGATAAAACAGCTCCAACACCTAATTCAGACGCATCTACTTCAATAACAAAAGGTTTGTTGACGTCGGGGTGCACTAAAACTGGCGCCGAAGTAAAAGCCTGTTTTAGGACACGAAAGGCTTCAATAGCTGATGGTGACCAGTTAACAGTGAACGCGGCTTTGCGGGTGAGATTGGTGAGAGGCGCAACGATACTAGAAAAACCCTTGATAAAACGTCGATAGAAATTAGCAAATCCTAAAAAGCGTTGTAATTCTTTTAAGGATTTGGGTTGTACCCAATCCCGTACTGCCGAAACTTTTCCCCCATCCATCTCCAACCCCTGACTAGAAATAATATATCCCAAGAAGGGAACGGAGGCGACTTCAAACATACACTTAGAGATTTTAGCGTATAAATTATTCTCTCTTAATTTCTGAAGGACCAGTCTTACATGTTGCCTGTGTTCGGAAAGGTTCTTAGAGTAAATGAGGATGTCATCCAAATAAACCACAACGAAGTTACCCAAAAAGTCACGAAACACGTCATTAACAAAGTCTTGAAAGACCGCAGGAGCATTACAAAGGCCAAAAGGCATCACTAAATATTCATAATGACCATCTTTAACATTGAACGCCGTTTTCCATTCATCCCCTTGCCGAATACGGATCAGGTTGTAGGCCCCCTTTAGATCTAGTTTAGAAAAAATTCGAGCCCCCACTACCTGATTAAATAAATCACCTATTAAGGGAAGAGGATAACGATTTTTAACGGTGATCTTATTCAAGGCTCTATAATCTATGCAAGGCCTTAAACCTCCATCCTTCTTCTCAACAAAAAAGAAGCCGGCACCCGCCGGTGATGTTGACGGGCGGATAAAGCCTTTGCTCAGATTTTCAGAAATATATTCCTTCATAGCCTGCTCTTCAGCTCGATTCAGATTATAGATCTTGCCCCTAGGAGGAGTAGTTCCAGGAAGTAGGTCGATGGGACAGTCATAGGGTCTGTGTGGGGGTAGATTATCAGCGGACCGCTCAGAAAAGACATCTGCCCAATCTATATAAGGCAGAGGCAGTTCTTGGGGCGAAATCTGCACACTCCTAAGGATAGTGGAGAAGCAATGTGATCTACAGAAATTACTCCACTTAACCAGATCACCCGACTGCCAATTAAATACGGGGTTATGGAGTTTTAGCCATGGGTATCCCAAAACTACTGGTGTTTCCGGACAATCAAACACCAGGAATTCTATATGTTCAGTATGAGATGAGCCGGCCACCAATCTGAGAGGAGGGGTCTTGTGACTGACCGGCCCTCCCAGGATAGCCTTCCCATTTATGGCCAAAACCTGAAGAGACTTTTCAAGGGGTACCAGTGGAACCCCTAGGATGGAGATTATGCTCCGATCCAGGAAGTTACCTGCAGCTCCACTATCAACAAAAGCAGATACTGCCTGTTTGGAAAGACCCCAGAAAATCTCCGTAGGGATTAACATTTTATCATGATGAGAGTGATGCTTCAACCCACCTAGATCAGTACCCTCTTCCTGATCTAGGTGAGAAAGTTTCCCGCCGGATACCCCTTATTCGGACAGGACCTGGCAAAATGACCCGGGGACCCACAATAGAGGCAAAGACCCAAAGACCGTCTCCGTTGTTTCTCATCCTGAGAAAGACGGGCTCTGCCAACCTGCATTGGCTCCTCTTGAGAGGAGGAGGAGGTGTTTACCCCACCAGGGGTTGAAGGGTTGGGAGTTTGTGAAGGTCTAAAGGGAGTGGTAACCCTAACCCTTTCCCTGGCTCTCTCCCTAAGACGTCTATCGATCCTGATGGAGACCTGCATAAGTTGATCCAAATCTTTTGGAGTGGGGAAATTGACCAAGGCATCTTTAATATTCTCAGAGAGCCCCATACGGAATTGGCTACATAGGGCTGGATCATTCCAAGTAGATTCCACCGCCCAGCGCCGGAATTCGGCGCTGTAGTCCTCGGCGGAATTCCGACCCTGCTTCAGGGCCCGAAGCCTGTTTTCCGCCGTGGACTGACGATCAGGATCCGCATACAGCACTCCCATAGCTGAGAAAAAGGAGGTAACGGAGTGTAAAGCAGGATCTTCAGGAAGCAAGCTGAAAGCCCATGACTGGGGATCTCCTTGCAACAGAGAAATAATTAAACCCACCCGTTGGGTTTCAGTGCCAGAAGATAAAGGCCGCAGCCTGAAATAAAGTTCACAAGAATTCTTGAAGTTCGAATAACCGGTCCGGTCTCCAGAGAACTTTTCAGGTAAAGGAACCTTAGGTTCAGGAATATGAGGTGGTACAGCGGGTGTTGAAATCTGGCGGGTTTCTTGATTGGCCACTCTCTGGGCAAGTTGGTTGATAGCGGTGGCCATCGCCTGAACTTGCTGTACCAGGTCTTCCATATTAATAAGTGGGCCTGTTATACTGTCACGCTCCCGGAACCACGATTACCACTTGGACAACTCCAGCTCTCTTAGTAAGGACCTCAACCCCCAATCTCCGCAGCCAGCTTCACCTATAGGAGCCCCCGCTTGCCGAGACGCAGAACACGCCTGCTCAGGATCGGTTGCCCCCAGGACTTTATGGCTCAAAGGATGAGGTCTTACGGTACAGAGAACTGGAGAGCCCGCGGCTGGAAGAGGAATCGGGTAGCCGGTATGTGAGCGTAAGGTGGAAGTCCAACAGACAGGCAAGGGTCGGCAACGGGAGTGGAGATCGAGGATGGTCAAAGGCAAGCAAGGGTCGGCAACAGGAGTGGAGATCGAGGATGGTCAAACAAGCGAGGGTCGGCAACAGGAGTGGAGATCGAGGATGGTCAAGGCAAGCAAGGGTCGGCAACAGGAGTGGAGATCGAGGATGGTCAAGGCAAGCAAGGGTCGGCAACAGGAGTGGAGATCGAGGATGGTCAAACAAGCGAGGGTCGGCAACAGGAATCAGGATCAATCTCAGGGATAAGCAAATACTAGGGTCTAGGCGCTATAACAGGCAATGACAGACTGACTGGGTTGAGGTTAAATAGGGAACAGGCATCATTGGCCCTGGAGAATCGGTGTGGTGATTGGTGCAACTTAAGAACCTCACAGGGATTGGTAACACAGGGCGTGCAGCCCAGAACTCAGGGGCAGCTGATTGGCCCAGTCCCAGTGGGGCACTCCCACTGGTGCAGCTGGGCCTTTAATTGATTTACTTAATCTTCCTCCGGCGGCCACGCTGAGAGCAGCGCCGCCGGAGGGTATAAACAAAACGCGCTCGCGCACGCGCGCGAGCTCGAGAGCTGACGCTGGGGCCGTCAGCTGAGGAGGCAGGCGCGTGCGCGCCAGCCGAGACAGAGACCGCCGCCCGCCGCGGCCGCCGGACAGGTGGCTGCGCAGCGGGAGCGGGCGGCTGAGGACCCGTGACGCCGCTGGAACGGGGAATCGGTAAGTGGGTGATGACAACATTATGACGAGCTATATGGGCGAAAATCCAAATCTACAAGCAAAATGCGAAAGAAAGAAATCTTGGAGGAGCTCACCAGACAGGTCAATGCAGCGCTGGAGGAGCTTAAAGATGTGGAGCAGATCCAGCGCATAAATTTCTGACCTGAAGTATGCAGCACGAAAGAAAGAAAATAAACGGCGCAATTACACGTACATATTTGAGTTGTGCATTTGTTTGCTTGTTGTATTGTCCACAATTTACTAAATTTGGCAACCTATATTTTTCAGCTTACAAACTGGCGGAGGCTTCCTCACAAAATTACAGTTTACCCGAGCTGAGGAGATGGTGCTGGCTTGATACATCCCGTGGCATTAGAGGGCCACTCTGGGCGATGGACATCCCTACCATTCCAGCAGGTTAGTAATGTTAGTGTGTATGTGAAATGTTGTAAACAAGTAAAATGAGGCTTACAGGCATATATGAACACATGCCCCTAGGGTGTGGCTTGTAGGGGAGGTTACAACAGGGTGTTTAATGTGTGCGGTCTGTTCATTTTCCAATTTCAGGCCATACACGACCTTGGACAGGATTTATGGTCACTATTAAAGTCTTTATATTAGCAAAGCACTGCCTGTTATGTGATTCTACTCAATCATATACAACACTTCCTTCTATGTCTTTAGGCCACTTGGATTTGAGCTGTGCTTTGGTCTCAAATACTTTATCAGGGGTCAGGGAAAGGTCTACATAGGAAGAATGCCCACCAGCATACTTTTAAACAAAATGCTATTTGCAAGCTGAGTGTGGGTCCCTAATGGGCCTTTATGGATGTCTGAATGAAGCCTCATAACATGCAGTACATGCATGTTTGTATTATTTAGGGTGACCAATATGTATGTACAGGGTAAGTCATACATATAACAGATAATGACATTCATAGTGAAGGTAACCTTGGACAGTTGTGGGAGTTGGCATTCCTGCTTGGCCACGTGTTTTTTCGAAGCATATGTAGTAATCCAGATCATCAAGGGATTTTTGGGTGTTTACGTGACTTTTTATTTAAAATACAGCCCAGCATCAAGCCTCAGCAAGTGTGGAAGCCTCATCCAGTTTGACCCCGCCGTCAACTTCCGTGCTGCCTAGGAGCCAGGACCAGATATATAGGGTAAGTGGACTTTCATGAATTTGCTGATGCATGTTAATGAACATGACTAATTTGCATAACAAATATATTTAGGGCCAAAACGTAACCTTTTTTGGCACTTGTCCCAACAGACCCACACACTGATGGAGGAGGATGCCAACTTGATGGGACCTTCAGGAACCTAATCTGCCACTGTCCCAACATGCTACTGCACCAAATCCTCTGCAGCAGAGTGAAGCTGGACGCATGCTGGCAGCCCATCGTGGCCAGCAGGCTGAGAGTGAGCCTACAGTCCCCAGTGGTAGCTCTGCTGCAGAGGATTTGTCGAGCCATCTGCGACTCTTGCTCGCCCTAGAGGTCCAGCATCTGCAGGCGCTCAAACCCGGGGAATTGGTAGGCGTAGTCAGCAACGTCGACCAGTTTCCCAGGGGAGGCACATGCCGATCCTGGAGTCATCGTGGCACCATGAGAGGCGTTTTTTTCGCCAGGTGACTCAAAGAATCACAGAGCAGCTTAGTGCACAATTAGATACATTAAATAATACATCCACCACCATGCTGACAGAATTTAGGACGGGCAACAGCCACAAGGCCACCTTAACTAATAATTTCACAGCCATGCTCGAGGAAGTTAAAACTAGCAATAGACTCATGTTGGAACAGTGGCAAATTATGAATGCCACACATGTCCAGGTGATGGGCCACTTCCAAGGCCCACCACCAGGGTTTTATGGGCAACACCCATTTTAACAGCTATTTGCCCTGTATCTGCACATCTCCACATCTTTCCTCTACATCCACAATGTATTGACCTGTCTGGTAAGCGCTACCAAGATTGCCTTTTTTATAGCTGTGCTTGACTGATTTGGATTTTCGCCCATATAGCTCATTAGAGTTCTGAGATACCCCACTAGCCAATACCTGAGCTAAAGCTTCACTGAAGCTGCCGCTCAAGCTGCCATGCTGCAGGCTTGGGAATAATGAAATTGTGTCTGGCTCATCCTGTTTGTAGGCCTGATTGGGGGACATTCTGGGCTGGCAAACTACTACCTTGAACCCTGGCAAAGATTGGACTGGACTTGCATTTGGACTGGGGGTTATTGTTTTGGTGGGCCACTGACTTACAGGCGTGGATGTGGCATAGGTATGGCTGCTTTCCACCTGTGCCTGTGGCAAATGTGGCCAAGCAGGAGAGGGTGTGTATGTGGCCCTATGTATTACTGGCCAAATATTGACATGCAAATGGTTGCTCCCTATGTCTGTTTATTTTATTTGTTATTGAAACTTCGTCCTGAAGTGCATTACTTAAAAACTCCTGGATGTGGCCAATTGCTAGGTACCATGATTCTGCACCAATGTATATTTATGGTGTCCTATGTATGTACATGAAGTCTGCGAGTGCCCTTCAACCCCAATTTTTAATATTGAAATAACAAATATTGAATGTGACTTTAGCTGTTGTTGACTAAGTTGATGCATTAATGTTTGGGTTTTTTTGAGATTACTGAAGTTTTTTCTAAACAAACATGTCCCAAAAAATATGCTTGAGGCTCAGATCATGTGTGAATATTTTAGTAATTACATAATTACTATTTGATACAAAAAACAATACTAAAGCATTCACAAAGCCAAATTATAGTAAACATAAATAATTACATGCCACAAACAAACACAGGAAAAACAAATTAGGCAAAATGGGTGCTTATCAAATTGGCCCGAACAGCTTGACCAGAGGCACTAGGTGTGCCACGGTAGTTCTCTTCTGGGTCCTGGCTGGGTGGAGAGGGGGGCAGATCCACATACCGGGGGACACGCTGCATTATGGCAAAGTTGTGGAGGACACAGCAGGCCAGTATTATATCAATGACCTTGTTGGGGGTCATACTGGAGTGCCCCCCCGATATGGTCCAAACACCTGAAGCGAGTTTTTAAGAGGCCAGAGGCCCGCTCCACAACGGCCCGGGTCTTCCGGTGGGCCCGATTGTAGGCGTCCTGGGGCGCATTCTGTGGCTGAAGGACGGGCGTCATCAGCCAGGGAAGAAGGGGATAGCCGGAATCACCTGAAAGAATAAGAAAATACTTATAAAATTAAATTATTAAAACTTATAAATTACACATTAAAAAAATAAATTTTGTGACAAGCGGTAGTTCACTCTGACTAGGAGCCTATCTTAAATTGTAGCCACCCCCGTACATACAGATTGCTCAGCTAAAAAAAAAGCCTAACACCATCTAATGCATGTTCTGAGCCTTTAAACATGCAAGATGGCGGATGAGAGCAAATCAGGCAGCCCGAAAACAGGAATTGGCTTAGGACTGTGCTGCTCAGCATTCTGGGATGTCTTACCTTTTCAGGACCCCAGATCTGCTTTGTCTAAGCCAAAAACAACTCTAACCCGCCCTCTGCACTTTCTCCTGCTCTCCTCTACTCAGTAAGTGTCATGCATCTGAGCAAATATGGCGCAGACCCTATCATAAAGTCAAGAACAGAATTGCAGCTGAGTGTGGGGAAGAATAATAAGTAATTTACTAGAAAGTAGAAAAATATTATTTTGAAATACTAAGGGTTTGTGCTTTGCTAAAGATCATGGTTAATGTCCGGTTGAACATGTCATCAAGGGGTAAAAACAGCCATAGGTTCAGACATAGGTCATAAACTATATTCATAGGCATACATTTAAAAGTGAATGACGCTACTTGCGTCAACTTACCAAGGAGCCATCCACCTGAGAATTCTCCAGACTCAAACGACGGTACGATCCAGATCGTCGCAAGATGTACGCGTCATGGGATGAGCCTGGAAACCTGGCAAAGATGCTAAGGAACCGCACCCACCACTGCTTGGACATTCAGTGACTGGCCCATTTTGCGGTTCCTGGGAAAAAAAGAAAAGTTAAAAAAATTAGCAAGGCAAGGTAAACTACTCAAACAATAACTCCTAACACCCTCCAAAAACATGTTGGGCAATACAAAGTACCTAAGTATGTGTCAGGGTCCACTTACCTGCGCCCCGTTCCAGCGATGTCCCGGGGCGGCCGGCCGCAGCTTCCGATCGGCGGCCGCGCCGAGCCGGCGCGCGCGCACGAGCACGTTCTTCATATGCCCTCCGGCGGCGCTGTTCTCAGCGCGTCCGCCGGAGGTAGCTGTGCTTGAGCCTGTGGGCTCGGTCAGAGGAGGAACTCCTCCCTCTCCTCTGTGTTGGGCCAATAAGCCCGGGTATTGTTCTGTGGGCCAATGAGCCCTGGTAGGGACAGCTCAGGTGTATTGCACCTAGTTAGGGATAGTTCACTCCCCTATGTTCTGGCCAATCTGGACTTGGATCCTGTGTGCACCAATCACTTACTATCCTCTCTCATGGCTGTCCCTATAAAGGGTTTTCCCCCTCAGTTGTCCATTGCCTGTGATAGCGCCCAGTACCCTGTGTTACCTTGTCTTGTATAGTGAATCCTTGTTGCCGACCTCTGCCTGAACTGACGCCTCTCGATCTGAACCCTTGTTGCCGACCTCTGCCTGAACTGACGCCTCTCGATCCGAACCCTTGTTGCCGACCTCTGCCTGAAACTGACGCCTCTCGATCTGAACCTCTGTTGCCGACCTTGCCTGTACCCCGACTACGTTCTGCAGACCCTTGGTGCCGTTGCTATCTCTGCCTTCCCGTTATCGACCTCTGGCTTGGCTCTGGCTTGTCTCTGGACTTCCGTCACTCACGCTCTTGCTATTGGTTCTCCAGTCCTCCCACATATAAGCTTACATCCTTTGAGCCATTAAGTCCTGGGGGCAACCGATCCCGGGTAGGCGTATCTTGCGTCCCGGCAAGCGGGGGCTCCTACAGGTGAAGCTGGCTGTGGAGATTGGGGGTTGTGAGCTTATTAAGAGTGCTGGAGTTACCCCGAGCGTGACAGTATGTTTTGGCCCAAAAAAGTATATGTATGTTGGATCAACTAAAGATTAACTTTAAAATTAATAATTAAGGTCCACATGAAAATGTTTGGCTTTGGCTGACATGAAAAACATTGATGAAGCTAAAGACGGTCAAATGTATCACAGGGACAATTTACAAGGAGGGATTAATAGATATACAGTGTAAGCTGTTTCACAGGGCCAATTTACAAGGAGGAATTAATAGATATACATTGTAAGCTGTTTCACAGGGACAATTTACAAGGAGGGATTAATAGATATACAGTGTAAGCGACATTTTCCAAGGAGGGATTAATAGATAGTTAAAATACAAATTTTCAAAACTAGATAACAAAATGACCGATTGAACTTACCTATAGATGTACTCATCGGCTGCAGGAGGGACCAATGCAATGTGGGTGCAATCAATCACACCCATGACGTTGGGCATGTCGGCGATATTATAAAATGCCAGCTTAAGAGCATTCCAGGCTACCATGTCGTCAGGAAAAAATATATATTTCTGACTAATGGTAGCCATTCCTTCCAAAAATTTGGATAGCGCGCGGCTCAGCGTAGGCTGGGAGATCCCCACGGAGAGGGCACCCAGCCTCTGGAATGAGCCGTTCGCCAAAAATTGCAGGCAGCCAAGCATCTTGGTCATACCTGAAATTGCTTGCCCCTTCCTTGTGGTGCGGGCTAACCATGGCCGCAGCTCACTATACAACTTATGGAGGGAAGTGCGATTAAGTCTGGTCAGCTCGAACAGCTCAACGCCATGCATGCGATCGATATGCATGTGTCGCCGGTGCAATCTGGCCTCGGCCCTGCTGATACATTCAATGCCCATTAGCTGGAGCTGGTGATGTTCCTCCACAAGGGCACAAAACATGTTGAAAGCAAGGTATCCGAGGTCAAAATGGTCCTGTAAGGGGATCGCAAATGAAACAGTTTTATAGGGTGGTGGTCCCTCGGCAATCAATGGCACGGCACGGCAAACTCTGAATGAGACGGAAGCCCATAACAATAATGTAAGTTATCTGAAGGAACGCAAAATATCAGATTTAGCTGGGAAAATGATCCGAACTAACGCAAAGGATCCGATTTACTTTCGTTAATCGAAAGCGCATATACGCATGAGCTTGAACGAACGTATGAATGAAAAATGCAATGAAAAACCTAAAAAAATGAAAAACAAACACCCACAAAAATATACACAGACAGCTACGGAAGTCGAGACGAATGTGTCTATGAATCGAGGCTAATATCCTTAGTGTTCCAAGGGAAGTAAATGTGCTATGTGCATTATGCATTTGGCTATATGCATTTGGCTTAAACATAAAATCTCAGGCTGGCATGACATGTTAGTGCCTGTGTGAGCGCAGCCCGAACACTGTGATGAAATCGTCCTTGCTGGTATCTCATTAATTTGCCTCCATACAAATATATGCCTCCATACAGTGTATTAAACACAATTCAATACAAACCAGTGCTAATAAGACTACAGGCTTTCTGGAGTATTGTTATCACGGTTTAGATGTCTGTCCAGCAAGGCCTGAAATACTGAGGGATCAGCTTCAACTCTTGCCAAGGTTTCACATTTACAATAAAAGCACTCAGGGTAATATTTCTTTTAGCAGCGCTCTCTCTAGTTTTAACTACATAGTGCCTAGAAACAACACATATATACAGCAAATGAATGTTTTCTTTAAAGTGGACCAACACCCAGGATTTTGACTATCCTGGGTCTTGGTCCACTTCGGTGGGGCACCCCCGATCGGGGTGCCCCGCTGTGTGAAACCCCCCCGATCACCCGAAAAACTCACCTCTCCCTGCTCCCAGCGCCGACAGACAAGCGTTTTGACAGCCGCGGACAAGCGGCTCCTCCGCCGACGCCTCCCGCGCGTCACTCTTGACTGTACTGTAGTCTACAGGTCATAAACCTCAGATGTGAAAGTACAGCCTAGCAGGTGGCAGACTGGGGCAGAAAAGCAGCCCTGGATTTTACCAGCCCCTGAGATGTGATTGCTGAGGCCCCCCCCAACCATGATGTTGGGGCTATAGAATTATGGGCTGGGGTTCCTTGGCGTGTGGGTACAGTAGGGCTGGGTACAGTAAGCTCGAAGGGAGACTAAGGAGCAGGGATTGAATGAGGTTGTTAAAAGCAGCATTCCAACTGGCCTCAAAGCAGTGTGGCCCACCAGGCATTGTCCCCGGTCTCCCTATGGCCCGTCTGCCCCTGAGTCTACCTATAGTAATGAATGGGCGAGGGCTGCCACCACCACAAACCATTGTGCTAGTTAATAGGGGACTTCACTACAGGCACGATTTTTTTTCAAAAAGTGGGGGGGGGGGGGGGGGGGGTGTATGTGTGTCTTATAAAGTAATTCTTGTTTACTGATGTAGCTGTCACTGGTTATTTTTTAATGTTGTTATTTTTGTTTTGTATCTCTATAATTATAAGGTACAAACTCTAATACGGTATGGCTTTGCCCAGCCCTGCCCACCAAACCAAACTGAAAACTGAAAAGCTTCTACTAGATCTATTATGTCCTAGGAGACATCAGAGTAATATCCCTCAATGTACAAAGATTAAAATCTGTTCCTTTGTGTTTTATGGTTCTTCTAAACAAGTTGCTTTAGCATTTAGACGCTGATTACAAATTTACCCTAGAATGACAAGTCAAAGATCCAGAGGGATGCTTCATAATTGTAGTTGGCCAAATTCAAGACTCTCCAATAATGATTGCTAACTATTAAGCTCCAAAATTAGGTTAAATACCCTTTAGGTTTAAAAGCCTTTATAACAAAAACCATGAATAACCTACAAGGCACCTAAATAGTATATATGGAGACTACAGTTTAGTACCTCGCATGAATAAACAATTTTAAACCAACACCCAGAAAAAAAATGTTAAGGGGACCCATCTAAACAATTCAAAGATTTGCTGGATAAACATGATTTGATTGATGTATGCCGTGATATACACCTTGCCAAAAGAGAATTTACACTATTCAGCACCTCATCATGTAGTGATCACATATTTCTCACTCCCACTAGTTATACACTCAACAAATTTAGTGATTGCATGACTGGATGTTCACCATTTGGAGTAGAATGAATACTTGCTAGTGGGTCCCAAATTTAAACAAAACATCTCTGGTAATTTAGAAGGATCTGTTTCTCTAAATATGGGCTCAGTTCATTCCCCAATACAGTATAGGAGGCTCAAAAAGCAGTAATTAGGCAAATGCTTAATAAGCATCTTAAAAGAAAAGGCAGAGACAAAATCTAGGAGAAGGAACTCAGCAAGAAATGTTATCCATTTTCAGATCATTTCCCCAAAAATCCCACAAATAATAATAAGAATAAACCTGCTCAATCCAAACAAGGTCTAAACTTCATAGTGAAATGCCAACTTCGTAACAGCAGGCATAAATAGTATAGCGCGAACAATAAAATTGAAACACTTATTGGTAGTAAACTTAAAAACTGGAATCCTTATTCTAAACCAAACAAATTTAAAACATTGGATGCCCTTATTTCATGCAATCAAACAATTAGAAAAATTATATTCAGCCATGGGAACTTCAATCAACGTAAAAGTAACACTCAAATAATAATACTCAATTCACTAGCTCCCAGCACTCTCACTGCAAAGAAATTACTTATAAAAAGTTATCACTACTACTGAAGAAGTTACTGAAGCCATAAAATAATTAAAGATGAATAAGCAGCCTGAACCTGATGTTTTTATAAAGATGGCAATAGAAGGGTTTGACTAAAATCAATGACTTAACAAATGACGGCCAAAAACCTTTTCTACCTTTCAAACTACCTATGATTGGCCTTCTTCTGAAATGTTTAGCTTTCTACAAATTAAACATTTTGTTCAAGCGTTCCTAGCCAAAGGCAAAAAACGTCTTTTGAAAAATGTTAAGAGAATTATCCCTTTTCTAAATGTATTTTCTCTGGCATATATAAGAGCCTTTTAGACGGGTTACAAAACTAAATAGATGGTAGACTTGAAATTTTCTAGGGCAGACATTGAATGGAAAATTGCATGGGGCAACACATTGTTTGGATATATGAAAAAAACACTTATGTATTGGTACCAGCATCTATTCACTGCTCCCTTGCTACTAATTCTCCATTCATGTCAGCACATGTTCTCATATCAGATGATACCCAGTGGTTAAGTGCTTCTGGAACAAGGTTTTCAATATTTCAAGATCTCCGGGTTTCTATCAGTCCCTCACTATAAACTGTCCTTTTAACCAACGAAACCACGATCTTGCAACAAGGCTCAATTTATGCTCATGCATAGCCTGCTAAACAGGTTCTTTTAAAAGCATGGCAAATAGATTCCATCCCATTTTCTAACCTAAACTTTAGAATGATGAATGAAAAGATTTATGCAACTTTCAAGAACTCATTGGATCACTTGCAAAAGGTTTGGAACCCTTGGATTCAACAATTTTGCCATGCTATTACGGAAATTTCCACATGGCTAACAATTTAGGATTTAGGATGCCTCAATGGCAGCCCTCCCTATGTTCTCCTGTCCCCAAATTTTCCCTTTAGTAGGTAATATATCATTACAATGTATAGAGGGAAATTTACGAAACGATTCGCTGGCATCCTCCGGTTTATGCATTTACCAAGTAAAATGTGGTATGTTCCACGGGCAATGTCCATGTTTTTTGGATTTACTTCTACTTCAGTTTGGTTCAGCAAATGCTGGTGAACGCTTTTGCATGTGCCACCTTTTAGTGGCGAACCCCATAGGAATCAATTTTATTTAGGAAGAGATTGTCACAAGTTTTTTTTAGCATCTTTAGCTTATTATTTGAGTGTGAGCATTAGAAAGTTATCCAGTATGTCAAAAACAACTAATACTAATGTTTTCAGCTTTTCAAACAACCCAGACCATCTGAAGATACTCCACATAACGGTAGAAAACATAGTAAATTGTAGTAAATCGCCCCCATGTCTAACATGTTAGATTTCATATGTCCACACAATTGTTACTAGGATCTATCGCTTTTTAGTCTATGTAGCATTGATTAGCTATTCTCAGACTATTTTGTTTCTTTATGTAAGTTTACACATTTAACATCAGAGTCAATGCCACTTTCATCTTGTATTGACTATACTGAAATGATAAATGAGGTATGGTTAGGGATATTTTTATTGCCTCTAGACTCTTGAGCTGAGCTGCACTGACAAAGGAACCAGTTCATCACTACTAGGCCTTAATGGAAGAAAAAAGCACTTAAAGCTGTAGACAGAACAAATATAGCACTCCCTTCTCATATACAATGAAATCATAGACAATTTCTATGCCATACACTGATCACAGCTTGACTCATGCCTCTCAGTTGCTTTCTCAGATAGTCATCCAACATGAGGCCTCCATTAGGCTGCCACTGATCCTTTAGTATTTGTTCTTTGTATTTGTGTCTGTGGGTGGTTCCACTTCCCAACAAGCTCTTCTGTCATGCAATTCCAAGGCAAGATTCCAAAACAAGAAATCTGTCCCTCTATGGTTCTTTTTAAAGTGGACCGGCAGTCAAAAATGACTTAAACCGCACTAACACAACAAAGAGTGCTCCAATGCCCGCTCCCCAGTGCAATTTAAATTGCTGCACATAAAAATTAATTTACTTTTTTCTAACTCCTGCTGTGGGCATTTTACAAACAAAATGGTGGTTCATGGATCTGCAGGCCGCTTGCAAACAGGAAGTGCTGTTTGGTTTCCTGTGACTGTGCATTTTAATTTATGTCAGTTGAATCCAGGCAGCATCATGGCTAAGATGCTGGGAAAGGAAGCTCCAAAATGGCTACTACCACTAGATAATCAGTGAGGCAGCATTTCAGCTTTGAGTGGGATCAGGAGCAAATGTAAGTGCTCACAATGCTTTAATATCATGCATGCAAATGGGGCAAGGGAGTTTTAGGGAGTTTTCTTTTCCAACTGTGCCAAGCCGTTGGACTGGTTTGAATCTATTCTGGTCCAGCCCAGATATGTGGCTAGTTAGTTTCTACCCCATCACATGTTGCACATTCTAAAGCAAACACTGCATATGATATAGGGCCCCCCTTCATTTGGCTCATATATATATATATATATATATATATATATATATAGTTATTTGTTTATAACATCAACATGTGTCATAGTACAGGTAAAGCCCTGAGCTGAAACAACAGCAACAGTGGTTGGAATGACAGTAAAAGTTGACTTTGTAGATACATACCTATGACATAATTGAGAACATTCCATCCACCAAAAGCAAACATTCCCTGATAAAATGCTTCTCCAATCTGTGACACATTGGGGACATTCCCATCAAATGCCCGCTCAAAGCTTTGTGTTCTTCCCATGGCCAGCTGGACAATACCGCATACGGCAATGGCTGTGAGCGTTGCCATCTTCAGCACTGAAAAAACGTTCTGCACCACAATAATCCATTTGGTACTCAGACAATTAATAATCCCCACAATTAAAATAATTGCAATAGCTGTGATTTTTTTGAGAGCTTCTGGTGTGGGGCAGCCTGGAAAAAATGGCTGGATAGTGTATTCAGCAAACATCATTGCCAGAACAGTGGTGAGCGCAGGCTTGAGAAATAAAATGAAGGTCCATAGGAAGATAAAGGACGGAATAGGGCCTAGACCTTTTTTGATGTAAAAATATTCCCCACCAGATGATGGAAAGGTAGTTCCAAGTTCAGCATAACACAGTGCTCCAAGCATTGATATGATTCCACATGCTACCCATATCATCAGTGTCACACCAACATTTAGCTGGGAGTAGCGCAGGACGGCACCAGGCGAGATGAAGATACCACTGCCCAAGATGACACTGAAGATAAAGTTGACTGCACTGAAGTATCCAATATTCCTTTTGAGGATTAGCTTTTCCCTGGCTGGCTTAGGTTGCATGGCCATCCTTCTGTTTCATTCAAATCCCACGCTCTTCTCTATATATCTGTTTATACTGGCACAGCATGCTGCCACAAGTTAGAAAACTTACTAACAATAGAGACTGTACTTTGCTCAGTTCATCAAAGTTATGTTGATTAAGAGTAAATATTACATTGCTGAAACTGTGCTGACCTTTTATCAACCGGAATCAAGTTGATACGTAGTAAAGAGCAGTCACGCACTTATACACCCACAACAAACTCTAAGGTCCACCATACTTTTCTATACTTTGTTTTTACTAATTACACATTAATTTCTTCTAAAATTTTGAGATTACATTCTCAGAACTCATGCTGATGTTTTATGGACCTGTATCTGGTAGGATTCAGAGACACCTACAGCCATGGGACTTGGGAATAGTTAAAAAAAGAAGGTTAAAAAAAGGAATAGTGGAAAAAAGCCACCATTGATTTCTATTTCTAGTGGCTCCTGACCTGCTGTTGGAAAAGTGGGAGGGATAAATAGAACTGGTCTAAAAAAGTAGCTAAATAGGGGCACAGTAAGGATGGGTGGTTGCACTGAGAGTGATATAGGAGAGGCACTTTGGCAAATAGAGGTGACAGTGGTGTTTTGGAGGAACATTGATTGTATAACATCCCTATGAGTGATGTTTCTGGCACAATGATTATGTTTAACATAGGTGGGTTGAGTATTGGGAACATGGTTAAGATTTGGGACTGAGGGTTTTAAATATAGGACCCATATATTCTGAGAAATAAGGCAAACAGCATATGTATTGGTAGTATGTGGGGATTGTTACATATAAATGTGGTAATGGGGTGGCGAGGTGGAGGACTTACAAGTGTAAAAAGTCACACTGATGGAGTTTGTGGAAGCACTAATCAGTCAGACTAATGGAGTTTGTGGAGACAGTGGGCATCCTGATTATGCTATATCCGAGCATGCTAATTGGACGATCGGCCGCTCATGCGTCGTAGGACTGGGAAGAAGGCACCAGAAAGCAGGTGATTATAGAGCATAATCAGGATGCCCACTGTCTCCACAAACTCCATTAGTGTGACTGATTAGTGTCTCCACAAACTCCATTAGTGTGACTTTTTACACTTGTAAGTCCTCCACCTCACCACCCCATTACCACAGTTATATGTAACAATCCCCACATACTACCAATACACATGAAAAATAATTTGGACATATTTATTGTAGCCCGCAAATATTTTGCACTTAAAGCAGAACAAAATCTAATGTGGCTAGCCCTGGAATGGCCAGTTGCAGCCAAAATTGGATGCCCCACCATGCACCGTGTAACTCACCTGCTTTCCGGTCCCTCCAGGTTGTCCAAACAAAATTACCTCTTCCCTGTCCTACGACGCATGAGCGGCTGATCGTCCAATTAGCACGCTCGGATCCCACTCAAGCATCTTCAGCCCTGAGGGGGAGCGAGTATGCCTGCCCTAGAGTCTCATAGACTTCGGTCCTCTTTAAGACCTGTTCGCTGTTCAAAACGGGTAGCATGTTTGATTTAGATGTTATATCCCCTAGCCTAGAATGTATAACAATGTATCAAGCTCTCTGATTAGCAGAGAAAGATGACTTCTAATATGGCCAGTGAGGAGGAAAAAATGACTCACACAGCACAGCACAGCACAGATAACTTGAATGCCTTTTCATCTATAGCTATTAGTATTACTGACATTGATGTAGCATTCTAATCGTGTGATTAGGTTTCCTACATACAAAGTAATGACATTAAATAACAAGATTTTTACATGCAGCCTAGTGTGGAATTATCTTAATCTTTCATTGGGTGGAGGGGTTAATCCATAGTGATTCAATGTTCCACCATAAAACATGAACATTTCCAAAGAAATATGTTTTAGAGCCTCAGCTATAGATGAATATAGAAAGATCTGTCACCAAGTTATTTAGCTCACAGCTCTCTTCTTTTTCAATGCTAGTGATTTTTCATTAAGCTGTATATAGTTTTTCACCTCCATGTGAGCAGATCAATGTGACTCTGAAGCCTCCCACATCAATCTTCCTAAACAGCCAGGCAGGCCACTCAGCCCAGACTAATAATATACAAGTCATTCCAAGACTTCGGTGATTTTAGCCTGGAGTTTTGTATATAGATGAAGCAATTTTGTGGATCAAAAAGCACTGCAGCTTTTCATGTTGGCTGTAAATTCAATGCACACTGGTGGACCTTTACTCTTGGATAAACAAAGAGCTGTGGAGCTCCAACATAAATGCACAACACATTTACCGAGGATAAAGCAGCACGCAACCTAATGCCATTTCACTATCTTGAATATGCAGCGCTCTTATATTTTACAGGAAACAACTAGAAATGGCAAAGGATCAATTGCGCTTATAAAAAGGAAATCTTCGTAGTAATCTCACCTTGAAAGGCATGAACGTTTCCATCTTCTGCCCCTGCTTTTCAGGGAAATTGAAGGATGGAGTGTGCAAATGCAGAATAATGCACCAGTTGGGTATATGTTCATAATAGGGGTGAGAGAGGTCCCCAGGTTTGTCCCCCCCCCCCCCCCCCAGAAGGACAGAGTAGTGTTTGAACT